>CANUEZ040000151.1:3987714-5190285 GCA_948099385.1 Fasciola hepatica
TACTGCAGCCTAGCAGCTAATCGACACGGAATTAATTTTCATACTATCACATACTTCTTTTATTTACAGGACTGTTTTGTTTTATGAGATGGGATAAATTTACAGGATTTGTGCTTCTGAAGGAATCCGGTTAATATAAGTAGTATGGTATCGCATATGGATGACAGGACAAAATGTCCCCGGAAGCACCACCCGTTTTGCGGTTTTTGCCGCTCATCAGGTGTGCGCACCCGGGTACTCGCCTGCGCAGTTATCCCCATGTTTGAGCACTCCACAGTTGATTCGTCACCTTAATCTCATTTGAATCGTAAGGAGCGTGTATGGATGATAAGTCCCTTTTTAGGATCACATGGTGGTCTTTCTCAAGTTATTTCGTCGGTTAACCTCACTAACCTTCAGGACGTTTATATAGTTGACAGAACAAAGAAGCGAGCAGTATATGGATAATCGGGAATATGTATGAATCCACAGTGTCATATGATAGCATAATGGTGAGATAATAAAGGAAAATATAAATAGCTACTTCTTAACCAGGTGACATTTTTCGCTCAAATGCTGATGGAGTGTTATCGCATTTGCGGAGACTCTTCCTTATTATGGCTACTTCAATGTCTCCCAATCAGTTCGTTTTGTTGAGCCTGTCAACGCCAGGTCAGTTTCTTGTTCCATTAGAACCGTCTGCATAGAATGTCAGATAAATGACGGACGTTGAAATCCATCTCACCCCAACACAAATACACGCACACAGACACACACACACACACACACACACACCTAACCTCACATAGAATCCGGCAACAAGCAGATGATTAGATGCGCCAACTTGTTGGTTGGATTAAAGGCTGACACAAGTGGACAGACGTGATAAAAAAAACGAATGCTAATCCAAGATAGGTCGAGTTCTGGTTCACTCGCAACAGACAACTGAGAGGGAGAGGTAGAAAGCAGGTGAGACAAGTGGATAAGCTAATGGCAGCACATTTGTATTTTAGCACCTCCTCCTCTCGATTCTAATCCTGCGAGACACGTGCCCCATGTATCTTCTTTGCTGGTTCACGGTTGTGTGCGACCAACGGCGTGTGTATGCAGATTATTGTGTCGGGGAGGCACAAGGGTCACAGGTTAAGCAAACAAATAATGTTACAAGCACGCTCACAGACAGTGTAACAATATGCGGACTGTTTGCTCATTTGACCAACTGACTGATAATTTAGGGTAGCGAGAACACCATAATCGTGCAACTTCGGGGCGAATGGGTGTGTTTGGATGCAACGGGCCGGTTATCAGACGTAAAACTTAGACAGACGGCCACCTTGGAAACGAAACCGCGCATACGAGGCACGGATCACTTCAGTCGTACATATTCTGCTCCGTAAAACGAAATAAAAGCTTATCGTTTTCAGTTTGACTGGTACGTCGCTAGTTGGAGTGAAGGAACATCGCTGGAAAAGGTTTGTAGTATAAAACGGGACGGAATCAGCCTGAATACTGTGAAACCACAGCTATTTTCATTCCCATTCTAGAAAAACCATCCCGCCTAGCACGACGCAAGAGAGCCACGGAAATCAGCAAAAGAATGACAATAACTAATCCGTACCAATCAACTCAGGACAGAGTGAACACCACTATAAATTAGAGTTACGGGAACAACTATGAGGTACTGATATCATTTTTATAAAGGAACTGAATGATCTGATTCCTGATTGTTTTCGGTCTTCAAATGCAACTGTCACAATATGATCACGGGCGCAGAAAATTCGAGCTGTTATGAACTTTGAAAATAAACAGAATCTTTTCACAACTAACAGAAAGTAAAGTCACAAACTGGGAGTGATTTATGTTATTTTATGTGAATGGAATTTATTGTTCAGTCTATCAATATTGAAAGTGAAATGACAAGCAGTTAAGTAAGGCTTGCTTCGCGTAGACGCTACTTCGAATGTATTGATGATAAACGCCTTCAAACCCTTCGAAGTACGCGATCTGATGGGTGTGCATTGATGACTACTCATGGGAGATGATCAGCATATAAACTGTTGGTAAATGTGACATTCCCACTTCGTTTAGAGTTTTTAACTCACCTGACATGCACGGAGTTGATAAACTCTTTACCGAGAACTTAATTCATCCAGTCGTTTCTGGATGACTGCTGCGGTAAGCAGCACTGGTTGTTTATGTGGTAGGCTTGTAGTATTGCATCACTGCAAACTTTACCACAAGTTGGGTTAACCATTGATATCATCAAACCCAACTTCGCAATAGCAAATCCAGAATTCTCCAGATTAGTGTTTCCGATCAGAACAAATCGAAAGCTACTACGTGAAAAGCGCTACGTGTACTGGATTTCAGTTCAGTATGCTTGAACGCGTTAAACACGTGCTAAATGGCGATAACATCCCCAGGATTGTCTCCATATGAACGATTTCCTGTATGGGATGCGATCAGTTCTTCAAGTATTACCGAGTGCTCAGTGAAGCATAAATTATGCGCTACAACAATTGGCCCAAGATGATGATCCGTGGAAGTAACGGTAGTCGTCACCGCTGATAACGCAGCACCTACAGTTTACCTACCTCTGATGGACCCAAGATCTATAAGTTTCACTGTTTGCTAGTCGCGGAAGTATCGGTAGTCCAGACGGACCATAGACTTCGTATTTTCCTTTATCATAAACCACCCGTGAGCCTCGGGCCCACTCCGCCTCAGGTAATAAGAAATAATACAAACTCTGGAATTTTTACGTAGACGATCAAATATGCAGTGATTCGAAACTCGCAAATTCGTGACCGTTCACACGTTTTCTTTCTAAAAATTCAAAATGAGAAAATAATGCGGTGGGGTGGGGGTAAATACCTCTAAATTCGTCTGTTGGTTTCAATCTGTATTTCCATACGCAATTCCGACGTTTTCCCTTGCACTTTTCCCGCTATATGACGGTTCTGTCCAATTCAGCTAGTCTCCCATTAGGAGAGTGGTTTGACAACGAGGCTGACATTAACCCCTGGCCGTTTCTATGCGGATTTCAACGAAGAACAGAGAATGATGAGTCGGAAAATTAAAATTAAAATTTTAGAACAAAAATATTAAAATTCTGAAGTTCGATGTACATTTTCTCATTCCTCGCTGCCAAGTCATCTGTCGATCTCCACGTGATTTCTTCTACTCCTGATGAGGAACGGAGAATAGAGCACGGTTCGGTAGGTGTGTGTTTGTCATACGTAACAAGTGCCCCCAACCAACAAAGTCTACTAATCTGCATAAGCTGTGATAGAACATTCCCTGAACTGATACTCAGTATTCAACATCTCACCTCAGTACTGCTCACTCGGTTATTTCACCGAACCTTAGCGATACTACGCAAAAATCGATGGTGGAAAACCTCAAGACGACGATTTTCCGCAGGCACAATACATGTCTCACAGCTATACGACAACACTGAACACACCACAGCACATTACACAAGACCTTTCAACTTCAGTGAAATATCAGATCGGTGCCACAACTGCTTCAGTCCAGCGTACGCCGCTCGAGCATTGGTTGTACCCATGCTCACCTCTCATCCATCGTCAAGCTACTGCTGAGGTAGGTAAACCGGTCGACAGTTGCCAGCACCCCTCCATCGAGCATCAAACTCGGAATCGGTGGCCTCCAGTCTTGTAACATCACTTTACAGTTTGGAGGTGCAAAGCGCATGCCGAATGGAACCACAGCTCTTGCGAGTCTATCTAGTGCACGTTGAGCATGTTCCGTGGATTCGAACAAACAGACAACATCGTCCGCGAGATCTAGATCACATAGCTTTCCACTATTTCCTGGTTCGACGCCTACATCCTGAAGATTTTGCAGCGCACTCTCCATTATTCCGTCCATGACGAAGTTGAACAGGAATGGAGAAATAGGACATCCCTGTCGAACACCGCTGGTTGTTTCCAACATACCCGATAGTTCACCGTAAACTCTCACGGAGCCAGAAGTATGAGAATGCAATGACCTCAGTAGATTCACGAACTTCTGGGCCATAACTTTCCGGTAAAGACTGCTGAAAAGCACTGCTCGATCAACTGAATCAAAGGCGCCTCTCAAGTCTGAGAAAACCAATATTGTCGGTCGACGGTGCGCGTGACGCGTTTGAAGTAGTTGGCGAAGAGTAAAAATTTGGTCGATGAATCCTCGACTCGGGCGGAATCCGGCTTGCTTTTCGTGGATGTTCCTTTCGAGAGCTGGTGTCAGACGGAGAAGCAAAATCGAGTCTAGTAATTCGGTGACTATCGAAATTAAGCTAATCCCACGATCGTTACTACAGTGTCATTGCGTATTCGCTTCCTGAAGATGAGAACAATCGATGACTCGCTCCATATTACCGGAATATGCTCCTCGTTCCAAGTGTCACAGAATAAAGCGGTAAGTGGTTTTATCAAAACATCTCCACCTAGTTTGTAAAGAACTGGGGGACGTTCGTCGGGACCGGCCGCTTTCCCTTGTTTGCGTAATCGAATCCTCGACTTCACTTGCATTTCCGATGCCGGCTCAAGTGATACCACCCAAGGAATTGCACTTGTTGACACAGGAGTAACTACATAAGCAAACGCCCACCTAAGTTGTTTCTTGAAGTATACGGCCTAACGGTCGAGCCTTTGCTGTTTGCCATTGATGGGTTCTCCATTTCTATCGCATATCGTTTCGCTGACCGGGGTACGCTGTCCATTGGTGTCCCGATTAAATTGGAATAGTCTTTGACTTTTACTTGAAGGAGCTGATATTTCCATTTCTTCAGCTACCCTGACCCATTAATTTTGCAAGCCTTCTTAAGGCTTTTCGTAATTTGCTCCTGTATATGTCTTCGTATCTTATTTAACTCCTTACAGTTCGAAAGCTGAAACTTTTTGTTCTACTGGCCTGATCGACTCTTGAGAAATCCACCGTCTTTGATGGACACGGGATATAGGAGCACAGGTAAGACCTGCTGCCTCGTGCATCGTCTGCTTGATATGGGCCCAATGCTCATCTACATTACTGTTCGTCGTAGATTCTAGCTTACGGCGATATGATCAATTTGACTCAAAGTACCTGTAGAGTTAGATCGCCATGTCGCTGTGCGACGCGAGCTGTGTCGGAAATTTGTGCTAGACAAGAACAATCGATTGTCTGCACTAAACTGGAGAAGCCCATCCCCGTTATCTGTACGCTCAGCAGGTAAAGCACAACGCCCACCTAAAAAGGCTTCTGACACACTAAGTTTGCCAACTTGTGCATTGAAGTCACCACCTAGCACTACAATGTCAGAACCTTTACTAATGCGAACGAGAATGGCGACGGCATCATAGAACTCATCTTTCTGCAAGTCTGAGCTGCAGTCTGTTGGGGCGTACGCCGAGATCACAAACAAACTGCGTTTAACACAACTATCCTTTCGAACGCCAACTGACCCCTGGAGTCTTAGAGCACATAAACGACTGTTAACAGGGATCCAGTCTAAAAGGGCAGCCTCGGCCTTGTCAGTCAAGACTATCCCTATACCACATTGACCCGCAGCTCTAGCTGCTTCGATTCCTGAAGTGCGTAGGAAATACCTCAGTGAGATACCAAGAGCAATTAGCTGAATCACACTGCACACATCCTGGATACGCCTTTCACTTAAACAGCAGACATCAATCTTCAGGGAATCTATTGTGAGGGCTAGGCGCGCCTGTTGACCGGGCTGCATGAGTGTACGCACATTGAAGGAGCCGAGATTCAGAGGCTGACGAGTTACCAGACAGAGGATTATTCACGCTATTTAACAATGAACCGTTGCGAGTATCGGCCTTGTTGTCAGTGGAAGCATTATGGGTGGGTAGAAGGGGCAAAGACGGTGGGTGGGGACAGAAGACTAAGTTTGAGTAAAAGAGGGGAATCTGAGTGGGACAAACACCATGACCTCTAAGACAGGCCGAACTGTCAAGGAACATCGGTAACAGTAACCCTGGATCCTGGAGAGAAAATCCAAATAAAGTCCAGATAGATCAATCTTGTTGACCGGTTCGGTGAGTGCGAATTTTTGAACCTTAAGCGACTAAAATGACGGTGAAGTGCAGCAGTGGACCACTATCAAGTCTGTCTTTCTGAAATATTGGTTCATCATTTTTTAAATACACATGATATCAATTTTGCAGGGAAAATGCAATTAGGGTCACGTAATTCTATGTTTCTGTGTTAAAGATTCCGTGATACCCTTTCATGGACGATTGCGAGGTGCATTTTGAACGCGAATTCATCTAAAAGGCGAATAAAATGAAACTACTGATTCAGAGCTAACACCCCGAATAGCCCTGACAAATATGATCCATATTATGAAGGAACGCGTTTATTCATGCCTGTGAACGGCCCATGAAACAAGATGGCCCCCTACGTTATCCCCGGGGAAACTCGAATCTATGACCTTGAGAACTGTAGTGATGAAAAACAATGCAAGATCCTAAATGACCACATATCATGGCAATCCCGAGGACGCCGTTCAAATCGCTTTCCTCCTTTACGGTACTCAGTGACAAATAACCCTCCACCACTGACAGTCCAACTTCGAGAAGTATACTCATGCTTTGTAACATACTGCTCAAATGTCAATACAATGCTCGCCACTAAATTGGGGATGCTATCTCATGACGATATGACACCAAAAGGTAGACTGGACTAAAGGATGTGCCATCAGGAGCACGGATGACAGCGTAGTTACTCTTAATCTACCATCCGGAGTACACACACAATTACTTACGGGAGGCCAGTTCTCAAATATGCATGCAAAAATCTGCCGGGTGTTTTATTGATGTTATGAGAACATTCTGGTGTTGCACAAGTCGAAATTACACGTTCCTTATAATGAAATGTCTTTTTTGTTTTACTCTCGTATCAATGTTTTGATAAGTAAGCTCACAGAGAAAAAGTTGCTCTCGATGAAGACTATGGTTACACATGACACGCATTCGTGTCACGTACAGCCGTCGAGTTGAGCAGACAAAAACCAGTGGGGCACACCATGAGCATTCGACGTCACAGTTTTGATGAGGTGGATGATATTTCTAGGAAAGAAGTCAAGTCTATTACTCTCCATGTCCTATCAAGGAGAAAGCACCAATGTTACTGATCGCACTCGAACAGGTATACCTATCTGCATCGCTAATGGTTCGTGAGTTATCCGATATTCTCTAGGATAATCAAACAAGAAAAACCGCGCTGATCAACACGAACTACTTATTCCAGTCATCAATGGACAAGTAGCATTTTTGTACTAAAAACATCTTTATATGACAGTCGAAACTTCACTATCACACTAGTCTTTAGCGCTAATAGCGACTAATAACAGACTTACTTGAGAGGCGATACAATATTCAAATTTTATTCAGAGTTCGAAAGATCATTAGTCATTCTAAGGTTTTATTTCAGTAATTTCGCTATCATGAACTTTTGGGGACTGGAATTCATCAGGTATACCGGGAAAAGATATCATCGAAAAGCGAATTCGGGTGACTGGAAGGAAAAAAGAAATGAAGGTTGATTTTTTCACGGGTGGCGCAAAACCGATGGAGGTAATTTGAATTTTTGAACATCAGATTAGTGCTAAACGCTTAGTTTTGAGAGTTCGCTAGCTCGCCCACTTGAAGAGAAACGCAATTGCAGTCATGTAAATGCTCAAACAGCATGAACAAGCTACCGGATTCACGCGAAGAAACAATGAGCCGGATTCCGTGCTTGTCTAAATGAGGCACTCAGAATACATGCACATGAGAGAATGGAGTGTTGTGTGTCAATCATGTAAAAGGGAACTACTTGCACACATTTCTCTCAAGAAGCGAAAAAATGATGGTTGTTCGCCGGATCTGGTCGGTCACGGAATGAACGAACAGTGAACTGGTTACTTGCAAATGCCCATAGCGTATATTGTGATGTTTAGGGATTACAGTTGACGACCGAACACGTGCCACTCTTTGCTATGTCCGTCTGGTGTTCACTACCATGACAAGACCAACTGACACGATGACCTACAGGGCCGCAGCAGCTGTGCTCAATCTTTTATTATTAACCTAACTACGATGAGCGGGTTTGCTGATGATCCGTATAACCATTGGACTATGTACTGAACATACAGCAAAAAGAAATTGAAGACACTCAGAAGCCTTTGTCTACTTTCCCTCCTTAGTGACCCGGAAAATGGGACCGATTGTCTCAACTTACCTTCAAGACGACTTCATGACACAGACAGATGTCACACGACGGAACCAAAAGAGTTAAATGAAAAAACTCTAATTGTTCTTAGTCGACCTATGTAGGGACAAGAATAAGACCATAGGATAGACATAAAGAAGCGGGCAGACATACGGACAGGAGTGAAAGATTGCACATGCCTTGTTCACAGCCCCTTCCATAAAAGTTGCGGTTCGAAGTTCGTGAGAATTGAGTGGCAGTTTACTATGTGAACCCCGTTGTCAAGTTTTACGAAAGATGAATGCGAAACTTCCGTTTTAATAACAATAGTATATAATATGACTCCTTTTCGACACTGAAGTGTGATAAACTGGAAAAATTATAAAATTATGGATGGTCTTCTAATCAATCTGCACAAAAGATTATCCGAGATAGAAATGGCAACTATATCTTGCAGACCCATGGTTACCAAGAGCATACCAAAGCGTAACACGCTACAAGCGGGTATCACTGTTTTGAAAATCTCATCTCTTGTGACAGTGGTTCATACATAACATGTGGTGTTATTGAAGCAAATGACCAATACTGAATCGACCCATCTATTTTTAATCAGAGTTATAGAACCACGTCAGTATGAGGGAATAGAGGAAGAACTTTCTCTTTCCACACCCGCCTGATTTCAGACTGTGTGCCATACAAAACATGGTACATTGGAGAAGGAAGGAGTAGATAGTCCGAATCCATGATTTGTTTGTGAGCGCAATACTGCCAGGTTGTTCAAGCCAAAGCAACTGGTGGTTTTCTTAGGGTCCACAACCGAAGCTATAGCTATCCGAAGCTTAACCCGCAAGGTAGCGGGACGAAAAGTGGGGTCCGTAAACCTTTGGGGGTCGGTGACTGACTACTCAGTTCGTACGCCCTTCGGATGAGGCCAAACATCTTGAGTGCTCAGTGCACCTCTCCGTCACAGATGAGCATACCGGTGAACGCCTCATACGCCACCCGCGGTTGGTTTGGAACCAGAGTTCAGCCCTTTCCCCTAAACTGACTATTAGTCAGACTATTAATCAGAAATCGATCGCAGACCGTAAAAACAATAACGCGACTCGGCCTTTAGATTTTGGGGCCGATAGCGAGGACGGACGAAACTGATTCCACTTATTAGGCAACAGCAGAAACAGAGATTTCCAATTCTACGGTAAAAAAGCAGGCTGAGAAGAATAGGGCTCGGTAAAATTGATGCTATTTTCAGTTAGCCTCAAATTACGCGAACCCAGGGACGATTTACGAATATCAACACTGCCGTTCCACGTTAGCGGTACACAGAAGTCTGTTATTTTTTCTCGTTTCATTATCACGCTTGACTTATAGGGAACTGCTGCGGTTCTTCAAGCCATACAAGATACGATTAACAATTATGGTGAACACACCTCCTTCCACCACACTGACATGACAGCAGCAAAGGGAAAAACAGTAGTAAACACACTATGCCACTCCCACTCGGGGAAAAAATCCTACTTACGGTTCTGACTAATACTGGAAGCACATCCACGGGCAATTAAATTCAAAAATCCGACTAAAGACTGGTGAAATTCATTCGTTTTTCGTATTACGCGGGAAAAGACGATCTTCGAGTCCGTGAAAAAAAGTTCACTCTTAAGAATGCATCGACTTAAGATCAATAACAATTTCTGTCTATATAAACCTTTCTCCGGAAGGATGATGACTTGAACGCGCTTCGACTGGCCAAAATAACTTCATTATCACAAATAAAGCTTGCCAGTTGTGGGAGGCAGCTAACATGCTTCACATGGACCACTATCTCTTAGTCTGATCCATCAGTTTTTGAAAACAAATTACTCCCCACCAGAGAATCCCACAACTCACAATGAGCTGTAAATCAGCCGGCGTCTGATCGGCACCATCTATATTCCGATCAGATGTGAAGGTCAGTTCAGATCTGGTCGAACAAAATTTCCCAGAGGTTTAGTGGAAAATACACTGATCACTGAAGACCATGGCTGAGGGCTACGGATGTCGGTTCGTGGTGGACGTATCTGTACTTGTGTGTATGCACACAAGCTCGCCCGAGGGTTAGAGAACAGTTATTCTAACTTGAAACCGACGTTCCAATATGATTTCATGAGGTTCACCTACACACAACGAATGGTTTGTCCTCAAATTGCCGAGAACCACTTCGTCCGACTGACCTCAGGTCATTATCATCGCCTGCAGCATCTCAAACCGAAAATATGTCGGCCACTCACGAAATAGTTTCAAATGTTAACACCACTGGAATGTTCACAAGAGTTCCGGGAGAAAAATGGAATATCGTAGTTCGATCAATTCTTAGTACTCACACACCATTATTCATAGCAGTAAATGTACTGGTAATACTATAAAGCGCAGAACAGAGCACAGAACTGCGAAGGTAATGGTTGAATAAACGGAAACTTAACTAAACCGAGTCGATGTTTGTTAGGCTATTGCATAATTTGACTGAGATATGACAAGAAGGGAAATATAAAAAAGTGGTTCCCTGATGTGGTCGTGAAAAAGAAAGAGAAAAACGTGTTGGAAAACTGGAAAATAGATGAACAAATGATAATTTCAGTCCCTTAAAAAGCACAGATTGAACAACACGTGGTTCAGAGGATGCGAAAACCCGAATAGATGTCATGACCACCGATATTGATCGGATCACTGTCAACTGCTGTTCATGTTGCTTCCTTAAATTAACTTTCAGTTTAGCTTTAATGTGAATAACTGAGGGAGTAAACTCGTGTCTGGAAAAAGGAGCAATCTGTGTGCTCTTCCGTCCTGGAAGCACTGTCACAGTTTCTTGCAACTGTTGACAAACAACGACTTACAAAAGCAAAGTTGCCATGACAGCCGATTGAGTTCACACAGTGGTTGCTTGATTCCCGCACGCTCTGCGAATGATTATGAAAACGAGAAAACCAGATGAGTCGAATGTGCCGTTATCCGTGATTTGAACAGTGTTCTGTATACGAGAAGTTAGGTTACACCCGATTTTTCTGTCAAGCAACTTCCCTTTGAGATGTTCACATTTATAGCTGACGGAGATTATCGTAACTCACTCACACATAACCCGGCCTCATATACAACCGCAATGGACGTGAACATATTTCGGCCCTCAGTAGGTGGTCTTCTACAATGACTGCAAAGATGTACCAGTTTCCAGAAAGAAAGAGGGTGTCTAGGTACCGCGCCACATGGGGTGATGGAGACCGGACACCAGACTGCCTCAGACCGATCAAATACACCATCCATCTACACAAAAACTCAGTTCACCAGTGGATAAGGGACAACTTTTCGCTAAGCTAAACGCAGCGGGGTGATCGGAATAGAACGCGTCACGATAATACTTTTTAACCGCGTGGATTAGTAGCTACAGTTTTGTCTTTCTAGACTAATCCCGGTATGTGATAAATGATGTTGGAACTATACATTCAAAGATGTGAGTTTTGCCGCCTCGCAACAAAAATAAACACATCCGGATAAACCTAAAGCGCATATGCGTGCACACGTCCAATCAAATCCATGGAAACCCTTGTACAGTATACGTGCCGTGAACGTGTATGAAACTTTAATGGAAAAGTAACTGGAAAATCAACAACCTCAGAGTCTCTGACTGTTATTGATTTAATGTAACAGGGAAGAATACCACCGGTGAAACTGGACTGAATCAGAAGGGTGTTAATTTTTTCTGTGATCCTGAATTTGTCACTCCACATGAACTCCCAGCTTCACGAAGATAATTGCAATTCAAAAGAACCTGGTGGCGTAATGACTGATGAGTAAACGGAACCCGGTCGGATGTTTGTGTTTTTTTTTCTACTGAAGATACGATGCGGTTCTCAAACTCTTAGTGTGCACAAAATAAAGGTGGATGAGGTCGATTTTTATGTTCACAGTGCTGATTTTATCATGTGCATTCCGACGACTCGCTCGTGTGACAAACTTCATTCGACCAGTGAACCAGTAAAGGACATTTGGGCAATTTGCCACGGATATCAGTTAGGTTCACTGCCAGGCTTTTGCTATTGGCCCGACATTTAACTGGTTAGCCATCAACTGGCGAGCTGAACTTGCACGAAGAATTGCAGGCAAGCAACAAGATAAGTTTATGTGACTTGGAATAAATCGGTAAATTTTGGACACTAGTTCGATAACGGTGTCGTAGTCGATCCTGAATGGGTTATGTATATCCTAGTGATTTGCGCGACGAAAGTGGAAAGGATCCGGAAGCTAAATGATAGCAATAGTGGAAATGAACACAAGTTTCCGAATTCCGTCATTTCAAATTTCAATAATACCATCTGTCTCCCATGAAAATACTTCTGAAAAACTTCCCAATTTCGAGGACAAATAACGTAGAATGGCAGTTGTAGGTGGTGTCATATATATATATATATATATATATATATATATATATATATATATATATATATATATATCACTAGGCACCTATTTGAAGCACCTGGAGTGCGAACGGATACTCTTCACTGAAGAGTCCACAAATGAATGACAGCTGTCACTCCTGTTAGTTATTCGTGTCCGGGTCACTGCTAACCCAACGAACAACGAGACTGCGTGTGCAATGGCTCAAACTGATAGTAAGTAGTTTGTAAACGGGTGGATAAGAATTCCGGGAAGCACATGACCCGTAACGTTAAAGCTCCGAATGTAACTTCTCCAAGGAACTATCATTTCTGGCGGAAAAACCAGACAAGCTAAGAGAATTGGAAAGTAGTTTCTCATCGCATTAAAACAGAACTGTTCGAGCGCACGAAGCCATGTTTGGTGGAAATGGAAAGCAGATCCAGGGACAATGATGAACATGCTGCAAACAAACAAAGCAAAATACGACTATGGGGATTACCTTTTTTACTATAAGTCACTTTACGTGCAATTAAAGACACAGACTCCAAGTTCGTGTATGAAGAACGTCATCAACCCCGTGTGATAAACCCGTATTCTATCAGTTTGTATTTGGGCGCGCAACAGCTGGAATTGAACTGTAAAACACGAAATAAGAAAAGGTATCGATGTTTAAGTTACTACTCTAACTTGAGCAACGGAGTAATGGAACGTTCTTTGGTTACATGCTTCCCTACCACCTATGTCATTTGATTGTGGTGCTTGGGCCGCATCTGGTTTTCGACCAGAGGGCCCGAAAGTGAATAGTCTAAAACAAATTCTCCCCAACTGCGGGTTTTCAACAAAATCATAGACCGGCTAGATAATTTGTAACAATAATAATATATAGCTTACATGGAATTAGACTAGAGCAAAATACCGAAGAACAATTGAATAAGTATAACCCTTATTTATGTCTCTCAAAAACCGGCACTACCTAAAAATTTATAGTCTCCTCATTTAGGTAGCATACATTCCATCTCTCAGTATTGTTAGTGCGTGCTGGTGACTGCGATGCCGCCTCGATTGGTGACGAAAGGTATGCGGCCTAAAGGCCAGGCTCGGAATCTTATGTTAAGTCCGACGGTCAGCAACAAATATCCGTTTTCAAATTTAGTGACTGGTCATGTTCGCACAACAAAAATGCCCTCACAAAGTTGGCAAGATGGCAAGTTGAACAAAAAACAAAAGGCTTAGAATCTGATTAAGTTTTTCCGCTGAAACAATAGTTAAAACTGGCCGCCTTCAGATTAAGTCTGAATGACTTCACTTCAACGTCAAGCAGTTCCTCAGTAGTAGAAAAGCTCACCTCAAAGTTGATTGGATTCATAGGCCTAGAACACCGGAGATGTTTATGCTAAAGTTTATGATGACTTGGACTATTTTTCATCAATATAATTCCCCAAAGGGGCCGATTTTTAGCGTCATCCAAACTCAAAAGTCAATAGCAATCAAGATGTTGACTAAATAACCATGAATTTCGTTGTGCTCTTAAATCAATTTGTCTGGACAACTCTGAGTGGAAAAGCTGATTGACAGTAGGTGATCCAGGAAAGATAAGATTGTTTGTGCCTGAATGCAATTGACAGAATTTCAGTAGTTACTGGCATAACAATTTATCACTCACAGTCTGACAGTGCTAAGTGGAGGTTATTTTCACGACCAACAATTGCCCTTCAGTGAAATGAATTATAGTGAGAGGGGGGGGCACTTGCTGCAGTGAGGGAAAAAATCGTTCCGAATGAATAACTGGACCGTGAAAGAGTTCGACTTAGATACAATAAGGTTACAGTTTTTCTGTTATTAGTTATCTAGCATAAAAGAAATTGATTGAAAGGACAGTGGTTTTTTGCCAAATGTTTGTTTTCCATCGGCAAAATTATTGTTCCTGCAAATATAAGCCACGGAAAACAAAACATACTTAAAAACGTCTGGGGAAAACCATCTGTAGCTGCGAGAAAGAAGAAGTGGTCCTTCAAATGAATCCATACGACTTCCAGCTGACAATTATTTCATATTATATGGCCAGACTTTGAGATAAAATAGTTTTTGTCGGGATTAGCTAGGCTGCTAACAAAAATGGCCATAAAAGGGTAAGAGGTGCAGCTCCTTACCAGCTAAATCAAATGATTGCAGTAAGTTAATTCAGCAGACCACAACCATGGTAGGCAGGTGTATATCAATATTCAACTTTGTACTGAACGTACCAGACGCTAGTAAGTCGTGGATTGGAGATCTCGAAGGGTTTTTAGCTACTTTACACCTTTTTGATTAACCCGTGCATGCGATGTGCTATCCTCATCCTGATGATTGAATTATGTAAAGAATTTTTTTCCTAAAATGCATTACTCAGATCTGTTTTTGTTGAAAAGTTAAATCAGTTATTTGGGGGCACAATCAGAAGCGATATTGCACAATTTAACCGACCGTCTGAGTTGAGATCCGATGTGGCGCACTATTCCACGAAACCTCGAGGGCAGTGTATCGGATTTCGTTAGTTCGTACGTTGGTCGATTTATAATGCAGTAGCAGAAGCGAACCTTTTATTCATGTAATCATAATAAAACGAACGCCGTGTATATCGAACGAATGTACACGTAAGGTTCACTTCGAAATGACAAACAGATGCTCAAATAGCACGGCAGACAGAATGTTGATCTTTGTTGTGTTCATTCAGCATTTTCTTTTGGAACGGCATAGGCGTACTGTGCATCTGGGGGATAAAGTAGACTTTGTGATCATCGGTTTTTCGTGTACATCCTGAAATCTTGTGGAACTTGGAGTTGGCCTCGTAGCTTCACACAATTTTCTTTTATACGCACTAAAAAAAGGTTATTTCTTAATAACACAGCGTAGTCGAAATCGTTGGTAGGTTGTCGACGTTTCGGTCACCACGGGTAACCTTTTTAAAGACTGGTCTTACAGCCGATTCGGCCTTGAAAAAGGTTACCCGTGGTGAACGAAACGTCGACAACTTACCAACGTTTTCGACTACGCTGTGTTATTAAACAATAAAATTCTACCATAAAATTTCACATGGCGCATCGATTATTCGATACACTCCGAACCGATTTCGGTTCTGACACAAAAACGTTATTTCTATCAAAATAAGATTTCATTTTTAAATCAACGTAGGATTCTAAATGAGATGTTTCCTTTAGTGTTTCAGTAGTGGATTTGTCGTACCAACCAAGGAATACTTTCTGACTTTTTCATATAGCTCATTGTTCCTTACTTTCTATATGCTGACGTGGTTCATATCGGTATATTTTCCAGCGAGAATAGTACTGTGTTGAAAACCAGTGCATCCATGGACTGCTGGTGGTGATCGAGTTATTGAGAACAATTACTTACTCTCTCCGAGGTTAGAGGCTCACCTTTGGCCATCACTAATCACTTCAGTGGTAGACAATAATTTATTTTGGTCCGTTTCGTTACCGCACTCGACCTATTTAGACCTCATGTGGTTCTCCATCACTCCAGATATCAGGGTCTCGTTACCGGCTTTCCTTCATAGTGCAATGGGCCTTTGATGTCAGGGGTATACCTCTTCCACTGAGCCAATGCTCAAGCTTGTAATAAAAAACCAATTTTAAGGTGAAATTGCATTTTAATCAGCGAATTATAGGAGGATTTGGATAGCCGCTGCCGAGTTAAAACAGTATGTGAAAGAGTGGATGACCTAAAATTAAAGATTCGGTGGAAAAAACTGACTTCTGGTTGCTGGTCTGATTCCTCTTTTCCACCAAACAAGTCATCGTCCAAACTATGTTAAATTCTTTTCAATAAACACGAGAAGTAGACACTATTCAACCGTCGTTCGTATAAATGTACTCTTTTCGATTCTTTAAACCGACTGGGTTCATCCACTAACCTTCATGGATTAATCTGCGCGGGAACTCTTTCATTCCCTAGTTGGCTCGTTTACGTGTAAGCACAGAGAGTGTCGCAACTGAGCCCACAAATTTCAGTACTAAACGTATTATCTCTTTCTTTAAACACCGGTTCAGACCGTGAGAGTCATTTTGACTGGAATATAAAAGGTGTCAAATTATACCTGTGTAATTCAAAAAGCTCCAACCTCTTGTCAACGAAAAACCCGACCCCTTGAAAAAATCCGACGAGGTATTCCTCCATGATGTGATGAAACTTTTGACATAAATATCGTAAATCTCAATTTACAGACTTGTACTTCCTCGTGTCTCTAGTGCCCGCAACTTGCAGGCAGAGTTCGCTGATACGGGTTATCCTACGCGAGCACGCTTTCACACACACACACACACACACACACACACACACACACACACACAACCACAAACCGACAGCGCACAGTCAGTCGGTCAAAGTCCAGACAATATTTGGTCACGTGTATGCACATGAATCAGATTCAACTGACCCACGGAGAGATGACAGTAAAATATGTACTGAGCCGAAGGAAGTATACGCACGGCCGCACGCCGGCATGACAGATGCGGCAAGTATCCAAAATAAAATCAATCACTGGCAGGTAGTGCACTTCCTGTAATCGGAACAAACTTTTGGTGATACGGTCCATGTAGGATTTTTGAAGGTCATAGGTGAGAACCGCTGAATAAGTGAAATAATTCATCCGTTTATTTGTACCAGCTGACCCATTTGTAATCTTGAGACGGTTTTTGCCATTATCGTTATGCATTGCAACTGAAATCAGTTGGGAGGCGATATTTGCTGTCGATTTTATGCCAAAGTGGAGTTCCTTCGACTTGCAAATGAGATAATTGTATGTAGAAGAAAGCAATGAAATCCATTGCGTGATGGCTGTTTCGTGTATTTTATGGTATAACACCAACCCAGTAGGTTGTGAACCTAGTGAGTTGACGATATGGAGCAAAATTTTCAGCGCCAATTCCCGGATAACTGCTGTGCCAAGATAAATCTGCATGATGTTGCGCACGTATCGGCCTGTCTAAACAAACCCTTATAATAGGGATTTATTTTCGTATTTTGATGGTCTCAGGGGAGGTTATGGCAGAGATAATTACGGGGTAATAATGCATGTATTTAATAAACCTCAGATGTCTTTCAAAATAAGACAATTCCAATAATTCTTTTTCGTATTCAAGCCTAGAGGAAGGTTGCTCAATTCATTTTAGAAAACCATTAACTATGCCTTGGGTATGGTGGCGTTGGTTGCTATCTCCTAGTGGTAACCTCAATCGGGAATAATGAAAAAGAAAACAGTGTGAAAGGAGTTAGAAGAGAACTACAAATATGAGCACCAAGTGGATCAAGAAAAATTGTGGATACAAGAGCGCCACCGATTGCGAAACTTGGCCGTATTCTCCAAAGTATCTAACCGTAGCGTGTGAGGGTCTCTTGCATCCCACCCAGGAAGTCTACAAGGCTGATCAACGTATAAAGGAGTTAATAAGCCGACCTGCTCTCCTTCGTTTTCAGGAAAACAAACTCTGAAACACAAAGAGCTGGTGCATTTTTACCCATATTTTGATGAACAAACGCTTAGCCGTAGAAAACTGTACGATTTATCTGTGATATCTGAGGTACTTGTTGAGGCCTTGCAGCTATTAGGGCATAAGTGGCGTCCGTGTTTGTTTTCATCCGGATGGGCCGATAACTCTTAACTCCCGTGCCTGACAGTTTATTTAAAAATCCATTGTATTGTTACTCAGTCTATTTGTTACATCCCAGATCAAAGCGAGTCAAGCGATCGGGAGTCCAGAGAGGTTGACTGCCTGTGGACAGATGCTGAAACATAGCTTCATCCTCTTTTCATATATGTTGGTGACACATAGGTCGTCGGATTGTACTACTTCATTTCAGACTCGTTCCAGTTGGGTTACAAGAATGTTGTGGGACCATGGATACACTCATGAAGATATTCTAGTCAGTGTTTATTACAACATCCTCTTACCGCACCGTCTATGGACAATTATGCGGCCACGCGACAACATAAGGTATATATGAAGTTCAAACTAGCGGTATTATTTCATCTTGCTGTACGTCTTGTAACAACCAGCGACATAGTGCGACCCTTTTCAAGTATAACGTGTGCAAATCAAAGAATGATCTACGAAACGGTTTTTTTTAATTGAGTTATCCAAAAAACTGTTTTCTTCTTATCCGTCCTTTTTTTCTTTTGCTGCCATACGCAGGAAACCGGCGCAGTCATTGTACTGGAATTGTAGTCACTCGACCGACTCAGTAATGGTTAACTTCCACGAAGAAACACGATTGTGGGCGGAGGATTACAAGAAGGGAAGGCGGGTTTAGGTCACTCAGCTCTTACCACTCAGAGCCAGACTGCACTTAGCTCGTTTCAAGTGTTCCGTCAGAAAAATGTGACATCAAGTAAACGACATTTTCTTATGGATCGTAAAAGCTGCGGTATTGACTTGTTTGTGCACAGCATAGCGGTATGTCAAAAGTAGCCCACTATCTGCCCTCTTCGAATGGGTCACCGCCAGGGTGAACATTAATTAATGGATCTTGGGGGACAGATAAAACGGCTGAAAGGGAATAGGCGCCACTGTACACTCCTGAGCACGAACGTAAGAGCTACGAAAAACACACGTTGACCTCAGCAGCGTCTCGAGTTGAGTAGCCCGGAACAAGAATGACCGGATTTGACCTAGTTTGGAGATGAAATGCCCGTAGCCAGCTAGAAGCTTTCTGTGCCACCGATTTAATTGTGTTTTGTTCAAGAAGGAAAGATTGCTGAGATTAAAAAAGAATGTCATTTATCCGGTGTATGGTTCTTGAGTTAAATAGATCAAAAGTGCAACCGTTAGAAAACAAAGCTACTTGAGTTCACAAAAGTAGGAGAAATGCGACCATGGCTGAGGGAAAATTATGCAGTATACTCTTCACTCATAACCATTTCGGACACTAGTCAGAGGTGCTCGCTGAAAGCACAAGAATAGTTCGATGGAAAAAACTGGATAGTTTAAAAATTCCATAAGCAGAATATCTGCTTTAACGTAAGACTTTAGTGTCCGGAAACACAACCATGTTACTGAACATTAAACCTTTATGTATAACATCTCACTCCAAATTGATTTGGCTCTGGCAGAATGGCTGCCTAATATAGTTCTGACAGAAATGAAAAGGAAAAGACGATAAAATTTTGTTAAAAGTCGAACACAGATAAACGACAGCCCGTGGGGAGAAACAATCACGGGTTCGTGCCGTGATATTCACCGACATCATCCCTACTTTTCATAAACGTAACCGGTTATTTATTTGGTTTTGGCTTCTACAAATCTACCTAGGTAATGAACAACTGGAACTTTAAAAGCCACTGAACAAAGACATTCATTTATCTGTTATCTGACAACACTTTTGTCACTTTCAGCAGGCACTGAGGAAACCAGATGTTTCGTTCTAGCCGGTGCAGTATATAAGTTTCAAGTCGAGATCACAACAATCATTCGACTCTGTGAATTATCCACATAAGTGAGGAACCCTTTTTGTTACCAGAAACACTGTACTATTCAAAGATTTGTGAGTTACTCTGTGCGTGTGTTTTCAGTCGATTGACGATAGGAAGAAAATCAACCACGGCATTCTGTTGCCCAAAATGGAAGCAGTAATACACTTCAGAAGTGAAATCTTTTTGTGTCGTGATTTGAAGCTTGATAAACTCTAACAAACTTTTTTTTAAATCTAACAACGGCATGTGTGAGTGTTACGGAAAATCAGTGACCGTTTCGGTTTCCACCAACTCAGTAGTCTATGCACGCTTATAACGCCTCGTTTCACTCGGATAATCCTCCAGAGAGAAGAGAACTAACGGGTCCCGAACGCCCGTAAACACAAAAACACGTACATGTAATCAGACTCCTAGAAAGCCGGAACAGGTTTCTTCTAAACAGGGACCATTTGGGAGTGAGGGAGCTTTTCCCTAACCGTAGAAATTCGATTGAGATCGACAGGAATTATTGTATTCCATGCAATTGATACCTTATATCAGTTCGAACAAATTCCAAGGTTTGCGGATTATCAGATTATCGCGCGAGCGTATAAGCCGGATTGACTGTCAGGTAGGATGGTATGGAGCTAATGAGAAAAAGAGTGGGAATTTGTCTTTTCATCGTGTCTATTATTGACTCTGGACGAAACTAAGCCATATCGGTTAGAGTTTGAGTGGATGGTCACTTGCACTGTCGCAAACACATTTGGTGCAATCGCCGCAAAGAAGTGCGAGCCCTGAGATTTTGGAATCGGGACGATTAGTACAATTTTCGGTCAGACTGACCCGCCCCAATGATGAAGATACATGAAATAGACTGTATTCATTTAGCTATCTTCATGCTTCCGGAAGTTACCAGAAATACAGATGCATCGAAGCTATCTTAGTTCTACTTTTACACGACTCACTAGTGCTCGAGGATATCACGGATGAACGGCGCCCATGCGTGGCGGTTGGATGCGAGCAAAGCCGAAATCGGGACTTAGTTTAGATTCCCGGACATTTTTCATTGAGCTCCAAATCTCCAACGATCCTCGTCCAAGTGTTTAGTTGACTCCCAAGATGAGAACGATATTTCGCACACAGCACATTTTGCTACAGTCAGTGAACTTTATCCACTCCCGGAACCCTCACACACCGGAGCAGAGGAGTTTATGTCTACACGGCATTCTTGCTGCGCTCGCACTATTATATTTCGGCAAACTGTACAAGGTAGAGTTTTCACATTCCAACGGGCAATGTGTCTCTCTTTACGACAGTAGCGGATTCCAGTTCGCTGTTTTGTAACCTCGGCCGATGGGAATCGAAGAGCTTCGCTTAGCGTGAATGCCGTACAGTGATTAGAGAGCATGAGATTACAACAGTCCGTGCGGGGTCATGGGAATCATGGCTACGTAGAGGTGGTCACAGCAACGATACCCGATAGCCCAGTCCGGCCTATTCTGTTCCAGGAGGCATCACTAGCCTTTTTGCATCACCTCCAGTTGGCTCCCTCTGAATGAAGTATATTCGTCATTTGTATGGTTGCCCGTTGTAGTTGCTTCGTCACCATCAGGATCTGCATACAGCGTTAAACAGAAGGGCAAGCCTAACTGATCACTACCCTTCTCCCCGCATTGCACGTAGAAATAATAAGAGCAAGTGTAAAATATGGGCAGGAAGTGGACCTTTAGGAGTGGGAAAAAGAAACAAGGATCACAGCCTAACTGTACAAACGCATGTTGACCAATTACTGTGATTCGACAGAACGTGACAGCACGATCACCACTGTTCAGGATTCGCTGCCTTCCTTGAATGTATTTAGCTAACTCTTGGACCACAAACACGAAAACGCGAAGCACCTACTTTTTCTAAGTTCGGTGTACATTTTCTCATTCCTCGCTGCCACGTCATCTGTTGACTTCCACATGGTTTTTTCCACTCCTGAGGAGGAACGGAGAATAGGACACGGTATGTCAGACGTGTGGTTGCCATACACAACACGTGCCCCAACCAAAGAAGTCTGCTAAGCTCGATACGCTGTGATAGAATATTCTCTGAACTAGTACCCAGTATTTGATTACCGATCTAATCATTGCTCACCCGGTCATTTCATCCAATCTTAGCGATACTACACAAACATAGGTGGTACAAAACCTCAAGACGACGAACATCTTCCGCAAGCTCACTGCATGGCTCACAACCATACGACAACACTGAACACACCTCGGCACATTACACAAGACCTTTCAACTTCAGCGAAATATCAGATCGAAGTCACAAGCGTTTCAGATCGGGGTACGCCACTCGAGCTTTCGATATACGCGTGCTCACCTCGGCTACAGTGCTCCCATCCGTCATCGCGCTGCTGCCGATGCAAATGAAGCGGTGGACAGTTTCCAAGGAGGAAGTTGGTCAGAACTGGAGACTTCCTCACATTTTAGTAATCGGACACTCAACTCTACTTCCACTTCCGATGGGGGCCCGAGTGATACTCCCCAAGGAATCGCAGTTGTTGGCAAAGGAGTACTTGCATTAGCGCACGCCCAGCTAAAATGCTCCTTGAAGTATTCGGCCCGACGGTCGAGCCTTCGCCCTTCGTCATGAATAGGTTCTCCATTTCTATAACATATCGTTTCACTGTCCGGGGTTCGCTGTCCACCGGCGTCGAGAATAAGTTTTAACAGTCTTTGCTTATTAGCTGAAGCAGCTGCTACCTGTACCTGTAGCGATTCATGTTGAAACTTAGTATAGTAGTTAGACTGTTACTTGCAGGGTGCACTTTCTCCCATTTATATGAAGATGCTATCAGTGGAACTACAATTCTGACGCCGCATTGTTTCGCGCTGGTCCACAGAATGATAAGCATGCTTGTCAATATTTCTCGAGTAGCCCATAACTCTAAAGTGACAACAGCAGTAAATGAAGAAAAAAGTGATTGGTTCTTCATAACATGGTCTTTGCCACACATGGGAAAACTTCGTCGATCTTCAAGGCTTGTCAACTTTCTGAACCTTGTCAATCCGTCTACACCTGGGGACTGTGAAAACGCAACTGTCCGACCCAGCCATTCAGACAACTTTCTGAAACGACAATGAATATCCGCGGGTGAGTAGTTTGATGTTTGTCAGCCAGAAACATTGCCATGCTTATTATTCATTCGTTTAACCGGGAGTTAATTCAGTTTTTCAACTCGGTCACGAATGCACTCACTCAGCCGGTCAGACAGTCATTCGCTCGCTCGCACGGATGTCTGTGTGTGTGCGTATGAAGACGATCAATCATGTCATTCTTCATGCAGGTTTATTGCCAATTGTCATTCGTGAGGTGAAACGAGCGGAACACAGCAACGTCCGTGTCACACCCGTTGGGACGACACGGAGAAAAATGACGACAACAGAAATCACCAGCAGATATGGGAAGTTTGTGCATCTGTCGCCATCTCTTAATGGACTAACCGCATGAGTAAGATAACAGTCGGATTCTATTCTGCCAGATGAATTGGGAACAACTAGTGACCTGCCTGAAAACTCTCGACGCGATATAGAACTGGACACAAGGAGTTTTGCGTGCATCTTTATATATATATATATATATATATATATATATATATATATATATATATATATATATATATATATCCCATCAATATTGGAAGTAAGCAGTCTGAAAACCTCAATTTTCAAGGATGATTATTATTTAAAAAAGTACTCTTTTAGAGCATTTGCTTACCACTTCGGAAGTCAGAGGGTCGGATTCCCTCCATCACAGGTTACTTCGGTGGTAGTCAGTAACCCACCGTCTTCCGGCTCATATCCCCACCTGACTTATTGAGATCCGATGTGGTTCTCCACTCCAAGTCTCAATCTGGTTACCGGTTATCCTTAATAGTGTCGTGGGTCTTTGGGGCTGCGGAGTGTACCCCTTCTGTTGCACTCACGCGCAAGCACATAATGTAAAAAACCAAACATTTCCCTTGAAATTCACCTTGATTTAAGGTTTTCAAGTTCAGCTAAGCTTCAGTGCAGGGGAGACAATAGCTTTTTCAGTCACGGGCTCAAAAATTACTGGGAATTAGGAAGCACCTTCGATTCAAACAACGACTTTCATCGATAAAACGCAAAAAGCCCTAAACGGTGGACTTAAAGCTAAGGTCAGAAAACTCGCCTAGCTGTGCCGTTAATCGGAAGCAGTGATAAAAGAAACTCTCGTATTTTGTTAGTTTATAATGAATATCAGTCGAATACTACTGACAAACCGGTTTCCAATGAGAGTGGTTCTATTTAGGAACTCAATTTTTTGTTACGCACAAGTCCTTGGAGTGCACTACCTATGAACAAATTTCAAAGGAAAAAGCACACTTTTCCCGAAAATGACAAGACCAAGTTTAAAGTCCCCATAGGTTGGATGAAGAACGTAAGCTTAAAGGCTGAACCCGTAGTGGTCTAGTGGTATACACCTCTGAAGAACAAGTTAAAAAAACACGCTTACGCTCGACCAGAGCTATTCGCTCTCGCAGACACGTTAGCGCACCTGGAGTGGTTATCAAATCGAAGTCGCACAGCCATGATTGCAGGCTGTCCGTAATAGTACGGTGGGTCTTGGAGGCCGCGGAGTATGCCCTACCTTTACACTCATGTGCAGACATGGAATAAAAAGGTGATTGTGCATGGATTAGTAGAATATCGATGAACCAAAGAGAAGCCGAATCGAGAAGGAAGAGCCCTAAAAGCACCCCACCAATAACATATTCATAATTAATTCTAAATGGATTCCATTACTAAGCGTTTACCATGAATTTGGAAGTGATTTTTCATCCATTGTCATTTTCTTACTGACAGACGGTATATGACAACCAACCATGCATACCAAAATGTTTACGGAAAGCCCTCTAAAAACTGTGTGACTATCCCCAGCCAATCCAGTTCATATATGAATGTGGAACGTACCCCATCTACAACACGATGCTATCACATTTTCAGTCAACAAACGTTTATTTCGATGCACACTTTGACATTCTGTTCACAGGAGCCTTTGAAGTTTCGTTCGCAGTATTTCGGTTGTGAACCTTTAATGGGCAGTGACACATTTCTTCGATGAGAAGGGCAATCTGACATTAATTGCGATTGTCTGATCCCCATTCTGATACACATCAAATCATTGCAAAATGTTGTGGTTCTAGGTGAAACGAGATTGCCAGTGGTGTCCACGACCGGTCATGGAGTGGCTTAGGGCCTACCTGGCACCTCGGGGGTCAAGGGTCCGAATCCCACCAAAACCGCCTAACTTGATGGTAATAAGTAGTCTGGTCTTCCGGTTTATTACCACGCCCGTTCTAATGGGACATTATGAGGTTCTTCATGCAGCCTCGGGGCTTGGTGGCCGGCCATCTCGCATAGTACAATGGACTTTTGAAGCTACCCTTTCTCTGTACCCATGCGCAAGCATTTAATAAAAAGGACGTTATATTATGCTACCACTTTCATTGAAATATCGACCATGGATATCTTTTCAGTTGCACCACAGAAAAGCTCTAAGTGCTGATACTCACATTTCTGGTAACAGCCAAACTCGCCGTCTATATTCAAACAGACTCCCTCTGATGACTGAAGATCTAAATATGTAGTTACTTTGAACTTATGGTTAAAATTCCCCGTCTATTATTTGGTTCAAACACACAAATGAGTGTGGCATCACTGTGTGAAGCGCTTTGGGACTGGTATCCGGAAGGTTATTCGGACGATAAAATAACGTGAATAAAACACTGGCTCGGATGATATGGAAGTCCACGGAATATTCGCGTTTTTATTACCTGTTGCGACCTGCGTCCGTAGATGTCTAGAGATTATGAACTACCATACCACAAGTGGTGTTTAAAAAATGGGGAGTTACAAACGAAAGCTTCTACATACATAGGGTTATAAATAACGTCTTGAAATTTCGCATCTATCGTTGAAGGAGTTCTCATGCACTCGGGAAGTAGGCCGCAATCACCGTAGACATAAGTAATGACTCTATGATTATCGAACGAGCCATAACCAGTTTTTCATCACTCGATGTTACGGCTGATTTACCCCTCGCTTTCCTCGCGTGACTCTCCCACAATTCAACAGAATGGCGCAGTTTCCACTAATTCATCTATGGGTCTACTTGGAATTCAAATTTGTGGAGTTCCTCAGATTTTAAACCACAGTGAAAATCAAAATTGGTACACACATTCCCCATAATTGTCCCTGATAAACTTACCGGTGGACTGGTTGGTAACGACAAGCATCAACTGCATAAGGACATAGAAGAATGATCGAGGCAGCACAAGGTACGCGTGGCGAGATTGGATGCACATTGGTTCTTGGGTGTTTCTAACATCCAACGTAATTCAATCCATCAAATACATTCCATGTTTTTCTCGAGTAGTTTTGCAATATCCAGTGTGAGGTTCACATGTAACGGGGAACAGCTTACGGGCGGAACGGATGCGCGGTGCGCGGCTAAGCGTGTTGTGCAGCTCGTTAGCGCGATTAGTCATAACCCTGGTGGCATCGGCAGCCACTTTGCTGTAGTCCGCTAATCTCGTGGTCCTATTTTGTGGAGTCTTCGGTTGATTGGTCTGTGACTGACATTGGTGACCAATCAGATTTCGGCACCGTTTCGTCTTGTTATTCTTTCCGCCAATGAGGATATCGGGCTGAGCTAGACACACGACATATGTGAAATGTCGCCACATACAAAGGTCTGCGGCACCACGAGGCCCACAACTGCTCGCCGCCCGCCTGACATGCCGATGTGGTCTAGGTGGGCTAGGTGGTCACGTTTCACGTGATCGCATAACAAAACACCTGCGGTTATCTAAATCGGACTCCGAATTAGTCTCAGGCAGATACGCACATGCAACCTATCTCCCTAAAATCCGAAATGCATGTGTGTGTGCTTGATTTGGTGGGAGAGTCACGAATCAGCGGGAATGTGAGAAAACGTCACATTAGAAACTGCCGCTCATGTGGCAAATTTCAGGACCCCTGCTCTAACCACACATTATCATATTTCGTGTACGTCCGACCAGTCCAGAAACGAAAACATCAAATCGGTGTTTTTAAATTCCTGTGCAGCTGACTCAAACAACCAGGCCCGGATACAGACAAAGACATCGCAACAAACTGCCTCAGTGCGCATGGTTCACCGTAAAATCGGGATCTGAATTACCAGGATAAGTATGACGATTTTTTCGGTACCCTATGAGCCACCCTCCGTCCCGATTCTGAAACTCTCAAAAAAGCACTAAGAAGAAAATGCTGCCGACATATACGCTAATTTTTCAAACTTGTTGAAAATGCAGTGCGTCAGATTTCGAGAAAGGACCAGGTGATGCACATTTCAAGAAACACTTGCATGGTAGGAGGTTATCTATGTGGAAAACTCTATCACACAACAAAAGTGCTTCTCACAGAGAGGTTATTGCAATCTGGGGAGATAACTGTAATCGTTTGTTTCAATTTGCTCGTTTTCGTTGAATATTTCCGTGAATTCCTAATCACTGAATTGAACTCTATGGTTTTTGTCTAAATTTTCCTAATCAAGAAACTTCCATCTGTCGAACATCCTTCAGTATATATGAAATCAATAGTAGGTAGCCTCATCAAACACAAAACTGAAATCGTTCCAGTGCTTTTCACTGCTAGCGAGCTCGGCTTTACGTCAGATAGTCAAATCTTGCAGGGATTATGAACCATCTAGATGTGAAAAAGAGGTAGCCAAAAGCGTATTCAATCATCACTTCCTGATATGAACCGCAAAAATACTGAATGAACGATGCAGGATAACGGTATCTCCGAAATCAACACAGTTTACTCAAATCAACAGTCATGTGGTTCCTGTGAGTGATACAGAACTGCGTTCAAATGTAGTTGAGAAATTCGTATGCGGAATGAAATCGGTTAGGCACTAGGAACATCAGACATCTGGCTCGTTACCACATTTCACGCATTAGGACCTCACTGGTTTCTCCACTCAGAATATCAGGGGCTACTTGCCGGCTATCGCTACTTGTGCAATACGCGCTTGAGGCTATGAGATATGCCCCTCAAACTGAAAGCCTCAGCTACCATGCAATCAAAAAAGTTAAAATAATTACGCCCATGGATTCAATGAGCTCCAAGAGATTGATGGCTTTACCGTCTTGACATCTGGTTCATTTGCTGATGACAAAGAATTTATTTCGAATCAATTGATTCCACCAATAATGTGGTAGTTTATCTTACGGCAAATCACTATCATTCATATAAAATGGGGCATATGCTATTGTCAATGGTTTGAGATGGATTCGCAAACACTATCGTGGGTTTGTGTTTGAGCTCACCTGAATGATGAACAATAGTTTGGGAAGTTTTCGAAATGTTAGGAATATCGTAAATGCGTTTCTCCTCACAATCGTGTGCAACGAGAAGAAGAATCTCACCAGTCAGTTCCTCTGACAATGGCTCGGTTAACTACCGGCAAACCAGTTTGGAGATAAACGATGGGCTCGGATTGAATACGGCTGCTTACAGGTAAGATTAATCTGTAAATACTGAAATAAATTTACAAATTCAAGATAAAATGCGATTTCCAAACCAATTGTTCGGATGCTGCATCGCTTATTCTGGATATCCACAAACCTCCGAAATTCACTGCTTGCCGATGTGATGGAAGAGGCGAAAGTGTTTGCACACTCGATACTAAACTGGATCGAGTGATCGCTTAATACTCAAGTTTGAGTTTATGCGAATGTATTGTCTACGATGTGACATATACGAGAGGATTCCTCCTGTATCTATTCTGAAGGCTATCTGAAGATGGAGTTATTCAACAGACAGATGGAGACAAGTACAGAAAACAGTCCGCGTAAAAATGGTTTAATATTCACCGTTGCTTATTCATTAGCTAACCAGATACTTACTCCACAGATTTCCCCTTGATAGTTCACATTTGAAACTCATTACATGATTAAGGTGTGATGTCTATCACCAATCCGCACTGATGGACGATGACCGATGATAGCGAGTGTTATGTGTAAGGAAAGGGGTGGGGGGGGGGAGTGTTGGGGCAGTTTATTCCTAGCTGATGGCTTAAATGAGGAGGCTCACCGGCTCCCACTTTACTTCTTCATGTGGCCTTTAGCTATCCTGAAGATTTTTTTCACCTCATTTCAGACAGCCCCACCAGATGAAGCTTTCGTCACAACACCAGTGAGTGACCAAGCTTTGAGGAAGGGCCTAGAAAGTGACAAAAATCTAGCAGTACCGTGCAGCAGGAAATGAGTTTGACTTCAGTTGCACAATTGTTACTATGGTACCGGGAAAAAATATGCAGAAATCAACCCAGTGTGGTGGTGAATGTGCATCAGATAAGTACGGACAGTATGGTCGTAAGTGAAGGCTCTCCATAGTAGGACTGATAATATCGACATAAACAATCTCGTGGTGCCATCATTTGACTGAATGAAACTTACTGGAGGACAGTCAGAGCTACTTGACTAGAGAAAAATGTGCGATGAGTTTGGATTCTGGATTCAGGAGTAATTTAAAAAGGATGAATGATCGTCTATCTACTAGTGAACACTTTTGCGTGACAAACTCTGAGATGCAGGATTCGAATATCATCATTTCCAGCTAACTTTTTCCCTTTTCTTATACCTTGTCTAGTACAACGGGCCAGCTATTACAAAGGCTTTTAATCTTTCTCTGAACGAAAGTCTGATTGAATAACGAGTTTCACGACTACAGAGTTCTATCAAGTAACCCTAAAATAGAACGGCATGAGCTGGAAGAAAGAGTATCTCACTAACAATAATTCATCCTAACAACTTAAAATGTACGTCGTACATGTTCTATAAAGTGATTTACAACCGTTTTACCGTGTCTGGAACATCCCACTTTCCCCACTACAGTTCGGGATGCTTGGGTCAGTAGCCTTCCGCCGAGAGAAGAGGACCTTTATCCGCCAGTGTCAATCAATCACTTGAATGGAACGAAATAAGCAGTTTAAAAAAACATCTTCAGGCCATTGTAAATCGGAGTGAACCGGACTGGAACAATAGATGCATGGTGTTACGTGTAGTCTATTATCCGGAATGTTGAACAAGCGAAACGCAACAGAAAAACAACAGAACAGAACATAATGGAGCATCATAGAACGAACGGAGATAAATGACGGTGACTCAGTTAGACACGGAATTTTGGATAATTTCTCCCAAGTCGATCCCAGATTGCGCCCGGATTGTGAATGTTTCGAGAAACGTGTTAATAAGGCCACGTTGCGAAGTCATTCATTTCGTAATTCATTACATTTGCCTACCGAATAAAGAACATTTTTTGGCAAGTCAAGATAAAAATAGGAGCGCGTGAATATTACTATCTAATGCAAGTATATATATATATATATATATATATATATATATAATATTTAATATATGTATATATATATATATATATATAATGTGATTGAAATTTTGATACGTAGATTATTTTTCCCACCGAGCCAGTTTTATGCGTAGAAATTTTTTCCGTGAATCACATTAGGATAATACTGTCGGAGGTTTTATGTGCGGTTATGAAAAAAACATTCCGCGGAATAATAGCACACCGTTGATCGTATTTCACCAGTCCAATCTTTTAAGCTATTTGATCACACTTCACGTCATCTGCGCAAAGTCCGCGCGACTTAGACTAGCCTAACACTAGCTTCCCAGTTAATTAACAGTCCGTCAGATTATGTTGTTATCATGATTAATTTTGTGACATTTCACGGATAGGAGTGAATATACTTGTCGATTAGATCCACAAAACGATCCAGTCCAGTCAAAAACCAGATACGCTAATTCATTACAGTGAATGTTCAGGTGCTAACGATCAGTAATGCTAGTCAGGGTACCTACAAATCCCTCACACATTAAAAATGCAAGAACTCAGATAAACGCTCAACAGTGGAAGATTTTGAAGAACTCAACCGGAGCTTCATCAGTGTTAGAGACATCGTGTGTGTCTCGAGCTTCGATGCTTACTGTCGTCTAAACTCTTTAAGGAAGAGTAGCTGCTCAAGCTCCCCATAAAAGAGTAGACAGCCCAGAGCAAAATTTCATGATATCTTCAGCGGAGAGAATCGGTAGATTGCGTAATTTAAGACACGATGAGCTAACCAACCAACAGCTAGAATCAAACTGCCCCAACAGTCCCCCCCCACCCCTTTCCTTACACAAAACACTCGCTATCATCGGTCATCGTCCATCAGTGCGGATTGGTGATAGACATCACACCTTAATCATGTAATGAGTTTCAAATGTGAACTATCAAGGGGAAATCTGTGGAGTAAGTATCTGGTTAGCTAATGAATAAGCAACGGTGAATATTAAACCATTTTTACGCGGACTGTTTTCTGTACTTGTCTCCATCTGTCTGTTGAATAACTCCATCTTCAGATAGCCTTCAGAATAGATACAGGAGGAATCCTCTCGTATATGTCACATCGTAGACAATACACTCGCATAAACTCAAACTTGAGTATTAAGCGATCACTCGATCCAGTTTAGTATCGAGTGTGCAAACACTTTCGCCTCTTCCATCACATCGGCAAGCAGTGAATTTCGGAGGTTTGTGGATATCCAGAATAAGCGATGTAGCATCCGAACAATTGGTTTGGAAATCGGATTTTATCTTGAATTTGTAAATTTATTTCAGTATTTACAGATTAATCTTACCTGTAAACAGCCGTATCCAATCCGAGCCCATCGTTTATCTCCAAACTGGTTTGCCGGTAGTTAACCGAGCCATTGTCAGAGGAACTGACTGGTGAGATTCTTCTTCTCGTTGCACACGATTGTGAGGAGAAACGCATTTACGATATTCCTAACATTTCGAAAACTTCCCAAACTATTGTTCATCATTCAGGTGAGCTCAAACACAAACCCACGATAGTGTTTGCGAATCCATCTCAAACCACTGACAATAGCATATGCCTCATTTTATATGAATGATAGTGATTTGCCGTAAGATAAACTACCACATTATTGGTGGAATCAATTCTTTATCATCAGCAAATGAGCCATATGTCAAGAAGACACAAATATCGGACACGTTTTGTTTCATGATTCTGTGGAGGATAGATAACCAAACCGTTGCAACCGATTTTTCTCATTTATCAAATATCGTTCCATTTCGCAATGGAGTTGTCCCTCTTGCTTGCAAGTAACTGACCGGGATGGCCTAAATGTTTTCTTGATCAGAAGTATTGTATGGCGTAGGGAAGACGATGGGAAGGATTTAATCACGTGAGCAGTTTCAGTGTTACACCGAGTTTGTTAAATATATGCCCTTTTTGACCATTCTACAATCTAGATTTACCGAGAAATGCTTGTGTATGTTTGCCAACAGTGAGAATATTCGAGCAATACTCGTGAGCGAATTGCTTGATTTTTAGTTGGGTCATCTCAGATTTCGTTAACTTTTGGCACGAAACTTCTAATGCATTTACGTTTACTGTTTTTAAGACGAATAACTTATTGTTTTGATTTTTTGGGAAATATGGGAGAGAAATGTTTTTCGCTGTTCGGAAAAAGATCAGTGTAACAATGAACATGAGTTTCGTGCATCGTCCTTCTCGGTTTTCAAGCCATTGGTTAGCGTTTCGGGTTATGTTGAGTTCCAGGGTCGCTCTCAGGTCTCTGCCAGGTCAGTTTCAGTATTTAGGCGCAACGTTTCGAGAGCAAAGCGATAGACTGAATTATATGATCACTTGAGCCTCTGCCGTTGCCAGATGTTGTTCTCGAGGGACTTTCGGCGCGTTCATATGAACTAACTAATGTCCAGAGTCTTCAAGGTGGACCACAGTTACACTGAAATTGGCTTTTCTGTTTCCGGTCATCAAAACAAGCTGATTTCTGCTCTTTGATCCTCTGTAATAGTTTCAGTGTAGTTCTACCTAGATAGCCTGCCGAACATGAGCAAACAAACGAATAGGTTCGCGTGAATAAGAGGAGGACTGATAACTTGTCTTTTAGGTTCGTTTAGATTTCTGGTCGTCTGGTGAAGCGGGGCACAGTGTGGAGGCGAGAAAGCTGTGAGCGACTGTCTTCTCCAAGCGTCTTATTAGTAACTCACTTTAGTTATCTCCTTCGAACGAGAGTTGAAAGTACAACTCCTTCTTCTTAACTGTCGCCAAAGCCTGTCTTGTTACTCTTTCTGGTATGCTCTTCTGAATGAAATGTTCAGGGTATACGTTATCCAGAAAAGGTTGATTTAAAATGTCTAGTTCTCCACTCACCGTCTCACCCGAGTAAGTCATTCGCACTCGAGTTTCGAGGGGATGAACTGGGTTTCGTCTACTTCCAAGAGGTACAAAGCAGGCGAAATTGGTGTACTGGCCTGTCCACGTTAGTTTGTAACATAGTGGATGGAGCCGTTTGCCACCGTTGCCTTCTAAAATGAGTACATCTAGAAAGTGGGAAGTGCTCCTTTCTTCTTCTTCCGACGTTAAGTCGATTGCATTATGAGCCTGACTAAACTTTTCCACCAGTGATTCCAACCGCGCGTGTCTGTCAGTTATAACTAAAATATCATCTACGTATCTACAGTAGATGGGTAGACTTTCTATCGCTTCATCAAGTTTCCGCCTTTTTCCACCTTAGCCATGATAATAACTGCCCGTAAGGGGCCTAGAGGTGACCCCATAGTGATTTCATCGGTCTGATGGTATAATTCTGCGTTGTAGGTAAACTGGACATTGAAAGTATATTGTAACAGTTTTTCCTTCAGATCGATTATAGAAACACCGATACTGATTTCGTTTTCTACAATAAAATCACACAAATAATCGTTCGCTTCTGGAAGTGGGACTTTGGTGAACAAAGACCTTACATTCTGAGAGGCTATCGTTAGTCCTCCAGCGTGTTGCCCGGTAGTCAGTTCTATGGACTGGGAAGTGTTTTTGGCTGTGGCTGGCAATCCCTCAGCAAACAGGTTCAAGTACATCCACGGACCATCGGAGAACTGAATGATGCGGGGATGCACTCGTGCCGAGCATCGACCTCAATGGTAATTCTGATTTGTAAACCTTCGGTAACCCGATGATTTTGCCGAAAACCAGCTTGTTCGGATTTCTCGCTGAGGCTGTAATGTAGGCCCTGAAAAACATTGCACTACCAAGGAATCGGCCGAAACTTTGAGTCAGATATGTGGATGACACTTTCGTCATCATAAAACACTCGGATATTGAAAACACACAAAAAACGATTAATACAATTTTCAACAAAATCAAATTCACCATGGAATCGGAGAACAATGGAGAATTGACATTTTTGGACGTGTGCGTGAAAAGAAATGCCAACGGTACACTGGAGACATCCGTGTATCGGAAACACACGGACCAAATATTAGACTATCACAGCAATCACCCAAATCATCATAAAAGGTCATGCTTTCGGACCCTGTTCACGAGAGCTAAAACCCACGGCAGCACAATTGAACTGAGAAAGCAAGAAGAAAACTACCTCTTCAGAATGTTCCAGGCAAACGGATATTCAAGAAACTTCATAAGAAGAACCGTGTATGGGATGAATAGGAAAATAAATCAAAGAACACAACCAAACAGAGGGATCACACTACCATACATCAAAAAGTCTCAAGATTGCTTCAATCCCAATACATAACAGTTTCCACAGACTAAGCAAAACCATGAGAGAACTCATATCAAAACCAAAAGAACTACTCAAAACCGAAGAAAGAAGAAACGTTATATACAACGTCAAGTGTATGGACTGCGACAATTGCTACATCGGTCAAACCGGGAGAAAAGTTGCCACTCGAATGCACGAGCATAAACTGGCCACGAAGAGACATGACCCATTCTCTCTTACATCCGTCCACGAGGATCAAGAAGGACACAAATTCAATCTGGACGACGTTCAAATGTTGGATCAACCAACCACGAGGCACACAAGGGAGTTTTTGGAAGCCTGATACTCTTCAAACAACTCAATCAATAGACATATTGAATGGGATCACGTGTACAGTCGGATGAAGAACAGACAGTTGAACTAATCAAGAATTTCAGAAGCGGAATCAGTGGACCAAAATCACTCAACCCGTATTATTGAATCTGAGTTTTTCGCACTCATACATCTTCGGAACTAACTCGCCGAGAATTCATATATCAAAAGCGGAAACAACAGCACAAAGCGAAATTAATTCAAGCTCACCGAACGGGACGTCAACCGTCAAAGGTCAAAGTCAAGTTCTTAGAGGCGAAGCCGAAAAAAAAAGGTCGAGCCTTGGCCACAACGTCGTCTACGAAGCTCAAGGTCGGGATTATTGACAAACCTATAAATATAAGAGATCACTACCAACAGCGCACATACACTGACGATGTCATCTCGACTGGTGATGAAATGTTTGCAATCTAAACGCCAAGCTTAGCGATCAGAACATGATGGCAACCAACAACCTGAGCTACAACCAACACAACTATTTAAAACTATATATATATATATATAATTACATGGGATTATTCAGTGGATCCCCATGTTTATTTTTCACGTTGAGTTTAGTATTTTATAATTGAACAGTGAACTTACTTTCAGATAAGCCCAGCTAAATGATTATTTCAATAAGAAATATAAATAGCCGAAACCCGGATGTACTTATAACTAGGAAAGAACTAAATTATCCAGTAAGTGTTCTGTCATCATTATGGATCCTTAGATTTCTTCATATCACGTAAACAGAAAAAAGCAGAGATAATTATTTTTTGCAATTGAGTAGTAGGAGATTAGATTTGTATATAATATGATTCCTCATGCAGCTTGAACGCTCAACTCACCATTGAAAACCATGGAAGCACAGTACAGCTGTTTCATCCTTGTTGGGAATCATCAGCAATGCACATCCACCGAGCCCCCACGGGGACTCGAACTCGGGGTGAACGATGTGAATCGAACACCTTTACCACAAGGCTATCCAGGTCGGCTCTCAGCTCTCTCTCTCTCTCAATGGCTAGCTTGTACAACTTAACGTTCGACATAATTGTAAAAAAATTTGCCAACATAATTTCATTACTGTGAGACTGTTTGATGTTCGAATTCGCAATGGACACAATGGAAGGATGTAGATCTTTTACAGGGAACATCACAATAAAGTTGAGCACCATTTAATTCTTCCGCGTCTTGTCAGACGCATAGTATGCTTGAACTAAAATCCATGATAAAGTCACCTACCGCCAAGCTATGTTCATATTTCAACCGAAGCAAATTCCGCAGATCATAAATAATCCGTGGTGAAGCAACACCTACGGAGTGTACAAGTATCAATATAAGTGGACGAAAGGAGGAGTATCGGATGTGCATAGCTGATGAGCGGCAATAACAGTGAAACCGGTCGTACTTTTCCGAGAAATTTCGTCCACCCATCCGTGCATGATACTTGGGAAAAAATGCTAACTCTCGACCACAATCTTGTCGTTCTTGAGGTTAGCTGCATCCAACTCGCATAGAATTATCAGTGAACCACCTTTGTGGTTCCTCAGTGGAGTCTCCGAATAGGAGCTTCCCATCATACCCCTCGTACACAGATTAGATTGTTGAGAAGAATTGCAAATAATTCTTTCTGTTTGAGACTTTTTGAAATCCACGGATTGATAACGACAGTGTATATGTACAGGAAAAGTTGGGGGTTGATATGAGCATTGAGCATTTATAAACCATCAGTTTATTTTCACTGGGACAGAAATGAAATGCGTAAATGTAAGCACTTATAGGCTTCTTTTTCTTAACCAAATAGGACCGTAGACGTTATCGGAATCAACATCGGCGTACCGCAGGCTGTGAGTTTAGAAAAGTTAGTGTTATAACAGTTGTCCATGAATAAGTATGCCTTAAAAATTCTCTTACAATGGGACAATGTCTCGGAGAACTATTCGTTGCCAATCACAGACACATACATATAGACAAACCCGTTTTCAGTTAGATGGTGACATTTCAGGATGCCGACCCCGCGGACTCTATTGATGATGGACAGTATAGTTATTCAAAATAATTCGTTCTCGAAAAGGGATAAAATTGGTGAAGAAACTTTAAATACCATTGTTTTAGAGGTTTTTCCGTACTAAAACGTTGGTTTTGATTGGTTGAAGGACAAATCGAGGCCTGTCATAAGCTCTCTTTCTTGGTCAGTCAGAATACCTTTATTTCGAATTCCAGGCTTGAAAGAAAAAAATAAATTTCATGATATACAAAGCTGTACAAGAATGTTCAGAAGTTTGAAACAACAAAAGATGTGCTATCTCTGTCATTTTTAGGCTAGAGGTTTGCATACAGTAGACATGCAAAATCAAAAATGATAACGACTCGATAACGGCCACGTATCTTTCGGAATATTCATCCTCTAACTATGGTGGAAATACTTTTGTGGTGGAAGTAAACACACTCACGTCTATTGCCTAGCATATCATTGGTATAAATTTATGCGTTGATGAGATCCAGAAGAGGAAATCCGTTGACCCCGATGGGATTCAAGCACACACACGAGTATCATCGACTCTTTGGCATTGCACGTACGCTCTACTGGTTTAGTTATCGTGTCACAACATTGATCCGCGGATAATTTCCATAGAAATTGTACTTTACCTCCGTCCCCCTTCAAGTTTAACTAGAGTATTTTATCCACCGCAGCAAAGTATCTTTTGGTTCGTAGTGAAGAAAGAAGTGGTGATTTGGTTCACGGTTGAAAGAAGGCCAGTAGTCTTATGAACAAAGTGTTCGGTCACAGTTTATGTACATTATATCAGAGATGTTTGCTAAGTGTTATTTGTGGTTTGCTTTTGGTATATTCGGAAAAAATCGAAGCTTTCTTAAAGAACCTGTGCTTTCTTTGCTGCTCCTTATCCGTGGGATTTAATTTTTAATTATCTGTTTGCGCATGAATGCAGTGGACAGGGTACACTCCGCGACCTCAGGGGACCGCTAACCTATGAAGAATAACCAGCAACCAGACCTTGAGACTTGAAGTGGAGAACCGGATACGATTCAAATAAGTCAGGTGCGGTAACTAGCCGGATTACTTGTCTATCATTAAAGTAACACGTGATGGCGGAAATCCGAACATCTGACCACTGAGGTGGTAAGTAAGTGCTGTAAACCACTTGACCACCACCGGTCAAAGTTACTTGATTTCATGTTCCGGATTACATTTGTGTGGTCGGTTAAAAGCTTCCACATTCAGTATCCTTGAAAAAGCTGGTTTTTCCTCCTAAGTTTTTATGGCTGTGCGCATATTGTCAGCTCTTGTGAGCACATGCCAATCAGAAAATTTGGTTGGTTTTTTGGAATCGCGTCAAATATATAAAAACAAACTCAGTGTTCTGAGTACTTTATTACGCAGATAAATTCAGTTTGTGCGTGAAATGATTTATCATGAATTATCAATGCTCGACTCACGATTCAAAACCTACTGTTTCATCCATTTTAGTATTCATCAACGGGAAAAGTCCACCGAACTCGCACGGGGACTCGAACCTGGGGTGAACTATCTTACGTCCACTACCTAATCCCCAGGCTATCCGGTCTGGCTCTCGACGATCTGTTGAACAAATAGACCACACGACGTAACGCCCTTCCGTCAATGGTTTTGTAACGGTAAAACTCGCTGACCGTGCAGCTATTGACTCCGCGTGAAGTTCCAGTGAAACTCAGTTTGGTCCACCAAGATCAGACCACAGTTCAGTCGATATCCTTTCCATGTTCGCTACGGTTTGAGTCAGTTATGAGATGGGGAGTTTTTATGAATGAGTGATGTCAGCTGAGTCGAAATAATAATGTTTTTGGGTTGATTTACAGGAATATCTATTGGCTTTCAGTATGTGGCTGTTGTTCACGATTATCTTTTGTGCAAGCTTTGTGTACGCTTTAGGGTTTATATTGATAAAGTTGAGGGGAAGATCTTAACAAAAAGAAATACTCATAAGTAGAACTTGCGGAGGAATTTGAAAATCTTACTCCGAGATAACACGAAATTTTCCTTGAGACCGGTTAGTTAAACTAGGTTGAACACATTCATCTTCACATGTAGTTTCAGTTCTGGGGTCGGAAGTTGACTACGATCGCATAAATAAAAAGGAAAGCCCCATGATTTCTTGGGATTTCCATGTATCCTAGGAAAACGCCCAGGTCATTGTCATTTTGAGGAAAGTAGAGCAAAACCTAAAGTGTTCACTTCTGAATCTTCGAGAATTTCTGTTTTGCAGACGGTTACGAGGCTTCACGGACAGTGTACACACTGATCTAGTGGAAGACTGCTTTCACTTTCATCTTGTTGGTAGCAGAATAGTCTGTGTCTTATCGCTTCCTAAAATCTAGGGATTTCTATCCGCTGAAGTAAATTCCTACCAAAAGTGAAGGTGTGGATTCTACAACATAAGCCTCTTTACGCAGTTCATGTTGAATTCTTCTACACCCATTTGGAAGGGGAAATATTACCTTTTGTTGAGTTGATTCGTTTGACCTTGCAGATAAATGGAAAGGAACTTTACGTGCTATAACTTGCTTATAAACAGCAGGGAGTTGCTCATTAACAGTTGTTTATAGTTTGGTGCAAACCAATCTGGGTGAATACGTCTACGGAATCCATGGCGTCAACATCAGCCTCAGACTCTGACCAATCTTCAACGGAAGATATGCACCAAAGTAAAAAATAAGACTGCAGACAGCGTAAAAAATAACAAGACCGTCTGGTTTAATGAGGTGCAACGAGTAAATCATGTTTGATGAAAAAAATCGTGCAGGTCAACCTTATAATTGACTCTATGGGTTTATCACTGCTCGACGAATGCAATCACAAGTTTTCCCGATAAGAAAACACAAAGCCGTGCAGGTATGCAGAAATGTACCACTTTTTACGAGACAGTTATCCAACTTTCACATTTTGTTTTATACGCGTTTCGATGGCAGTAATTTGAGCCTGAAGAATAAATAAAATAGAAAGTGCAAGCTGACTGCAAAAACAATTACTGTTACCTTGGAAACGCGCTAGCCCAACCGCTTGGTTCATAAAGTTGTTCAGGAGAATACCTAAAATTGAGACGATCCCCAAAAATTTGACGTACTAGTCAGTCTTGGCGATTGAAAATTGTTTGTCCACATAAGGAGAAATTTATACTCAATTTCTTGTTAAAAAGTGGAGGGCGAAATGAAAAATGAAATCCGACGTGAATGGATAATTCTTGTGATTCCTTTTGGCAAATCGAATTCCAAAACTTTCAGATGGACCACAATGGATCAGAAGACAACGGTAACAGTGTAAAATAACCATATCCATGGGGAAATGTGCAGCTATTCTCAGCATCGCTCAACGACAATCTGATATCGGGTAAGCTCACTTTTTCCGGGATCATTTTATTCGAAGTACATCTCAGTATCTTTCTCATGTTTATGTTGATTGGTCCAACCAGTTTGATGCGAAGTTCAATCTATTACGAGTGAATTAATTATGTTGCTACCAACACTACACCTTTTCCCATCAAGCTTTAGCCAAAACCCACAATTCTTTAGCCACAACCCATCATTCTTTAGCCTTGACGCACAACCTTTAGCCATGCCGCCGCAAGCCAGTCAGGTCAAAAGAGTCGGAATATAATGACATCAAGAGATATTAGAAGAATTCGTTTTTTGACAAAGACTGGTGTTCCGAAACTAACAGAACAAAGGAGAAAGTGTGACGATCATATGTTGCACAGTTGACCGTGGTAATGGTATCAAATGCTACACAGCAAATTCATTGGAGAAGATTCTAAACGATGTGCCCGTATCGTCGGACCATGTGGCACAGCTGTTGTAGTTTCATTGAACCTATTCTTAATGTACTAGAAAAATGCACAACTTGAAATGGCAAACATTTTACCTGTTTGAATTCACTGAATGTTTCTTCCGGCGGATTGAAAAATACACTATATGGTGGAAGAAAACGTATTTGATGATTGGAGTGTAATTGTGCTTCCACAACCCTCCGATGGACGGATGCTTTTTCAAAGATAAATACTACTGGAATACCAGGTTGCTCAGTACAATAGACGCTGAGCAGCCTGAGAGAAACTCATTAGAAATATGCCGTGTAATCGTTGTATGAAATTCACACTTCAGGATACCGGCAACAGATGAACAAGCTAATATGTTCAAGTTAGGCCCTTTACTTGACGGTAGAATTCGGATGGCTTTACTGCCTACTTTAGAGTGCCCGTAGCTACGACAACGCCATATGTTGTAGTTGGTCTCATCAATAAACAACTTTAAAGTGGTACCACTACAGTGGTATTAAAAACCATAGTAACCATTGTTATTATTATTGTTTCTACTAAGACAACTAATTATTGTACATAATAAACTTTATATCCGACAAGAAGAAAGAAGATATTCGTTGACATGCGACGAAAGATTTTGCAGTATCTTTCTAATACTTTTACTCTTACACATGAGCATCGTGCTCTTTGGCACTATAAAAATAAGTTCAGTTCCTCATCTGCATGTTCATTTCAATCAAATCTATCACCTTTTGTAAATTAATATCCTTGGATGCCTAGGTATCATGGACGGCAACAACATTTCAAGTTTTGTCACGATTCTACGGTTTATGAACTAATTAAACAAACTCCGTTTTCAAACGTTGATTTCCCAGTCTCGTAGTCAGACTCTCAGAGTAACCATGATAAAAAATGAAGGTCGCAGAGTAACCAGTTATTGTTTGGTATTTGACACCCGTCTCCTTTTTGTGTTATTTCGGATCATACCTCTTTCGTCGTGTCGAACCCCGAGTCACAAGATACTCAGTGCGAAAACAGGAAAGGAGCGTCCTCCGTTTGTAATAACAGTCCTGTGTAACCGTCATCATGTTTCCTGATAGTGTTGCTAATTGCCTGTTCAATATAATTTCAGTACTCCTTTGTTTTTTCTAGGTACTTAGTAAACAGACACGGTCGAAACTCCGTAGAACTCGGGGTTTGTTGGGCTAATCGATCTTCCACTATCAAGCTTGGGCCTCAGTAAAATTTTCTACTGTAATTGGAAAAATTGTGAAATCTTCCCCAGACACAAAGATTAATTCTCGATCTTATTTAAATCGGGGCTGTTTTAGGGAACCTGGGACAATTAAGTCACAGTAATTTCCATTGCTTTTAATATTGTAAAAACTGATAGCAATTAGACGGATATCTCCTGGGATACAAGATGTACAGCTTTATGTGAAATATGATCTGGCGTATTATTTCATAGCAAGACAATTTTCATAGGAATACTTCTCGTCTGACAGACAAGCAGTTGAATTTTTGAACCCAGCTAATCCTATGTTGTTCAGGGTGTCCTTCACAAAGCTCCACCAAAAACAGTGGGTTGTGATATTTTGCGGCGGCTGTGAACCGGTATGTTCACTCCTGCCGTCTCAAAGTCATTTAAATGAGTTTTCTCTGAAATTCCCTGTAGCAAAGGACATATTTCAAAGCTCCGTAAGTCTGCGTGGAGTAAATCGACGGTCAAAATGACTTACGAAGGTATTCGAATATTTTCTTGGTTGCAACAGTTAACCAATTTTGTTTTCATATAATACTGCTTTTCGATCCACCAATAGCTGATGCAACTTACTTGTCTCCGTCCGTAGTTCCAACTGCGCTTGAAAATTTACTATCCAATTCCACTCATTATTTAATCATTCCTCTGTGAAAGTTATCTCGGTATACCACAGTATGGCTAACATCATCACTCAAGTCGGATAAGTTCACATTTTGCACACCATATCCTGATACGTCTCCAGGTTTACATGAAATATGCGAAAAAAAGTTGTCATTCACAAGAAAAATCAAAAACCTTTTTTACTGGAACAAGTGCTTGATGGCTTCATACGATATCGTAGCTTTCTCACTTAGTAAAGTGGCGCAATTTTCCAGGTTTTGGCAGGGATTTCTTCTTTCGCAGCGAAAACAAATTGACTTTTCACGGACCGAGTTCAAAGGACCTCCAGGCCAAGCATTAGAAATGAATCAGAATTTTCTCCCAGTAAGGCTATTGTCCACCGTTAGACAAAGCAATATTTTCTAAATATATCCGCTTATTTTTTGATTTCATTCTGCTGGATAGATGCACCATGGACCATTTAGAAAAATCAAATGTTTCTAGGAGGATCATCGTTCATTGATTAGTGGCGTAAACCACCTTTTGAATTTTACCTTCTTCGGTCTGACAATAAGCTTTGTTCAACAATAAACTGCTCTTGGACTTCTGAAATGCAGGTGGATTTATGATAATCACCAAGGTCAAACAATTTCGATCGTCAACGGAACGCCAATTCTGACACACCTCAGACTTTCTCGTTTTCTTTACTCCGCCTTTTCGTGTAAGTAATCTAAGTGATCTTTCATGAGTGCGGTTATTTCATTTGATCGCTAGCTGTTTATAAAAGTGAATAATTTTCGGCGAACAAGATTGACAACGATCATTTAGTATTTCACTGTATTCCTCCTCCGTAAGTGACTGCTATTTACGCTTCTTGGTGCACAACAGCATTCTGTGGTTTGCGAGAAACAGTTGTAGCTTTTCCATTCTAGCCAAACTTGATATGTTCTCTAATTTCCGGTTACTGTTTCCCAAGAAATAGGCCATACAACTAAATAGATGTTTCTACTTACTGCACTAAACCAAACACCAGTAGAGAAGACTGTTTCAAAGTCCAGTGCGTGTTCTTATAAAACAGCGATCGATTTCGACTGCAGATTTTAGCGTTTGCAAACTGACCGTTTGTTTTATTGTCTAACAAAAAAATATCCCATAAAAGCACGAGGAAGTTGTTTTTCTAATTCACTAATAAATCGTTTCTGACAGCTGTCTGTGATTTAGTCTGTTGAGAACGTTATGGCCTCAATTATTATTCATTGCTTGATTTGCAAAGTTTGCCAGGATATCAGGTCAAACCAAATCACTGCGTTAAAGGGTTCGTCCAATTTGATCTAATCAGTGTTTCTCTGATCTAATCGGTCGAATATGGGCGGAAAAGTTGATTTGCCGCAAAGAGGTGACTTGTTCCCTCGTCAACATACTCACCGAGCAAATGCACACCAGTCCGTCCGAAGGTTTCTGTCGAGTTGCTTTCTGTCCGAACATGCACGTATCTGAGTGAGTGTACAGGTATAGTGAGAAAAGCTTCAGGTGAAATCTTTCACTCGAACGAACTGATCCAAAGAGAGTCCAATAATCTCGTGAGACTAACACTCGGCGGGGCAGCTGTTTTTGACAAGCGCTGGGGTTTTTCAGTCGGTAGTGTAACAGAAAATCGATCAGTACGTGTATTAAAGAACCTGACCGGTAATAACTTACTGCTCTGGCCTAAAAAAGCCGTCAGGCAAAGAAGAACTCAGGTTCTTTTCATTGAATTGGGATCATGACAGGCCCTAAATGATCACCGCGGCTTCACTGATCCAATTCATCTCCTTTACGAAGTTATCCAGATTTACTCTTCCGCGCAAACCAATGACAATTAAAAACCCCTTATCTATAATCATTCGAATTGTTCACAGCTAAGGAAGTGGTTTTCACGGCATACTGACTTCCATTTTTAGGTAATAGTCACCATCTCTTTGAATAGATATTCACCAGAATAATGCTAGCAGCAGTCAACAGTATTTACCACTGTGGGTTATATTGCTTTGTGTTCAGAACTGTCACATTTTCTAGAAATCGGTAGAATCAAGAAATAACTATCGAACGATCGATATATTGGGAAATGAGAATTTTATTTTTGAGACATTCACCACGAACCACTCACAATAAGTCCAAGGCACTTCTCTCCGTATCCCGTGTTCTTCTCAGACTATATATTTTAAGAGAGATACTGCTTAGATTTTTTACCTATCAGTACTATGCTTTTCGTTAGAAGTTAAACTTATTCATTTCGATTTGATGAGAACTTTCTTGATGCACTATTAAGTGGTCCAGGACTATTCCATCATAATCCATTTACCGGTAGATTTACTGTGGTCAGACTTATTTAAACAAAGAGAAAAAGATGACAGGTAGTCGACCGAAAGAGTCCGAAGGATTTAGTCGGTTCGAACTATTTAGTGATAGCAGCTCGGCAGCTTGCTTGGAATTGCTAAGAACGAGAGTCTTCAACGCGATCTGAGTTGAAGACCCGATTATACGTGAGCTCCTTGTTGCCTACTTTCTATCGACAAGCAGGCCGCGATTTGTTTGCACTTGGAGCCGGGACAAGCAGCAACATTTGAAAGAGGAAGAAAAAGAAAATAGAGAAATGAAAACTGATGAACGAGGTTTGCTGGGATTTTCACCGTGTGCATTATTTACTGTTTTAATTGGCTGAAATGTTGCACATTGAACATAGAGGCTCACACGCCCAACACATATCGATTATTGTTTGGTGCATATTTCCCCGCACTGCTCACACGAAGATCTAGTAAGGAATCGATGGGCATAGAATGCTCAAATATGGGAGCCGTCGACTTAACCAATCATACTGAAAACATGTAATGCTAGAGCTCTAATTTAGCGCAACCAAATTTTTAAGTTTGAACTTTCTAGGTCTGTTTGATATTTGATAAGCTACTATATAAAAAATAAGGCAGTGTGGGATATTTTATTCATTGTCTTTTTTCTTCTTCTAGGCCAGTTATGTATCGCACTGATCACCAATAACAACAACGTAGTGATTGATTTTGTTGCACGGTTAACAAAATGTAGTCCTCCATCGGAATGACTTTTAGAACATTAAAGTGTTTATCTTCGTCAAGATTTGTATGTGTGAATGGATAACACGAAATCTTTGATTCCAGCTGAGCCATGAAGCCCTTTGTTGGATATGAGCATTTTGACAGGAATAGGGTAACTAATATAATCATTTCCTTTTGGTTTATAGTTGAAGCACTGTTTTCCCGTGTTTTAATCACCGCCGGTTACGAAGCTGTCTGACTAAATGCTTCGCGATGCTGAACTCAGTTAGATCTACGAAGACGGAATAGGCGGCCCAGCGTCAAGCTCATCTGGTAGTTGCAATACGCCATAGACACAGATTTACTCAGATTTTAGCCTGGGATAGAAAAACACGAACCTTCGAGAAAGCCTAAGAACCACACTCTCACATGACGCCTGAAAGCTGTGAGACAAAGCAGTTTACTATGGAACGGGATGAATGAGTCAACCACAATGGTGTTTCCCAATTTCATCCTGATAGTGACCACTACGTTCGATTTCATGGACGAATGGGGCTCAAATGAGTCTCGAAAACTGACTCTCTCCACCCAATACACTGTATGGACACAATATGGTTGTGTGTTCTACCTATTGATCATTCAATCAATAGAATTATTAGCCCAAAATGCAGAGATGAATACACCTCACTACTCAAAGAGATTCAATTGACGCTGTCGTCATGAGAATATTGTGTCCGGCGTTGGCAAACGTTCCACCTGCCATTCTCGTGTTCACATTTACTCTTTGCTGGGCATTTCTATAATGAGGCAACCTTTAGTTAACTGTGGCCTCCGTCAATGTTCCTTTACCACCGCAGAAAAAGATATAGTGGAAGCAATTTACTATACTCTATATATTACTATTTATGAGACCCCTTAATGTGGAAAACACAAAATCCTGCGCATAGAGAAGTAAAAGTGACATTTGTGAGTATCTCACGATTACTAACCACACAGAACATAAAAATCAACAATATACGCAAATTAGCATAGCCATTATTGGTGATTATTTGTCCTATTCTAGAACAATACGATAAATTCCACTGGGACCAATCATTGTTCATTTCTACAGTGTGCACTCCAATCTTTATCCATGCATTTTCGTGAACGACCAAGTACATCGTACGCGTATGATTCACCGTAGTGCAACCATGGATATTGATTATCGCAACGCTCATGTCTCGCATGCATCATGAGACTGCGTTTGGTAAGTTTGTGTTCACCAATTTAACTGTCGATTGTTCAGTAATCAAGTGCATATTCTTTGTCTATATGCATGTTTCATTCTTGTAAAATTGTCAGGATTTATATGTTAAAGAACCAATGCATTCCAGTGCCACTTTAGATGTATTCTGATTTCATTTCGAGTAACCCGGTCACTACATAAACACTGATATTTATATTGATCGTTACTTGAATTTCGTCTCAGGTGATCATAGGTTGTCCGTCGCAAATGACCTAGCGTGATCCTATCAGAATAACAAGTTTGAATCTAGTGCAGAGATTGAGGACAAATATATATATATATATATATATATATATATATATATATATATATATATACTGATGGCAGGTAGTATGCAAACGAATGGACAAAATGTTCCCCGGAAGCACACCGCCAGTTTCGCGGTTGTTGCGGCTTATCCAGTATGCGTACCCGGTACTCCTCTGCCCACTCATCTTCATACTTGAGGGGGAAATTTGTTCACCCATTTCCATGCGACTTGCCATCGGCATGATCATTTGCACATGCATCTTCGTTATTCGTTGAGTCAGCGGTGAACTAGACACGAACAATTAGCAGAAATAACAGTTATGGTTCATTAGTGGACTCATCACTGGAGAGTATTCAGTCACACTCCTGACTTTTCGGACTAGATCCTATAGAAGATTATATATATATATATATATATATATATATATATATATATATATATATATATATATATATATATATATATATATATATATATATATATATATATATATGAGACTGAGATTTCCCAGATTTGAGTATACTTATCTACCATGTTGTCACCTAGGTAACGTTGTTGAGATTGGTTACAATATAAGAACTCTTGATGCATACCCAAACACTTGCTGTAGTCAATCAATTATGTTTATTTGACTGAACTGGAATAGGAACACGAAGAGCGGATCAAATCAGGTTATCAAAAGAACGAAGTGAGATTCTAATTCATGCGTTAATCGCATCGAATGGGAAGGACTGAATGATGGACGGTCATGATGCCCTGCATCAAGTAGGATTCATTAACGTGGAATGTGTCATAATCTCAAAGGTATTTTTACTCATAGCTAACAACTGCAGTAAGATGGCGAATATTTTCAGCTGCAAAATCTTTTAGACAATCAACAAGAACACGCCGTTTGCAGATCATACGTATACTGATTTTCTTTTTTTTACGGTAGGAAAGCATCCATGTATTTCTGTTCACATTTACAAATTCCGTCCTATGTAGAATGATAATTGAAGTAAAGAATTCGTATCACCAGAGCCGTGAGCACGGTCCATGGCGCAACTAAGACAGAAAAAATTTGGTTGGGAAAAAAAGGTGCGGGAACAGTAAGATGCGTTTCTCCAGTTGTTGAACAAGCATGGCAATAACCGTACATTTCGAACTTTATTGTTAGGTTTCTTTCTCAAAACGAATTCACTTACCATATCGGATAAACTTTATCTACACCTTAGGAAAAGAATTATTCTAAAACGGGTCCCTTTTAAAAACGCACCTCCATAATAGGTGATGGGGACGAGATCACTCTTCGTGACTTGACGATATCCAAGTTAGTAACACTCGCCCGACTGTAGATGTCCATTTAGATTTGTCATTCAATCCCCACTAAGATGGTTCACTCACCCGGTCTCTCAGTGCGAAAAACAAAGTAGGCTGGAGAGTATACATAGGGTAGAGTTACTTTTTTACGTAATTCAAAGCCGCCGATTGTATTTCGCTTTTTATGTTATCTATCGACAATGGATTTCTCTGTTTTGGAGCCTTAATAAGCTTTCACATGCAACTGTGCGAATGCACAATTGCAAAGTGGTTGGGGTGGAGAGAGACTTTGATGAAATTCTATCTTTTTCTCTTCGAACAAGCTAGTCTCGTGCACGCATGCAGCTGTGATCATGTAAACGCCGGTCTCACTACTGTCATCATGTCCTGCGTGTCGTGATTAATTATCTCAAAGGTGAAATAAAAATGCCATTTTTGTAGTCGCTATACAGGGTAAAAGTTAGAAGCGAGACAAACGATTATGGTTATATTTTGGAAATCAGTTCAACGAAACGGCGAGACCAAAGCTTTCTAATCTGAAACTGTTCGCATCTGTTTTAAATTGTCGAGGTATTCCTCGGTAAAATGTACTTCTCAGAGTAAGTGAAAAACCCCACTGTTTTGGTTAGTGTACCCGAATTTCCTTCCTAATTCTTCACATAAAAGGTCAGATCGATTCGTAGCCGAACTCAGTTTGTCGAGAAAAGAGGGGTACAGAATTTTAAAATCGTTTCATGTACAGATCAGTGCTCGGGTTACTGTGAATTAACTAATCTGAAAGATTTTCAACTTCACTGCAAAAGACCTTTTCGGATCATCATCATTATCACCATCATCATCAACATCATCATCATCATCATCATCATCATCCGAATCATCATCATCATCATCATTGTCTAAATCATGTTCCAAACAGTTGCTATCACCAGGAACAGCATCATGGTAACAAATCGTACACGTTCAACATTACACAGAAAACCGCGACGCTTGAACCCATAATGCCACATGAGAAACCGGTACTTGTACACCTGTTCGCTCCAGAATTTTTAGACTCATAGATGAACGGGTCTTTGGAAATTTAGGCCGGAGGGACTGATAATTATCAAATGTATCACAAAAGAATTTTCACACTGAGGTTTACTTAAGGTCGACTGGATCAGTCTTGTTCGGATAATCACAATGGAGAATAGTGCGTGGGAATAGAGAACAGCCACAACAAACCCCGGCTACTTTCATAGCCGAATGCGCAGCGATATAAAAAGAAGGGGATTTAATAAAGAGCTGTTTGACGCTGACAGTTTCATTAAACCATTTACTAGTTTCAACAACAGGCATGGAATTTTCTCGAATTCATACCTAAATTAGGTGCCATTTTAAGTGCATCAGATTTCACCGAGACGAAAAAGGTCGATTTGTTGAAACGGAGACTCCCCTCCCCCTGGATTTCAGTTGAACCTGGATAGTTGGACACAGATGCTCAGGTGCTCAAGCACCTTGTGACAACCAGGTGGGCAGAAATAAGACAAACGGTGAGCTATTTCAACATTCCCCGCACTCCCTTCAATCGTCAACACAATTTTGTACCAGTGTTGGATTACTTTAGTGAGGCGATTGTCAAGAGTAAACAATGAGTCGACATCTTTCAATAATTCTCGTCCTAAAGAAACACACCAACTGGTTATGGGATACGCGATGTTTCAGCTATACTTTTCACTACTAAAATAAATATGAAGGGATTAGCGAGAAGAAACCAGGTTACAGAGTCGATTGGACTACCAATACTACAAGGTTACCAACGGTCTTATATATAGCTGTTTTTTTTTGTCTTCTCGCCGCACACATTCATAATTTGTAAATACGTTTTGTGCAGTATTCTTGGAGTTCGAGCGTTTCCTTAGCACACCACACCACCTTCGTGCGATGGACTTCTGTTCTTTTCTATATTCCTCTACTTTCTTAACCAGCAATGACCCTCATCCCTTGGGCCACAACCGGAGACCGGAACACATCAGCTGAGGGCAGTACTGATGTCAGCGTCATCATACCCCTGGGCCGATTCATTGTTTGACGGCCACGTGGTTTTTACCAGCCATACGCAGGAAGTGCAGACAGCGCAAAGAAAGGTATGCGATGGCTAGACATGTGCTTCCACCTCAAACACCGCAGGCAGTCATGCGATCAGTCACGTCATTTGCCCTACCAATAGCCTTTTATGAAATCCAGAAATCAAAGAATCACCTGTCGAATCGCTCGGGCTTAAAGAAAACAAGTTTGAACTTATCAGTATTCCTTTGCTTCGTGATACCAGAAGAATACCTTTTTAGTAGTACTTTATTTTATTCACCTCACTCTAGTCATCAATAGCTACCACAAGTTTGAACAGAGATGATTAATGAAAGTCAATTTCTCAAATAAATAAACAAATTTTGAACCCCATGGGCGAACTACCGCGAAAGATTTTTTCATTACTTCATCATTCCAAGACTGAAGTAGGAAGGGTGAAGCATCAACACCACATGAGCCTATGTGGATGACAGAATCTATTTTATGATTTCTGGGCATCCAAAAATCTTACTGATGTTGATGTGAGTTTCCATATCCACCAATGCTGACCACACCGGTGATAGATTTCGATCCGTTATCGAAGGGCTGGTTGTCACTCTTGACTAGTTAGAACCTTATATGGTTCTCCATTCAGTGTTTCCGTATACTGGTTGCCAGTTACCCTTACCTGGGTAAGTGGTAAGTACCTTACACTCCACTCATGAGCATACGCTGATCGGTTAGGGTCAAACGGTCGTCATCGTGGAATTTGAACCGCGAAGTCCCTGGTTCAATTCCTGCTACGGCCGGCCACTTTGCCATTTGGTGGCATCTGCTAGGCAGCGGCTCCTTCCACAAGTATTGTACTTTGTCGTCTAATAAATAAAGAGAGGGGAAGATTGCTTATTTATTACGTAAAGGAACTGTAGCTGGACGGGAGGCGGCCGAAAATTCGGAACTTCCTCAAATTCAGAAACCTCTTTCCGTTGTTTGTAAATCCTTCCCAAGAGAACGAATTTCGCTTTCTCTAGCCCACTTCAAAAATACCTACCTGAGTAGCTTATCATCACTCTAAGTCACAGTACAGAAACTAGTCAACCAAACTGCAATAAAATTGCTACGAAATTATTCAGCAGTTACCACTGAGAGACAGAGACACTAATAACTGATTAATGATTGTATCATCCAGATTAATGATGGCCGGTTTGAAGTAAATCACCTTTGCTTAGCCCTAAGTCCAGGTCATCCATTTTATCTTGCATACATTTCATATTGATGTTCACAGGCTTTTCAAAACAAAGTGTATTCAAAAATAATGATGAAGCTTTTGATGATTTCCTGGTTGCTGTTTAGCTTCAATATCTTATGTGGATCAGCAAGTGACACAGTGCACGACTGAAGTGTTATATTATTCTTTACCTTCAAGGTGAAATAATCGTCTTTCATATTAGATACATCAAGAAGCGACGTCTAAGTTGTTCACCCAGTGCTCCGAAATTTCTCAAACCAAATCTCAGTGGATTTTTCGAAGGTGTACAACTATGAAATACAACAAATGTGCACCGCTGAAACACTCGCAACTGAGCTCCTAATATCTATTGTTTAGGCAAATCAAGCAGTGCACTGTCACTTTAAAATACGCTGAGGAATCATTTGGTTGTGCCCACAGACTGGCTCTCTACACCCATTGGATCGGTCGTATAATGCAGTATCAAAACGTATTTGCTCGACCATTGCAAATGTGTCGATGTAGCGAAACAACGAAGATCCAGAATACTGATTGTAACGCACCTTTTCCCGTAAGAAGAAATACAAATAGGATTTATTTGCGCTTAGTTTCAGGCCATAAGTAAATCCTCAGGTTTATTTTTCAAACACAAAGTCTGGCTTTTTCGACTGCAGGGTTTCTCGTTACTTCCGTCTAATAACAGCAGAAAATTTAACTGACAGTCGGCCATAGAACTGAAAGGAGCAAGGAGTATTTTTGTTCAAAGATGATTGATCATCAGGAAAACAGCATAATCTTTTTCACCGTGGTTTGTTCAGGAAATTATGAAGCGAAATCTACTCGACGAACAATTTGTCTGCTGTGCTATGGAATTCACAAACACAAAGAGATCTTACGTTCATTGCAAGCCACTAGATTTTGCAATTCTGAACCGTCCATCTCAGTAATATACTCGCTTTTTTCGGAGACTACCTCAGTATCTTTAAACTTGGAGCTTGGAATGCATACAATCAAAACAAAATTTGAGTAAAATCGTGTCAAAATCATGGACAGAAGTCGTGAGAAGTGCGTAGAGGGTGAATATTGGAGAAATTTTGCTCCAAAATGTTTGGAGATAATTTTTTAAATGACAAATAAGTTTGGTAGTCATTTTAAATTCCTTGCTGAGGCATTTCTTACTCTTGGCGCATGTGGACTTGCTAACAAGAAAGGCGTGGCAGCGCCAGCTCCCATGGTAACCGTCCACAACAGGCTGATTATATCAAATGGTAGTCGATTTTGATTGGCACGAATGCGAAGAATGAAACAAGGTTAGGAAATTGCTGTGTGACGCCAAGTTTGATTAATCCTGACTTGAAGCAGATGTACAAAGTCGTCTTATTCATGTAATTGTTTTACTAGGTTAAAGAAGTCCTAACAGTCTATTAGTTTCATTGGCTGTACTCCCGGTTTTTACTCACAAGTAAATGCTAACTGCAGCTAGAAATGTGATCCAAAGTCTGCAGTGATAGGCTCTGTCTCTTTCATTGTAAACGAACAAGTATGTAATCAGTAGCAGGTCTGTTCGCCACTGTAGAATGAATCCTGTACCATTTGTGGACTGCTTTATTTTTGCATCTGTTTTCGCCCGCAGAAAGAAAAATGTAAAACATTTCATAGAAGAATAGGCACTTTTAACAGCTATTCAAATACCACGTACGAGTTGTCTTTTCCCTGCTGTGTCCGCCCCTGAAGCATTTCAGTTGCCAACGTAAAATGAAACCTCTGAAGCCAATTAACAATATTTGTCCTATCCTGAAAACATTACTTTATAACTAAACCTGTACCAAGCTAACTTTCAGCTGATACGAAAAGGGGCCATAATTTTTCGTCACGAACACTGAATGGCGCACTCGAGGGTTCATTGATTCGTTGTTTGAATGAGGCCAGGGCGCATGCGCTGACCGAATCATGTGATTTCCATAGGACACTACAGGATATAACAATCATAGGATAAGGTTGTAGTGGACATGCACTTATTTGAAAATGATGCAGTAAAACAGCTACCACCCACTGCTACATTCTAATAAATTCCCCTTCTTCAGCGAATTGTTATCCATCTTCCGGAACTTATTAAGTATGTGGAATAAAAAGGGTGCGAACGATGAACCAAGAACTGGTGATGACTCTGCAAGAATGCAACCAGCTGTCATCCCGTCATACGAAAACCAGCCGTTACCAAACTTTTGCACTATTGAAACAAAGCAACCAAATATTTCAGCAGAGAATCAGATTCCCCGTGTTATATCCCGCTCTGGAAAACGTCCACCAACCACATTCATTGATTCACGGGATTGGAGTTTATATTTGCGAATCTGTTGCCAGTTACATCATATCAAAGTAACTTACGAATGTACTGACCTCGAGGCAGAACAAATCCTCCAAGCCGGACGCAGAGATTATGGAAGTCGAGTAATTAGATTAGTGTGCGCCTTTAATCGGTTGTATGCGGAGTACAGCCGACTATCTAGCAGGCTGTCTAAAAATCCTAATATGACGCGAAAGAGTGTAGGTAGGTTTGATGACGTTACACCTCGACAATCACCAGAAAAAAAACGAACAGAACCAGGCAAATCAATTCAAAAGTCAATGAAGTTAGGGAATGGTACATCGAGTGCGGAAGTTCTTCACATGTCTAGTACCGTCAACCAAGCCACCGTATCTAGCGGATGTGGAGATACCGACGTACTGAATACAGACATCACACTGGAACCGACCAGTCTACAATCGATTCACCTCACTGATGATTCACAAAAATCCAAATCAGATGAACAGTTACATCAAAAACTAAGTCTCACTGACCCGGCTACATCTCGTCCCCCATTGGTTCAGGTTGATCAGGCTGAAGAGATGACACCATACGAATCATCTGCCAGTGCGCGAACCCTGATGAATAGCACTTCAACATCTTTACATTTCACTAATCGAGAAACACCCACCTCTAGTTGTGATCCTTCTCGTTCTTCACTGACATCCCAACAGCCACTAAACAGACCGTCAAACAGTGTTTGTTTTCGATGGTGCGGTAGGTCTTTACGAAGACCAGAGAGTCGTGCACAGTGGAACAGGAAGCGAGAAGCATTGCGCTTGTGCAAACGATTGCAACGATCCAGTCCGCCGGATTCCGGTTGTCGATACTCTGGTAGTAGAAGTGCAGTGGAGCAACTGTCTTTCTACGATCAGATTATTCGAGCTGCAGAACTGGCCAACGTGTTAGTCTATCAGCGGGGAAGTCACTGTTATCAAGTTGACCATGTGGTTCATTGGATTCCCAGAAACACTCCGCAAAATTGGAAAGAACAAAACGAAATAGAACCAGCAAACAATTTAATGGGAGCCAAATTCAGTACAGTTCGGTTGCCCATTGCGCTCGAACTGATCTTACCAAAAATGCAGTGTCAAATCGAGAAAGTGATGAAGCACTGTGAGAACATATGCGATCCACTGGAAGTTGCGGCCGAATTACGTCAGCTGAACTACGATACAGATGCTTGTATTACGTATTTTCATCACGTACGGAATTTGCGAGAGATAATTAATGAATTTCTGCCTCAAACGAGTACAGACTCAAAAGGTGCTTTCCGTGATCGGCACTTCATCACTACCCCGTCTAATTCAGCCCTCGATAATTCAGGTATACCCGGCCTCCGATCCTGGACCTCGTTTCCTCATCCTGAATATATGGATGTTTTGTTACATCTTCGAAATCTACTGGTCAGTCTTCGAAGGTTGCATACTGATGTGTCTAAGTGTCTTTCCCGTTTACGCTGCGGTACGATAGACTTGGTAACAAAACTACGCACAGACTTGGAGGAAAAAGTCGTTACGAAACTGTGGGCCGTAATGAGTACAGATAAAACAGCCAGCTGTGATAGCCCATGTAATGGGAAGAGTATCGCTGGACTTGTATGTCCGTCTACTCCGGGTAAAATTGGATCGAACACAGAAGAAGTTTCCCTTGCACAACTAACGAAGCTCGTACAGGAGAATCATTCGTTGAAATTGACCTTACGTACCGAGGAGAACCGTCGAAGAGCCGTATTTAACATGATGCAAGAATATCTAGGTAACATTCGTATCTACTGTCGATGTCGGGGAATATCTACCATTAGTTCTTGTATTGAAGCTCGACCCTTGGTTGACACTATTCTTTTACATAACAACCCTGATGGAACAAATTCTGAGGTGTATAAATTCGATCGTGTATTTGATGCAAATGCCACTCAGGCCGAGGTTTATACGGAATTAGCACCCTCGGTGTGTTCTTTTCTGGATGGATACAATGTGTGTTTTTTGACTTATGGTGGTGAAGCCAGCGGTAAAACGTACACCTTATTGGGTGCCGAATCAGATTTGATCGAAAAACAGGGGATTGCACAACGGGCGCTTCGTACTGTACTATCTGAACGTGAAGCACGTATGCAAGAATGGAATTACCACCTAGCTAGTGCCGTGGTTGAGATATACAATGACACTCTGATCGATTTATTGAGCTCCGAGAAGGGAATCTCAATTCGTGTGGACTCTGGTCCCGACCGTATGCTTGAAAACTTACAAACAATAGAAATTGAACAAGAATCGGATATCGAACAACTGTTAGGACTTTGTCGTGAACGACGTCACACAGGCTGTACTGCACTGAATAATCAGTCATCTCGTTCACATCTCATTATTTTTGCCCGACTGAGTGCTCGGAGTCGTATACATGACACGTATGTTTGCAGTTTGTTAGCGTTATGCGATCTAGCTGGGTTTGAGGATATAATCAAGGCAGAAACTTTAATGGATCCGGTCTTGGCTAAAGAAGCGGGCTATATAAATCGTTCGCTCACCGCACTCAATCGAGTTTTCATGTCTCTGCGCACACAAGATCCGAGCAATGTGTCCTATCGTGATACAAAGTTAACGTTCTTACTAAAACCGTTCTTCACACAATCCGGCAAGTGTATTCTCATTGTGACTGTACGTACGGATAAGAATACCATCGCTTCCACCCAGAGCACACTTCGATTTGCACGCGATTCCCGTGGAGTCAGTCTCGGCAGAGCTAGACGCCAATTCAATCTGGACAAACTGATTGATGATATGCGTTCCTCTTGAGTGACGTGCTGAGGCTGCTACCCTGTTCTACTTGTGGATCAGTAATCGGACCAATGAAATATTAATAGTTCTACTGACAGTCGCCTCACAGTGGAACGAAAGGTTTTCTAATTCATCAACTCGCATTCGGGCAGCCGAGCATTTGGAAACGACTGTGTTGTCTTTTATTATTTTCTGTTTTATCACAGACAAGACGGAGAGTGCAATAAAGTACATACATTCAATGTAATATGGAAACTCCAAGACACACGCGTATATGTAAATACGTACATACATACATATACATACATACACACATAAATGCTTACATACTCACATTAATAGATGCAAACATACGTGCACATACACATACATAAAGATTTCACTGTGTAAAAATTACGTATGCAACAATGCTATCAGTAGCTGTGATGTTGCGATATCGGTGTATACTGACAGTGTTGAATACACCAATAAATATTAGGTTATGCTCATATATCTTTATCTCCTACTCTCCAGTATCACGGCAAAGTATGACTATCCCTATACAAAACGGGAGGCACGCTGGGATCAGTTGTTTAAATCTGTGAATAGACGTCCCTGTTTCTAAGCGACAGTGAGTCACTTCCATCTCCCCTAGTGGTATTCACTCTGTTGGAAACTAAAAGGGGTCTTTTCTTATCAATGGAAACGGACTGAGGTTTTGCGCGTAGTCTGGCAAAGTTGATATTCGTAAAAAAATGCTTCCCATGGAGACAAGTATTGTTCTTTTCCCCTGGACACAGCCAACCATTAGATTCTCAACCTTGTGCTTGCACTGTCCACATTTATTGTTCGTCTGGGGCCCGACTGGAGCTGCTCGTATTCTTGCTAGGACGTGACCGGCGGTCAACGTCAACGGGGTTCGGTTTGATTCTTCCGTTTACACCATAAACTTCAAACTACGGTGCTCCGATTCTGGCTGCTAGTTCACAGCACCATTTAATTGAAAGTGAAATAAAATATGAGCAGCAGTTATAAGTTGAATAACTATTAAATCGAAAATCATCCGGAAGAACAGCGAGCTCTAAAGCAAATATTGCGCTGACTGCAAAACCCAGCCAGGTCGCCTTCTATCTCCTACTCTCCCACAGGCGGATCTCGTGAACCCAGAACCCAGAAGCCCACTAGTTAAGGCTTCCATACATTTACTCCATTTTAAGGACTGACAGACTCAACCTATCCATCAGTTGACACCCGGCTTGGAGAACAGTGTAATCCGAGGCGTGCGTAACACGTGTCCCAACCGCATGAACCTGTTTAGATTAGGCACCTGCTCCAGAGATTGTGCTTTGTTCTAAACATCCGATACCTGATCTTAACGCTGCTGATGCAGCTTTCCTACTATTTTCGGGAAATGCTGCAAAGATATTGACGTTAGTAAAGTGATAGTCTCCAGGGTCCTCACTTTGCAATAACCATATTTATGACGCAGTAGGAACGATCTCACTGATACAATATGCACTAGAAGCTTGGCAAATAAACGGAAATCATGAGGACGCCATAGGTGGCTTAGATAAATGAAATCCAAGTGAGTCTTCTGCGTAAGTAACGGCTTCTCATCCGATATCCGACCATCAGCTTAAACGCAACTACCCAAACTTGTATACTTCATCTAAGGCTTCCTCTGCTAAGATAAGATTTGATGTATGATGAATGCTGTTCTCTAGTATCATTCACAGTGTGAAAACTATGCCCGCACCCACTGAGATATTTCCGGCATTCCGGCTAATTGGTAAAATCACTGAATTATATCACAATAAGGTAGAAATTATAGCTTCTTCGTAGTGATAATGCAGAAGGAATAGTTTTACTAACAAAGCTATTTCTAGGCCATGAGGACTCCATTTCATTGACAGAAAGCATTCACTAAAGACAGGCATCTTATTTAACATGCTAAGGATATGGTTAATATTGGTAGTAGCTAGTAGTACGGGATTACATGTTTGCATAACGCGGCTCATTATGTATTATGAATGCTCAGTTCACCGATGAAACCCACGGAATCAACGTGCAGTGGTTTATCTTTGTTAGTAACCATCAACGGTACTCTTTCACTGAGCCCCGACGGTGACTCGAACCCGTGGTGGACGACTGTGAGTGGACAACTGGCCACCAAGCTATCGGGGCTGGATCTCAACGGTTTATTTATTGCATACACCCTTGTGACACTGGCTTCAAATGTTAGCAGGTTATTTCCCGCACAGTTATCGACTTGTATGATGGACGACTTCTATGATCGACGTCTTCTCTGTGATATTAGTAGCAAGACCATCCACCTGATAACTAAGACTAACAAAAGTCACAAGAGAAACAGCGAGAATCGTCTCATCAGACTGACTAATTGTTCGTGTTTGAGAAAGTCTCCAGTTGGTGGTGTATGGAAGAGGAGCACTGTAGACAAATTTCAAATGGTTATTAAAAAATACTTTGAAATTTATCTGTAATAACTTCAGGCACACTTTGATCTCCAAAGCTTCCTCCCTGGTAACGCACCAGTAACCCAAGTTAAATCGTTTGAGCACATTGATTCGATAGTTTTTCTTTTATATAGCCATTATTTAGTGACTTGAAGAAAAGGTTTTGAACGGAAAGCAAACGCATGTATATCAAACGAATATACAGTTGCATATGTGAATATCAATTTATTTCTCACTGGTGAATCTGATTCTGTTCCCGGAGCGGATTTTTTCTCGGGGGGTTCCCATAACAATTTGAGCGCAAAAGTTTTTTTTTTACTTAATATTAAGTCGATTATGCACTTCTTTCATTTGAACTTTGTACAAGGACGGAAAGTTTCATTTTGTATTATAGGAGGCAGTGGGATGCATTCGGTATTGAATGAATCATACCGATTATATCAAGAACTGGGCCTCTACAGCACATGAATTATCAGAAAGTATATCACGCAGTTTAGAGTGATTGTTTGAAAAAATCACTCGATGCTATGTAGATTTATCTGATATTAGGCTTTGTGCGCACAATCGGTTATCTTTCTCTCGGTGGACAGTGAACAAATTCATAATGGTCATCCAGTCAGTCAAGCGAAGTACAAGTACACATCCGAGGGTGGATATGCAACAGCTACATAAACACTGTGCTTGAAATAAAGTCAATAAAAACGTGTATTCGATGAAGGAATTTAGAAAAATTCCGTGTTGGTGGTGGTACTTGGGTTGGTGAGTAGTCCAACCAGATAAGGAACTACAGGGAATTTGTGGGCGTCAATAAGAGCCAATAAATATTTGAAGTGGGATCGAGTAGCATTCCTTGATATGCATTTTCTAAGCTCAAGGTAACGGATGTTTATACCTATATTTAGTCAGACTTTTGCATGGGCGGACATCCACATTTCAATCCAAAAAAGATACAGTTAACACCTCATCAAACTGAGGGAATGAAAAAAGGATTACTTGACAAAAATAGCTACGAAATTTAAGATATGTTTTCTTAACCAAAATCCTAATTGGGCAAACAAACTCCAATTTCGAACTATAATTGAATGAGTGAACAGGTCGTCAATGATTCACCAAAGTCGAGACGAACTTTTGAAAGATCTGATGATAGGTCTGGGATTTTATTCATACGATCCAGGGAATATGACTAGCGAAAGATGCAGCTAGTGTGAAACGATGCGTACAAGGGCAAAGCGTCTAATTTTCTTAAACCATGTCACGAGTGACAGTCGTGTCAAGTAAAAGGTGAACGGCCAGACTCTAGGGAATATTATCGCTACTTGATCCGTTCAAATGAGGTAAGTAGTGTTGTCGAACTTCGCCAGATTGTCTTCGTAATTGATTCCTTTTGTTTCATCTTTTCGCAGTATACGGAAACACAGGACTGAGGTAGGAAGTTCGACAGAACTTGTTATCAGTAACCTTAGTTATTCTGCTGTCCCTTGACGATTGAAATCTTGTCACCTCGGTGACCGTCATAAATCTGCCGGGGAGTTCAGAAGTCCGAAACAGTTAAATATTGAATATGGCTTATTGTCGACCGATGAAAGCAAATTTCACCAAACGTGTTTTAAATCACCGATCAGTGGATACCAATTGTACTAGGAATATCGGTTTTTCCTGAATTGTCTATCGTGCGTCTTCCTAATAGGAAAAGAACCCAAAACGAAGAGAACAAATTTGGACAATATTATGTCGTCTAACAGTTCAACAGTGCACTCACAAGAGCAAAACTTGTGGTCTATTTCGAGTGCGTGACCTGCACTTGAAGGATATGTGAGCGCGGTACACCAAATATCAATTTCGTTTTTGCTTCGTGGAGGAAAGTCCTACATAAAACCGGAAAATTGTGCCACTTTATTGAACAGGAGAGGGATGATATGGAGCGAAGCCATGGAGAATTTATTCCCGCGGGGAAGATTTCCTATTCATCTTTTAGATAACAGCATGTTTTTTCGCACAATTCATGCAAAACTTGAGTCGTATCAAGATATTTTGTGCAAAATTTAAACATATCCGACTTAGATAATGATGTTCACTGCATTGGGATAGAAACTATCATCTAGAAAGCAATAAGTAGACGATCAAAGAGAAAATTTGGTAATAATTCTCCATTCGTCGTTAAAAATAATCACGGAGTGAAATAAGTTGCATTCGCTTTCGACCGACCAAAATCCGAGGCTGTAAAAAAACAAACGAGGTCAAGGGTCGCGCCCGGAAAAAAATTCTAATTGCATCGAAAATTCTCATGGCCATTGGTTTACCATGAATGAATTGTAGCGAGACCTAGGAAGCTCAATAATACATTGGTTGCAAAAACAAGTTTTCGAATAACCCGTGGACCCGATGGACAAGGGCGGAAATAAATAACGATTAGCCTGGTTGATCGAGAGTCATCAACGCAGAACCCGCCAGGCTCAAAAAAATGAAAGTACCCCCACTGTTGGACCAGAAGTACTCGTATGGAAATTTTGTTGCTGCAGAATACTGTCATGTCATGAGTTTGTACAACTTATAGTCATCTATGATTAACCATTCGCTATAAATTGTACATTAGTGAGACCAAGAGAAATTATCATTGTTCAGTGATTAGAATTTCCTACTTACAGCTCCGATTTGAAAATTAATCGAGAATTAATTGCTATTGTTTAAGGTATTGTTTATCAGTATTTTCCCCGGTAACATTTAAAACTTTACAAGGATGCAAGCTTGACAGAGGGAGAGAGATTATATCAAAAAACCAAGAGGTCTAATGAATTTTGACAACACGTATTCTCCAATAATGAAGGAATCCGGATTAGATACTAATGAATGAGAGTAGTACGACCGCTTGTATTAATCATTAGGACCAGAAACTGGTTCTATAATAGTCTTAGAATGATAACGTCTGTTCTGTGGAATAGGGCAGATTGAAACAAGAATAAATTATTCACAATGCAACGGAATACCTTCCGCGAGAGAGCAAAATCATCAGAAATTTTATGCTCAATAAAATCGATTTGTTTCACTGATGTGGACGCAACAAGTCGAAAGAAAACCAGTGAGAAGAAATCAAACCAAAAGTTCCACGGAAGTTCTGGGTTTAGCTAAACGTGATACAGTCTATACATGTTTTATAAAGGTTGGTTTCAGATACGTCCAAACCTGAAAAAACCGGTTATTTGTTGCCCCAAAGATTCGTCTCGTGGAAGCCTCAGCTGTCTAATCTATCGGAGACACGATTTTCACTTTTTTCCTCATTATCAATGAGCAGTTAAGTTCTGATTTGTTTAGTTTATGGAAGAAACACGTTCTTTCTCATGTGTCAAAAAGTGCCGAAAACAAATTTCCGTGGCCATTTTGAATTTTATCCTCAAGCTTAAGAATAAAATATGAGCTCTTCTTATTTAGTATGGTCCGCTAGTGTTATAAACTTATTGACACTATTACTACTACCACTAGTGTTATCACTACTACTACTGATGATCACGATGATGGCAATAATAAACCATTTTCATATTGCTTACCGATTATTAGTACTTGAAAGCCAATTATCCACAACATCATATTAATACTTTTCAACAGATACGCAAAATATTCCGAGGTAATGAATGCGGCCGACTCCTGACTACCAGTTAAGTAATTTCGTAAGTATTCCGGAGATATCAACCTGGAAATCCACCGTCCTCAATAGGCGATGTTAACCTCTTGGCAACTGACAGTCGCGGAACACATTACCTAGGGCCTTTTTTCGCAAAATCCTCCGAGAAAAGTAAATATACAGCATTATTCAGTCGTCGTGATTGAACTGCCCCTACTTCGTTCAACATTTATGAATAGCATCACCTACAGAAGGTCACGTCATGTCAAGTCAACAACTAAATTTCTTACTGGGAGAATAAACTGACGCGTCCTCATGGGGGAATGATTTTTTGATAGAATAATTAGAGTGAATTGTCTATTCGAAAATGGTTTTAGTATCGGTAGTATTCATCCCCCCAAAAGAAAATTAAATATCTTCTTCGCTCGATTTGTTTATCAGGATGATGTTGGGTTTCGAACACACAACTGGGAGTCACCGGCGCTTTGACACGGCATGAGCCCGGCCAGACAGAAGTTCTTCAGCTATATTTTTTCATTAGGTCAGTTACACTCGAAATGGGCCAGTTAGCTTGCCTGCTTCATGCGAGAGTTCCGTAAGTCTCAAAAGAACCCCTTTAGCAGAGTACAAGGACGTTGTTCTGTTGAAAATAAAATCTCAGAAGAATGTCCAAAACTGTGGAAGAAATCCCAGTAGTTGTTCAGAGTAAGAGAATGAATCAAATGAAAACACCCATGAGAAATTCGATACGATTAGATCACCATTTCTAAACCTTTATCAAGATGAAGTAATTAAGAAAATCGAGATTTTATCCTCTTATGCATTATTCCCTCGTGCTATCCAGAGCTATTGTTGGAATTCCCTAAATAGCAGGGTTTTTTTTAAATAATCAGTCCTCATTGTACAAGGTTTCACCTTGATAAACAATTCTAAATATTTTTTCATTTTTACGCGAGTGATGAAATAAGCCCTTGGAACCTAACTAAGAACTCTCACTGGGATTTCAATCCCGAACAAGAAATATTTTAAGGTCAACTATGTATTTGAGAACTTTTTTCCCGACCAAAAAGTTGTTCATGCACCATTGTTTAGCGAAATGTTATCAAGTTTCCGTGGTTACCACACTTGAATTATTGGGAACATATATGGTTCTCCGCTCCTGGTTTCGGGGTCTGATGGCCGGGTTATCCCAAATGGCGCAGTAGGCCTTTGATGCTGTGGCATATGTCCATTCTAATCACTCATGTGCAGTTGTGTAAAATAATAAGTTGGAATCACTATGCCGCTGGATCTGAAGGGTCTAAATCATGCTGCCCCAGTCTTATCAGTCAACCGTAATTTTAATGACTTTAGTTGCTTGGGTGTGGGAGGGTTTCTGTCCCCTACTAAGACATCGACGTTATTCACCTGTCCATATGTTCCAGATATTGACGGGGTGAACAATATTCGCGGTGTTAGTAAGCCGTTCTATCACCACGTTTTGATAAACTTTGAGAAAACTCATCACAAAATCAGGCATTTCGCTCAAGAATCATGATCAGTTGTTCTTAGAGCTTTCAAGTCGACATAAGTCCTTCTAATTAAATTTAATTTGTAAAACTTTTGAATGGGGCATATTTTTAGCAAACGCAACGCTAAAAGTTGGTACTACTTATATGATTACTCCTTTTTGGCCATCTTCTTTCGTAAATGCAATACCTATAAGTTAGGAACAATTTACTTGATCCCGGCCAAAGTTTCGTGCCCGGAGAGAACTACCGTATGTGAAATAACACCCTTCGGTCACTGTTTTTGCACTGGAGTAGCCCGTTGCCCACACAGCAAATGACTCTTATTTTGGGCTAGCATTGGCTCCATGTTATGACTCGATTAATAAAATAATAGAACCTCCTACTTTCGGTTTCACCAAGCCATTAAGGGTTGCCTGTAACGGAATGTCTTCGTTTCATCGGGACCGTACGAAAAAGCTGTCCATCAGAGGAGTCCATAGCTTTGCAAGCAACGTGTTAATAAAGTCCAAAAACTAATGACGGAAGTACGCACTATGATTAAGTGTTGAATTTCAACAAGTTGTTGAGATCTAACCCAAATAGTAGGATAGTAATTTGTGTGACCCACAGTGGTCTATCTCGGATTCGAGTTCCAAGGGGTATTCGGTGAATATGCTCCGTTGATAATTCTCGGTGATGATGGAACTGTTGTACAGCACATACACAGTTTTCTATGGTGATTTGTTCTAGTTAAAAATAGTCTTCCCACTTCCATTTTTACTGTACAACACAGTAGAGCACTTCTGGAAGGAAAGGCTGTGGCCAATTAAAGGCCTTCAAAAGGGGCAAATGAACATAGGTGAAGGAAATCGGACCCTAGTCGTAAGTGACAGAGTCCACGACCGTAACCAACCAGCACCAGCCATCGGTCAAAGCTTTGATGCCGCTTAGCGAGCCAACTGGTAAACCAGTGAGATCACTATCCTGTCTGGAGCATCGTTTATGCACACAAAGGGCAGGCGTAGAAAACTGGTTGCTTAGATTTATAAAGTCTGCCTTTCCGCTGAACTTCGCAATAGATATCTCTTTTACGTTTGTTCTATTACTGAATGTACGCAACACAGATTTTGATTCATTTCACTGTTTTTCTTGAAGATTTTCATCTGAGGTTACCGGAGGAAACAGTTTGGATAATTAGTCACAGGTAATAAATCACTCGGGATAGAGTCGCAGCACGTGTTTGCTGTCAGCTCACTGCTTTGTGATCATTGAACAGCAATCTATCCTCCTGATTCCAGACAGGCTAAGCTGGGCTGCAACTGTGAAATACGAGTGAGATGCTGGCTTTCATTGACTGCCGATCTTTCTAGCAATCTCGTCCCTCCATGTTCGGCACAGCCCCGAAATAAAGGGGCTACGAATTACGACGCACGACCTGTCTATGCACCTTCAACCACAATGCCGGCGGGTGAGCAGTCGGTTGTATCCGCCATCTGACTGTAGTAGCCCTTGTGGTTCATGGACCATAATTCTACCCATATGCCCCCAAATACACCTACCTTCATCGAAGATTTTGTAATTTAGTTCGGTTTGCCGTTGTGGGCTTTTTGTGGTCTGTTCCAACATTCCTTATCCGGAACGAGTAACACTCCATCGCTACAATCCTTGTTGCAGGTGAGAATGCGTGAAATACGTACACAAGCTCAGTGACACAAACCATTCTTACGGAGATAGCGACGTAAGTGAATCCATACGAGCTTGATTCAACCGGACATTTTTGGTCGACGTATACACCCAAAACATGTGGGCAACACTCAGACAATCCTCGGTGTTTCCGTTCTCCTCCTCTGGTTTGTCCACTTGCTGCCTCCTGAATGTCAGAGGCGGTAATCATTCGACGACAACCGCGATGACGGGCCAGGTTTATGGGTTCAACTCATGCCCCTCTCTCGTTTCTTCCACACATTCGACTGTCCCCGGAGTAAACATTTTCACTAGCCAAATATTCATCTCTGCGCCCCTTTACCAAACGCATGATTAATGGTATCGGGCGGCGCGTGAGCTCCCACAGTCCCACTCATACAATGGCGAATCACACGTAATCACACTCTCTTAACCGAGAGGGTCGATCTTTTACTAAACCCCCATTTTTAGAGCTGTGTAAACTCAGCACAGGCTTTCCCTTACATGACGATCCAAATGAGCCTGTGCACTGTGGGATGTCTGATAGTAGAATGGAAAAACTGCGTACTACACACCCGTACCGGTTCACCGAAGTCATCAGTAGGGAGAAATACTGTTAAATGAACGGACCTGGTAATAAACTCAGGATGACAAACCGGGACGAAAATTAATGAACTCATGTGGTGCTTGCGCGAAAACTTGTGTTCGCCTCCAACGATATTCGAAGTTTCTTGAATATCCGATGAACTGTAGCACAGCAAATTGATTGTACGAAACACAGCAAATGAAATCGCTTTTGTTATCTTCTCGGGCTATACTGTACTTGTAACGGATGGACTGATGACATTCAATCGAATTCCGGAGTCATATATGAGTAAATAATATGGAATATAAATTGAGTAAAAAAAAACTAGTTAATTAGAAATGAGAAAGACAAAAATTAACTTGATAAGAGGGTCGTCGTTTCAAAATAGCGTATCTCAACCGAGTTCATTTTGAAAGGTGACGAGAAACCGATGTCCTATGTGATACTTTAGACATATTGTAACAAGGAGGATAACATGGGCACTTGTATTTCAGCGGCCAAACATTCAAGTTCATGAAACTCATATGATCATTTAAAAAGTACCTTTCCCAGACCGCGCAGCACTAACATCCCTCTTGCGGCTGCTTGAGTGCTTGGGATGCGTTCTGGCCAGTTGCCCGTGGCTAATAGCTTCCTTTTATGGGACATCATTCCTATTCGGCTGATCCGATTGTCTCAGTTGACGGCTTGATCATCAGTCCCTCACCTGGGCTATCTTGCTTGTTGCCGGAGATCCCGCTCCTTCCCATCTGCTAGTCGGTATGCCTCTTTTTGTCTGCTTCGGGAAGCCTGCGATATATTCGCCGTCTGTTCTTTTGTCTGTGGCTCCTGGTTGGTTCATCCGTTCGATTTGACACTCACTTCTTTCTCTTGTCCCAGCATTCCCCGCTAAAACATGTGAACCTTCGATATTCGGTAGCAGCCCTGTCGAAAGTGCTGGTGGTGAGCGAGCCTCCCCCAAGAACAGGTTGCAATCGCACTGAGAGTAGCTACCCTCGTTGATCGAAAAGTCCACCGATTACAAACATTTCAGTAAACTCTGTCAACCAATATCAAATAATAGCATTATTAAAAATAATGCCACATCTGGCAACAAGATGCTGCTGATTTATGGGTTTGAATAGAGCACAGAAGATTAAAAACAGATATGGTTGAACAAATATGATTTACAATGCAGGAAATCAACTCGGTCAATTTAAGACTGTTCCAACAAAAAACGGAGTTGGAATTTTGCTTGAAAAGCTAATTCACGGACCTTTACGCGAATATCCGCGAGGCAACGTAGATAAAGATGGTCCTTTCGATAACCGAAGAACGTTTACTTACTGCCGTTATCTGGGGTTCGCAGAAGGTAATTCTTGATTTCACGGGAGTAAGGTCCATTTAATGACAGTACTTGCCCGCTTCACTATAGAGTAGTAGGAGATTAGATTTGTACATAATATGATTCATCATGCAGCTTGAACGCTCAACTCACTATTGAAAACCATGGAAGCACAGTACAGCTGTTTCATCCTTGTTGGGAATCATCAGCAGTGCACATCCACCGAGCCCTCACGGGGACTCGAACCCGGGGTGAACGATTGTGAATCGAACACCTTAACCGCAAGCCTACCCGGGCTGGCTCACAACGGTTTGTTGAACATCTACACTACATGATATAGCACCCTTCCGTCACTGGCTTTTGAACGGTACCAACCAGCTTTCCACACAGCGGGCCTAAGTACAACGAAGGCATTCCGTTATGAACAACCCACAGAGCTTGGTTACTATCACTAAATTGGACAAACATACTAGAGTGCTAATCTATTAATATGGATTCTACTGACTGCACGAAGATCTGGGATGAAGTGATGTTGGTTTCCTTTTTAAACAAAAGCACTTGGTCCCATAGACAGATGGTAGTGATGATGCATACCAAAAATCAGTTCATTTCAGGGTTTGCTTTGAATATTGTTGTAGGGGAATCAAACCCTTGTTGTAATTATATATATATATATATATATATATATATATATATCGTCTGGAGTGAGAGTGGATACTGTTCGTTGTGGAGTCCACGAATGAATCACAACTGTGATTTTTGTTAGTTATTCGTGCCTAGGTCACTGCTAACCCTACGAACAACGAGCCGGATTGTGCAAGCTTCCATATTAATAGTAAGTAGTACGTAAACTTGTGGAAATAATTTTACATCGAAAAGTAAGCCAAGACAGATATTATCGCGCGATGTTCAGGAACAGACAGGTGTGTTGACTGACTATATTGCCAAGAATAACAACTGGTGGTTCCGTCTGATTACTACATATCTGTCCACAAAACTCCACGTGGTTCCCAACGTCAATGAGTCATGCCGAATTCGCACTCATTGTTTATATTTACCTCATCCTTTGGGGTTGATTATTTCACACCCAAGGGTACTGATTCCTTTCCGGTCACTCAGCCGTTGTAGTAGTAAGAGTAGCAGCAGCAAAAGCAGCAGGCATTCCGAAGGACGGAGGTTCATTATCATCCTACATCCAGGGTTCCCTCAAGATGGACGGGCCGATGGGAAGGAATGGGATAAAACATAGATTGGGTTGGAGACGTAACCTGGTTGACGTAGGGTCATCTGAATCGGGGGTGGCTGCGTCAACTTTTGATGATGACGGATGGGAACCAAACCTGTTTGCACACTGAAGGGTCCTCATCTGACTAGGGCAAAGGTCACACCGCTCCACGGCCACGAAAGTACAAGCACATACACACACACACACCCATACAAAACAGCGTATTCATCTCGTCCGCCTAGGTCAACGAGGCCGAGATCCGGCCGCCTTCATCCGCTCAGAATGACTGAAGCAAACAAAGCAACCATGGTCTCTTAGTGGCCTGGCGTGTGTGTAGGTCCGGTTCAAGAGTTCATTTAATCTCCTGGTGAATTAAATTAATCAGACAATATTTTTGTCCTGAACGCGGGGATTTTCATCATCCTACGTGCACTGTTTTCACATGACTGTCAACATCGATTCCTATCTGACTGCATCGGCACTGTGACCGGGACAGCTGGCATGCGCAGTGGAGTGACGCAGTGGAGCGAAGCAGTGGAAGGACGAGACAGCACAGATGGTCTACTGATCACGAAATTTTTAGCAATGATTTTTTTACAAAATTTGGTTCGACATATGTTGGTTTATTGTCACATTCCTCTCCTGAAACCCGGTCCTCTGGGTAGTTCAGCTTATTATGAACATGATAATTAACAATTATGGTTTTTGAGTCGTATCAACAACAGTAAGTTCAAATTATCATCAAGTTACTTAGCACTATAAAGTTGTGGAAAGCAATGGTCGATGATTCAGCATTTGAACAATCTTAATTTTTCTTCAAACACCCACAACATGGAGAAAGGTGCGAAAAAACGGTTCGCACGGTCATTATTTTAGGGAAAATTAGCCTCAACCTTTTTAGTAGCGTTGCGAATTTCATATTGTTAAGTCCATCTTACACATGGTTTGACTTATGCGAACAATCGGTTTTTTTCATCCGATCATGCCTGTGATCCTTTGTCCTCTTTGTGATTTATACCTGTGTGATTTTTTCCCGGGAGATGTTTCCACAAAAGCTCTTATTAGCAAACAGCGGTAACTCATAAATTCTCTCTTTACCTTCTACTTTCTCTTTTTTATCATGTAACGGAGGTATAGTATTTCAGCAAGGGGGCGCAATCAATTACAGGCTGCCAGTTGGCCTGTGACTGGCGGCTGAAGCAGGATTTGAACCCGGAAAAGAAGGACTGAAAGCCCACCACGATGACCTTTTGAATACCTCCGGTGAAATTTGGCCTTTTTTGATTTGTTGTGCGTACTTCGTGAACAGTTCTCTATCCGTTTCACACAGACATACAACAGCGACCTGGTGTTGCGTCATAGTACGTTCCAACTCAAAAATTTTAAATTTCACAGTGTCCAACTGATTTAAACCATGGAGCTTCAGTGTTTTATTATTAGGATGTATCCGATATCGGTGTAAATGTTCACACACACACACACACACACACAACAAATTACAAAAGACCTTTCTGAAAAGGAATTTTCAGCTCTGAATCAGACGCTAAGCCAACTCAAACCGCAGGCGAGCTTTCCGAATACGCTTTACCGGTACGTGCACAACATTCCTGATGTGACATTGAGTGCGATTTTAACGGAAGCCCTGTCCTCCGGGTCAAAGTTTTGTTATCCACGCAAGAACGAAAACCGGATACATCTAGAAGGCCCCTTTGAGAGCCTCCTGGGACAAATCAAGGGCTTATTGCCGTGATGACTGACTGACCTAGAACGTTTCAAGAGCTCTCTAGTCACAGCATGCTATCAGTGTCGGAGATATAAAATCTCGAACCATGGCCTTCTATCAAGAAAACATATAGATGAACTCAAGGAGTTACAACGAAATCGACAGATAGTTCTCAGAAGACCGGAAAAGAAAGTGGAGTAGTGGTAATGAATCGTGGTGATTATGTTTCCCAGCTGTCGATTATATTGGGTGAGAAACTAAATCCCCTCATGACTTATCGGGAAAAGACCAAACGGATCGTTCAGAGAAAGAAATTACTAAGGCATTGAGGAATTTGATAGTCAACGGATTTATATCATCAGCTCCCTTTAAGAAACTCACACCTGCAGGTTCAACCATGCCTCGTCTATATGGGTTACCAAAAGTGCACAAACCTGGCCTTCCTCCTCGTCCAATTTTCTCTATGACTAACTCGGCCTATCATGCTACAGCACAGTGGCTGGTAGGATTCTTGGAGCCAGTTCGACAAAGGCTTGCCAAGGACACGCTTCTTGACAGCTTCCAGGTCGCTGATGCCATCAAAGATGTGGATATTCAACAGAAGCAGATGTTTTCATCAAACATGAAACCTATGTTCACCAATATGCCCCTCTTAGAAACGGTGTACTTTGTTTGTGTGTTCACTGAACGAGAGGGTGTATCGATACAAATTCCGAAGGATAACCTACAAGAATTGTTATTGTGGTGCACTTTTAATGTACAACTGCTATTCAGTGGTGCACACCACAGACCAATGGATGGTGTCTTAATGGGATCTCCCTTGGGTCCACTTCTGGTCGATATTTTCATGGCCAAATTGGTAGCCGATGAACTGAATGCAACCATAGAGGGTTTGACTCATTATTACCTTTATGTAGATGACATATTTTGTGTTGGTGAACGGTATTTCAACGTGGGAGAACTGATTAAGTCATTCCGCACTGTACATTCAGCCATAAAGTTTTTTATTGAGACAAGTTGACGAGCACCTCCCATTTTCGGACGTTGCTCCATAAGACTTCCGGACGGCTCTATCCAAAGGAGAGTTCACGGGAAAACAACATGGACTGGGCAATATACAAACTTCCACAGCTTTGTTCCAATAGACCAGAAGCGAAAATTGGTGAGATGTTTAAGGTCCAGAGCTACACGTATTTGCTCGGGTGATACACTAGAGGCTGTATAAAGAGCGACCCGTCTGATCCTGTCTGAAAATGGCTACCCCGACAGATTCATTGAAGGTAATATAAAATACCGAACAGAGCCAGAAAGGATGTCACAGGTGGAAAAGAAAACCTTGTTCCTCAAACTCCCTTACAAGGAGGACGCGGCTGCCTAGAGAGTAAGCAGGGTTTTATCTGCCACGCGTAAAGCCACTTTCAAAGCTGCCAAGCTCAGATGCTTACTCACGCCATCGATCATCTTAAAATGCGAGAACAAGGATAAATTGCCTTTGTTGACCCTTTCAATGATTATTTATCATATAGAGGTCCAAATCGGCGAAACAATTGTTTTTCAGTAATTCATTCTCAAGCCATTTACAGATTACATGGTAGACATTGGACAAAAGATCATGAACATAGACATGGAATAAACGCCAATCACGGGCAGGGGTTTGTCAGTCAAATTATCCTTATCAATTCAAGTGCACATGTGGTGCCACTTTTGTGGGTCGAACGACAAGGCATTCATCAAAACGCATTAAAGAGCACCAGCCACGCTCATCTGTTAGACACGGGCCACAAGGTTAATCCGTCTACGTCATTCGGTGTCCTACGCAGGGTCCAGCCGAATGAGTCAAAATCAGTCAGATATAGAACACTAGCGACGGCTGAGGCAATCAGCTTCCGCCTACTACGGCCAAAGCTTCGTTCACAATGGAAGCTCGTCGAAGCACTTTGAACTTCCGTGGCCGAAGGTCGATGACGTCATTCTCGAAAGTGATGCCGATCCAGGCCTCTGATGACCACACGTAATTTTACCATGTCCCCTGTTCATCTATTGATTAGTCGGCTAACCAGTTCTTTGACTGACTGACTGATTGTAATTATCTTGAGAATGAAATCACCGAAAACATCTGTTTGCCTGTGCCTTAATTTCTCATGAAAGTCTTTGATGAGTAACGTCTTTGATGTATATGTATAACATGCTCTCTAGAAGTAGACGCCCCATTACATGATTTTGGTGATGCAATCATAAATTGGCTATGTTAGCTAGTATGACTGTTCTGTGATAGCAGACCAATCATCCACAGTGCTTTCAATCCAAAGCCAGCGCTATCTTTATCATACTGAAAATTCTTCTGCATTTAGGATTTTCGTAAGAAAATTTCCGATACCACTTCTTGATAATGTGATATGCCACCTGGGATGGAATAAAAGTATTTGTCTAAACGAGGTGAAATAAGGCATAACTGCACGGCGGAGCTTACCGTTTGTCACGTGAACGCATCCCACAAGTCATCCGCTGACCTGATTTTAACAATCTCGATAAACAGATTTCTTGCTCATCGGCCAAATAACATTAGCGACTGTCATAAAATGAGATTTTAGGCGAAACAGAATGCCAAGGACAAGTAAGCACGTCATTATGATCAGATAAATGCAAACGTAAAAAAATGTGGATTTCATAATTTATCGACTTTCTAGTACCGCTAGCAAGTATGCAAACAATCAAACACGAACCGCTTTACTCTATTTCACTGTTTGAGAGCTGCGCATGATGTTTACGTTGGCATAGCAACTGGTGGAACCTTCGACAATTATTTAACTATTGAAACGATAACACACTTTTATTTTTTCCGTTTCTTGATTGACGTTCCGAGGAATGTGAAGAATTTATTTGGCACAGTCTTTTTGTGGGCGACCTTTCCCGTCGAGGTTAATCTGCCCATGAATGAACTGTTGACAAATAAGTCAACCAATGTGCTTTACGCGGGGCGTAAATTAGATAGAAAACGAGACCATAAAACACATTTGAGCCCTGAGTATTCAAGGTCACCCACGCGTTGGTTGGCTGCATGATGCATCTCTCACTCACCGTCAAGTTGGATTATTTTCCTAGTGTTCAGTCAACACGTACGTTTCTCGTCGTCCTTATTATTCATCCGAAAAATCCCAAAGATATTTGGTATAATGCCTACTTCAGGATACACGATTTCGACCAAGAGACGTAACCAGGCCTGTTGTAAGTCAACTATTAGGTGCACATCGGCTCCTGAGGTGTCAGTCTTCGCTGCTCCGCCTGCACATTTGATACGCCTCTGCAAGATTGCTTAAGCATAAATCAAATGCTTAACTTACGAATTCACCCTGACATTTTTGTCATAAATGCATAGCAAACCTAATAATATCAATATAAGATTTTCGGTGACAGGGTTTTGGATGCTACCGACAAGAAAGGCTGTTTAGCAAAATAAAGAACAGAGACACCGCCGGTTTCTGTCACATCCGGGCAGGTTCTTGAATTTCGACGTTCTGAGAAACTACCTCTAAATTGGCAGGATTTGATTGCGCGATGTTAATCGACGTCTTATCACAGTAGATTCACATTTATTGTCATCCCCTTAAGGTTTTAGTCATACGCAACTTTATTTGTCCACTGATTCTCGTTTATCCGGTTGGAAACTTTCAGTATTCCTGTACAATTAATTTTCTGACAATCACACTGTCTTTTTTTGAAAAAGTACAGTGCACCTTGAAACAGATTTCACATCTGTTTACTGCTTGTATTTGTTTACGCTGTGATGTTCCACGGCATCTTCCATCATCTATGTTAACCACGAATATGTTTAATATGTTGAACGACTCAAGTCCTTCATGAGTGTTCCTGGTCCTTGACAGTGAACCTTGAGATTCTATTGCTCCGAAGTACTCGGTTGAGATGAATATTACCAGGGTTTCTATTATATACATATATTTATGTCAAAACAATACGATATTACCGTCGTCTACTGTCTACCCCTTCTGATTTGGAGTAATTGAGAGGGAACTGATTTGCGGAACGTGGATGGATCCGGTGGTCCGCCGTTTTGACATTGTTAGCTGCACACCGATCAAAACAATCAACTGTTTTTTTCCACACCTGAAGTAGATAACTGGATTTCATCGAAAGAGAAGAAAACGTACGTTTAATATACTCGTTCCTATGCCTTGACTCGGAATTTCAGATATACATCTGTCACTCGTGAAAAGTATAAATTCAATTACACAGCGTTGTTGGTAGATGTAATTCGCCAACGATTCGGTTACCGTGGGTAATCTTCCGCAAGGCAGTTTCATTGTAAAATTACATCCCTCAACTTTGGGACTGATTATAAGCAGACCAGTCAACCCATCATTGTGGTCTTCATTGATCTGCCATCTGCCTACCTCAAATGTTACTTCTTATTCAAACGATGTCGAAGAAACTGCATGAGGCTTTCAGTTGTTGGCGGTTCCCATGTGGAACCACGCGGGATCTTGTTCGAGAAGTCAGACAAAAGCGAACGTTTGATCACTGCATTTGATTATGCGCCCTGTCTTTCTTACTGCGTTGAGACAACTGGAAACAGGCGGAAATTACTATAGGGGGATTGAATTGGAGATAGAGTCTAGAAGAACTGAGTTAAAATATAAGTTTGTACAGGGTAAATTCGAAATTGAACTAGCCAAGCTCAGTGATGAAAACAAGTCGTTTATTCACGAGTCCGTCGCGTTCGACGACAGCTTTAAAGAGGGTTTTGTAAAGTAGAACGAAAACGTGGATATCGACGGCTTCATTTAGAATTAATTTAAGAGGAATACCAGAACGAAATCTATTGATAAAAATGATCGGCCTCCTAGAGATTCCGAGAGCGTAAATTGCTGAAAACTAGGTTGAGAGCAAGGTCTCCGATAGCGTATAATGGCTTCCGTATCTGTCACATTATTTCAAAGATAAATCGAAGAAAGTGAATAGACGCTAAAAAGTGCTTCCACGTGAATCTGGATGTGTTCATGCCAAGGAAGTAACAGCTCAACTGTAAGGCCAGCCATGTAATGTAGCTTAGGATGTATTAAATACTATAACGAACGGTGAACCTGTCAGAACAGGCTAACTAAATGCACAAAGGAAAGATGGCTTTGTCTCAAATAATATGCACTCGTAAATTACGTTCTTGTGTCACGATTGAGCAGATTATGCTTCATTTACAAATGATTTCAGTATCATTCGGGGAGTATCTAGCCATAATTTACGACAATTAGGAAGAACCTCATTTCTGGGTTATTTTGAATTCGTTGATAAACCAGTGATTGTGGCTGGAAGTCCTCGTGGTGATCGACTCCGTTAGCGAAATCGAGCGGCGAACACGTCTTTTAGTCTGAACGAAAAGCAGCGTTTAAAAGGTTCAATTTTCCATTAAATAAAGACAGCGCACTACACTGCAGTTTTATGCCACTTTTGTAGCATTGAATGTGGTTTCAGTGATTGGAAGGGATTTCATGACTCATCTGCCGCAACTCCACCTGGGTCGGTTTAAATCTTCGAGTACAACAGACTGTTTTCGTTGTTGAAAACTAGGACATCACGCATCCAAGTACTAAACAACCTAAGCTCGTAGCCTTGAAGATTCACCGGAAAGACGTCACACTAGTCTTCATAATAAGACCGATCTATCGACCGTAGCGGCCGAATCTACAAAATGCCTACGTACGGATGATAGTCGAGTATCTATTAGTTAGAACGTTACCACTCTCAAGGTAATTTAACCACTTGGTTCCTTTTGATTTATGCCTCCGATTATTCGACGGGTCTGCTTCTACCTTCACTTCTAGTCAATTTATGAATCGACTGGGTATGGTGGAATAATCTCCCACTGTGAAGCTTCGGTGAGTCAGTTATTGTAGAATGGAGAAATACTCTGGGTTATCTTTCCAGATCAATACAACTGCGTGTGGAGTGAGGTTTCACCAATGCTCATCTATCTGTAGGAGTTTCGTCATTGATTACGGAACAGCGAACGCGACCGTGAAAATATCTTTCCGATATTAAACTAAGAGATATTGAAAAAGCTGAGGTGGAAATTTTTCTGGATTGCGGAGTCATCGAAAAACCTAACCATCGACGGATCCGTCCGTAATGGACACTTGGCGAATATATGAGAAACAGAAGTGCTCTTATTCTCAGGTGCTTCTGAGAAGGGATATGGCATTTTGGAGTGCGCTTGTTTCGCTCATGTCGACGGTATATTTGGGTGCTCGCTATTACCAGGAAAGTTAAGTTTTTGCCTCGATCAAGGCGGTCACGGCTCCAAGGTTGGAGTTGAACGCCGTTGCACTGATGTAATGTTACCCCTACCAACCTCAAAAGCCCTGGACCTCACAAACAACAATTTTCGATTTTCCACGCACGGAAAAACGGTTTTATGTTTCTTAACTAACAGACTGTCCCGATAAGCAACGTTCATAGTTAACCGAACAAGTTTCATCTGTTGAGCAGTGGAACGTCGAACTCAAAGAATATAACCCGGCGGATATGACGTCAAGATGAATGATGAGAAATGACCAGAAGTGGAAAGTTTGGTTAGGAGACCTACCGTTTCTGCTACAGCCTCTGGTAGAAACGGCCCGTATAAGCTTGAATATGGAACCCGAATGCTATGAGCATAAATGGATGTGCGCTGGTGATACGTAGCCATTTAGATGTCCTGTATTTCGTTATACCCGTTGGACAGTACTCCTGGGGGCATTTGCCTTGCTACATGATTCACGAAAATGAATAGCTTTTTTGTTTGAAGTAATCCCTGGTGTTCAGGGCCTTAAATTAGAATTAGCCACCGCGAGTGGCATCCTACTCCTCCAGATGGAAGTCTACGCTTCTGGATAAGGAAGGTAATCTTCGTCAGAAGCACCGTCATGCGAGCTCCATTCGTAGGATGATGAACGTATTGTTTGTTTCGTGCGGCCGCGTGTAGCAATTCGTCTCAGTTGTCTATTTAACCTTCAATGTTTTCGGCAATAAAAACTGGTCTTTCGTCATTTTCACACCATTGAAGAACATGCTGGAATCTACTACTTAGCAAATATGACTACCGGCAAGTTCTATATTACTGAAGCCGGCAAAGCCGATAACGGAATAGTAGGCAGATGCGTGGTTTGTCGTTCAGCGGCAGCCAAACCATATGAAAAGCGAATGCATGCCCACCTGTTTGTCGGACCTGTTCAGGTACGTGTGCTTTCGAGCCTGCTGGAGTAGACTACTTCGGACCCATAATTGCAAAGCGCAGTGGCTCTCTCCTCAAGCGCAGTTATTGCTTATTTGCACGCATGTTGTAGATTTGGAATCTGCATACAAGAGTCTCGATGACTTTCACCAGAATTACAAACTGTAGCAGAATACCTAACAAGGTTTCCAACAAGAAGTATTCCTATTTCAGCTGACTGAAAGTCGATTGCAAAGAGACAGACACAAGTCACAAAGGAGAAGTCTTGGAATGCACAATTCGGTCCGCTTGAAGTATTCTACAAGCCATCTCAAATCATCACTTTTTACACGACTAAACTATTTGCGCAAGTTGAAAGTACACTGAACAACCGGCCTCTGATACCCACTTATCGTGACCTTAGGGATATCATGGCAGTATCAACGAATGAGTTGCTGCTTCTAGAATCTGCAGATAGTTTTATTAAGCTTGTTTGAAAGTACACGTACATTAGGCCCAGCGGACGAAGTATATTCAGAAAGCCAAGGTAAACGAATGATCTCATTGTCGTCTGCTATTTCTGCATTTCATGGGGTGGATGTGCTGGGATTGGAAGTGCGTAACTTGAAAGAGTTCGATGATCTTCCGTGAAAACCTAGATGAGAAGAACTCTTTCGAACTCCTAGATGTTAATTCTGGAATGCTTCAAGGCACTGTTGTGCTTCAAATCACGTTTCATTTGAATTAACTATCCGCCTACTTCGTCTCTTTCATACTTCTGGAATTATGATGACAATCTTATTGTGTCAGATCGTCCTGAAGATTTGCCAAAGAACGGAACATTCCGTAGTCAGTGTGTTCATTAGTGCGATGAGTCTGAATATTGGATAATGGAAACTTCACTAGCGTTTTCCGCATGTAACAGTCCAATGCCGGAAACGAATCAGCTACTTTTCTTTCACCGAGCAGATGTTCTATCAACTGAGCTACTGCGGTACAGCCAGCCAGGTGTCTATAAGGCAAGTTAATGTTAATGTTAGTGTAAATGCACCAGCCATTGAGTTGAGAGTGTTTGAAAAGCACCCCTTCTCCCAAGTTATCCGCTTCACAAGCTGTTCGAATCAGCAGTATCAAAATCTCCGATAGTCAGTAAGCACTCATTTCTGTGTTGGTAAACAGCAGTCGTCTTCTTCCTACATTCCTAAGGTCGGAAAATTTCTGTTTCTTTATATCCACCAAAAGTGCTTCTGATATTTATTCATCGTTCTCCAGTTCGTCTGAACAAAAATATATGGCTTGCCCGAACGAGATTTACCTGTGTTACCGTAATCTCACTGAAGGAAATGATCGTTAAGCTTAGCACAAGACATCGAATACTGCATAAAATTTTCTCCTACCATAAGCTGATCTGTCTTTCAGTAAGTCACTGTGGCAGTCTCAGTGCAATTTCAAATCTGTCCGTTTTCTTACTTGACCCACATCCTGGTGAACAGAGTGTGTAGTGGTAGAATTATGCACTAATCCACGCTATTATAGGATGAGGCTATTTTGACGCACTGCTGATCTCACTGATTTAGCATTTATAGGAATTGTCTTTGCTACATATCTACACGAGCTCCCCACAGAGACCAGCGACGGAATCGATCACGTTTGATTTCAAGACTCAACTCCGTTTTTATTTTGTTACATGCTCTGGTTTCCAGTCAAAAGCAATCATAATTACGTGGTCAAGTATTAATAACAAACAGTAACTACTCATTTTCTTTCAATCTCCCTCTCAGCTCAGCTCGTTGCATCAGTTTTCAATTCACCCCCGAAAAATAATTCACATAGTGGCGTTATTCATCAACAGATGAAACACTGTTTTCCTTTGATTTATTTTTTCGATGATCCGAGTGCATTAATTACACACAAAGAAAGATGTCACTGGCAGCGATATAAGTGCTCAGCTGTCAATAACCACCACTACCCCGGCCGTCACTATCCGTTCTCGGTCTTTTCTGTTTTAGGGTCCACTTAGTGGCCTAAAACAACTGTGGGACTGGTCTATTAGTTCATGGACCACGCAGCATTCACAACAATCAGTTCGTGTGACAGCCCCATTACCCGCAGGCCCTCTCGCATATCATCGAGATCCCGGCTCATCCGTGATGATAGTTAACAATTCATACTTTGGTCATAATGCACTAGGGGGATCTCATAGGAAGAGGAATGTGTCCGCTACCAAACCGTTTCACGCGGAATTACAACGACTCCGCTAAAGCTGACAGGCAGCTCAGCCTCAGCCTTAGCACGACCGAATTCTGAACACCTGTTTGTTCTGCAAACGGTGACCTCACCGAGTTGCTTGGGCATATCCAGGATGCATAAAATAGGCTTGCTTGTCGACTTTCCGCCACGTCGTACAAGCCTAGTTATGCTGACCATCCGTTTGTGATTATGATGCAATGGACCGAAAAAGTGCGCACACATACCAAACCTCCAGCTGGCTGCGCACATGCATGTTTACGTTCAAACGCTGCCTCAGTAAATAGACCCGAGAGAGAAATGTGTTCGCTGGTTGAAACTAAGATTTGCGTGTTTTGCGCAGCTTGGGTGTTGACCGAGCAAGGTCGTTACGCGAGTGGTGATGAATCAGCTCAACGGGAGCCTAGACGATGATGGTCCCGCTATGCCCCCCTGGTATGGATTTCATACCTGAACCACAGGCCTCGGCTAGTGTCAATCAGAATAAAGTGGAAGTATATTAGCACCCCCCGCCGGCGTAGATAGCAACCTTCAAGATTGCAATAATCTCTGTGCACGAAACACTCTTCCTATGCAAGAAAGTTCCATCTATGGAAAACCTGTCGCCATGATCTAAACAACAAGAAACACTTCCATTGGGATTTGACCACCCAACAAGAAACATTCTCAAGTTGGTTATGTACTTTTGTTCTACGGGCTCATTACCACACTTGACTTGCTGGGACCCTGCATGGTTCTGTACGATAAATCTCAGGGTGTGGTTGCCGGCGCAGTGAGCCTTTGAGGCTATGGAGTATGCCCCTTTCATTTCAGTCACCATGTTATAAGTTAGAATCATCAGGCTGCTGAATTCGATGAGTTGTAATCATGTTGACCGAGTCATATTGGGATCAGCTAGCCATAATGTTAAATAATTCAACTGTTTAGGGTTGGAAGGTTCCCGTTTCATGCAGATGTTCACCAGTCAGTGTGACCCCGACACTGATAAGGTGAACGGTAATCCTGATGCTAGTAAATCGTCTGTGTTCCACATTTTCATGAACTTCCAGATGAAGCAACGTAAAATCACGCATTTCGCTCGCGAATCGTACTCAGTCGTTCTTAGTTCAAACAAGTCGACACAAGCCCCTCTGGTTACGTTTACTTTGTGGAATAGTTTAAAGACATTTTTAGCAAACTCCGCATTGAAAATGATACTACTTGTGTGACTGATTCCTTTTGGTATATGGTCTCTCAATTACTTGCGAGTAGTGTGTGGGATTGATGAATATTTGTTTTGCTGACTGTCCTTCGGACTGCACCTTCCACGCACAAATCTCAGGTCATCCGACCAAACTGCACTCGGAAGCACCAGACTCGATTTTCGATCTAGACACGGTACGAGCCCCGTTAACTCCAAACGAATGCCTCCCACCGAGTCACATCTTCTCCACAGGTACCGTGTCTCCATTCGAAGCTGTCGGGCATCTCTGGCTGTCCTAGAGGTCGACATCTGAACAAGCTTACCTTGGCGATTCGGATCAGTCCGGACGGGAGCGGCGTGGCGCAGTGGTAACACACACGCCTTCGAGGTGGAGGGGCCCGGGTGCAAACCGTGGGTGTGGCAGAGAATATCCACCACTGATGAGCTCTAAGTAGAGCGAAACTCGAGTCTGGTGCTTCCGAGTGCAGGTTGGTCGGATGACCTGAGGTTTGTGCGTTGAAGGTGGAGTCCGAGGAATAGTCAGCAAAACAAGTAATACTTTTGACCACCTCTCTCCTCGAAAGCAGTGCCTCTCAGCTAGAAACAACTTGAGCGATCCCCGCTAGTGTTTCTTGCAGGGGGAGTACTTATTCAGTACCAGTCATCTAATGTACTGCATGAACACCACGTGATTGTAACCCGGTCGGAAGAGAATGAATCTAGAACACAGTTGCTACAGTCCCATCAGATAATACTCCAACCTCCTAGAATATTCAATCTATTGGTCATGGTTTCGTGGACATTTCTTCCGCGCATCGGCACCTTTCATATGCCTCATATATCTGTTCCAAAAGGTGTTACCAGTATGCGTGACAGCGCAAAGCAAGCACACGTTTAGTTTCGCTGTGGAATGAAACAGAGGAACTGAACAAATACAATAGTGGAGAGTAAAATGAGTTTGGCAAGCGTATCGTACAAAACGAGCTCACTTCTTTTCGCTATTCCAGACGGACTATGCGACAAACATTCATATCTAGAATTCTTATCTAAAATATACTCGGAAAAAGTGGAAAAACGAACACTGTCTTGAATCTCCGTGTCCATTGCTCATATTCCATTTATTATCGCCCTCGGATAGTGGTAAAAAGCGTGTTTGCATGGAATATTTATCTCTTTGGAAAAATCAAATTTTCGGTGCTTTGCGCACAAACCAAAGCGAAGTCTAGGTTTCGTTCCCTACGCTCTTACTAGGTCGTCTTCAGCAAGAAAAAACGACTCGATTTTGAGAAGCATACAATTGCATAAATGACGGCATTTGCTCGCAGTCCATAGCGTATATCCTGATGCATCCTCCTCATTCGTATCCCCCTACCCTCAGGCTGCAATGAGTTTACAGAGCGACACGAAAGAAAAGACACACCTGATTACTGAATTGATTACGCATCGCTGCCTACGGGTCCGAGGACGATTTTCGTCTAGAGGATAGTATTACCTTCACCTCGACTGCCGAAATGATTCGCACGTTTACATTTATCCAACTGTTAGCAACGAGAATCTGGACAAGTTTCTCCTTCCATATACGATTCGTCTCGTATCTAAGGGGCAATCGTTATTTATTTATTCTGGGCAAACATTATTCTAAATGTTGAATGTGAATAAGTTCAGTTGTTGCATTCTAATAAACCGTACACTTTTCAAGCATCACTCCACTTGTCGTGTTTTATATTTATGAAAATTACGAACCCCTTGGAAGTTTGTGCGGAGAGACAGTTCTAATCGTTCATCATCCCCAGAATCGAACTTTCTAACTTTTCCACATGCACTCTAATAGGGAAAATAGTTAACAGAAGTGATTCGAATCCTTAGTCTAGAAAGTAATTCTTTTCCCATTCGAAGGATGATGGATTTGACTGTTCGATGCACATCAGTGGATAATCAATTTACACTGAACTGCTTGGGTAATATTTTTTCAGGTTCTTTTCGGGCTTGGTTTCACATGAATTTCGAAGTATATGGAGCGTAGCACAGGAAATAACCTTAAGGTCCTTTCGGATATACCCAATTCGAAAATTGGAATGATAAATCGCAGATGAACTCGACGGCGAGAAAGAGCATCGAATGGAACAAGACGGTTTACTGTTAGGGATGAAGTATAGGCAATAGTTTTTGTAGAAACTTTTGTATCTGCTGTGGTTGACACATTGATTTTCCTTAAAGAAGCACGTAACTCTTCTAGTTTTGGTAAAACCCAGCAAAGTACTCCACTGAGAAAACCGGTGATTGCAAACAGAAATAATTAACTCCTAAGTACTTCCAGGACTTTCCACTGCTCGCCGAAGCTTTTGATCAGCATGAAGATTCAGTGTTCATACTACATTGATCAAAGAAAACAGATTTTCGGCTTCATGTTGCAAAGCTGTTTTCGCTATTTCATATGATCCATTCGAATAAAATTAATGTTTGTCAATGTGGAGTACACTTCCCGGATAGTCACTTTCCTCTTTATTGTTGAGTTATTTATCATATTTTCAGGACATCTGATTGCCAGAGGCTTGGATTTTCTTTCCGTCTAAAGAAAATGATTTGTGACAATACGAAGCCTCACAACAGAATCTATCAATTCAAGCTACAAATGTTCAGTTTCTGAGAGAAATGCACACCCCACGTGCACGCACACTGCTAATGCACTGGTGACCTCACTCACAAACGGTATATTTTCTGTCCTGCCTGACTGCTGTAGAACAGACTTCATCGTTTATTGATCAGGGGTATTGGATAGTGATCAATCGGTATAGCAGATGACGTTGAGTTATTCAGTTTGGTAGGTTTATTTTTCAACTCCCTGAATGCAATTTAAGCATGGAATTGTGGTGGTAAAGGGGGTTGGTAATAATGTAAGTGATGGCAAAATAATAATGAAGAGACTGTTCAAGATGCTTTGCAATCACCTGCCTCACTACTGTGCTTTTGTCATCAACGCTATGTAATTTCAAAAGTTTGTGTTCGTGAGCAGTGAAAATGAACACAAGGAAAACGAAAAAACGCCTCAGGTGGACAATTTCTATATTGGCATTACACAAGTTAACTTTGGGATTTTTTGAGGGATACTCGAAGTTGTCATCCTCCTTACTCGATAGCCTTGATTAGACCACATTCCTATCAAAAAATACTGTACAGCTTTTGTCTTATAAGCTTATTTTATTGGGGAATGGAGTAGCTAGAGATCGAGGAGGATATCAAACCGCTCGAGTCAACAAGTCAAGGACCACAGACAAAAGAAGGGACAGTGGGTGTCGAAAGTGCCCTGCAATAGTCAAAAAGAACCCTACGAAACTGCAGACGGACTTCAGCGGGATCTCAAGACAGTAGCTCACGTGGGAAGCTACTGTTGAAGCCATCAATGGAAGCAATCGGACCAACGAAGCGGGAATGGTGTTCAACAAAACCAATCCAATGGCGGGAATTATTTGACTAGAATAGAGCGGAAATGCTCAAGCAGTCAGATGATCGTTATTGCTGCCGTGAAAAAGACCTACTAAATTGGTTGCACATGATTTAGCGATTTGAGTTATCTAATTGGTCAAATACAGGCTTGCCTCGCCCATCGTGTCTTCTTCTTTATAATAGCACTTTGATGATTAACATTTTTATATGCAGTTCCTACAGTCAGGTGTTAAATTTCCAGAACAGATATTGGGATTTTCTTCCACAGGAGCTCATTTCGACTAGCCTGGTAAGATTCAACATGCAAATAACTCGACATTCGCCAAAGGTAGTAATATACCGTTGCGAAATACGCGAGGCAAACAGATGTGTTGCGTACGAAACGCTGTTATGCTCACCCTGTTCTTCTATAATTACTTTTGAACCAAATCACTTAAGAGGACCAAATAAGACTTGCTGATATTTAGACCCACTACTATACTTTGCATGCACACCAGTTTTATGCTTGGCCCGGATAGTGTGCCTTGGAGGGTGAGACATGTCATTATACCCACTCCCGTACGAATGACAAAAAACACAAGCCGGTTTGGAAACACAATAGTCTTCATTTGTAACCAATGGAAAAAAGGTTTCGATTTGCTTGTCATCGGGTTCCAGGGGGTCTCAAGATCTAATGTTATTTGCAATTGAGCAGTGGAAGATTAGATTTGTATAATATGATTCATCATGCAGCTTGAACGCTCAACTCACCATTGAAAACCATGGAAGCACTGTACAGCTGTTTCAGCCTTGTTGGGAATCATCAGCAGTGCAATTGCAAATAGTAACCAAGCTCTGTAGGTTGTTCATAACGGAATGCCTTCCTTGTACTTAGGCCCCTACAGAGAAGCCATCTATCATGGGAGTCGGTCGCTGTGTGGGAAGCGGGTTGTTACCGTTCAAAGCCAGTGACGGAAGGGTGCTATATCATGTAGTGTAGATGTTCAACAAACCGTTGAGATCCAGCCCGGATAGCCTTGTGGTTAAGGTGTTCGATTCACAATCGTTCACCCCGGGTTCGAGTCCCCGTGGGGGCTTGGTGGATGTGCACTGCTGATGATTTCCAGCAAGGATGAAACAGCTGTACAGTGTTTCCATGGTTTTCAATGGTGAGTTGAGCGTTCAAGCTGCATGATGAATCATCTGATGTTATCTTATTCATCAAAAGTGTCGGTGTCAACTCGTGCAAAGTGCCGACGACTCTGCCATCTGCGTAGATTTGCCTTGTAGATAGACACCGGACATTTTTTAATCAAGTGTAATTCTGGACTGTAAGCGGACCAGTCCTCTCACGTTTGACAGATGAGAGGTCGCTACTTCTAACTATAATGTATAACGTGAGTAGACAATGTTCACCAACCAAACTTGGCCTGAAAACTGGTTCATAACACTCAACCCAGCATACATGATTACTGAAAGCGGTGCTTTAATGACTAATATCGTTGTGTCGCTTACCCACCTGGTCTTTTTTGCCAACTCTGCAAGAGTAGGTTTATAAACGTCCCGCACCCCCCGAGGCGAATTATCCGAGATAAATTGGCTTACCTCGGTCACGTTAAATATTTGTATGCATCATCAATTTAGTATTGAGTTGACATATCAGCAAGCTAAACTCTGTCTACTTACGTGGTTTGTTCGTCAAGGAATAGTAGAATACTGGGGTAGGTTTACCAGCTTTTCGTGCACCATACTGGCTTGGGAATGTCGGTTAGAACGAGCCTATACGGTACACAGTATATCGTCTAGATCAACCCAAAATAGCTTCTGAGAGGGAATACCCCACCCGTCCCCCTCACACGGAGTGAGAACCGAGAAAAACATAACGGCGTGCCGGATGAATACTGTTGCAATACTTCAGTATATCCATGAAGGACAAGGTAGAAGCATTAGTTGACCATGTGCTAGCCAATCATTGCGTGATCCTTTGGTATCAGAATGGTCTAAGTGTGCGGTTCTGTACCAGCCTGATTGAAGGAGGATTTTCTTGGTGACAGACACAAATCTGTGGAATACAATGCGCGGTAATTACAAACACACAATCATACATTGCATAAATCAGACAGACTAACTGTTCAAATACATGCCTAACCGAAATACTGGCGCCCCGTTGAGCTGACTGTTGGAAGAAGCGGGACTTGTGTTGTCATGTTTTGTACGGACGAGCAAACAAAATAGCCCACCCTTACTGTCCTCTCTCTTTCAACTGTTACAGAAAGGAATTTCGGGGTTCACATGTCTCAGCTGTCCCAAGAGAAACTCAGAATTCCTAATGTAAACCATTTTGGTTGAATAGCATGTATCGAAGCAGTGAAATTATTATAAAACACTTCAGTGTATAGTGCCAGCTTTCAGATCAACGGCGAATATCAACAAGTACACTATAAATCTGCAATAGCCGGTGCCCATCAGCATGCAATCCTCTTTCAGCATTTTAAAAGGATGCCAAAAGCTCGACACCCTTTGTCTTTTCATGGTATATTACTCATTGTTAAATGAATCTGAACGTCAAAAACTCGTCACCTGCTCAGTGATATTGTTTTTTGGGTCATGAAAAATGAAGATACCACCGAGTGTTTATTCATGTTTATGGTTTGGTAAATTATTTCATTCCAAAATACATTTGTGAGGAACTCAGTCATCATATTCAAAGTAGTTCCACAGTCATTGAAAACTGCCGCCGGCATCACCACCGGTCACTCTCCGCAACTGGCTGATTCTAACAGGCCTCGACCGCCTTCCTGAACGGTTGTACCAAAATTATTTGATAAAATAGAAGGAAGAAAGACACATAAAAGACTAACAATAAGCATAGGTGAGTGGGAGACTGGGAAAGCGATACGTTGGATTAAATCAGTGTTTTCCTGAACTCGGTAAACGCGTACAGTTGCTAAATAATACGCTAAATTAATTGTAAACAATAGTGCTATGTTTTTATTGGTTTTCTACGGTAAGGCGAGTGTTGATATTGCACAAAGAAATATTTTGGCGGCTTTTCATAGTCCCTGAGACTAAAGGTAATCGAAATCACGTTCACTGTTAGCTACAATGAATATAATTTGGAGTAATATTTTGCTTTGATTGGTTATCATACTATTGCGTGCAATATTTGGAAAAGTGGCAGCTTCTGACCCAAAGAAGCCCTATGATGAAGTGATCGGTGATGACAAATTTTGCATACCATAATGAAGTTGACACATCGTGAGGGGAAAAGATTAAAGTAGTGAACCTGAACCATCGAATTTTGACCCCGGAAATTGCACTGAAATAACGGCCTTTTCGTAAAAATTTAAGTAATTCAGTAAAAGATTCCACGATGTTCGCAGCATGATAAACAGTGACAGAAGCTGGTGCTTTTGCACCGTTGTCAGTCTGCTGGAGGACAAATTGGAAAATGAAGTAAGGGTGAAAATCAACTGAAAAATAAAAGTCCATTTAAGCACTGCCGGTGAACCGGTAAACGAATGTTCAGTCGGAGAACAAAAAGCGGAATTAACTCTTTTTTAATCCTTTTTTGGACCTTCATGACGCAGATTGGGGTTCATTCAAATGATCCGTAAAATGCTACCAACGAATAACTCTATCCATTCCGTTGCCCGCATTATTACCCTGTCGTAGGAGAATCCTCTCATCTGTGTACTTCCAGTGGGATTTCGTCATAAGCAAAATGATGAGACGTACAAATGACTGAGCTGAAAATATCACTGACAGGCATTGATTAAAAGGGGTAAGTCTTTGGCTGTCAAGTTTGGTTTGCCAGGTTCAGCCACCATCATAGATGGCTAATATTCGCCGTAGGCAATATTTTACTTAAGCCTGACCCATAGCCACGGTCTCGTGATTCTCAGCCCCAGACCACGGAGTTATATTAATTAGATCTTATTACCAATAGTTAAGCAATAGTTGGTGTAAGGTTGCCACTGGAATAAGGAATATAGTGGTCATGAAACGTATGATTGTGTCATCTGACAGAAATTCTTGAGTGGTCACCATCTGTAACTCTTCTTTGATGGATAGTAAATTAAATGTTTCAATGAAATTCAGGGTTATCAAAAGTGACGTCTATTGCTCACTCGCCTGTGACAATTGCAATCACACAGTCCTTTTATTTGTAACCTTATTTCTTTGGCATTTGTGGATGGTAGGGGGAATAACGGTAATGATTTTTTGTTTACGTTTCAAGAAATTGGTTACAAAGGATTGAATATGGAACAAGATCACAAAGGTCTTTGGATGTTAAGTTGGCTTACGTTGCACACTAAGTTTCATTTCAATTCCTCCGATTCAAAGGCACGAACAGCAAACTGACATGGCATCGGATGCACCACGAATTGAACAGTCCTACCCAGAATGCGGCCCAGTGATCAGACGATCTGTCACAGATTTGAAACCACAATTTCACTGTCCTGTCCAGCCTGTTCGACGCTAGTTGCACTGAATTCCGGAAAAACATGGATAGAACCATGTGGTATTTGGACACTGTTGTCTTGACTGAAAACACGTGCAAACATGCTTGTTGTCGTGGGTGGATTTCGTTCGAGTGATATTTGTATACGTACAATTAGTAGCTACAAAAATGTCGTGACACTCTCAAGGATCCAATTCGCCTGTTCAACCCGATTAGAAACCGGTGTATTTTTAAGAGTAGAATTGGAATTTGACATTTCACGTGCTTGGTCATGCTTGCGCGCTTTTTGTGTATTTGGATTATGCATGCATGCATGCGTGCGTGCGTGCGTGCGTGAGTGCGGAAGTTAGTCCGGGAGATAAAAGATTGGTTTTGTTTTCAATTCTCATATTACTTGCTGCTTGTATTGCATCACGCACACAGTTGGCAAAATCAGCAAAATATACAAAAACGTAACCTGATTGAGATTGCTCGATTCCCCCAACTGATCAACACCTGAGGTTGGCCAAACAGCGCCGATCGGAGGGCAGTGAAAAAGCCCAAATAAGTATCAAGCAGTTGGGTGCCGAATTGAGCGCACAGCGTTTATAACTGTCGTCTACAATCACATACGCTGTGCCAAATCCTGATCGTTGTTTGAGTCTGAAGGGAGCAGGAGAAAGATGAAATTGTCCAGAACTCTGTGAGAAATTGAACCAGAGACATAACCATTGGATAACTCTGGAGACAAATCAATGGTCTGCTTGCAGTTGAAGTGTTACGCTGAAACTCCTGAGCTTTTGCGTCATTTCAGTGTTATTTGTGCTCCGTGTAATCCGGCCATAAGGCATCGCCACCGTCAATTCGCGTGCGATTTAGAAGAAAAAGTATATTTGTTAGAACGAAAATAAGAGTTGACGTAGTATCGTTTTGATAACATAATCTGGGTTTAGCCTACTTGGAAATAAATATTCTCATTCCTCAAAAAAAAGTAACCAGTTAATAAGCAACGGAAGATTAGCATTGTTAGGAGCTCCCGTAATTAAATTATTTCTGTACAGTTGACTTTCTTCCCTCTGGATCAATATTGTACGAATATTTCACCATTCCCATTTTAACTCCTTTCCCAATCAAGGACGGATCTCCCCTGAATGAAGCAGTAAGTCCTCATGAGATAAGAAAATAATTTCTTGTAACTTTCACTTTTTCCACCGAGTTACGAATGACTGATAATACTTGTTGATTCAGTTGCGTTGGGTGCAAACAAATATGCTCTCTCTCTCTCTCTGTTTCTCTCTTTGTCCGTCAGTTTCACGTGAACACAGCTCTGTTTTGTTCCCGTGTAAATACCACTCGTTCGTTTGGACAGATCTCCCGTGTACTTTAAAAGTATCCATCTTTTAGGGTATTCACCAGTGTCTGTTCCTAATTTATCCCCTCCACAGAACACAGAGGTGAAAATAAGCTACACAATACTCCGTCACCTAAAACCTGGAAAACCAATAAATTTCCGGTTTAGAGGACAGTAAACAGCTGGGATGATTCTCCCTGTCAGCTATATTTACTTTCATTCTCAATGGAGCTTTTCAAATTGTCAGATCAGGTCCTACGTGGTCACTCTATACAGTTTCATACAAATCTGAGTTAAGTGAAAGTCGATTTGACAGTAAAAATGCCCAACTTTTGACAACTGATTCGCTGTATCGATTCCTCACTTAAGAGGGGCCGAAGTAAACAAACATTTAGTCATTTTCAGGATAATCAAGCTTATGAAAAATTTGTCATGACAGCTCCGTTCCCTTGCATGACTCACTTAATGACAGATTTACCCGTGGCAGCAAAATGCAACTAATGCTAACCCCCAAGCATGTGATAAATCTTCATCACTCATCCGATCTACTGCTTGCATCTAAGCATAAGATGGATATCGTCCAAAACATTGACGGGGCTAAATGAGATCATATTCGACACTCTTATTAATAGTGATTAAGCCTAGTAAATATTCATTGGTTACTACACACTACAGATTACTAGCCTGTAATGACCCCAATCGTTCTGAGAAAATGACCATTTTCTGGACTCCTTTTTGGATTTAATTTCTTTATGGTCTTTTCTGACGCTTGGTTTTGACCTAACCGTTCTGTTTGGTAGAGTACGTTTAACTAAACTGGCTTTTCCGGGGTTTCCGTTGTTGAATCACTTTTACTCTCGCTTTCTCGCCGACTGTACGCGCTTGCGGTTCGCTTTCAGCTTCACCGTTGCGTTCGTTTGCCTTTTGTATATTCCTCGCATCGGTACTGTTTCGGTACTACGATATGCAGAATACACTTTCATATCTGTCCATCAACTAAAGTCTTCTGTATTCCTTCGATAGAGGGGGTTTCGTTGGCAATTCGCTTTGAGACCGGATAAAAGATACGTCCGTAAGCCGTACTCGAACGTCTTCTATAAGCCCATCCCTTCGTTCAAGATTAGTGGGTGATTATCATTAATGTGGGATCCTGTTTTCTTCCCACGACTCCTATTTTAATGGAAGAGTGCAACTGCCGTGCGATCAGGTAATTTGATCAAAAATAATGTGAAACTTTCTAGTGTGAACATAATTCGGCATGCTGTCAGCTTCGGTATGACGTAAGCATTGGAACAGTGTGTAGACTGGATGTAATCGCTAAAAACTTGTCTTAGGGTAACCTATTTGGAAAAAACAAAGTGGTTTTTGTGGCTTGAAAGTTTCGGATCTAATTAGGACAACGAACTTTGGCGGCTGAAGTATTAGTTAACTCAAATAAATTCTGCGTTAGTGTGATCTGCAAGGAACATCAAATAATAATTTCGGGGTAGATATGACTTTGTTGACTGATCTCATTATGACGAAAAAAGACTGGTTTGATATCACCGAGATAAACCCTCTTCTCAGGTCATCATCAATTATTGATGTTAATGTTGTGTGCTATGCTAAGGCAAAATTATGGAGGGTGATGTTGGGGACAAAAAATTATTAAGGGTCCGATTCAGGAACACGATACTGGGAGGAAGTAATGCAATTAGGATAAAATGAATAACGGATTACCGGAAGATTTCGCATAAACAAATCTCAAGGAGACAGTCGGGAAGACAACCGTGCTAAGCTACACAAATAGGATAATGGAAGAAGATCAGTACTACGGATTCCGCGTTTGGCATCGTACACTTTGATGTACAAACACCCCAAAGGTCGTAACACCTCATTGACCCCAAATGACTAGTCCAGCGCTGAGAGGACAGAGATCCACCCCCCCCCCACCCTCACACCCACAGAGCACGTACACGCACACACACGCACACGCGGACACCTAGTGACTAAGATTATTATCCCAAGATCATTCGAGCGCAAACTGGTTTTGAGAAAGTTTACCTGCAGTAACCGAAACGTTGACTAACTACCGTCTTTTCCGATAACGGTGTTACCAAACAATAAAAACTTACCTGTAATGTATCACATGGCACATCGTTTTTCTATGCACTCCGAACGGATCTGAGATCTGATACATTTATAATATTATATATATATATATATATATATATATATATATGTATAATGTAATATTTCATAACATCCTGATTTAAGTCTGTGTGCCAAACAAAACATGGTACAGTCAAGGAGAAACGGGTAGACGGACTCCAGTTACATGGTTTGTTTGTGTGTGCTATACTTCCAAGTTGTCCAGGGAAGTTCGATGGTTTTCTTATTGATCCACAGTCGCGCCTTTATCAATCCAAAGATTAACCCGTAAGGCAGCAGGACGAAGCTAGGGGTTCGTAACCCACTGGGGACCAGTAACTGATTTCTCAGTCCATAGACCCTTCTGATGAGATCAGACATCCTCGGTGCCCATTACACCCTTCGGCACAGGTGCAGGTTAGCATAGAGATGTATGCTTCGTACGCCGTCTATGATTTGTATAGGATCATGGTCTAGCTATCTGCTATAGACTGACTACCAGTCAGTTAACTCGTTGGCGAGTCCCAGGCATTCGCCTTAATCCTGACACTTTGCTGAAAACACCTCCGCCATGAGAGGGCAATGCGCAGAACTTCCCCGTCAGAGACTATTTGAGACACACGGTCATTAGGGAGCATATCAAGAGGATTCTAGGGCGAGTAGCTATCTCGGAGTCTGACACAGCCAACTCCGACTCTGGTGAGGCATTTGAAGTCATCAACATCTTTTAGGGAAAATTTAATTTTCTCGTAAAGAAAGTCTTCTCCGAGGGAACTGTGACCTTTTACGGAAATATGGGCAAACATATTTACCTCTCAGTTCTACCTATGAACAATAAGGACGGCTTTGGCATAAGAAACATCTACTGTCTTGTCCTGAGTGGCCAATAACACTGATCAAAACAATTCTACTGCCAGACTATGCAATCTCTCAAAGAGGAAATTAAGTTGAACTGTGGGCGGACCGTTGTATCGGTGCGCAAACCTCTGGATTACTCCGGTTAGTGATCCTCGATCCTGCAGTTCCAATCAAAAAGTAACCACAGACAAATAGGGCCGTACTCAGTTGTAACCAAAAATGTACACGTTATAAAGCATCAGGCAGGGAATACGTGGATACGGATGGAGTTGATGTTGACTGCCCAGCGTGGTGCGCGTATGTGATTGGCTAAGTCGGATCACAGTGTTTCATACAGCTGATTGGTTGGAAGGTCGGTGTGAAGGGTAGGCAGTGGGTTGTCTGTCAAAGGCCGGTGTGAAGAGTGACGTGTGATAGACTGAATGGTTCATGGGCAAACACTTCACGACTGCACTGCTATGAGGGATAATCGGGTCTAGCCATCGGGTCGTGTAGACCAAGCACCCTGTCTGTGGGTTGGAAGGATGCGGATTGCAGCCTTGCTGATGACGTGCTCTCAGGGAGATTTCAGACCACCTGACGCAGAACTCCATTCACCGAAACACACTCGTACTTTTGGAGTGCGATGTGTACAAAAGTAGTTTAGTGGACACCGATGCGTGGTGTAACCTGCTGTTTGTCAGGAGAGCAAAATTTTACTTGCCCACTCCCAGTAACTCAACCCTATTATTATTTGAGATAAAAATTTACATTACGGTATTGTTCATGCCTTCTAATTTATATTGACGAAACCATAATACAGATATGTCTTTTGGATGGTTGGTGGTTGAAGGAACTGAGAATAAAATGAAGTTTTTCGAGTTCACTGTGCGTCATGTGATTACAAACTCAGTCATCCCTCGAATGAGTTCGAATTTCAGGTGCGTTCTGTTCCAGGTATTCGAACCCATGTAGTAGTTTTCTGATAACTAAACGATGAAACATGCTAGAAAAACAGATTTCCGAAAGAAAAAAAGAATTAAGGCGTCCGTAATTTGTCCTCATGTGCACGGACTGAATTATTGTTACGTAAATTATTCTGTGACATCTATTCAAATAGTTTGGGAAAAGATTTGGCATTCATTAAAAAAAATCAATGAAGACTTAAAATGAAATGGGAACAAGTATTATATTTAATCCTGGTCCATATGATATTGTTTCATTTTTCGAACCAGCTTATGCTGGAGATCTTATAAGTCCTTTATTGAATGATCTGTCGTTTGAAAAAGTACATTGTTCTAGAAATCGTCAGTCGAGTGAAAAAGCTCAATGAAATGGAAATGGGATAATTGGATTAGTCAGAAGTTTGGATTTTGGTTAGAAGGTGGAAAACTGGACAACAAATTTCGTTTTCAAATGGAAGGCATAATCTTTTCCGCTGGTCAATAAATTTCATCCAACGAACAAGACTGAAAGAGAACTCGATACAGCACCATATTTGCTGCTTTCAAATATGTGATTTCAACAACCATCACATATACGCTTTGTTTGAATGCAGATTTTGTGTGCCACTGGGATCTACGGCTATAAGACGGTCATCTTAGTGAAGCTGCAGGTCGCAGGTGTTTCGTCTCCGTCCAATTAGACATCGTCAGAACACAGGCAAAAGCTTTCTTACTCGTATGTGGAATTTCAGTTATCTTCTTGTTGCATCTAATTTTGACTTGACAGATATCCTTGTAATTTTACGAATACCAGCTGTGGAAGCTTGTTATGTTTAGCTTTCTCATCTGCTTTTATGTAGTTAACTAGGGAATTCAAAGATAATCAGAATGACTGATCAATTCCTTTCTGTTGGACATGCTGTTCAGCAGAAATGACAATTGTAAAGGTACTTTGAGATAAATTCTCGTATCGAATGTGTTACATAGTGTGACATACGGATTTGTTGCCTATTTTGGTTGATCATTCTGTACTCCGCAAAATCGATGTTGTATACAAAAGATTAGTGAAATGTTATGACACTGTATCTTCCCAGATGGGAAAGTTGCGGACCATGAAATGAAAATGCAGTATCTGTTCATAGTTGTTGGTTGATCACGATTCACGAGAGGGATTTTCGAATCCAAACGGATAGGATTCCTGTTTAAATAAAGGCGAATCCTAAAAAATCGGTTACATAGCAGTCCTGGATAGATTTATGGTATCAAAATACAAATGTTCTGTACACAGTGAAGAGTATTTGACTACCTATGCAGAATCTAACCACAGGCACAAAAGTTCCTAAACCAGGAAAACAGTTCCAACTTTTACCCATGAAACCGAATATCGAAAATTCGAGAGGAACTACAGCAAAACAGTTTACCTACATCGAAGCTCAGTTTGACTGCGGTGGCTGACAAGCGGCCTTCATGGTGAACTTCAGACATTTCTGTCCCGGGTTTAGATCCTTTCGGGGCCGAAAGCTTCATATTTGGCAGCCATTAATTGCCCGAGACCCAGTTGCTGCAATATTGCAAAGTAAAAAGGAAGTTTGCTAATAAGAGGTAAAAATGTCTCCTACATCCTTGTTCATGTTTCTATCACCAAAGAACTCAACTGCAAAACTCAGGATAATGGCTTTGCGAAATATCCGTACTAGCTGGCGAATCTCAGGCACATGAATTGTGTGAGGGGACAGATGAAGAATGTGACTGGACCGAAAGTGGCGATCGTAGTCTTCTCTGTTAGACTCACGCTTCCCGATACTTGCTCTCTCTCTCTTCCTTTTTTGGAGGATTAGGCGGTTTCCTATCAACGAAACAGTGCCAAAGGATAGTCAGCCAATTATTTAGCTTCATGAGTCATTTGAGAATGTGAAGCAATTTCGCTTTCAAATAGCCTCCTTCACGTCAAAATATGTAAACAACCGACATAATACGATCAAGAACGTTTGCTTTGGAACCAAAGTTCTTCAGGTCAAGTTACGCTACTTCGGCACATTGAAATAAACCAAATGACTGACTATTAGAAGACAAATTCTAGCTAACAACAAACTCTCTAGAAACAATGACCAGTAAAGAGCAAATTAATCAAACACGTTTCCTGTGTATTTTGGGTAGAACAGTGTAATCTGATGAACTGGGGGGTGAATTTCTTGTCTGGATGGGTTAATGATCTTCATCGGATTGCTGCGATGCGCATTCATTTTGCTACACATGCTGACTACAAAGTGAATCTGTCACAAGTCAACTATCCGAACTGGAAGTCAGTTCTGGTAATTCTGTTCATTGTCTAATGTCGGCCGAAATCCCTCGTTCAGGACCGGTCCTTATAGATGATAAATGTGATGAAAACCTAAAGTACTGTAAAACTGACATTCACTGACTGTTGGACTTAACGCATCCTGACCAAAACATCTCCACATACGATGACTGAGTTAGACAAACGACCAGTGTCATAATTTATTTCTGTTGCTCTCATTGGAAAAGATATGCAGGAAAATTTCACTCCGGTATATCTATAACAGTTTCGTAGAATTTCCAAGTATCAGGTCACCCAAAGAGATTTATTTCGACCAAAACTGCAGGGTCGAACATGGTGATGATGATGATGATGATAATGATAGGTGAATATAAAAACCATAAAACGACAATAACACGAGTTTTGTGTGTTGCTTGATAAATCACGGTCTTTGCTTGTCCCTTACCGGATAACGGTTTGGCATTTCCCCTCCAACAGTTCTGCTCGAATTTCCCTCTAGTCCTTTTCAATTTGTGCACTGGTAATTAGATGAACCTTCTGACTCCCTTTTTCCCGGAGCTTTTGCTTGAAAATAAGACAGGAAATGAAACGAAATGACCTTCGGCCCCATGTCAATGAAAATAACACAGATTAATTACACTAATCGGTTCATTTCACCGTTATGTATTCAAACCCTTTTTTAACCTCAACGAGGTGTCTTCAGCAGCTCCCCAAACTCACTCAGCCCTGCGAACATTCTGTTTTAGACAATACGATTCAATCCAGTGATAATTTTGAGCATGTTCATTGATATAAAAAAGAAGTAGAGAAACATACTACTCCGGAATAATTGCTCAAGATCCCTTGGGGCTTTCGTTCTTGGCATCTTCGTTTGACTTGGGGGTCACAGCCAAAATATTCGATAGAATTAAAGTAACCTCTGTAGGGTTTCGTAAGAGTGAATAAGACGAACTTATGGTTGAAGTTTGTTAAATATTGTTCTGTTGAGTGTTTGCTCAGGCGGAAGTGGTCCGGATAGGGTGCAATACCGTGCCGTTCCTTGTATTCTCGGCGGGTGAAGTGTTCATATAAAAATTGATCGTTATATCACCTACACTCCACTGCCAACCGAAATGAAATTAATCTTGACTTATTCATTTTCTGGGATCTAAAATTACGTGTCTCAGGGCCTGCTGCATTTTCTATTGCTCAAGATTCATGGACTGCTGAAACTGCATCGCAGATTGACGATCTTGAACGACCCTGTTACGGCATAGTTTAACTTCTTAAGAATAACCATCTGCCAATTGTCTTATGCGCTTACGGCTGCTCGAGATGCTGAAACAGTAAAACCTGTCACACGGGTGAATTTTCCCCCGATCCAAATCCATTTTAGTGTGAGCTAAAATAAAGGAAAAATGCAAGAAGGAGCGACTGATCGCAAATGCGCAATTAACCTTTTCGAAATCTGATTTTTCCTAAGAAACGAATTGAATTCAATTAACGTAAAAGCACAGGCTTTGCCTAGGTGGTAGAATTCAAGAGCACATTTATCAGCGTTAGTGTATTTGGTCACTGGGTTGTACTACTTATCCAATCTTTTTTAACTCATCTAAACTGGATAGAATGAAAATGAAGGGTTTCTTGACGTCAAGGGCTTAGTTCACGGAATATTCTGGGGAGTATATCAGAAAGTAGGGAGCTGATTGAACACGATTCATTAAATTGTCAACCGACATGAATGCTACTCCCAAGACTAGTTCGGACCACTTTTGTGTTTACAATCGAACGCACAAGTGAGCAGCAAGAAGAACGACTGCTTCGTGAGCGGCAATCTGTATTCCGAGCATTTCCGACTAAGATAGGTACGGAGAAGTGGCAACCAAAAGGACACCGAAGTTAAAAGTGACGTGGTCTGATTAACACGTAACAACCTGTGGGGGCTAGTGCCACAGGATGTAAAATGGCAGATATTCAACAAGTTCCAAGAAAGAGCAATACTCTGTGTATCGATCCTGAACGACTCGAGTGCAAATCGAAACCCGATGTTGACTTCGTCGATTCCTCTACTCAAATGAAGCTAGTCTTCCCGTTTAAGCATAAGAAACACCGGCCGATGGGTGATAGAGCTTCCAGAAAACAGCAACGCACATTAAACGCTTGCACAAATGTTTAACAGAAAGTCTATACCCCATGACCTCAAAATCCCATTACACTACCACAGGTGAACGGGCAACCTCAACTCTGCGGTTTGGACTAGACTACCACTTGAGACCCAGATATGTCAGTTGTGATAAAAAAACCTGGTGAAATCAGATAACTGACCACCACCAACGTGACCAGCCTCAGCGAGGTTCGCACTTCTTATCTGAGGGTCGGCAGAAGTGAATGGCACTCGATCACCATGGCTCTACGGCTGTATTTTCTGACGGCTTAAACAATAGTGCACCAGTTGTGTTTCGTTTATTCCAATAGACTCCCATACATCGCATATGTGCGATTTAAACACCATCGTCTGTCAAAAATTCGCCATGAAGATTCTTTTGGTCCTTACACCTCCCTGTACCTTGACTTATCTCCATGCCGTCCACGTCCTTCTAAGGTTTCCACATTTAAACTTGCCCTCCCTCGTATGAATATTTCTAGCACACTTCCACACTGCCTCATTTAGCACACGATCTGGTTGACAAGATGAAAGATGCAGAGGAACTTAGTACGAACCTCCGTGGATGAATAGGTCTTTTTACTGCAGTATTTATTTGTTCATTTCAAAGTAACCTTAATCAGCTTCCTTTCTTTTCGACTAACGTGTGAGTTTACAACTTACCGAGATCATCAGCACAATACAGTACAATACACTACTACATAATACAAAGTAAAGCTATGCGAAGCAAAATTTCTGCCTAAATATCAAGTAAATTACGGCAAATTCTTCTTTAGTTTGCGTGGAAGGGAAACCTTTTCTTGTAGAAGTGGCCTATATTGAACCTAACTGTGTGGTTATCTATTTCTGGTAAGTAAATCATAGTCCATGAACTAAATGCGGGCATAAAAGACCCTAACTAGTCAGCGGGTTGCTTTTTCCCCCATTATATTAACTGTTGTTATCATAAAATGAATGCTCGAGCAATAATTCATGCAAGACAAATGAGCCAAAATACTGCTCTACTTGGATATGAAACTTCTGTTAGGGAACAAGACGAATCGACAGTCTTTTAGCCCGCCCAGTGACCATGAACACACTCCAGTTGTTGCTACTGCCCATCCAAATAACCTTATGGCATCAATGAAGGAGTCACTTCGCAGGCGAAAACTGCAAGGTAATTGCACTTGTGTAAAACTATTCTCTGTGATAAATAAAATGTCACTCATGTTCTAAAACCCCCAAGCTCTCTAAGAATAATGCTCCTTTTTCGATTGGTGTAGTCCATAAATTGTCTGTCGGTGACTACCTAATAAAGAACTTCATTCCAAATATACGATACTGACAATTTAGTTGTTGTGTCACTTCAGTCAACGCTTGTGCGAAAAATTATCTAAGTTCCCCCAGGATTGGACTGCTGGTTCATGGAGTCTGTAACAATAGATCTAATTATGCTATCTGAGCGGACTCTATGTCCTTAGAAAATGATTCCGTTCAACCGCATTCAGAATAATTCTCAGCCATCTAATTGAGACATTTTTATAGGCTGTCCGAATGATCCAAACATCTGCTTTGCTTTCAGTTTCATGAAGCCATTGATAGAATGGGCGAAAATCATTTGTTTGAATACGGATTATGCCAGCTATCCGTCAGTGATGATCAGGCAGAAGCATCCTTTGTCAACTATTTCCTACTCTAGTGCCGAGAGCAAAAGACAAAGGGACTTTCATATCTCCGTTTGATCGCAACAGCACACGTCTTGAGCTGATAGATAAGGTGGCAATTACAGCTTGAGCTGCTTTGTACTGGTCGAATGTCGTCGGTGCAGTAGGCAAGTAGTCAGGAGTGAAGGCTTATCTCGTCATACAAAGTTTCCCTGCTTCCAGGCTGGTTACAACAGCTGATCTTCTTTCCGAATCTCAGAGTCGCGTTTTCTTGTTTTGCGTCATACTTATTCGGTTGTTTGATGTATGGACGAGTGTTCTCACGCGTAGGTGTGACACACGTATGGTTGAATATACACGGACAACTATACTCCTCAATGACAAATCAGACCTTACTAATCTACAAATTTTTCTATTTATCCCAGCAGTTTACCATACGCTTAAAAAACACGTTCTACCTAAAGAGGTTGACCGTATTTAGGTGAAATTTTCGGAGTAGGAAATAATGGCTCCTTCTATTGCAAAAACCACACGGAATATACACACGTGTGCTCCTTATGCCAAAGTGAATCGGTTTGGTAGTGTGATGACTATCGGCTCGATTCAGTTGTACGTTCTCGGGCACTGAATGGTACGAAACTGCGGAGTTCCATCGAAGAAGCTGTCCGTTTCATGGTCGTTATTATTTAGCGCATACTTTAGGCTCATTATAGGTAATGGGCACGACCTGAAAGCATTCGAATTATCGTTTGTTCTCTGGGGTCTTAATAACAGCCATTTTAGTTACGCAACTGGTCTCGTCATATTCGATTTCGCGCGAAGGAACCACTTTACCATTCATTTGCCATCCCAGAAGAGTTAGCTGTTCGTGTTGTCCAGCTGAAATAGTAAGGGTCTTTCTAGGGTGAGGCAGTATGCATTGTTTATGAGGATTTCTAAGTCGTCTTTGATTTTTTGGAGTATTTTTATATTGATATCACGGGCCATCGACTTTTCTAAGTGTATTCCTGTTGGATAGTTCAGGAGATTCGCGAAGTCTTCTCACCGGTCTATGTGCAGAACTGAAGTTTCCTCAATAACACCTGAAGCTTAGTAAGTCCAATTCTCATCATTCGTGTTTTTTACAGCATGGTTTCCAATGGTCATTTTATCGTCTTCTTTCCCGTGTGCACAGTTACATGGTAGGGAAGTTTGTCACCGACTTCCAACCGAAAACACTTAACAAGGCCCGTGTTTCTTCGAGAAGTCTCAAGTGGGTGACTTGTACCCAGTCCGGGAAGTAAAATATTTTGGTGAAATTGGTCTAAACTTTGAGACCGATGACTAGGGAGTTCTAATGTGCACCTTCAATATTTCCGGTTTCGCCGATTCTGTTCAGTAAACCACTGACGGCCAACGAGCTGAAAAATAAGTACAACTGAGTGTGTGTTCTCGCCTTTTACTGGGGGTCTCGTTTTGTTGCAACAGTTGGAGATTTTGTACTAGGGTTGTGCACGAATGAGAAGATTTTGACCACTGCAGTCTTCGGAACCTAGCCAAAATCTATGGATGGATCAATAAGATAGTTACCGTCAGGGTGATGCTCCTAAAATTTTAGTAAATTTTTGGAAAAAGTGACTTTTTATCGAATCCAATTAGATGGGTTATTCTGATTGACAGATGCGACAAATGGAGAAAAATTTTTTGCCCCGTAACACGTGCATACATAATTGTACATAAGAGAAAAATATAAGGTGTTATCAACAAGTAACATGGAGAAGAGGGATCTGATATATGCAATGTGGGATGAAGAGCATGAGAGCATCTATTCTTCGCGATTCGACATTAGAATTCCCCATCAGTACTCGGTTAGAATCCATGTAAGAGAAGACAGCGAGTCGTAAGCAATCAGCAGCTTATTTTAAAATATTTCCGTGGAAAACTGCTTGTGTATTCATTTATGCAGAAAAGGTCAGACTGTTTTCTGTGGCCTAGTGTCACTTTGTTGCTCCATCCGTGTATAGGTCCACAGCTTCTTAGTACGAAAAACCAACTTTCTTTCACATTACCAGTGAAATACACAGCTTTTAGCGAAGCATTCATTCAGGCTTTTTCCCGAGACACGATGATGTTGATGTCCTTCACTTATTTGTGGGTCATTGCTAGTGTGGCTACGCTTTCTCACGTCCATGAATAAGAGGTAAACAGGTTAGAATTGATTTACAGCATACCCATCAACTGGTAGTCAGTGCCAAAATCCGAGAGACTGAGTTGGAAAGAACTTTCAGGCGAAGGAGACATTTCGACTGAAAAAAAACAGTGACCTAGGAAGCGAGTTGGCCCTCTCAGGTATGTAGATGCATAGCACACTAGTCTGACTGGCCAAAATTCCCGATGCAAAAAAGCCATTCCTCGATCAATCGATAAAAAGAGAAATAAGAAGGTAATAAACCCAAGATTGAGAAAGAGAAGTCAAACGCAGATGGGGTAGTAAAACTCAATCACAAATATTGCAAAGAACTCATTTCTAGAAGACAGTCTTGCTGTATATCATATATTTTTTTCACTCATCCAGAAAGTTTGCCACAAGTGAAAGTCAAAGTTTTTCAAATACTACCAAAGTTTGTATTAGATTCTTAATTATGAAACTTGATTTATGACCAAATAAACTAAAACACCGGAATAAGAAGGATGAAGAATTGAGTTCTATTCCAGAAGTAGGAATCGCGAAGAGGGGCTAGAGTGGTCCTCCAGAATTAGAATCAATAAGTTAGTTTAATAATAATTATTATCAGAATAAGATAATATTATAAGCAGTAATAATTTTATTAGTATTAGTGTTACTAGCAGTAGTAGTAGTAGTAGAGGTGTTGGCAGCATTTGTTGTTGTTGTTGTTTAACAGTCGACTACATTTTGATTTAGTTTTTTAGCTGTAACGGTAAACAAAGAATTGTGCTTAGGAAAACTTGGTATGATTTTCAGTAGGACACGAACAAGTTGTATCGAAAAATCCGGTTGGTCAGTTTCTTTGACCGATGGCTGAAGAGGAAGACAAACTTGGTGATTCCATTCTGTAATCATCAGCAGAATAACTAACCCGTACATTATTTTCCGTGGTGAGTAGTTAGTTAGTTAAACGGACACTTTAGTTTGATTGTTCAGAACCGTGTTGCGGCAGTCATTGATTCATGAGTGAATTCGACGTGAAACTATGAATTATACACCATGGGCTAGAACAAAGAACCAAAACTCAAACTTGAAACGTCTTTGGTTGGTTGTATGGATGAGAAATTTTGCCCATCGACGTGAAAATATACAGCTGTTATAATATGGATGAATTTATGCAACGTAACTGTGATAAACAAAATATGCGCATCCTCACAGGCTCTCCTTCTTCCACACTCACGAGTTTGTCTCTAGTCTCTTCCCATTACAAGTCTGTCGAACATTTTAAAGCAGGTAAATTCCCCCTCAACGGGGTTGAAAAATGAACTACAAGGAGGAAGAAATCAGCAAGATTGTCTACTGGCCAAACGACCTTCATCTATCAATCGATGCTTAGGAGCAATACCAAAGATAAACACCAGGTAATATGTGGCTGTTTAGCGTCCACCTTAGGGAGCATGCTATCACGAATCTTTTGAAGAGATAGTTGCTTATTGAGCCTTGACATTCGCAAAGCAACATACCAATGGTCTAAATGCCGGCAAAGATATTAGGGTTTGCGTCTTTGTTTAACCATCAAGTATTGATAAGTGGCTTTCCATTAACGTATAATCTCATCAACCAACATCCCCAGATATTATATTTGGTTTCATCAAATTAGTCTTTCCATTGGGTATCGCTGCACTTGTAACTATTCTGCATAAGGGCGCGCTTTGTCATGAAGTTAATCCCGTTGCGCTCAATGGGTTGGGTTCTAAGTTTCTCCTCACTGTAGCAAAGTTTATCAAGTAGCCGACCAAATACGATTATGTGAATAGTCAACGTGGAGTTTTCGTGCTCGAATATTGCTTATTGAAGGATTCTTTCACAGAATGTTGCATTATGTTGCAATGATATCGTTCACAATGTCATTTTCGTGAGGCCTTTTAAACCCATTTCGTTGATCACTATTTACAGTGTCTCCGCATGCGTTAATGTTTATTCTGTTTTGTAAGCATCTTGTACAACCCGATCCGTCTCGTTTATCCGTCTTCCAAAACGAGCTGGCTGAGAAGCTAGCTGTAGCCCCACCTGATTAAATAAACCTGCACTGGTCTCTTATCAAGAATGCTTTACTTTCTGCTGGTTTTGTGAACTGACCCCGTCTCAGCGTGCCGAAAGACCCTGAGTTTCTGCTGAATCTCTGCGGCTTCTCGACGCATGCCAATTGATTCCCTTTGAAGCTGGTGTAACGCAGCACGTCTCGAAAAGAGGCGTGCACTTAACGCGAGTCTTCGTAGGGACCGCCAAACCTGGTGGTAGCAACGCACATCAGAGGTGGAACGTGCTGCCTTCAGGGGAAATACCCGCAAGCTGTTCTATCATTTCAGAGTCATCGGTAGGAAGCCACTGGTTGTGAGTGAAATAGTCTGTGAGGCTGACGGTCCGCCAATTAAAAATCAAAAGCCAGGTATCGAATTCTGGGTGGACCAATTTCAGACACAATTCAGCTGGTCCCCAGTTTTGGCCTCTCCTGTAGCACTTCCGGCACACGTCCAGTGGTGCATTTCAACACATACACCTGCCGAGGAGGAGATTCAAAAGGAGATCTAGGCCTTAGTACGTTACAAATCGCCGGGCTCCGATGGCATTTAGCCAGTCCTATCTAAGGATGGTGGAGTGCAGCTCTTTAGAGGACTTCATGTTTTGTTCCCCAAAGTTTGCAATTCTGGGCAGATTCCTTCCTTCTGAGGAGTTGAGGGAATCATTTGTTGCTCCCGTCTTTAAGAAAAGCTTGCCCAGTTACTGCACTAACCATAGGTGTGTAACCCTCACCCCAGTAGCGATGAAGATGGTTGCGTCTGTCATACTTCCCAGGTTTTGCCAAACTCGTGAGGAGCAGACTCGAGAGGAGCAGGCTGGGTTTCGTGCCGGTCGTGGATGTGTCGATGAAACCTTCGCCCTCCGACAACTGCTAGTGCTCCTTCACACCTTTCAAAGACCGACAGTCTTGACGTTCCTGGACATTCGCGCGGCCTTTGACTCCATCTACAGGACTTCACTAGGGAACTGTTTGTTGATAAATGGAGTACCTGATAAGTATGTATCAGTCCTCAAAGAGGGGTATCGTCATACCTCAGGTCTGGTAGGGGCCTATGGCCAGCTTTCGTCCACTTTTGTTGTCTCCAGTGAAGTTTGACAAGGTTGCCCTATTCTCCATTCCCCCTCAACTATGTAATAGAAAATGTTCCGCGAAATGCTCTGTCTGGTTTTCCGAACGGTGGAGTTGAACTCCTCCAAGGGAATAGAGTTTTCGACTTGGAATACGCCGATAATATCGTCCTACGGAGTGGTAATGATCAAGCTGTGCAACATGCTTTGGACTGTATGGCGATTGAGGTATAGAGATTTGGAATGCACTTTTACGCCTTCCAAGTGCAAAGTCGTTTTGCAAGGTTGTGCCTTCACTCATCCTTTCCAGTGATCAGCTAGAGTTAATGGACAACTTTAGTTACCTTGGGAACTTGATAACAGCTGAAGATGGGGTTGGGGAAGAGATGAATTCACGCACAGCGAGAGCTAGGGCAAACCTGCGACACCTGTGGCACAGCCGTGACATCCAGCTCTCTCTTAAGGGAAGGGTGCACCTTGCTGCAGTTCGTAATGTTTTACTGTACGGTTGTTAGACCTGGCCACTTCCCGTTCAGGATACTCGGCGTCTTTCGGTGTTCAACAACCGATGTCTTCGAAGCATTGCTCGCTTCTGGTGGGAACATCGAGTGAGTAACGACCAGGTGCGCCGTCATGTTTTAGGCACGAGTAGCCTTCCTCTAAATGAGGTGGTCGCTCAACACGGCCTTCGGTGACTCAGTCATGTTTCACAGAAGTCTGCCCATCGTCTACCTTTCCTTGCTCTATTCGCACGTGCTGGAATAAGCTCGAAGAAGCAACGTGGCGGTCGAACATAAATTGACTCAGAGTTACGAAGAAGTTAGCGTCAGCAATGACTTCGGTTGGAGCTTCCAGCCTCCATGGTTGGGGCCCATGGGATGAGGATTGTCGCTGGTTAGTTACGTTGAGGGACATGGCTGAGAATGGAAGTTGGTGGCCAGAATGATATACAGTCTGTCTGTCGAACTCTTGTGCCCAGTAGTCATAAAAATGTCAATTCGACAAATAATGTGGCAAAACCATCAAAAAGTGAACGGAGGAAAAGCAAATATACCGGCTTTTTTCTCTCTTTCTTTAGCCAACTATCTGTTTTACTGTATTGTATGCCCCTTCTCCCATTTTGTAATCATTGTTGTTGCGTTAACGCCTTGATTAATCTCAAGCCGGTGTAAATATAGATGATATATATACGTTGTACAATGAGCCTGTGAGCATCACAGCCAACAGCATCTCTTCTGCGTACCGGTATCCAGTTCTCTTGAATAACATCACTTATCTCTTCTCCTCCGCCAGTTTACCTGCGGACATATTCGTTCTGTCCATTTCGTTCCGTAGCCTATCCTCGCAGAACAATTTAAGTTTAAGCTGACCGAACTGTCAAGAGCCGCCCAAAATTTATGGTCAGTTGTCATACCCTTGTGCGCTACTAGTTATGATGCGAAAGTCACATCACCTTAACTGATCGCGTTGTACGCACCAAACCCATTTGATCATTTCGTTTCCTCAGTAAGTAAAAACACAAATGTGAACTTTTATGACGCCGTGAAGCTACAAATATATACAATATTAACTGAATGTTTTTATATACACAAATAACACCTCGGAGTTTTCATTCTTGCTAGGCCTCTAAGTGCTGTCGAGTCGGTGTTGTTCCAAAATCCTGTTTGCATGGCTCGCTGGGACGCCGAAAACATCCGGTCTGACTTGTGGTTCGAAATATTCGATATTCCACTGATTATTCGTGGTAAAAGGTAGGTTTTTCAGGTAGTGATGATGAGTGGCCCACTAAATACGCTTTTGATCTCTTAACGTATGGGAAATGCTGTTGTAATAGTGAATTCAAGCGCTCAAAGCCTTCTGACCATAGGCTGTTGACGTTAACTAGACGCATTTCACCGATCAGCATTGCCAGTCATCACGTCACAACATTACAGCCCCATTCCCTATCAGTGGTTTGAACAAATTATCATCTGACTGACTGAATTAATGTTTCATTCACCACTCTCATCACTCAAACAAGCTTACTAGCTGGAAAACAGTTATCAAAAGCACACAATCAGTTGGGTAAACTTTCTGCTTACGCTGATGTCTGCTGAAAATATGTTACCTCCAATATAGAAAGATCTATTGACTGGAATTCCTGGCGAAGCTCTAACTTAATCTCTACTTACAAAAAAGGATGATCTTGTGAATGCGCGTTAGCATGCTTGGATCAAAGGGACTAGTCGTTTCGGCTCTTTTTTCAGTTTACGAAAGAAACAAATACCATGGTTGATTTCTCGGGGTAAATTCATCCGGCTCACTATCTGACTAGTTAAAAATGAATCAGTTCATAAGAAACACAATATATTTAGTTGCGAATAAACAATGGCATTATGCGGCTTCCAACTGGAAGTCAGCCAAAGCAATTTTGGGAATGTAGTAAATAATCAATAAGATACGGCGCCATTCGATACATTGCCAACATTCACAAACTTTGATAATGTCTCGCTTCAGGAAGCTTCTTCTGAGTATTTCAACTCCATCAAATGATTCATCGCTCTTTTCCCCCGACAGAAACGGAAACTCTAAACTCTCTTCGAACCCTGAATATTCGAAAGCCTCCCGGGGTCAACGTAGTAGGCTAAAATTATCAGGCAGGATAATTGGACCTCATAGTTTCCGCTATAATGAGAAAATTCTTGCCTTGCATTCGGGGGCTGCCTTAAAGTGATTTTGCAATGATTGTGTTTTCTCCCCTCCCACTTTGAGAATGTGTTATTTGATTCTGTGAAAGCCGAATATCCACTCCCGAGGGGTGCATAAAACATCCTCTTGTCTTAACTATTGTCTGCCCAGCATTGATAGAATCTTCGCTACAAAATTCGGCTTCCGCTGGAGACGTAGTCATCTGTTTGAATAACATCTTTTGGGACACAAGTAAAAGTGCAGGATGAAAAATCAAAATGATAAAAAATGAGGAAATCAAACTATGCCCAACCTGCTAACAATGAAGCCAAATGACTAGGTCAGTAATCAATTACATTACGTACTATGCGAGCTCCGTTATTCAGTTGCATTTACCATAACCGGGGTTGCTGTCAGAATCTGTCACGTGGTGTCCATGCATTTTTTAAGGAATGTATCCATCGACTTTGGGTAGTCAGGACACTGGACATAGGGGTGTGTTTCACCGTGGCAATTAATAGGGTAAGCATTAGTGAGTTTCTAGTTTCGGAATCATCCACTCATTTTACACATATAGGAACATGTCTCCCCTCACCCCGATCTTTATTAGTCAGACTGGATCGTTCACCGTCGGGGACACAGGAAACCCAACTGCTCAGTGAACAAAGTGGTGTATGAAAGGTGGGCATTTTAAATCAGGCTAGTAGTTGGGCGTAAAATGTCTTGGTCTTTTGTCTCGTAACTCGACATCTGAGAAGAATAAGCATACTCTTCTGGGCAGCCCGGACAAGCCTTCTCTTGAGTTCTATGTGAGACGAGGTCATCACAGAAACATTTTTCCCACTACAACCTAATAGATTTTATAAATGTAACGCTCAAAGTAGTATCACTGTAATAGTGTGAAGATGTTTCGTTTTGGTTGTTTTCAACCGTGATCATTATTAACATCGTCAAGACGCACATCCACGAATTTCAACTAGGACCACAGCCAGTTGTGCAGGATTGCATGGAGGAGAATCATACTGTTGCGGACCAAACTGGATATTACAGAGGCATTCCTATAGTATACACAATGTTAAACTCCGGTTTCAAGCTTCAGTAAGAGTTAGGTGGATGTGCATCACAGTTCTGGGTGATTCTTGACAAGCCTGAATAGACAAAATTAATATGGTCTCAGTGCAATTTCAGTGACGGGCGAAGCGTTCATAGTACCACATGAAGTAAACATTTTTATGAGTATATCTTCTGTGTAAATATCGGGACTAAATGATGTAAGGAGTGTATCGAAAAATCGATGCACTATATATTGTTTTTATTGTGAAACTTTTAATGTTAATAACGCATCTGCCAACAAAGTTGTGTTATTACCATTAAAACTTTCACAATATATCTTCTTAGTTAATTGTGGTTCTCAGTAAGTAATTTCTTATTGTATTCAAAAGACCAAATTTCGCACCGTGATTAGATGTCATATTCGTGCATACAGGATGCCGTATATTTCGTAGAAATATATGTTGCAGATCGCACAGGATCTTCAATTTCTAAATGAAGTGATCAGGCTTTAATTTGATGCGGAGAAAGGTTCCAAAACCCGTCAGGAAGCCTTTCATTATAAAATATAACTATAAAAATAGCAGAGGAGGGGTACCGTTCTATTATAACACTACAAAGCGTCAAAATAACCAAAATAAATAAGCAACATAACCTACTTGGATTGTGATGTGAAAAATAACTGTCCATGCCAGACAGGTTGCGCCCAAGAAAACTGTTTCGAAAACCACCGAGCTCAAGTGTTGACGTAGATCGGAATAGATAACGGAAGAGAATTATCAAACAAATACCCCAGTAAGGCACATAAAATGTGGACTAACCTGTTACCATAGGAGACAAGATATCGAATCATTCACAGAACTGAGCTTAGACTGATTATCAATAGAGTCGAAGCATGACTTGGCCAGCGGGACCCAGACCCGGTAATCAATCTGTAAGTGTCATAATCCATTGAACCTAACTGACACCTTTCACAGACACCAGCAGCAACTGAGAATAAAAATCGATTCACCAGACCAAGTTCACTTTGAAACCAGACCGAGGACGTTTATCTTTGGTTGTCCAAGGAGATTCTCAGTATCTGGCCTGTTTAGGGGAGCATATATATATATATATATATATATATATATATATATATATATATATATATAATTCAATCTGTATTAGACCTACGGTGCAAGGTTCTATAAATTTCTCGAACAACACGGATTTTTATTACTCAAAATTATTCCACGGCACATTTTTTGTTTATCGCGTGGAATTTGATCTGAATTTATTTATTCGTTTACCATCTTCCCGAAACACATCAAGGCTTCATTTCTGATACGGTCTAATTAGCTTAGAAGAAAGTTCATAATTTCCGGCGGTCGGGAAGCAAGAGGACTGAATGGAGAAAGAAAACTAGATTTTCCACGGAGTCCTTCGTGAAATATCTTGAATTTAAGGAACAGTCAAATAAAATTCTTCTTGTCCCTCATGACCTTTGATCAGTTTGGCCAGGAATACTGGCGTCTTGACCGACAAGTAGTGTATGTAACTGCCTGGTTAGTACTATGTACGCCTTCACAGTGTTGTGATTTGACAGATTCCGGCGGGGATTGGAGTAATCCAGTTGCTCAAAGTCGGCAATCTCGGCAGGTGGCATCTCTGCGTGCGGTGGAATCCCGCAAATCACTGATGGATTCTAATGCTGGCATCATTTACACACCTCAAGAAAAGTGTTCTGTTTTACTGTTTTCCTCAAGTGTTTGATGTCCCATTTATAAAGTAACAGTATTATTTGTAATATACGCTGTTTCACCATTTGACTCTTCTGTTCTTGATTAGGCAATTAAATACAAGCGTACTTCATTGTCACGATACCCGCATCCTTCATGCTTCCTGTCATTTTGTTGGTAACCTCAACTCTTTACAGAGCAGCATTTTCGTCAGATGGACGTCTACGAAGTGAGACCATGAAGGAAACGTCTGTTTTGAAAATAAACAATACACAAACATCGTTTCAGATCGATCACAGTTTACAGGCAACTCTAAGGTCTGATTGACCATCTGTTTGAGAAAGGGGGTGGTTTTCATGACTCGCCTAACAGTCCATTCTCATCATTGTCCAGCTTTTACTGAGAAATCAAACCGACTCCGGAAACAGCTAGTCAGTTCCAACAGGAGTTAATTCAAAATTATCCGCACACTTCCATCTACTAGCTGACGCGCCCGCGTTCATATTCTAAGCAGAGTGATGACACGCCAGGTCAGATCTCATCCACTTTGAGATAAGCTGTCAGTTTTGATGGAAGATTGATGCACAAAAGAGAGAAAAATCTTGATAAAAACTTGTCAGACCGTTGAATAAGTAGTTAACGGGAGGTTGTTGTTCCATTCATATCGACTTCAGGTCGTGTTCAACTGAGACTGTAACAACAACATGAACGAAAACAATAAGAAAACGATCATTATCAAAGCAGTACCGTTTCCTTTCTTTGTACCTTAGAGGGCCGTCATCTACGGACACACTCCGATCGTAAGGTCAGCAGCAAAATGTGATAGAAGATTAACGTAGGCATAACTCAACGGTTGAGTTAGTGTAGTCCGATGGAGTAAAATGCTACTGACTCGACGTGATTTGTAGGTTGCACTTCGCGAGGCGAACACAGATGAGGAAAGTGGTTATCTCTCAACCGTGGCTTCTAAGTTTTGTAAGTAGCATATCCTTCCGATTTGACAGGAATGTTGTACGCGGTGTTCATATCAGACTGTGTTTTCCGGTGATAATTCCTGGATGCTGCAAGCGTAAATTTTAATAGATCTTTCCTATTTATATCATAATAAAATGGCGCCCTATACCTCGCTACTACGTGCTAGTTACTATAGAAAAAATTGTGCAGTTTTGTGTGAATTCACTCATGTTCGAGACCAAATACGTGCTTATGCAACCCCCATAAGCAGTTGTTACATTACCTGTGAATGACCCACTGGAGTGAACCGCTGGATAGATTACCACAATCGGATTAGGACGCTGTCAAAGTGAGCTTCTGTCATGGACATTGGAATGCACTTTCAAGCATGCTACACACCACTTAAGATGTTTAAAGTGGGCTTATCCAGTGGGACGCGACTTCACTGATTGGCACATGCTCAGGTCGACTGATTTAACCTTGTGCGAAGATTCATCCTGCCATTTGGATTGTGCTGCCCCAGCTGTTCACCTGTGATGAGGGCAAGGTGCTGAAACAGATATCTGAATGAGGGTAGGAATAAATCCCTTGCCCTCACCCAGTTTGATCTCACTCCACCCCGTTGGATGTTAAATGTTATCACCACATCCACAACCCCCCTGGATGGCCATGGCGACGTAGATGTAACTCAAAGTCGCCCGAACTAAGGCCCGAACTCATAAGCCTTGCAAACATTGAACTGAAATGCTCCCACTAACACGCAGACGTTGACGGCCCTGCTACTGCATTCACTGAACCGGCCCATTTGGTCTGTCCTGACAGACGCACTGAAGTCATCCATGATGCTCAGGTGTGCGGTTGATGTAATTACAGTTTGACGTACGTGAAAAGGTGTGTGCGAAAGCCACTGTGCAGAAGCGAGAATTCAATTGCCAGTTGATGCATACAGTTCCGTATTTTCGTTGTAAAAGAGGCTTTCTTACTTGGCGTTCGGGTACCATTTCTCTGGTGACCCGACAGCCAAATATGCCAAAGACAATCAAGCACCTTGCCCCGGTTGATGGGAGGGTCACACAACTTGTCAGGTCTAGTCAACAAGTCTTCTTCATAAAAGGAAAAACAAATAGGGACGGTGTGCTGATATTTTATCAAAAAGTCTGACTGTCTTTACAACGTGGTATCATTCATCCAGAATGCCGTGTCCCTTTGTACCTGGTAACATTCAGATGATTTCTTGAGTAATTCTGTTGTGGATAGTTAAATGAGACACCATACCTTTAATTTCTTGTTTCACGGTGGTTTGGACGAGTGAATAATGTGATCTCGTCGAGAAATATCTGAAGCTTTGTGGTGTAGACTCCTTGCTCAGCTAGCTGAGTGCATATGAGTGACTCACGCAGGTGTTCGACTCCCATCGAAGTATGCAATATTTATTATTAAGATAGTGTCATAACTTCCGAATTTTTCTGTATCAGATCTGATTATTGCAACGTAAATCAATATGGGCCAGCCTAATACATGCATGGGGCAAATCCATTAATTGATCATAAAAAACAACTCAAAACCAAAAACGGCCTGTGATTTTCTCAAGAACGGAATTCGTGCACGTGAACAGAACATTTTTCTCTCCATAAGGGAACTAGGTGATTTTAAGTACGTTCAAAAAGGAAGTAGCCATGATTTGATAAATGGAGCTGACCTGTTTATCTGGCATAGGCAAATGGTTGACAATGCGATACAAAAGTAATTTGTTGGTTCGTCATCTGTGTTTCATCAGTTTACAAGCTACCGAATAAATGAATAGTTGTTTTCACAAATAAACATTTAGATTTTATTATCATTTGGTTTGTAGCTTACCTGCTCAAACAGGACTAAACGAAGAAATTAAAGTCTTCTAGGTTACATGAAACCACCGCATAACCACCCAGTTAGTCTCAAATACTTAGCTATATGTTCACGAGAGAACAAAACACCACACCGGAGGCTGTATATTGGAGTGGATTGTGACTTTGAAAACCAAAATAATATGTTCAAATTCGCAGCTGGTGGGCCCAACTGTTCAGCATATGAATTTCAAACAGCTATACCTGATACCGTAAGGCAAAAATACGAAACAGTAGAATAGATTGGGTTGAAAGCTATGAAAACGCATTTGTGTGTGAACAGTCCTGCTGGTAACAACATATGACTTGTTATCCATCAGTTCATTAGCGGCTGAAGTGCCTACACATTGGTAAAGCAAGTCAACAAGTGTCACACTACATCAAACATCTTGTAACACTCGACGACATAATTCAATGAGGCCACACTGAATGACGTCAAATTGCCGATTTTTCCGACTGCAAGACACCTAATTGCTGCAGGTCCCCACGTTGACCTGAACTGGCCTTTCAGTGTAATATTGCGCAGTCCAATGCCGAAGCTATTGGCACTCACTGAAGCGACGATTATTGCGATGCCTCAGTCAGCACTTTATTTGCTGTACCAGGAACCTACCAAACCCAACTCTACCTTAAATAACTCGCAGCAAGATCCTTCTATCCTGTTTGCTCTACATATATATATGTATATATATATATATATGTATATGTATATATATATATATATATATATATATATATATATATATATGCATGTACACATTCAAATACATTTATAAGTTCTTACTATATCATATAAATACTGAAATGAGTTCGGTTAAGAATAAGAAGACTTAGCGAAAAGATTGCTTCTCACGGCATACGTCTTCTTTCTGTTTTGATAGGTTAGATAAAAGGGACCAGGTGCTCAGACTGAGAACACGGATAAAAACAATTCCAAAAGTAATTAATGTTCTCGTTGTAAGTCTTGTCTTCCTACGTATCCTATATTTTCTGTCTCCGCACACCGAAAAGTATAACACAGTGGTACGGCGCTTCTACATTTAGAGTCTAACGAAAAGGAAGAGACAGGATGCGCCAGCATTGGAACTCGAGATTACAGGAATGTGCGTCCATGACGGTGACCGTTTAACGCTAGCCTGACATTTTGAGGTGCTTTTTACCAAAGACAGAATTAAAGAACGTCACTGAAAATATAACAGGCTCGAAAGATGTAAAATTTTAATGAAGTCATCCGGGCTGTGCATAGTTTTAGCAGTTACATTTGGAGGGGTATAATTTATAGCAGAAACCAGAACGATTGTTGATCTATGATTGTCTTAGGCGATCTCAAGACTTTAAATAAATAATCGTTCTCTCATGTATCACCATTTTCAAACAATCCAGATATATGCACTCAGACAGTGACCCTTCAAAGTAAATAAGTTTGTTGATCAGTGGTACGATGTAAACCAGGAGAACCAGTCTGTAACTGTACTTGAACGAAATTCTTTTAAACCTACTCTGTTTTTCTGCGACGACTTTTGATTCGAAAAGTTCGCATACAGGTGTGTCAACTACCACCTTACCAAAAATAGACGAGGAGTTTGAGCATGAAGCAGACAGTTCGACTTATCCAGGGAAAAATTCATAGGACGGTAAGAAATGCTATTGAATCCACTTTTAGACCCATAGCAAAAATAAGCAGCTGGTTACGAAAAATAGTGAACTGGATTTTTGATAATTAAAAGGCAAAGCCCAGGCTCGCTCCCAATTTTATTCCGGATGATCTTAAGGATTACGTAACCACTTTCATCGAGGATGATGGACTTTAACTCGTACAAGGTTTCGAAGACTCTTCCATCCTCGTAGACTGGCCTCACTAATAGACCCCGGAAATTTTTAATTGGTTTCGTGTTTGCACCCAGAGTGGGCGAGTCCTTGGTCTCGATTTTCTGGTACAGTAGCCACATTTTGGTGAGGTAGGCTGTACGTATGGAAGCTTTATGTTGATATTCTGTGGTCCTCATCCAGTTTTTCTGAATATTCGGGAGCTAAACTCACTCACGGTTCTGATGTATGATTCCACGGTCTGCTTCTCTTGCAGCTGTGATCTATCATCTTTGAAACTAAAACCCAGACCATCACTGAGGTTCAGCTTGATTTTCCTGACGTCTTTCCAGTGGTGCATGTTTCCCTCAGTCTTGTTGAAATTAAACATTTTCTTATTGATAAACATCACACTAATCCATTTAGTACTCTAGTTGTTGTGATTTCTGTCATATTCATTACGATTCTGAAATTCGCTTCCAGCCATGCAAGGCGTTTATTTCATCTTTCTGTGCAGCAGATGTGGTTAGGAGCGTAGAGGTTGCTGTAGACGCCGAATGATCACTTTCAGTTACAAGGACTTCTGTATCTTCGATTCACTATTCATTTGGCTCGAAAAACCACGCAAGAATGTTCTTCTGGCCTGCATGAAGTTCCAGTTTTGCATTCCAAGCTTTTCTTTTCACTATGGGGTGAGTGAGATCCTTCAAAATGCTCTGAATAACTATTATAGATCAAGAAACTCTTGGAAATCAGGCGCATGCATATCCCCGGGTATTTTTGTGCAATTAGTTTCCTTTGTTCCAGCTCAGACAGCCGTCAGCCTCCTTCCATCGTCGGTTTTCATAAATGAGAGGTCACTGCTTCTGATCACAGTGTGCAGCCTGAATAAACTTTGTTCGTGAATTACATGTCACGTGAACAATGTTCAATACACACATTACTGAGTATCAAAAATGCGTCATTAGCAATCGAGACCGTTGCGTGTGCAAACCATTTGGGAGTTTTTGCTATTCTTTTCAGGATTGAGTTTAAAAGTGTTTCGCACCCGCTTATACACGTTTCCTGAGATAAATCGAATTATCCGTTTCTTGCTCAGAGTCAGAGTACATATTTGATGAAGTAATGGGTTGACACGTTAGCATGCTAAGTTTTTACGCTAAGTGGTTTGAATCATAAGTAATCGCAGAAAAACAGGAAAATAGTGCATGTTTAATAGAATTTTGTGCTGTATATCTGTTTCTGTTAGTTGATCACACTCATTCCAGCCAAGAATGATCAGCCCTCGAGGCAGTGCTATGCGAAAAACATAGTTCTAACATAATCTCACATCACACAATTCCAATACATAAAAAAATGTCATGCAACCGCTTAGCTTGGACAGTCCATCAAATCATACAACTTTTTTATCCATCAATCGTGTTGGCCATATTAGAAATTCATTCTCCATGCCAGGTCAGCTATATCCAGTAGACAAAGTTATTGAGAATATGATATCTCACGGTCTGGTGTCCTAAAACGTGCACATTTGATTCAGACGCCTTGTGCAATGCATTCTTTTTAAACAGATTTTCGGCAAAAACCGCATACGTCTTGACTGCACAGTATATTTTCCCCCGTGGTTCTACACAAAATGTTCTGCTAATTTCCCTTTAAAATCATTGAGTTCAGCCGGTGTAACGACGAAGATAAATACGGTTCCGTGAATCAAGTAATCTGTCCTTGAAAACTCGTTCCGATCGGAATGCAACACCCAACTTTATTGTCATTTCGGTGGTTTCTATTGGTCACGTACAACATATATCTGCTTGTATTTTGCCGTTTTTTTATATTTGTATGGAGTAGCATGCCTACATTTTGACTCTAAACAAGAGGAAATAGACGAGAACACAAGCACACACACAAAGACCACCTTAAGTCGCTCCACTTTCGGTAAGCACAAAGAAGAGATAAGTTCCAATAAGTATCAACGGGTGAATGACAATAAAGGAGACCAACTAATTGCATATTTTCGAAATTAGCTCAGAATCTAATCCCTCCTCAATGGTCGGGACCTGAATCAGATCAATAATTGGGAAGCTTTTGCAGAGATCCATTCAAAAGGTGAGGTGGCTGAACGCAGAAAACGTTGACGAACGGGCGTGACAAATCTTCGTTTAATGAAAATGGTTGGGTCCTGAAATGTCTTGTTGGTAAGGGCTAGACAAGACCGCACTGGCTGATAAAAGAGTTCAGTCAAAAGATATAAATCTGGCAACCAAACGCAGGCAAACATGAAACAAGTTAAGAAGAACATGTTGAAAAGAGGATTCGAAGGTAACTAACTGCGGTGTCTGAAACTGCGTTTGAAAAGATAAAAGATTCTGTTTTTCGATGAAATATTGCATGTTAGTTGTCCGTCATACTGTACTGTTAATCTACAGAGCTCATTCTAGATATTCATTTGGAATTTATGGGAAGGAAAGTCTTTGAAAACAGCCTAAGAAGTGCTAAAAATACATTCAAGGTACTTGGAAGGGTTCCATGCTTGAGAAGATGAATTTGTAAAGTCTTCTAGTTAAGTCGACTGATGTTTGTGTGCCCCCGTGAGATCTCTTCAGGTGGCTAGTTCTCCACTGGTACAATAAAAAGAAAGACGCGCTAGTAGCTCTTGCTTTTATGCATAAAATTCTTTCGATGAATATATTATTCTCATCGCGTTTTTGAAAAATGCTTATTAGAAGACGGTGCAGTTGAGGTTGTTGAATTCATGAATCGATTTTAAATAAAAGAACACAACAATGACTATATCAAGGAATCTCCGGAAATTCGAAATTTTGATGAGAATCACTATTTCAACACACTAACTATGCAATACCTGGTGAGAAACTGCGTTTCTGCAGAACCCTGTTGATTTGTAAGCATCTCGTATTTTATGTAATGGAAAACGCAAGTTGACTTTACCATCGCATAAGATCCAGGCTCCTCGTGCTAGTGATACATTCTGTCAATATATCTCGTATCTGTTGACTTCAGTTACATTTTCCCTTACTCCTTCCCGGAGAAACACTCAGCAATCATTACGTATTTGTATACCACTGGAAATTCCCATATCAACAAACGGCTCTGGCACGTGGTTTTGATTCATTTAATTGTCATAGTTGCGCACCCGAATCCCGCCGGAAAACCACAATGAAATTTCCTGAACCAAGTAATGCAAGGAAGGGTACTTCGTTTTTCAGTAGATCGTAGTTTTGACGTATCCACAGTTCCGATTATACATGGAGGTTACTTTAAATATATTACGAGAATAGTGTCGCTTTGTTGTTCCTAAATGTTAGAATCTTTTAAAAAATTATGACTTTATAGTTTTCGCACTAAAATTAGGTGAATAAAAATAATTAAAAAAACCATCTTACTTACGCCCACGGGTCTACCCGAAACTCATGCAGAAGGGAACCGTTATGCACGTTTTGTTCTCGTGCATGACAACAGAAAGGAAGAACTATATACTTTTATATCAGTGCTAACGAACAAGTGGTGATGAGGCTTCGAGATAATAAACCGTGTTTTTACTCTAATACGGCAAGTAATTATTGCTCAGAATTCAGATGAAATTCTGTTTTTACCACCACCCGTATGCCACAATCATGAAGGAATGTGATCCCCCGAGGGAAAAAAGAACAAGATTTACCTACATTTAAATAATCCGCATTCAATTAGAAAAACGAAGTCCATGTACATCAATAATCCCTGGATTTGCCCTTATTCTTCAGGATGTTTTACAGTCTCTTTGGCTTAGAATCCACGGAGTTGGTCGTGAGATCATTTTTCACATTATGCTTCATCATGGGTTCCATTTTTCCCGTCAATGAACAGTCAGCGGGTAGCTAGCTGACTACTCTCTTCAGGACAAAAACGTGTTTTTAATAGCGTTCAAGTCTGGGTTATTCGGAAGCAGTTGTTCGAACCGAGCCCTAAAGTTTTGCATAGTTTCACAAGTTCCGAAATAAATAATGAACGAACGAATTGTTTTGCTTGAATATATTTACAAGCCACTTGTAAAACGTGTCATGAGTCTTTTTCCTGAAGAACTGTTGCGTACCCAGATGGTATATTTTCGTTGAATTCGTGGACATGTTCAGTCTCAAAGGCAATGAATTTCCAGCTCTTTGAGATGCCTATGATCGAAGACCACCAACAAGGCTGATTATGATCTATTGCAATCCAAATCAATAATTTTGCTCGATTTATTATCTTGGTATTCGGCAGCATACTTTACAGGGTGGATTTCTTACAACAATTGTTCTTTTGTAACCCCTGTACGGTACATCATACGCCAAGCATTCGCCCGCAGAATAAACACATCAACAACGTGGCAGTCTTCCTTAGTTGAATCCACCGGTGAAACACTTACGTGACCGCGTTTGTTGGGAGCTCAAAGCAGCATTCATATCGCATTTGAAATTGCCCCATCTTTATCCGTAACAGGAAACAAGATTACCTGGAATATTTTCACTTTGGATTGAGGACAGAGATTTACGGCACCTTTTTTTGAGCAAGACGCGTGAGAGTTCACCTTCCATCTGTGTGCTCGATTTTATATCTCTGAAAAGTGTATTTGTGGGAGCTTTTCTGTGAATTACCTAAAAATTTAAGCCCTCATTGACGATAAAACGCTGAATAATTCAGAAAATGTCTACTTATAAGCCTTTGAAATTCTACTCTGATCTCGTTTACGGATCTGTCTAGCAAATACAGTATCGTGGGATCATTTCATCACTATCATGGTATCCATATAAACAATGCACGAAGCGCTCCAAAATGACCTTGACTCTAAGGCCTACATTGATGTGAATTGGAATTTCCATTTTTCAGTATTTTTGACTGTCATCAATACTAGGCATTTTTAAATCACAAAAAAAGAAATCTCCCAGACATAAAAGAGTTTTACAGCTCTAATCTCATTTGAACGGAAGCAACGTGAGATTCCAAAATGGACTCCGCGTTCATGCACAATCCATTCGATTAAAATGCGATTACAGCTGTAAACCAAATGTGGAGTGCTCAAGCATAAGGATGATTGGGCAGAAGAGTACCGGGTACGCATACCTGACGAGTGGGTTCCGAGTGTTTCCGGAGAAATTTCGTCCCGTGTCCTCCAAGTACAATGCCATACTACTCATAGTGAAAGAGTTTTCTTCATATTCTCCTACGGGAGCAGTTACAGGAAACATTGTTTTGCAAATCTACTTTCACTGGACTCATCAAATGGGAAATCTTTCCTAATATAACTGAGGATAATTAATTTGATTCTGTTTAATAACTTAACCATGTTTTCATACCTTGGAGACTCTTAGCAACCAAGGTCACACCCATTCAGCTATCCGTATTAGCGTATAGAATAAGCTTCGATGAGAGGAAACTTTCACTAAATTCATATCATTCACTGATGCTGCGATTCATCTTGGTTAAACCACGAAACTCGAACTATATGCTGAGAAAATCTCTCAGTGCATCATTATCAATTACGTCTGTAAGTTGGCTTTGTTTGGCTCTCTTTAAAAAGGAGAATGGAAGTTGGTTCACAGAAAAGACATCCATATAATGAGAAAAGCAAACCAATGATTCATAGAATAGGTGTATATATACCACCGTGCTTTTCCCAGTCAATGGCTCAACCAGGTTTTTCAATACAAATAACGATAATAAATCTGGCACCAGATAGTGCAATGCCTGTCCTATTTCTGAGTACATAGTTGACCATTTCAGAGGACCTATGGAAAAACCAGAGGGTCTACCTTCGGCTCTAGTTACACTTTATCAACCTCTCCCTTGAATCGTTCTTCGTACCTGACTGTAGGCGTCTTGTCACAAACCTAAAGAACTGAGTAACCAAAAGGGGAACTAAGAAATTCCGCCCTATAACACTTTTCTTATCGGCACTGAAACAGATTAAAAGAGCTGCATTTGAGTGCCTTCAAAATACTGTCAGAAGTCCCATCCACAAATCGTAATTTGCGCATCAACCATTGACGCCGTAGTGTGTGTAGTCCATTTTATTGGAAAATCCTTCACTGATTAGTGCAAGTCAGTTAGGTGTGCGTTTTTCGATTATACATCGGAGTCTGACAGTGTACCACGATCCATTTTTCTTAAACAAAGAGTATCTTTTAGTTGCCGTAATTAAGTTTTTAACTGACTAAAAGGCTACTTGTTGGGTAGGATAAAATGACCAAATTTGGAAGAGAAGTTTGCAGATGTCCCTCAAGCAGTGGCGGAGTTCTCACAGGAGCTGTTCTTTCACCATGCTTATTTACTACTTGAATAAGTGCCTTAATTGTAACCCACTCAGCTCGCATTTCAAGAATGCCGATGGCATTGTTTTGGTTTGATCTGCCTCCCAGCGGTCCGATTTGAATGAGTTTAACGAGAGACCTGAAGATGTCTAGAATTTTTCTGAGCGGTGTGGTGTTCTGGTAAAGGATACCAAATATTGACTGCAGTTTATGCTTTGCGATCGCGCTTTATATAAGACACCAGCACCATTACATCTATCCCTGTTGCACGTGTACACCACGCGCAATGTATTCTTATGGCTTTAAACGACAACTTGCACTGGTCTTTACATATTGAAAAAGTTGAGAAAAAACTGGGTCGATTTTCCTTGCAAGTTCATAAAATCTGATAGCTCAGTACTACCCAGTCCATCATTTCTTATTTCGTGAACCAACGTATATTTCCTATAATTCTATTTTGTTCTGCCTTGATTTTCCTTGATCTATTGAAAAAGGACTACAACGCCCTTCGCTGAGGAGTGCCAATCTTAAATCTTGTTTCCGGTTTAGACTAAAATAGGAGTCGTATCGGACCCAGCCGAAAAGCACGTAATTGCATCCATTGGCTTTGCAGAAGACAAAATGGACGACCATTCACACTCACTGCATTGTGATTTCTCTTTTAGTCAGTCCCATCTTTTGGCCCGTTCCATATTTTTATTATTTGCCTTAAAATTACCGCAGTACATAACTTCTGCAGTTTCGTTTCTGCTTGCCTTTTAACGGGCAACGATAAAGTTTTATCGGAGCACTTAACCGGTTTCGATGTTCAGAACTTTTCTTCATTTTTCGATGACTGGAAGGTGCTGTACAAATATGTGCAAGCCGGTGTAATAATAATAATAATAATAATAATAATAATAATAATATCACTTTTTCCGCTGTGGATTTCATAAACTGCGTCATATGTAAACTTGCAGGTTTCATTTCTTCGACTGAGAAAAGTAAAGGAGGTGTTTATATTTCAGAGGCTCTGAATTGGTACTTTTTATCAATTGATTGAAGGTGTATGCACAATTCAGTAAATCACTTCGTTGGTAGTGCGTTTTTTCAAACCTGGCGATAAAAAGAGACGCTTGACAAACAACAGTATTGTTACGCAAGAAACTATAAATTCACTTCATTAGATATAATGCATTGATGCAACGAAACTCACTGACTCCGATTGGCTACGGATGGGCATCTTAAATCTCTGACAATAAAACTGAGGGTAAGAACTTCAAATCCCATCAGTCTCAGCCAACTTTTGTTTTGTAACCCGCATTACACGGCCATAAGTCTTGCAATCACACCAGAATATGATGGCCTTGGGCAGTATCTTAGGGAAAATCTCATTCACGGTTGCCACGTACGTATGGGTCCCTGGATTTGTAAGTTCATCCCCCGTACGATGCTGATCCGTAACCAGAGAGCCAAATTAATATAAGCGGTTTATCGCAAATTGAATATGTGAAAGAAACGAAAACAATCGGTGTAGTCCTCATGAGTCGGTGAGTGAAACACACGTGAAACGTTGTCGAAAGCACGGTTGAATGCATATCTTAATAAAAACTGCCAAACCAAACGAGAGATTAGACAAGAAACAACTGACGAAAACTGGTGAAGAGCAAAAGTGGTGACTTACCAGCCGAATTTCTTTCGCGGAACTTGGTTGCAAGAGATATCACGACTGGGATGTGCCTTGCAAAATGACTTACCATACACTTTCGAGAAGTATCGTGATAGTGAATATCATGGAATTGTTTATACTTTGGTAGTGTTGACTTTTCAGAACTCATCAAATGCGACGCATGCTCATCGAGTTCCGTACTGGATTGCAAAATCCACAACTCCGTCATCAGGTCATCCAGGAAATATTTCATCAGCCTCCGCCCCAGTATAACAGCATGATGTATTACTTATTAGTCAACTGGCTGTGGACGTTAATAACCAGTCATGCCGACTGTGGTCGATGTCTATGATGGTCGTCTTCTGGGTAGTGGCTTGATCACTTCATAATGCATTGTTGACTCAATACAGATGAGGGAGAGTTGACCCGGAAAGCCTAATGGTTATTTGCTCGTGATTTATTGTTGTACATCTCATGCATGCGGCGTAGTTGAGATCCGATGGTATGAACTGCCGACTATCCCCTCCTAAGTGTGAAGCTGCTTAACAGTGCATTCATCATACTGAATAATAGGTTCGGCATTAATACCGTTTGCAAATTCATTCCAGAGAAAATCTTCCTGCTCTTGTAATGGCCAAGGTAGTAACAGTTAAAACAACCTGGAAAATTCTCAGTATGAACAAAAACATGGGTCGAATAGCCACACTAACGCCATTACTATAGTATTTGCTGGTAATTTGTAAGTTGCTTTGAAAACATTGTAATTAACTTGGTACGCTACATTTTTCGCGGTGTTTAAGACAACACTTTTTCGAGGGTTCTAACTAGCTAGCTTTTGCCTCTCTAATATTGTCGTCTTACTTAATTAGTATGCCTGAAGTCAGTCTTATCTTGGAGGGGGTTCAAATTTGTTTTTCATACAAACAACCGTTCGTGCATATTTCAGACGGAATTCGAGCTAGGGAAGTGCTCTCCGTGTAAACCGATTTCATATTGTGTTCTTGCTGATCACCCTACAAACAAAACTACGTAAACTGTTTACGGCAATCTACCAAATGGATTAAGATTTCAGCCGTCCAGTGGACACACTATGTGGACACTGGAATTTACGTTGTTACATACGATTAAATTTACGCTTCCAATCCATGCCACCAACATTTGCGGAAAACATCATGTACAGTAAATAATGTTAAGATGAAGTGATCTGCAGTTATTTCATGACAATTTTCGAATCTTGAAGTGAGTCGTCGTTGAAAATGCAGTACACAGCCTTGAGAAAGAGACTGATATTCTAAGTGTTTTGCCTGTACAATCCCGGTCATTGTGCTTTCCATTTACGGTTAGAAAATTATTCTGAGTGCGTTCTTTTGCAGCTCATTTAGTCTCGATTCCAGTGGAGAGTTGGTAAGATGAGGCCAGAGTTTAACGTGCAATGTGCTGAAAGCAAATTTTATCGCTGGCGACATAGTTCCTTTTTACATGAAAGAAATAGGACGAATGCACTAAATTAGGGGAGCACGCAAGGGAGCAATTCCGTTCCACTATGTAATTCTAGTCTTCTTTTGAAGGAGTAGCTTTATAATGCATAGTGTAGAGGAAATGTTCCACGTAAAGTTTTTCCTTGCTATTGGTCTGAGACATGAAAGAGACAGTTATTATGAAGAGCTTCAGTTAGCAATGTTAATAGGGGTTTTTAATTTTTTGATCAAATGTTCTGTCAAAAACTTGATGTCCCATGGCTTTCCCCGGGGCTCATGCTTACGGTTGTCTGATTCACTGTTCTTATATTTATTGCTTAATGAACAATATTCTTATTCATTTTGGTCAAAGCAAGCAGTCTAAGTTCTTATTAACAATGAATTAGTCAGAGAAGGTTCATTGTATTTTTTCTGATTCTTTATTCAGTAATTCACCAGCAAAAAACGTACATGAAATCCCTAGAATTCCTGTTTCAAATTCGCCCGTAAATTGCACTAGAACAAAGTTTGGAATTCGATAAGGTATAATAATTAATAATAAAATGTCGGAAAATCCCAGCATGCCAATTAGCTGACAACAAGGAACAACTCAGTATTCTGTGCGTCGATAGAGGTGGCTTTTATTTAGTTAATGATGAATAAAGTAGACTTCGGACTATTTCAGTGTGGTATTTCCATCCTTGTTTTCTAATGTGAGACTCGCCAAAACCAAGCTCAGTCAGTAATAAAACCAAGAAGAGCATTCACCGAATAGCATTTTGCATTCTGCAAAAAAATTTGGACAGGGCTGATCGGTAATAAAGCATCACCTTTATCAAATTCACTTATTCCAATCCCGACGATATGGATATTCGTTTTTCATACTGCATAAGAACGTAGGTTGTTTTGGCACAAGTTTCTGTGTTCGATGTTCAATATAATAATATTAGCTCCGGATTGTAGGACTTGGCGTTGAGATCGCAAATGTTTATTCACTGGCTGAGGTGACACATACAAACTGATAATGTCAGATAGACGGACAATGACACGTATGTGACCTCAACAGCAACTCCAAATATCAGAAGTTTATGAAGATCATCTAGTTGAGCTGCGAACTCAGTCAGGATTGAAAGCCACTGTGGTCAAGAATAATCAATATATACTTTCACACTTTTGATGTATCTTTTTTGGGAAAAAACGGAGAATGTCCTCCTTTCACAGTGCTGTTTGAAGTAAATTGGAACACAAATTTGCTGATTTAAACTTGAACACAGAACTCAAAAACAAAAGATTTCACCGTATATTACTCAGCACTTCACTGCACCACTACCATTGCCAGCTGCAGTCGAAGTGACCGCTTTTAAAACAGCAAACTGAATATCATCAGGGGATCAGATTGAAACATCAAAACTCATTCAACAGGAATCAGCAAACTACAAGGCAGCTAACAATTAGAAACTCTTCACCCAGTCAAGATTAAAGTAGTTAGCTTTCTTCAGTTTGGCTACTCCTAGTGTCTTTGTCTAACCTAACAGTCTTGGTTTGACTGTGACGTAAATAACGATGGACACCGTGCCCCGATTGGTGCCATGATTTGCATTCCATTCGATGATTTGAGCGCTCTGTTTTCACTCGATGAGATCACTGATTTTACTTCTTCACCCCTTGCTCTCTCTTTTCCGGTAGGAAAATGGTCGATCACTCGGCGACGCAATAGCCTCTCCGTTATGCCAATACATCCACAATTGAATGGATGCATGCGATTAGAACTGGATTGGAAATGACAAGATATGTTGATCCGGGGTATCACACACCAGTGGCTAGTATCTAGGAGATAAATACAAATGCCAAAAGCGAAGCTGGTTTAAATATGAGGACAATTTTCCATCCCGGGGAGAAGACCTGGTTTGGTGGAAGGTATTCACTTGAAGCTAACGGATCAGCGATCGTGTCCCCCTTCGAAGTTGCTGGGCGTTTCTGGCTGTCAAAGAGGGTGACACCTGAACACAAGTAGCTTGATGATTCGGATCCGCCCGGATTGGAGCGGGCTGGAGCAGTGGTAACACACTCCTTCCAGGTGAAAAGACCCGGGTTCAGGCCCTGGGTGCGGTAGAGAATACGCACCACTGATGAGCTCTAACAAGGGCAAAACTCGAGTCTGGTGCTTCCGAATACAGGGCTGATCGGATAGTCTGAGGTTAGTGCGGGAAAGGTGAAGTCCGATGGACGGTCACTCAAACAGTATGCACTTGAAAAGTAGAAAGAAAGTGCTCCAGAACGCACGTGTAAACCAGATGCTCCTAGCGTCTGAGTACAGTACAGTACACCCAATATAAGTCCTTCAGTTAAAAATTCTCACTTACTCCACCACTGTTTGATTTCGGTGGTAGATATCGTTACACGTTCGCTTTGGTCTTTACGACTCACGACTTCCTAGGCCAGTGGACTACTCAGCCGAAAACCTAGAGGGCATGCTTTCTGCGTATCCCTGACAGTGCAACTACCTCCAGTGGTCATGGCCGTAGAGAATGTGCCTATCAAAAACAAGGAATGTCACACACAGAGAATAGACACATTTTTATTTCTGAATTAGAGTTAGTCCCTTCCATCGTCCTCTAAATTATTATTCTCAAATAAGGTCAAAGCACAGGGCTGTATAATGGATTGGGTTGGGCGTTGACGGTTATTTTTTTAGTACTCAAGCGTGTGGATACAAACTCGCCCCTCGTCATATGCCTGTAAGTGTACGCTTCGCTTTCAGCGCACAGAACAGGATCGTAGAGATAAGTGCCGACCACATCCGCCAAATACAGATTCAGCATTTAACCGGTCTTGATGCAAGTTGTGAACCTATCAGACAGAGTAGAACACCCCAGCCACATTCACTGCAAGCTTAGAATCAAGAATATTGAGTCACAGAGCTTCTTCTTACTTTACCAGTTAAAAACCTCTGGATAAAGGCCTGATCAAGCGGTGAATTTGACTAGTTATATGGAAACATGATTACGAACAGAAAATAAATGACTGTAGAACGCGACAATCTCTTTCTTACTTGCAATTACAAGTGAAAAAATGGTCTGAGCGTTATCAAAAAGGTAAGTTTCGCGGTCCAATGACTCCACGGACTGCCTTGATGTTATCGATGCATAACGGCTGCAAGACCGATCATGTTAAATGGCCAGATGATGTATGAAGGTAAATTTTCGACACACCTTCTTCGTCAAGCTCACCGGTAGAATCGGTATACTGTTCCAGCCATATATATTTTTGTGAACTAATTGCTGTACTTCTTGTTTGTATACAGTGAAGAATTATTTACCACACTAGCCGTACAAAAAATTACACGTTGATTGACACCTAGAACGACATAAAACCTCGGAACCTAGTGCATTAACTACCCTGTGTTGCTCTTTCATGCTCCTGAAAAATCGATGGACGCATCAAACTGACAGCTGAAGCATATAAGCAGATGAGCATTGTTTTAAATTCCTCTGAAAGAAACATTGCCAAAAAGTGTTTTATATTGTCGATCGTTTCAGAGTGAGAAAAAATACTGCCTAAAGTACAGAAGACAGAAGAAATGTAAAAGTTGACGAAAAAATCAAAAAGGTATTCTGACCAGAATCTGGGCTTTTTCGGTTGCATGGTATCTGATGGTAACTAAGTGTACCAATGACCCAACTGTTTCGTTTATGCCACTGTTTTTGTTTGTAGTTTGATAACCTTGTCATTCAGCGAAGCCGTAGTAAACATTCTGAGCAGTCGAGGTCTCTGAATTTGAAAATTATTATTTCGTTTCAAATTGGATAGAATGGGGCATTTTGTACCGCCTAAAGCTAATATAAATCATCCCTTCGTTGTGGCTATCACGTCCCAATGGTCTACACATTCGATCATTTGACTTGTGCAACTGAGAACAATTAATGAAATTTTCAAGCCCCGTAGTATTATGTATGTCTCCTGCAATGGTAGACGGATCAAGTGGAAACTCTGTTCTAATTAGCCTTGGCTTCATTTATTAATTTTGGAAAATTGTCTGTTTAAAACCCTACCAGTAAGCTTTTGCTATCAAGTCAGAAAGTGTTCCAGAACAGTAGAATCTGACCACATCAGTTTGATTCGCTAGCCAACTTTGGGAAATTCGCACTGTTGTGTAGCAGCCGCAACGCTGAGGTGCTAGTGTGACCGACATTTTGCTCACGCATGGTCCACTGTGTGAGCGACAACAAGCTTCTAAAAGTAATTTTATCCGGGATCATCGCAAAAAGCCAAACTTTTCATCACATTCTTTGGCTTAATTCTCCGATATCTTTCAAAGAGCAAATAAACTGGCGCACTGTTTGATTTCTAACGTTTGAGAATACAAAATCGAGGTGATTTATTGGCATTGCAGAAGAATCATTTTTGCGAAGGAAAATTTGAAGAAAAGAATGATTGCTTCGTGCAGGATTTATTTTGTGTGCACTAGGAGAACCCGGATTGTTACACTAGTAGGTGTCCAAATCAATTTTGCAATTGTTTCCTAATGCAAGAACCCATTTTGAAACACAACTCGGTCGTCTTATCAGTGAAAGTTTTCTTAGTACAGGAGTTCCCTCCTATTTATAAGGTCAAATAGGGGAGTTAAAATTTCACGTGATGAGCACTCAAGCATATTTTCAGTTGCCCCAACCTTTTTGTATTTCGTCCGAAACGGAGGTTATTTAACAGTCGTCATAGAGATCTTAGGAATTTGATCTTTGTCTCAGTCGACAATTTTCGTGTTACGCTCTATCCAATCCGTGAGTAACCCCCTCCATTTAGCAGCGATATTGCACTTTTATTCTATGCAGATTAAGGAAAGTAGGATATCGAATATTACAAAATGAAAATCTAAAAAATGATAGAAGATAAAACCGTGGTCAACGAAATACCCAGTAATATTGTTCACTCAGTCGCATTTCATTTTCAACTGAAACTGAAAATCATTTTTCAATGATTTCAAATCTAATAGGTTTTAGTTTTCTGAACCGGAAACTGTTAAGAATATGTGAATAACTATCCTTTGGGTGTAAATTTCTATCAATGCGCGGCTTTGTTAAGTGGTTTATACGTGACCAGGTGTGGTTATTTTTCAATAAACCATTATGTGTACCTGATTCGGGGTGAATTGTTCTCACGTACGTGACTTATAGCGGAATCCGAAGGAAAAGAATGTACGGGCTAATTGGAATACGGAGAATGAGTTGTAGAAGCAAAATTAGGCAGTAGATACTACAAGACTGAACAACGAGATCATTGCTTACTCGGTTACGGAATAAGAGATGGGAACAAGATAAGAGATTAGGCTATTTTTATACGAAAATATGCGGTAGGGGGAAATTCCGAGTTTCTAGCTTGTGTAATTGTAGGAGAGCTCTTTGAAGAGTGCGGAGTGATGGTAATGATTAATGTCAGATAATGATCTATTTACGAGCTTATAGAAAATACCAGAATGATTGCTCATGAAGAAGTCAGAGGGGATAACTCTATTGCTGTTGTTACAAGAGGGAAAAATTTCAGATGATTGGAGGTAAGACCAATTTTTTTCATTTAAACCGGGAAAATTATGGCAGAATAGTAGATTGAATGAGGGAGAAAGCAACAGTTTACCGGCTGAGGTACAAGATTATAAGTTTCCTTAATCTGAACAATAAAGAAAAAAACTTTCTGACTTTGATGAAGTCTGTTTCAGTGCTATTTGTAAGGCGAAAGCGGTGAGTTAGAATCACTCCTAGAGGACGGATGGAAGAATCTTCAGGGAGACTTTTGTAATCAAACAGAAACATATGGGGTTTGATTGGAAAAACTGTTTGGTAGCGTGATCCGTAATGAATGTTACACGGCATATCAACCATTTTACGAAGCTGAGGGAAGGATGATGACAAGCGGTCCGGTAGCAAAGTTCAATCAAACTGTTATGAAGAAAATTCAAACTTTCATTTCCGTTACGGGGGCATCCAAGTAAAATATTAGTAGCACATTTGCAGCCAGCTCCGGTAAGAAGAGTAGTTTAATAATACGAAGGAAGAAAAGAAAAGAACGTCGAAAACTCGAGGGTTATCTTGAGGAGAAGGACGGTGTATGTTGCCACATTAATTACACTGCGCACGAATGAAACAAGTTATCACGAAGGGCGTTTGAAGTAAGACAGTCAAATGCTTTATTTTGCTGAATATGCAGGAGCGTACGACGATAAAAAGGACTAAATCGGTTGATGTACTTAAGAAACTGTGTGCACAACGTGCTCAAGAGAGGAAGCCATAGTTGACAATGTAGTCAACGACATCAGTGGTTGACAGAAAGAAATTACAGGCTAATTACGTAAGGTCAGGGGAGTAAACTTAGGGAATAATGCGGCAGAGGTTTGCGTTCCCATATACTTTCAACAAAGTAGGTATGCAGTCTTTCTACCGGACGATATTTGTATGAACCCCTCTAAGCAGCAGTTGTGGTACGTATAGATCTCCAACAATCTGGAGTAACCTTGGAATCAAAGCAATAGTTAAACAGATCAGTTGAATTGGACGTGGGTTCGAAAGAAAAAGTCTTCAGTAACACTGGTGGTAGCACGCTGGGACCATCAGGGTTGTAGGTATAGACTTGTTGCAGAATTATAAGGACAGAACTAAGAGTAACGTGGTGAATTATGAGTGGGACAAGATCCGGAGGACAAAATGAGGATGCTTCGGAGTTTAGATATTCAACGGTAAATTTCAGCTTAGGCTTGACAAAGAACAACTATTTCAGCGGTTTTCACACCTTGACGCACCTCTCGCTATCTAACCACTCCTTTACGCACAGATTATTCAGATTTCGTACTTCACGCTCGATGAGCATGGGTATATTTTTTTACAGCTTGACGCCCACCCAATTTGCACACCCTTCCTTTATCTCTCCGGAGCTTCTTTAAGAGCGGTAAGGAGAACCTATCATGTCGAACATAATGGGTTTCTACAAACAACACAAGTTGCTGCAAACTAGGCTACTCAGTTAAATGTTCTCGGCGTGATGAAGCATCAAATGAAGGGAAAATAGAGAGGTCAGTGAGGCCAGAAAATGCTCTAAACGTGCCGCAATTCACAATGGTGCAAGCACTTTTGCAGACAGTGCGCAAGGAATTCAGGAAATTTTGCAACAAATTGCTTTTGCAACTAGTCCTACGGTAAAAAAATATAATACCATGAACAGAAATACCAATAAGGGAACTTCTACGAAATGAAAATGCTCAGATAATTAACTGATGCAGAGTTTAAAAGAGTATCGTAACTTGTCGGGAAATGCTCCAGATTTATGGAAAAACTGCCAAAAAGATGAGACTAGTCTATTGAAATCACCTAGTGTTATGCACAAAGATTGACAATAAATTGTAATGGGGTTGTTAGAAAGCTATCGATGAACTGTCTGATGTTATCTGAAACAACATACATGTTGACAAGGACAAGAATTTGAAAGAAGTTAGGAACAGGTGGCTGACGGTGAAGGGTACTGCATTTGATCTTCATCGTGTTGAAAGGAAATAATAGGTGAGAAAGCCGCACCACTTGTGATGGATAAGAGTGACTACTTCGATTCCACGATTCTTTGGGTTGGCAGGCCGATCGCCCCTGAAAACGTCATAATCACCAATATGAACAACATCAGTGATTCATCTGTGTAAACAACCGTCCTAGAGGAGAATTAGCCCCACCCTTTTTGATTCTTCTTGCAGGGATGACTCATCTAGTTTTCTCGAAAGACAACGAACTTTTGAGGATATTACCAACGGTATCAGCGTCCTGAAAACCATATTATGTCCTAGAGCAGCTCTCGAAACAACAAGATCCTTTCTTGAGCGTCCACAAACTTTCCTAGACAGACGGACTTTGACAATGCATGAAACTCGTTGCTAATCCCGAGAAAAAGTAGGAATTTCATAAAAGAGCCACTGTAAGATGAGGCTTGACTCTGAAATCTAGTTCAAGTTCCAGGTCAGGAAAAGAAAAAGAGATTCCACGGTACATCACGAATTATGGGACAGTGGTGGTCAAATTATGGCCGGTATTAGCAGACCGCGCCATCAATCATAGAGGGAAAACCGACCGAATGAACTATATTCATGAAACAACTGGAATTATTTATCTTCACGTCAGCCCAAATTTACTACATTTTGGTGTGCTGCTGAACATTCCTTTTTCAAGTTGGCATTTATTCATCATACACTATTAGGAAAAAGATTCCGAAAACTTCAGCCCCGTATCGAAGATTGTTATCAGAGCTCAAATAGGTGTAATATTTGACATGAATTTCCATAAACCGCTTACTAGAAGAAAACGAAAAGCTTGTCAACTCGTGAATGCCTTAGATCAAGTACTGATCAGTAAATCTTCTCCAAAATGCCCCTGAATTATCTGAAATGCATCTTTATTGAGAGTGAAGAACAATGAAACTTATTTTAAAGAAAAGAAACCAACGATAGATAATCCTAGCTTATTTTGAAGGTGGCTAAACCTAGGACCATTCCGTCCGTAGTATTAATCCTGCCACCTCCTCCGCCTAATCCTTAACTAATGGTCTCTGTGTGGCTGGGAACCCCCTACTTGAAATGCTGTACCGTGATTATATAATGATAAAGAAGGTAATACAGAAAAAACAAAAATGAATAAAAAGTTTCCGACCAGGACACCAAAATCTCCATTCCATCAATCGACAATCCGTGAAGTCTAGTCACATTCAAAGCACGAAGTCCAGAGCTGACTCCAACCGGAAAAGTTCCTGCTATTTAAGCTGAATTCCGGCATGATTTCAGTCTGGGAAAATACTTCACTTTCTGTTGCCATTTTTCGCATTTTACTGGCAGAAAAACAAAAATAAAAGATACTTCCCATAATAGCTGCTGGATTATTTTGCCCTGTAGGTCCCCATAGGTATAGTTCACTCCCTACTGGAGCAACAAGCTGAAGATGCTTTCACTTATGTATCTTTGACTGCGTTTAGGCTCTAGTGAACCACTCCTAATGTAATTTGATTACTCAACTCTCCCCTTTTTGACTATGCCACCCAGAGCTCCATTTGTTTGATTCATTTGAACCAATGGACTGATCAATACAAATGCTTCAATTAGTGCAAGATGTCAACAAGTCAACTACAGTTTTCAGTTGTTCGCGTTAGAAAAGCTGACATTCACATTAGTCTTTGCCGATGGCCGAAGTTGAAGGAATGTGATGACACCACTGAGAAGAGATGCTGATATCACGAATTATTTGTTGTCTACGCGCAATTACTAGCAACCAACTTATAAAGGTGCGCTGTTCTGACAAACTCCCACTTTCAGTTAGTGACATCATCAGAGATCACCACGTAAATTTCAGAATGAGATTGACAGCGAAAGAGGCTCGGGAATCACGAGGCGGTGATAGAGAGTGAGCAGCGAAAAACTGATTTGTACACGACCGTCATTTATTCATTTTGCCTCGATGACGCAATTCGCAGTTGATATATCACATGAAGCACAAAAAGAACGAGTTGAACGCCAATAAAAATCCAATTTCTCATTTAATGATGCGTATCGTTTCACGTGAAATACATGTTGTGAATTGTAAACAAAACGATTGTTCACACTCCATTGTCTGTACTTTTATTTTGAGCTATGTCATGATTTATCGTAGTAGGCGGAGCCCACGAACTTCGAAATGGGAACCAAAATAGTTTGACAGTCTGCACCTATGGGGATTCATCATTTCTCGTTTTTGGCATATCAGTTGCCTGGGCACCTGGGGATCAGAAATATCCACGGCAAATCAGATTCTCCTGGCTAGAGGAATTTCAGCACCTTTCGACATTCGATCCTTCAACCGATTCTCTTCTGCGTTTAAACGGTTCTGTTTGGAAGTATTTCTTCTCCGAGGTAATTATGGGAATAAATCAAAGCTTTACAGGATTGTGTGATTTAGTTCCGGAATACTTTTACTGCATCGCACGTGCTTGTTACCACAAATTATTATTCGTACAATGTGTATAATTGCTCCAGAAAATGTTCAGCAATTCAAATTCATTCTCGAAAAATTGACAAAGGTGTAACATACACATATTTGTTGGTACGATATGTTGACATTCTATTTGTCATAATGTTCGTGAAATTTTGACAGTCAAGAACTCATTTTAGTGCACAGCATCAGAAATGATTTGCAGTGGCCGGTCCTTTCGTTTATCGCCATTATATGCGTGAGATCGAAGACGGAATTGTCTAGTGATTTACATAGCCTTTCCCCTTTCGCCGGATCATTGCCCCGTTTTTTGAACTTTAACTACGCTTAGTCACACGATTTTGCAACTAGCTGTCTGTTCTGGCTTCTCAAAAAGTTCAAATATATTTTTCAGTATTTTCTTTTACTTGTTCAGTTCATCATATCGCAGTAATCCTTTCACTGAAGTTCTTAGGTTTTTCACACACACTGTTCAATAGAGAAAAAACACATGAAAGAGTGATGGGTATTCCATCCCCTATTTGCTTCTCATTTATTTCTGCTTTTATTCTAATCTGACCAATGAACGTTTGGTTTGTGCTCGTCTATCGCCGTCTCGCCTTATTATTTACCTGCGTTGACTTAGGGGGGTCATTTTGCCACTTTAGTTTCACAGTTGAGCCTACAGTTTACAGAGCTACCTGAAAGTATTTTCAAAATTCGAATGACTTCTTGAGATTTCAACTTATTCTCTATCGTCTACCGACATCGTTTCATCCTGGCATAAACGTTTCACGTCAGTTTTGCCCGGAACTCCATGACCGGTAGACATTGAGACAAATTAGGTCGCCATTACAGTCAGCAACGAACATGGCACGAGAAACCGATCAAATTATCACTTCATGCACACCGTGAACCGACAAGCATGAGGAAATGTGAATAGCGGGCGGAAAGGTACAGAGTTTATTCGTATGAGGAAGTGCACCGCAGTGCTTAAAGTATGTATTGTCTTACAAATAATAATTGTTTTGCCTGAGTTTTTGTTGATTACTCCACCCAGCTTTCAGTTCATAGGGTGCTCTTGGTTACTAATCAAATTATAATTTACCTCGTTCTCGATTACGTGTTCCACTATTGCCTCCTAGTTTTGATGAGGGGAAACTTCATTCAGTTACTTCTTCAATACAGAAGAAAACTTCCCAATCGCTTTCGAATCGTTCTTGTTAGAAAGTAATGGTAAAATAGTACATTTGATGAGCCTGTGATTTCAGAATTCTACATTATATTGACTGGGGTTTGGTACTGCAAATCCATAAAGCTCTGCTCTGAAAACAAAAACCCTCCTCAGAAAATTTTCCCGTTTACCACTCTTGTAAGATTTCCTGTATGACTTGAGGTGTATTTAGCACCATTGAAGGGTCCTTTGATAGCACTCCGACAACAGGATTGTCATTTCTTAGCGCAGCTCAAATCTTCAGGTGGGTAGGAATGCAACAAATCGGTTTTATGTGGAGCTGATTTCTCGAGCGAGCTAAAGTTTTACACGAATTTTTCTCCAGAAACATACACTCACTTTTGCAGTTACACTATCTAAAAAACGATATACCACGCGAATTGACTACATCCGTGAATTCTACATGTAACTTCCTTTGTTGGGCACTCAAGGATGGGGTCATATCAGCCAAGCACTGTTTGAATATGGTTTGCTCCATCCGTCTTCGCATCAGCGGATATACTCCTTTGGAGATATCCTGTGAGATCTTACCTTCGAAAAATAAGAGACTTTATCAGGACCGAACGAGGTTCGGAGTGTATCGAAGAATCAATGCGCCATGTGCTATGGTTTTTAAAATAATTTATTGTCAAAAACACAGCGTTGTCAGTGGAAACTTTAATTAGCTAATTAAAATTTTCACCGACAACGCCGTTTTTGGCAATAAAATTTTAAAATAAAGATAAAAGACTATTACGACATCCATTTTTGATTGTCCCGCGAAAGAATTCATCGGCTACTTTACATATACTAACTTTTCGCCGACTACTTTATGTTTTGACGATCCTTCTCATTTAATATTGAGCTAAATTGCTTCTGGCTGAGGTAGGAATTCAGGGTTGTCCTTAAGGTAAGAAAACAAACTCGCTGTGGTCGAATAGGGCTATTCCGCCCCGCCCGGACAAGACAAATAGGGGTTCTATTCTGACGAGACTTGACATCAACATCTCATAAAATACGCGGTTATTCAAAGAAACATGTTCATATAACCATTTCTACGTCAAACTTTCAACCAAAACTAGAATTTTTCTCCTGCGAGTCGATCATCAACCCTGATTTTCCTTTGAGACGAGAGTTATTTTATTTTGCAAATGCATTTTCATTTTTGTCTCATTCTACCAGCTAGACACGTGGTTGAAAGTTTATTAAAGAAAGTTATTTTTGGTAAGGGTGGCACTTATGTGAGGGTGACGGGCAAAAATATCCGGGAAATTTTGCTTTTATAAATTTTAAAATGATTCCTATACGAAATTTTACTGATTTTCAAACTTCATACTTCAGGAAAGCTTACCGTGGGAGTTTAAGTCACGGAAATTCAACTGCCTGCACGCTCCCACAAGACTAAAGTACATTAAAGTGGGTGACGTGTGATCTCATGTTTCCATCCTTTGTGCGATAGCGTACGAAAACCCATGGGAAAGGAGAATTTGTTGCGAAAAAATTTCCTTTGGAATTTTGCCAAGGCCTTTTACTAGCATATACTGACGTCGAAAATTTGCGCGAATAACAAGACTTATTTCTTTCGAAATTTCTTCTCGTTTCCGCAATTAAAACTACTAATGAAGAGCTTGTTCTTAAAATGAGTTTTGCCAAAAGATATCAGTGAGCTCGAAAGAAAATACACTTATGAAACTGAAAGGTGTAATACTGATGATTACATTACGGGTGCTTGAGGTGAAGATAAACATGACAGATTTGCCAGCATTCTCGATCGCCGTCACAGTTTTATAAGCCAATAAAATCACCCCGTATTCTGTGTAACTTGGTAATTCAGGCCTGATTGGTGTGACACTGCTGGAACGGGAACCGCCGAATACTACCCTGATAAGCAAATAAGGCAAGAATTGGTATACGACAATGCCCCATCCATCATATAACTGGTGATCAGCGTCTTGGCCAATCAAGATTTCAGCTACAGTATTCACCCCAGCAAGAAACACTAGACGGGATAGCTAAAATTATTTCTCGTTGGGAGGTATTGCATTCAGAGGGATGGGGGGGGGGGGAGATGGCCAAAAGGGAGTAGTCACGTAAGTAGTATCATCTTTAATTCAGAGTTACTATACTTTTGTGTCTTTTAACCATTGTACAAATTGAGTGAAATTAGAGGAACCTGTATCAACTTGATTGGACTTAGAAAAACCGAGTGTGATTTGTGAGTGAGACGCGTTATGTTTCGGTGCTTCGTCTCGAAGTTACTCAAAATCTGATACAATGAGGGCTTAATAGCATCAGGATGGCCGTTCAGCCTATCAGCGTCTGCGTCACGTTGACTGGTGAGTGATATTGATGTCTGAGGAAGGAACCAGATAGTATTGCATTGTATTTCACTGTATTGTATTGAGGACCTTAGCAAGCTAACAAATCCAAATTTCAGCCAAACGGGAGGAAACGGATCATTGTCAATTTGAAGTAAACATAAAATTAAATAATGCGGAAAAAACTGACGCATCCACCGAGGTTCACGCCAAAATCCTCTGTGACTTTCATCCTGCAACTGGAACACGTGTTAAACAAGAAACCGTAGAGTTGCGATAAATATTTATGCGGCACGCGGTGCCTAAATGCGAAACGTGTGGAGGGATGTGGAAGGCATGCAGATAAATCGTGGTACAGGGTATTCTTGAGGTCTGTGAGAACTTCGGCGAATTTTTCACAGACTATAATGTATACGTCGAAAACTTTGGTGATGCTAGAACCAATAAAGATCAGAGAAAATCGACTGATAATGGCCAGACAGCGGTATAGCGTGATAAATGGTCCCTAAGTGGAACAGGAAAGATTGCGGGAGACCAGTAAAATAAGATTAATAGACAGAAGAAAAAAAGACAGCTAGTTCGGTACCAAACTGCTTTTGCCTAAAAATTTGGAAAGACAGCTAACGTAGTCTTTCAAAACAACCAAGAATATGAGAAGACCATTGTAAATTGTGGCCAACAGTAACCGACTGAGTCGGCTCTCGAAACTGGAAAGTGTGGATGAATGATTGTTGATTGAGGTAAGGGAAACGAGAAAAGGAGGACGCACATCGAAAATATTCGGAAACGTTGAGATGCTGTCCGGAAAGGAAGGAAAAATCACGAATGTTGTACAAGTTCTCGGAAAAAAGAGTTAAGTTGTTGTTGATTGGAGATAGATTGACGAAACCTCACGTCTTTGGAGTATTTAAAATGTCATGCGGGTTGAGCAATGGTCAAATCACTGATATATGTGATCAAGAGATAGGGGCAGAAAAAGGCATCCTGAAGAACGCCAGAGCTGTAAGTGAAAGGATTCGATAAATCTGTATCAAATTCAATGAGTTGAGTTCTATTGAAAAAGTAGTCTGCCAGTCATAAGAGAACATATGTGGGACAGCCAAAATGTTTTAGCTTTTGAAGAAGTAAAGGATGGGAAACCGAATCAAAAGCGGAAGAATAGCCGAGGAAAACTCAATGAAAGGATTTCGTGGAACTATTTAAGGCCTTTGAAAAGAGATGGCAAACTGAAGGAACTGAATACAGCGTGCTTCTGTTGGATTTGTACGCAAACTGATGCGGTCAGCTGGGACGACACAAGAGGAGTGCATTTCGTTAAGCATTCGGCTTGAACAAAGCAGCACAGCGCAGCACTGAAGAAGTGACGGTGATAGGACGAAAACGTTTTGGCAGAATACTGGAAGTAAAATGCTTGGGAATGGGTGCTACTGTCACGGGTTTCCAGGAGACAGGAAAGGCATCAGCATCATCAGATATACTGATGAGGGAAGTTATGATCCTGGAGAGAACGGTCGAGGATAAACCTTCTGGACCAGTAGCAGAAGCTGATTTCGAGATTCGAAGTAACGCCTGAGGGAAATAGCTCTATATCTGAAGGAATAGAAGGAAAAAGGATAGTAGAGTATCCCGTGAGGATTAATAAGTGCAAATTCAGGCGGTCGGTACCTATACCTTAGTTTTTTGACCAGACCCGTGGTCTGCATAGAAGCCGAATATAGAGCCAGAGGTGTTAGCTATTGGTGGTACAGGAGAAATGGTGGGCAAATGTCGCTTTCAGTCGTTGTATCACTTGTTTGATCAGGATAAAGTGTTCTTTCACAGAGGCATGGTCACACAGTTTATAAACATGTTTTTTCTGGTTCCTCAAACAACTCACTCAGTGTCTTCGTGAGCAAGTCTAGTGGGCGGATAAACCAAAACGAAAGAAAACAACTAGGAAATAACGGAAGAGAGATCATTGGAGTAATGAACTATCGATGAGTGATAAGTTTTTAGAGTTGACCGTTATTTGTTTTGTCCAGACGAGTGAACAGTGTGCGGAACACGAATAGATTTTTGGTCCGTTGATCATAGGAGCGTGTTCACACACTGAAGCAGGAGCTTTCGGTTGTAAGTGAAAAAGTTCAGGGTGGTTGGTGATGATTCTGTTTAAAATATCATCTCTAGTTAGGATATGACAAAGGCCAACTAAACGGAAAACGAATAAGTTTTACTTAGGCACATGAATAAAATCACCGACAACAATGGTATTAGAGTGGGTATTAAAGCGCCAAAGAACAAGTTGGCTAACCTCAGGGAGCAGAAGGGAGCTATGTACAGACTTTGGATCACAGTCCCTCAAAAGGGCCAGAATTTGGGATGACATTCAACAAACACAGGCAAACTCGTAAAAGCAACTTCAGACTTGCCAGACCACTCGAAGTTGACGTAAGTAACAACACTACGAATTGTCCTCTTCTCTCACTGTTTTATATCTTGACGAAAGTACTCGAAGTTCTCAAGAAGAAGGAATTAGTCTTCAATATTTCCACCTTACTAAGATTTCTGGAGGCAAATCACACTGATGGTCGTATTATTCCGAGAGTTCCGAACACTGATTAGAAAGGACATCTTTCCAAAAAGAGACCGGATGTTAGAACTGACCAATACGAGAGCTGTTACATTCCACGGGGGTGTGCAACTAAGGGAGCTCTTGCGTTTCCTAGTCCAGCTTGGTCTCGGCCAGCTCCCACAAGAACGAGTTTTTGGTAGTGAAGTGGAACATATCGCTTCTCTAATCCGAGTGAATGATTCTTTGGAGTAGTGGATTCTGGGAACTGTATGTCGATGTTGAAAAAAAGTTCCAAGTTGACATTGATTAAGTTCGAAATTAAATGTAGCGCGGCAAATCATGGGGAGCGCCTGACCTTCCTACACCCAAGCAACTAAAGTCCTTAACATTATTGTTGACTAATCGGGTGCGATCACTATGATTAGAACTCATAAAAACCAGTGGCCCGGTGTTCATAACTTATTCTGCTACGTGATTGTGCACAGATGAATAAGAAGGGCCATATCTCAGCCTCAGATATCCACTGTTGTATAAGGGGTGGTCTGCTACCAGACCCGGAGACCAGGAGTGAGGAACCGCGTAATGTTTCAATAGGTCGAGTGCTGTAAGGAGCCGGAAAAATGATATATAGTTTCACTGAACAGCATAACCAATTTCGTCCGAAAAACGGAAATCTTCAATAAATTTGACCCAAAATGTTTCTCTTTAGGGGATGAAATCTAAATGAAAGTGTTACTTGTTTGGTTCTGATGGGTTTATTTCATTGCGGGAGGTTTTATACAGAGATTTTCTTGCAGAGCGAAAGTGTTTCCCAAAGAGAGGTTATTGCAATCTGGGGGACTATTGTAATAGTATTTCAGTGATCCAGATAACTGGTTCTGGATTCACGTGATCGACAAATGCTTCGCAGTAGTGGTTTGTAGACAGGAACATACAAGTGTACCCGATAGCGGATTTCCCATAAGACTGATGCCGACCTTAAATCGAGCAAAGTTTTACCTAGTCTTTTTGACAGACAACATGGCTTTCAGACTCAAGAACGTTTTCCTTTTCTGCACAGTTTTGGGAATCATACTTGGAACTTTGAACATCCACAGCTTAGATAGAAAAGTGAGTGGTTGTAAGTAACAATAATTACTAATAACCCATTCTGTATCTTACTATGATGCTACATTTGTGTAAGGTGGGTGATGTGAATGGAATGCTGTGGAATAGGTAGCTGATTAAACAGAAAATTTAAACTTCTGACTTCACTTCGTGAATTTTTGGAGGGACAAATTTCCTATTTATGATCTATTGGGTGAAACGAAATGGAAAAGATTCCTTTGAAGTCGGACGCACAAATGCCCGTAACACGAGGCGAAATACCTACCAGAAGGTCAGCCAAACTATTTTGAAGAAAAGAGTGACGCTACGGTGACTAAGCCCCAAGCGAATACTTCTTCAGCTGACGAGATAATATTTTGTAAGCATTTCAAGAAATAATGCTTCAACGAGAGTAGTTGGGGTGAAATTTTCACTGTCCTTCATCAATCATTTTCGTAACACATGTCCTAACACTGAAAATAGTTTTTCTTCCAAAGACTGGTAAGAAAGGCAAAGTATCACAATCGATTTTTTATATTCCTGTTTTCTGACAACTGCCCTGTTGCAAAAACTGCCAACTCGCACAAATATTCTTGGATGATGAATATGACTCATTGTTGCATTTCTTCCATTTTGGCATCTATAAAGCTATTAACTGTTTGCATATTTATTTCACAGAATTACCAAAGAAGATGAGAAAATGTGACCATGTCATTTCTGAGTATTTTTGCTCCAAGAAACTACCGAAGTTGATTCATATATCTGCACAAGTTTATCCTTCGAAAATCAACGCTAGAAGCCCCTTTCTTATGCCCATTTTATATGCATTTCACTCCAGCTCTTCGGAAGAATTGTTGAAAAACAGATGGGAATATTTGGGTTTGCAAATAAGAACGTTTGTCGCTGTACTACATGTTGTTTATGTTAGCTTTTTGACCACTGCCAACAATTCGTGATTGCCAAAGGAACGGAACATGTTTGTTGTGTGCGGTCTCAGCACCCGTACACGTGCAGACCGTGCGACTGAGGTCAAAAGGTCAAGATTCCAATTTTGGTTAGACCAGACAGTCATAGTCAGTCACATGATGCCATCAGCCACGTTTGTTACCGTGTTACAAGGAAAATGAAGCCACTGTGATTTGCATGCAATTTGTCAGTTCATTTCAGCCGGTTCCTCAAATCGTAGATTTGATTGATTTAAGTTTGATCAGTTCACAGAACTTGACTTTCATTATAAAGATTCGGTTTTGGAGTTTTTCGATCGTTTTCCGGTCAGCTCAGTTCCACAACCTACTCCGAAAACTCAGTTTGCTGCTGATGAGAATACCTAAAACAAACCAGGAACACACAAGCTTATAGTTATTTGAATTTGTTTCACATATAAAGCTCCAGGTAGAACTTTTAATAAACTGTACTTTGGCTTCAAATAATTCCGTGAAATTCGACTTCAGATAAAAAACCAATGGAGATTCGTTATTGCTTTGCGTCCAGTATATAGTGATCTATTTCAATTGGGCTCATTCCCAAAAGCAGATTTTTCCACAAAGTGGCTTTTTAACGGCCTTTTCGTCGGGTATGAAAAGACACAACAAAACAAATTTATTTAACTTACTGCACAGCTTCATGGATTTTGGTAACTGATGATTTAATCGGATTAAGTAAGTGACCTTGTTTTCAGAACCGGTGGTTGATCAATCTTAAAAATAGTTGGTTCATTTTGCAATCCGGAACCATGAAAACCGGAAACAGATGCACCAGGTAAACGACAATAGTTGAGCTCATAATTGTGCATTCTCAGCCTCTGTGATGAAGCCTGAAGTATTCTATAGTTACTTTTTCAATCAGGGGTCAGTAAAAGACTGACTGTTTTACCAGTCCGAAAATTTGAAAACTTTTTGCTTTGTGGTAGCCATCTACTATTACTCTGCAAAATAAGGAGGGCTTGAATCAGAACTTTTCACAGAATTCACTGGAACCGTCTATGGCAAATCAGCTAGTTTCGGTCTCTCACTTGATAATCTGGCTGCGTTAGCTGACTGCATTCTAGGAAATTTTTATAAAGTTCATAGTAGTTCAATACACTGTTCATAAATTCCTTGAAATGCAAAGCCAAAATATTCACCCTTTATTCGAAGGACTCTGGGTTTATTGTTCACTCCAGACTATAACCGCCTTAAAAAACAAGTGTCAAGTCGAGGTAAAAGGTTTCGAGAAATACCATACAAACTGATAAAATTTTCAAAGTTCAGTACGAAAATCTCTCATCTTTTAATTTCCTTACTGAAATCCCATAACAGGTTAATAAAGGAAGCAACAGAAATCAAAGAAAAATTTGTATCTCAGCTAAGAGTCAAACTAGTAATTCTTCAGCTTATTTGGTTTTAGCTCGGTAACACGGTTCCACTGGAGTTAGGTGCTCACGAACTCCAGATATATTTAATTGATGTAAGGTTATAGCGTAGGGAACCTTGGCGAAAACAATCAAACTCAACAGTGTTGAAGATCACTGGTTTTGATGATCAAATCTGTGTGCCTGTTGAACACCTGTGCAAAATTGTTTCGTACAATGTGAATTCAAAGACTAGATTTTTCTTGTTCTAATCCAAGAAAAAATAAAGTATATAAAACTGACAGGTATAAGGTTGAGACCCAGTCAAATCTGCTGGCAGTCAGGCTTGATGTAAACCTGCTTTCCCTTCACTTACGGCGCAGCATGAAAATCTTGAATTATGCCGTTTGCAGTGACTACAAACGTTGATCTTCCTGTAAATAAGATCTGAAGAGCACCTTGACAAAACACTCGAAATGCCCTTAGGTGATAAAGAAAATGGTGCAAACAACCCTTACTATCCTCACTAACTTCATGTCATTAGCATCGTCGTCCACTTCACTCAAACCATAATCATCAACTCATTCGTCAACATTAATATAATCAGCAATATAATCATGATTTTTATCACCATTCTCTTCACTCTGTCAACTAATCTTCGTCACCGTCAATGGGATACACTACCTTAGCCCAAACACAGTATATAACGAGCCTAATTTGTCCAGAGTAGGTCCTGAATATTTGTTTCGAAATAAACTGGTGGTCTGATCGTCCACTTATTTCCGCTGAGCAGTTGGTATTTGTGCAACCTAATCCCGAAGTAAGTCGTATGGTTTGAAATGAACCATCAAGTTAGCAAGAAGATAAGTTTTCCCGGTTCTGTTGCTTCACTTGGGAACTTTCATCTAGACGCGTCGAATAATCAAATATAGAAACTATCCCTGTGTTTTCATCCCCAACTCTTTTAAGAATTGGATGGAGTCACAAAATAACTAGCCGAAGAACTATATGGTTTCGCCGGTACTTCGAAGGAAAGGGTATCAATCAAAATCATAACCAGGTAAACTGGACCATTTTTAGATTAGACAATTCAGATAGCCTTTTGAGGACATAATAATGAAATACGATTTCTATGATAATATTGTTGTGGTAGAACGAAACACAGTTTACTCAGAACGAATCGTCGTAAGTGCTAGACCAGATTACATGACATAATCTCAATGAATTTTAATACTCATCTTGAAGAAAACGGGGTTACTGTTAGGGACAGAAACGTACTCAACCTTTCCTCGTAGAGTAATCTCGTGTTCAGCGATATCATGGTCTTCGAAAGGTTCCGGAACAGATCGTTTTAACTACACATTCCACCTTGCCTCTTACTCAGTCACATCCGTTCATAACGTGACACTGCGTTCAACGGCTTTCAGTGGGACTACGCACCTAATTGGGCTCCAGTTTTCAAGGTAAATAGCACGGAAGAAAAGGCTGATAATGAAGAGTCTTCCCCATGGTTCCAGTTGTTATGTTAACAGGAGTGAATGAACAGGTCAAAATCTGTTGATTGCCTAACTGTTCAATAGAAAAAAGAAGCTTCCCAAAGGGAAAGGAAGTAAATTAGTTTGGATCATCTGTTTGCTCGAGACAAGTAACATGCAGGTTTACCAATAAAAAAAGTTCAGTTTATCTCTAAGCGTCTTTAACATGAGTTCTATATCGACTCCATCTGATACGGGGCCATTGCTTCTTTGGCGGAAATACGACCAGATAAATGAGTTATTTTCTCCTTCACTGAGGAACAAACGTTTTCACAACTGTCAAGTATAGCCATTGCGGAGCAATTCATCTCATAGATAAGTACACTTTACTGCGAATTTCGAGATAATAAAAGAAAGGATATGAAAAATAATAATAATTGGTTTGAAAGGAGTCCTCGTCAATGTAGTGCTATGACACCTTAGATCAGTTCAGGTTGACCGGTAAGATCAACTTAGGATGACTGAGATGTGGTTATGTTCAGGTGACACACAGCAACCCGTAAGAAATGGTGACTGCTGACCTTAGTGCGTAAATCCAACTGTCCACGGCACTTATTCAATTGTGGCTGCCAAAAAATCGGTAGAATTGTAGAGTCTGATGGGTCCTGAAAGGCTTGCCGGAAGATATTCTATCGAAAACGGCATCCTAGCAATTCATCGAGCTCACGGCTTGCAGTATTGAACTTTTTGGTTCGAAAAAAGGCAGGTGGGTTCTCAAATTACCAGATTATTTTGACTCCTCGTCCAATAAACAATGAGTAGCCCAACCTTAACAAGTGGATATTTGGTAGGGATTCTTCACAGCTGACACTTCCCATATACATGTCAAAGTTTCATCATTCATTAGGCCTCATGAAGTGAGCCGCGAGCAGCTATCAACGGTTTTACGTAGACTGTTCTATGAAGTATGAATAATTAAACTAATCTGAGGAATGGTGATGAAACTCTTGCTATTTAAGTGCCAAGCTTGGCCAACTGGAACCCGCACGATCCATCAACCTGAGGTACGGACAACACTAATATTTGAAACCATTGAGATCATCAATAAAACAGTATTGCTTAAACTTGATCACACGTGTGCTGTAAGCGAAGCGCTTTCAAAAGTTCGTAAAATGTGGGTGCTGATATGAGGTGTTTTCCCGGTTCACGGCTTTCTTATTCTTTGGTAAAAGCAAACTACACTGGTTGCTTGAACGGAATGTGTTCGGGAACACCACTCTGCAGGGGAATATATGCCAGTTGAATAGAACGAAAGATTCGTAGCTGTAGCTATGTCAACGAATTTAGCGCACAACCGTTAGTGCTTGCATTTGGCAGTAGTCCAGAAATTATGAAGTTGGATTTTGGCAAGAGTGCATCGTTGTCGGTTCGATGTATCTGAACAGTAAATTGGTATGACTTCTTTTTTTCATAATTCAGGAATGCGTTGGTAATCTCCATGAAATGCTGCAGAATAATAAACAGGATAAACGCGCGAGCATAGTGAGCTGCTTGGTCTTTTGTATTTGACAGACATAAGGGCATTAGACCGAGCAGAACTTATATGTCTCCCGAATAGTAGCAGGTTTAACAGGGCACAGATATTTCATGTGACCTTCAAGCTACCTCATCATACAGCACTTCTGACAGCTACTGGCCCGATTCCCAAGTCCACTTTCGCGACCAAACCTATTTTGTTGACCTGTGTGATCATTCAAACGAGAGGGGAGCGTTGAACGATGTAGATTATTTCAAAATAATATTGCACCAGTTTTACCATAACTGTTCATATTGTGCACTTGAATATCTGTCATTTGTTTTACTAGTTTTTGCTGTGCAATCATTGCGATTACAAGGTCATAAGAGATAAAAATTTCAGTACGAGTATCAGGAAGTTGGATCAATCACAAGACTAGTTTATCGCGTAGTATTATTCCTCAGACTGACGATATAAACAGCGGAACCACCCTAACTTTGATTGAACGCGTTCGGTTAGAATCACCAGCTATGCCAAGCAAATCCAGAGAGACCCAACTGGGTGAATCAAAGCAAGGTACACAAATTTCGAAGCAAAAATGTTTTTAGTGGCATACTTCTAATAGCCTCAGGTCGAGTAAGACTAGATAAGGCAATAGTTATATGACCCCATTGAACCTATCAGGTTGTCCTCCGGAGAATTACACGAAAACGATGGATCGCTTGAAGTCAGCCAGTTCACTCAGCATGGGATGATTTCAGCTTTATACTGGCGATTTCGGAGCTCATTTGAAAACCATTCGTTGTGTTGATATCGCAATCAGCGTTTGTGGATCTGGCGCAACACTGTGATTTACAGAGGAATTAATGCGTAAACTTGGACGGGAACAAGACTTGTAAGAACTGATCGCAAGAGTCTGGTACCTCTCAAACTCAAAATACTCCGATATATAGAAAAAATCAGATTGGAGAGTATACAATCAGTGTTGAAACGTTGGTTAGTATTGCCCATATATCCTATGTTGTTGCATATCCTCAAAAATGGTGTGAATTTCAATTTCTCCTTACGTGATCACTTAGGATGCCCAGAACAATATTACGCACTCCTCATGAATGTATCTTCAGTCAGTTCGGTCTCCGCAAATCCTTCGTATTTGTTGGAGGGGCCCCTATATTGTCAAATCGTTTCCAACTGGAAGTTCACCACGACCTTGAATAACTTGCGAGATGGAAAGTGGTGGAGCGGTAGATCAAACAGCAGGAGAGAATGCTAGTAAGACGGCTTTTATTACCGAGAGAATGAAAATGTGAATTTGTTGGATTAGGTTTTTTGATACATTCAACGCACTGCTTATAAATTGAAGCTCAGTAACACATGTGAAAAAAATAAAGAGATAGATTAGGTATGAATTTTGTCATCAATCAGTAGAATGTTTTCCTTTCAAAGCTTAAGATGAAGATAAAAAACAAGAAGTAATAAGTATAAGGTCACAAATCTTCCATCAGTCTTTGCGGAATCCTCACAAAGTCTTTTATACTGGCTGCGTATTCTGTGCGCGCAGACCAATACGGATTGACAGAAACCAAAAACGAATAAAAGCACTAGAAACCGTAGAAATCGCCCACACTTCCACAAAACAAGTCAAACAGGGCACCAACATAGATCTTGTGAAATGTTTTTTATTTCTGCCTAATTGAATTTGCTAAACGAAGGTTTCTTAATTTCCTCGAATTTGTTTTGTTTTCGCACGGATTCCGTCAGTTACACGGTTTCTTGTCAGGAGGCCCGAAAATTAGGTTAGGCACTTCAAACGGTAACTTCAAAAGCGTGGGAAATCGAACACACTTCCTGACCAACGCTCGTCGTATAACGAATTACCCTAACTTTATTTTAGACGTTCTGGTAATTGAGTCATTTTTGTAAAAATAATTTTCTCCTTTAGACCCAGAAAAAGTATAGATTTTAACATATTCTGAATGAAGTCCCGGCTGGTTCCAAACACACCTTTTCATCCTTATTGGGTCACGTAGTAAAACAGTTCTTTTCGAATAGATGCAATTGAACAAAACAAAGAATACTTGTCTCCACCAGACGACTATCTTGCGTACGATGAATTATCTTGAAGACGAGCAGACTGTAGTTTCATGACCCAAAAAATACTTGTCGGTTGTCAAAAGGAGCATGAAAAATCGCTCTGGGAGACGCAGACAAAAGTCATTGACTCTAACCGTTTTGTTTTTGAGCATTCCAGCTTTGAAAGAAGATCACGAACGGCAAGTACCAATTAGTACGTCATTTTTGCCTGAGCTGAAGTTTTAAATGAATTCATTCAATCTCACCTTCACATGTGCATTCTGGTTGGGACCAGTAGATGAGAAATCTCACCAAAACTCATGCTCTCCTCACCTGCAACAGCACGTCTAACGTTGGTGCCATAAGTGTTCAAAATGAACGAATCTACCAGGTGCAAGTGTTTTGGAAGGTCCCATATGAGATGAACATAATTTTTCAACAAAATACCAATGCGTTCCATTTTAAAGAAGAGCCTAATGAAGTAGTCCTGTAGTTTGTGAATAATCCTACATAAGAAAACTGTTTTCTTTCAATATCTTATTGGTGTTGTTACAATCTTCAATATCTATACCCGTTTCTTTCAGAAAATTATTGCTGTGTACTATAAAATCTCAAAGATAGCTGAACGGGAATTCATATCTAAAGACAGATAGTGTAATAACGGAGAATCGTCAAGTATTGTCGGAATGCGAATGAAATTGTAATTTTTTGGATTATTCAATTTCTCGCGTAAGACTTTGCCCTATGACAGACGTTTGTGTCAAGTCCATTAACCACTTAGCGTCCCATGATTACAGAGATGTTTCGGGTTCCATTAATTCTCCGTAAGGAGCGTTGCGTGACAAATTCATGGAATATTTCATTCCGTTTATATGGTCAATCCACAAACATGCACGAGTATGGACAGTAGATGAAATCATTAGGGATAATAATAAATTGCAAGCAAAATTCTGCCACTTAGATTGATGCACTTATTTTTTTATTCGGTAAATAACGTGTACATTTGTCTCTGTCCTCAGTCAGTGAGTTCATCTTTAGGGCACAGAGCTTGCGAAGCGAGTCACGATATCAAGTGCCTACCTTGTTTTCTTTTACGGGTAGTATTTTCTCCTTCCGTATTCCTAAGTGGAGAAAGTGCATTAAATTATTTCTTCATTATTGAAATTGGGTTTCTCGTCCTGATCAAATAATAACGGTTATGGGGCAACTGTGGTAATAAAACCATCAATGAGCTCATGGATTTATACTACAAATGCACAATAAAATGAATGAGTATACCGACGGATAAATGATGATCATCATATGATATATAATCCGACTTACTACCCAGGAGAAAAGTAGTCTTTCAAGAAGGACTGCAAATCACAAAAACAGGAAACATTTGCTTTTCGAACCCGATGAATTCCGTGTTGTTCAGGGTTCTGCGAATAACTTTCCCCCTACAAATTTGATCGTGATTTGATGCAGCCAGTATCAATCGGAGCAGAGGTTCACGACTGCTAATTCATTGGAACGATTTCCCCAATGAATTTCTTGTCACGGGTCATGATTTGTGAGTCTCTTAATCATAGTGAAGAAAGTAAGTCGATCGATATATTAAAGGACAATGAGTCTACAATTTTTTACTCCACTGCAACAAGTAACCACTTTTACTGGGCGCATGATGCTGCCTGGTCGTTCGAAAAACGAATCAGCTCACATCGTTTCGTGTTTCTTCGCAAGGCCATGTAGACATTCATTGATAAGTCTACAATTTGGATATATTTACTTCTGCCTGGGCTTTCTTTTCCCTAAAAAACTGCAAAAATATCATTATTTACGACGAAAGTGTTCTTCTTTCTCAAATCGTTTCTTGTTTTGATATAGTGTTTCACTAGATCAATGAGAACCACTTTTACTCATTCAAAAAAGACTTTTAAGTAACTTCTATCACAGAAACTCCTGCAAAATGCGTTTTCAAAATCTACGTTTCTCCTATCAACCAAGTAAATGAAGTTTTCCACCTTATTGGCTCATTATTCACCATCATCAGGAAAAAGAACTTTTCGCAGAGAATGCCCACACAAACGAACAGTTTCATTTTCTTTTGGGCCCAACAACAACAACCGTGAAACTGCCATTAAACCACCAGATAATATATAATTATCTACTTGTAGTGAGATTAAACATAATCGACACTTTAAAATGAACTGCTACCGACAACGTCAGAAGTCACTTATTAGTGAACACATCCATCTGTGGTAAATGGGACCTTACTCGTTTTAAAGATTATTCATATTTGACGGCTTAATAGATTATATCTTTCAAGCTACAGGCAAATCAGCCACAGAGTAGTAAGAGTCACTGCATTTCAACTTCTTAGAAAACAATGCAGTGCTATCTGAAAAAGTATTAGATTATACGTAATTTTACATTTCAGCCCTTTTGATATGTTTTGATACAAAAAACCAATGATTCATTACAAAGAAACCATTGGTTCCTTCAAAGTTCGACAGTTCCTATATTTCAAACGATTATAGTTGACCACTTCACCTGGCGTTCCGGAGAAAGCAAGCTACTCTGCCGGACACAAGAGCTACAATTCTATGACATTTTTACCGTGCCGAGTAGGATGACGCATGAATCCAGTGCTTGACTGAAGTGGTCTGAAGGTTTAGCTATTTATCGTACCACAGACACGAGACTTTCGACCGTTCCGAGGTCGGTGATATTTTCGGCATGGTACTACAAGTAGCTGATGTGAACCCTGCAGATTCCTCCAATCCAAGTCCCCATTTTCGGGGAATATCCCTGGTATTTGTTCGTATCGGATCAAAGTATTCATGGTAAATTTTCCTCATTTCTCTAATTATAGGCAAGCAAAAATAAGGGGACTGATTTCGTAGCAGCGATTGCTAAGCAAAGTTTTCAAAGGGTTTGGGTTACTTTTTGGTTTTTATTCTAACCTCCTCTGGAAACAGTACCGAAATTGACTGAGTTGTACCAATTTCACCACGTTTGTGAAGAACTGTACAATGAAACTAATTCCCAGGGATCATTTTTTCCAGAAAGATGGCAAAATATCACAGCCCATGACTACTTTCTTGTGATTACTATCATTTACCTGGAAAGAATGGTCAATATCGACGACCATACCACAAGTACAATAAAAACCAGCACCATCATAATAACCAATAAATTCTGCCACTACTTCTACTATAAGCATAGGACAGTAGGCCAAATATTATATGAAGAAACAAGGTACCCCGAAGCTGAGCATAAGAAATACTCAATGAAACCCTCTGACTGAATAAGTGCAAGTATACTGTCAGCTGTAAATCTTTTATTGCCGAGGAACAGTTGAATTATGGTCTAATCTTTTGAGTGTTGCACAGATGCATGAGTTCCACTAAATAACTTTTTATGCAGAACTTTTTCTTTATTATTACACTGTTGTTTCTGCCGCTGCTAGTACTACTGCTACCACTAATACTACTACTACTACTACTACTACCACTACTTCCAGTGTTACTACTACTACTACCACTACTACTACTAGAGCCATTATTGCTACAACTACTGCCGCTGTAATCCAGAAGACGTCTAGTATACGAGGTGGCGGGTTAGATATATGGCTTTGGGAACACAGTCACACGATGAGACGACAACTGAACTGCTCGTCCACATCAGCTGCATGCATCATCAATTGTGATGCGCAGGAAAATGTTTTCAGTGTATAGTTTGAGCTTCCTGACTATATTAGGGTTCGACAGAGCATCGGGTAGTGATACTAAATAGTTGAAAGTTTTCCCTCGTTTATTTTGATTCGTGGCTGCTCTATGGGTAATTGAGTGCGAGTGACTTTGGTTTTCTCCGAGCAAAATAAGCTTAGAATTATACAAGGTGGGAAATGTAATTAACCTGATAAACAGAACCACTCTTATTATCCTAGGTGACCGATTTGTACTGACGAAATCACTTCTTTGGCCAGCTGGGTCAAGCCAGTTCGTTGAACTGGTTCAAATGTTAATAGTCACGTGGCCAAGCTGATTTCAAGCCCACATATAGGCTTAGATCCCTATCACTATCATAATCACACTTCACGGCCAATATTTGACGAGAAAGGTTCTTCAGCTATTAGCTGTCTGTGCAGAGAAATTGACTAATACCAGTATCTGTTCTTCCTCGTCTTCTTCTACTACTACTACTACTACCACCACCAATAATAATAAGACTACCAGTACTTGCATTAAATAAACTAATACCTCTACTGCGTAGACCAATATTATGATTATGCTTACTACTAAGAGCACCGCTGTTAGTAGTATTTTCAGCAACTTTTTCTTTTATTTGACGCGCACTATTTCGTGGGAACTCTTTACGTTGCTTGCTATATATATATATATATATATATATATATATATATATATATATATATATATATATATATATATATATATATATATATATATATATATATATATATATATTAGACAGTGTGAAATATTTTCTTCATTTTTCTCATTTTCACAAAAGCAGAATCAGATATTCAGATAAACCTGTAAGCTCAAACACACACGAACCATATGATATCCATTTGAGAGGTTACGAATACTGGAGGGCCTAGAATTAATACCAGTGTGGGGTAGTTGCGCCCTTTAAGGGGTACAACGCATTTTTTAACAGCTTAGGTTTCATCTGGTTCTAGGTTTTATCTTTCATTCCCGAGATACTTGAGCAAGACATTCACTACACATCCGTGAACTAAAATGTTCTCATTTACTGGTGGTTCAGTGTTTACCGTTCGATGGTTCTTTAGATTCACTGCCGAGGAAACTAAATTCCGTCACTTTTATCAAACGTATTGTTGAAGTACATTATTACAGAGACATATCACTGAAAAAAAGAGTAGGTTGAACTTTACTGGTGTGAATTTTTGTCTTTCACGGAAAGAATACTGATATTTGTGCAACACTGTTGTACAATTCCTTACTTGATAAGAATGACTTCAAGATTTGGAACTAAATTCACAGAGATATTCTTTGAGGAGTCATTGAAATTTAATCTGGGAAAATAGAATGTTTAAGGTGAAACTATGCAACTAACGAACATCGAAGCAACTGTTGGACAGAAGACATAGGCCGCAGACTGGAAGTTGGAGATGGATCAGGCACAAGATGATTCTTTGCTGAACCCAATTCATAAGAGAAAAAGAAAGAAGGGAACCCTATCCAAAATGTGATTGTTGCTTTGGAAGTGGCGATCTTTTCAAGCACCCTGAAACATAAGAACCTGAGATTGGATAAAGAAACGTCTTGCGTGGAACAGGCAAAAGATTTCTCCCGAAAAAGTGGACTGATTTCAGAAAAAAGTGAGAAACATTATAAGTTTGAAGAAAACTGTTCAGAGGTACTTCAGAGAAAGAGAGAGGGAACAAAAAGTAACTGAAAATGGGGTTGAGGTGAGAAGGTCAGAAATCAATGTAACAGGTTCTAATTGCAACAAACGTACCTAGTCGGAAGAATACGACGTACCAGGAATGCACAGAGTGGGGTATTTGTGAGATGTATTTCCCGGAGAAGGCCTGAGAGGAACGGTACTGAGAACTATTTGTGCCGTGGGAAACATGAGTAAAAATACTAACCTGGTATCAATCAGCCCCCATTTTAGCTAAATAGGTCACAGAACTGTTTGAATGAACAAATATTTTTATCTGCAAAAGCACGGATGAAATTGTGGGTGCTAGGTAAAAGACCAATGAGAAGAAGGAGGAAGGGAACGGGCTAAAAGAGAATTTGTTCCAGCTCCAATCATGGTAGACACTCGCACAAAAATTGAGCCTCCCCTGAGGAAGTCCAGGATCAATGAAGTAGACACGAAAGTGAATCCATATCCGGGAGGTTTCACTAGAAGCCCGTCTTGGAGAACTCGATCAGAGGTCTCGGATAAGACCAGAGATGAAATTCACCATAGGACTTGATTTGTAAATGTCAGACGAGCCGCATTTTCGGAAATAGGTCACCAATAGATCAGGGCTGGTGATGTTGACATTCACGGTTGCTTGGTAGAGCATTGCATTCCAAAAGTGGACTTAACTAATCTCTGGTTGTAGATTCCGTGGTTTTCAACTTATTTGACATGAGAGTATGGCGGGCTTGATAAAGATGGAGGACAAAAATGAAGCATTTTAACAAATGTTAGACCATAGAAACATGGCACAATGTACACGAAACAAGGTGCCTCAAAGTTCGTCCACAATTTTCAGCAGACTCATATCAAACAGGTCACATGCATTAGCTCCTCGAGTTTGGTTCAATGCAGATTTTGGTCAGGTAGTCGAACACCTTTCAAAAGGGGTCCTAATAGCTCCAAAGCTGGCAGCTAAGTTGCTGTGAATGAGCTAAAAATGACGTTTTGGATTGTATGATTTTTTTCTACGGGTCTCCGGACGTTCTCAAGGAACGCTGAGAGGACGATCCACGGTAAGCATTTGCGGGTGCTTACTTTCACTAATTTGCCAAAATAATAAATCTCGATGCACGACGCATTGAGCAGGATATAGTAGAATACGCGAAAAGTACGAGTAGCCACAAAGGAATTTGGATGGTGTCTGCTACGGTTGGTAGAACCGTCTCTTTTTGGAACAGGTGAAAGCTTGAACAGAATTTTGACGGCGAGAAAAATTGCCAGAATAGAATAGGTAGGAGCAATATTAAAGTGAAGGCCGATTGAGATACACAGTTTTTTCAGTTCAATTGACGCATTTCGTCATAACTTGAAGCCTCCCATGTGTTTGAGAAAACATTGCCCTGGGAAAGTTCTTGTTATTGGCCGACGAAAACGGGCCCCACGACAGGCTGTGAAGCCTGGAGTTAGGAAATGTGATGGGATGGATAACTTGCAGACTTTGTGCGCTACAAACGCTTTTATGTGTCTTTTGGGTTCCGATTTGATGAGTGGAAAAGCAAATATGCAGAGATTACGAAAATCTGGTTTCACAAGTTAGTAAATTACCGCTTTACAGATGAGCAAAAGACTGCGATGTTCACTTTACGATGAGGAATCTTAGACCATTTCGGATACTGGTTAACTCATAGATAAGCCTTTCGTTCGGTAGTTAAATTACATGTTTATCATGATAAATGACAAAAGCTAATTAATTTATTTGGCCGACCTTGGCCAAGGTCCCGTGGCTGATCATCTTTCTTTTATGTGATGTAAGCTCTGTTACCGACTTGTAAATATAACGTGTAACGGCAGCGAAAAGAGAAACTGTAGCCTAGGAAAAAACAAATATTCGCAGTTTTCAGGTAATTATGAATAAGAACACTTATATTTAGCACGAATTATTATTGTTCCCAAGTAACCTACTGAAATTCATACTTGAGTGACCTGGTAGGCTTCAGTCTTGGAATCTGCTTTTCTTGGACAGAATTTTAGGAAAACTTAGGTCTTTTTGTTCCGTATAAAGTTGAAATAATGAAGTGTTTATATGCCTTCTACGTTTATCCACAAGTAAAAAAGAAGTCCTGGAAATGTCTAATTCCAGTAGATCACGTGTATTCTGCAGGTCAGGTTTGAATAATGACACCATAACCAGGACATCTGTCTTTAAGTGCTAGACCGAACAATCTGGACTTTTCCAGATCAAAGGATAGTCGGCGTACTTCCCTCGTTACTGTGTTCGACACTGGTGCAAAACGAGCACATAAGTCCACGCGCGTGCACGCATAGCCACTCCCGTACCCTCTCCCGTAACCACGTTGTTGTCATCAACTGTTCTCTCTATTCTCATAAAGCCGTGAAACAGATACATTGCAAACTGAGCCAAAGAGAAAACGCGCTTAGATTTATGGTATGTATTTCATTTTGCATGTGACATTATTCAAAATTTAGTCGCGTGCTTCGGAAGCTTTGACCGCATAAAATAAGTAGCAATGAACTGAAAGAATTTCTCGAAAACAGAATCTTTAAATCCTTATTTTCGAAATTCATACGCTCTAAGCATGATACGACGGTTTTACGGAAAACAGGTTTTTGAATGTGTCCAATACCTGTCATTTTGTGCTCAGGTTTCGTTCAATAAAAAATAAAAAATTCTGATATTCAACTAAATTATTTTATTTGATAACTGATGTACCTTACATACTACGTTTGCTTACATCATCTGAGGGAAGTCGACTTTTGCTATATGAAGTGTCAGTTGTATTTTTGTACAGTTAGCCTATTATCGAACTTCACCCCAGGATCGCAGCGCGGATCAGCCCTCACCGCGTACTACTTCGACGGTAAAGGACGAGGGAGAAAATTGGGCTGCAAATCGTTAACATGTAGCCTCTCACTATTTTTCAATTAGATATGTTATGCACATTTATCGGTCTCGAAACGGAGTGTGGTCTCTAGGGGAATATAGTGCAGCCTCAGCAATCCACTCGTCTAGTTACATTGGCTTTCACGGCAGAAGTCATACTTTCCGAATGGATTAACCCAATCTATGAATTAAGCTTTTTAGACCGACGCCTTTCTGCCATTTTGACTGATTGCGGACTACGGAAATCGGTGGATTTATTACCAAACCTTTCCGAGGAAAGGATAAAACCAGATGTCCTTATAATCAATACACTGAACCCTAACCGCACTAGTGTGAAACCCATTTTCAATTCGGTTTATATTAAAATGGCAAGATATTTTCGTTGGTTTTCAAGTTGTCCAGTAGAACCTACCCCTTCCTAAGAGAATCTTATCACCTTATAAAAAAATACCGAGTGGATAATTGATCGACTTCATCGTTTATGGAACATTCCTATGAGGAATTCGTGATCTGAGCGCACTTTGAAATATCACTCGGCAAGCCAGGCAGGAAAAATAACACGGTTTTTGCTTCCAAGAATCAAGGAGCACGAACCGGCTTGAACAAGAACTAGAAAAACCGTGACTAGGACAATCGTAGGGCACCTTGCTGACACAGGGCACTAGGTGGACAAAGAAGCTTTCATGATGATTTCTAAAGTACTCGTGAATTCGTCGACGGCATTTCGTCAGATCCATTTGGGAAAGGCGGAGGCCGTGGTGATTACGCTGTTAAATCCGTGGCTCTGTTCACAGAAGAGACTTGTCAAATCACTTCAACTACCCCGGCCGGGATCGGAAAAAGGGAGATGAAATCAAGGTGACATCGACTGTGGCCCTTTAGTTGTGACAGAAAGCAGCTAACCCACTCCAGATGTACTTCCTACCCCGAATTTTCCCAACCACATCTACAGCATTGATTAACCATCCCTAATTTGTTGCCGAAAACACTTTCCCGAAAACATGCGTTCCTATCACGAATGTCTAACTGCATTAGCCATAGGATGGAGCTACCGAAAACGAGCTTGTTCGCTATCGCGTGTTTTTCTATAAAAAGTGTCTTCTCAGTTTAAGAATTTTCAGACTCCAACTGGTCTCAGCTGCAGCCCGGCATCCACTCCACATGCATGGTATTGGTCTCTTGACTTTTAGACTGCACAGACTGACTGTCAACGGTCTACCTCATATCAACACAACAGATTTAGCACCCATTTTTCATTTTGGGATGGACGTTTACAACATACCATCCTATGGCGAACGTCTTCTCAGGATGGAAAAGAAAAACTGGAAAAACCTAAAGAGATGGATCACTTGAATGGTTTGCGTAGTGTAACTCTAGACTAGCATGAAACAAAACTGTGCACACATGTGGCGTAGTTTATCGTGAACTTCAGTGTTTAGTGAGAACCCAACTACAGCGGAAATTAATTAGTGTACCGTCCGCTTGCACGGTTCGCGTGAAAAAGAGATCCGCTAAAGGCACACCTAGACGAATAGAGTACTTCATCCAAATGTAAAATGTGCGCCTACTTCCCCATTGTTGCTATCATAACTACTCAAAGGACGTCACCGGTTCTGACATGTTACAAGTTCTGTTCGCATTTTTTGCACAGAGGCAGCCAGCGTTCTGTCTAAAAATTGTCTATTCAGCGGACTGTGTCACAGATATAACTTATTTGTCACTGCTGTGCATTGCAGAACAAACCCTCTATTGTGAAACAAAAAGTGTGACCAGAACGCATTATTTTATCTAGGTATCGTATTTTTCGGGTGTCTGCACTAGTCCCGTGTCAAGTGAGCTGACTGAAATCGTCACAGCTATGCACACGTTACGAGCGCTGAATTCGTCTCACAAAACAAAGGAATTCGTGTCATCCGTAAGCGTACGCGGGCAGAAACCCACACGAAACCTAAGGGTAACTGTTTTTGTCCGTTTAACTGGAGGAACCATACGGTCTTCGAGGACAAAACGTGACTAACGGCACCTCCATTTGTCTGGCACCATGACGCTAACCGGATTTACTCCTAATTGGAGACTGAAAAGGGACAAACGTGATCGACATTCGGTAAACCACTTTTCTCGGACCCAAGAGACCCCATTCGACAGAGTGATATTTGTCTGACTGTGGTTAAACACGTTCGTTTTTCGTCTTTTCCTTGTTTCAGCAGTTAGTTTTTCCCCTAGCCCAGTGGATAAAAGAAATGAGTCAACCGTGACAGTGTACACATACGTATCTGTGACTCAGCACAGCTTGTGTGTTTGTGTGTGTAGTACGTCACAAGGCGTCATATTTCTGAACTGGACGGTTGACCAAGTATTCTGTCACCCGCGAAGATGCTTGTATTAAGTATGGACTGACAGTATAAAAGCCTGTCTAGACTACTAAACCCTCTTGACCTGGGCATGAAATCAGGAAAACGTGCATTTAGAAGAAGAGCAAGAGAATAAGAGATTTCCCTTGAAGTTCATGAACCATCGATTTCACTCAAATATTGGTGCATTTTATGGTTTGATTACGGGGTGGAGGATGTGTGTCTTGGGTCTTGGTGAAAGTTGTCGAGCCGAGATCAGCGCAGTGACAGTCTGCATCGGACTATGTCACTTGAGTTCATTACAGAATGCAGGAAATCAACTTCGATGTGAAATTTTTCATCCACAATTGTCGCATATTTGTCTAACTATTTATGCAGTCATGAAAAGGGTGATGAGCTTCGTAATAATCATGATGGCCTTAATGCGAATAGACAGACGTCATGTGGATTCATACGAACACACTCGCGCGCGCACACACACTTACACACATGGACACCTCCAACGTGTCTTAGGTGACTCCAGGGTGCATTGCTTCGGCTACACATTGATAGTGTTTGGAATCCTTGTCGCTTTCTGAGGTAGGCAAAACACTGTCTAATTTATGCTTGCATCAAACGAATGACCGAGTTCAAGGAGGGGGGGGGGGCTGGGTGGCGGTACAAAATGTTTTATCGCAACCCGCCATTATTCCACTGCGTAAATTTGGTGGTATCAGCAAAGCACGAGGTTAACGGTCTAATTTGGTGACCATTCGGTCAGTTTGTTCGCCGTCATCAAGGTGTAGTTATCACACAATGCGAATCATCAACGCATAAAAAAATGCAAACCCAAAGATTCTCAATCGGGATTGCGTGAATTCGATTTATGATTGTGAGTCACGTGTTATATGATAGGTCATTCGGGTCGCTTCTGAAATGCTCATTTAATTTCAACATAATGTAGAAGTGTTCTTATTCTCGAAAGAAATATGTAGTTACCTGTACGCAAATTCAGTGTACGACGTGTTTGGTCACGTATACACGGCTCATTTTGATGATTTTCACAAGCCCTCGGTTGCAAGGATTGCAGTGTCGATGTGAATAGGCGAAAGAAGCGTGAAGTCAGCTTGTCAAGTTCCCATAGCAAGATTGCGGTGACTCGTAATCTCTAATGGATAGCCTAAGAAGTTTTGAATAAATGACCAGACCTTATTCGGAGGTAGTGCATCTATCAGTCAGGGGCTCTGCTAAATTTTTGGAACCGAACGTTCCAGTTGAACATTATAAGCACCTAGAAATGACCGTATTCCTCCGTTTCAAACTTTTGTTGTCCTAGCTGTCATTTATTGGAGTTATTATTCTCCCAGACGGCCTACATTTCTACTTTATATAGGCAACCGTTAAATTCGAATGTTTTTTAAGAAATAAAGTCAACAACCTAGGGAAAGACTCTGTCAACCAAGACAAATTAAAGAGATATTACTCAGATAATGATAAAATGAACTCATTGAAACTTCAACGCCATTCTCATCGTTCTGGAGCCAATTTAAACGGTACGATCATTCTCACAAATGTTGATCAACTACCGACGTCGTTATTCACGTTTTTAAAATCAGGTGACGTTTCTCCCAGCATTGGCTATCAGGGTGTTTCTCGTGTGTTCCAAATTCTTCGTGTTGCTGTTTCTTTGATGACAGTTGTTATCGTGTGCGTTTCCTTTCGCATCTTACAAGTTCAGCCTCCAAGGAAAACACATCAAATTCCATATATTGTTAGAAATCTTGAGTTCACCTTGATGCTGAAACTGAACATTGGTTGCGTTTTGCTCCGTGCAAAATTTAACATCAGTGTTGTGGTGAAAAGGTTTGGAGGGGTGGTTAGCCGAAATGAAGTTACCTTTCTATGACATATTTTATGCAGTGGTGTCCAGCAGAGATCGCTTTAGGTTTTTACCATTTCAAAAGCAATCTGAACTCCCAACTCCGCTGACCGTTTTTAGAACCACAGTGGGAAAAAAATTAATTATTTAAAACTGTACCTGTTTCATCAAATCTCATTCAATGGAAAGTGCGAATAGGTTCGTACCAGTATTCGATTGCGCGTCCACCTGTTACATCATACCAAAACAATGTCCGCTAAGAGGCTTTGATGTCGAACTGTTTCTTTGGAGTAAAGTTGATCCGAAGCTTTCATGGGCATTAAAATTTGGTGCACAACAGCATCTGGACAAGGAATATATTATGAGATAACTAATTCAAACTTACTCGAAATCTAAGTTTCACAGAAATGAACAAGGTATGTATGATAAGAAAGCTGGGTTGAGTTTGTGAAATTTCCACAACTGGAGTATTTTTAGCAGCAAACTCGCTTTGGGGGCGGACGAATTCCGTGGTATTTTCTTGCACAACCCGCAAGCTCCGGATAGAATGTGTAATAATGGAAGCGTATGATGAGAATACGGAAATTCTGCTATCCATTATTTTCGAAAATACCATTCGTGCTTTCCATGTAGATCATTGATTCATACAGTTATTTCCCACTGCCTATAAAAACTTGTGTTGTTTAAGGTGAGGTTGATGAGTCCTAATGAACTCCAGACCATAGAAATTAGCGCACTAATATTTTTACCCTCGATAGTGATGACAGTCTAGCAATCTGGGTTTCAAATTCTTAGATCATCAATGCTAGAAAACGTGTTCGATGGTCTTGAACCATTGGAAGGAGATCATAATCATCACAGATATTGCACCTTAAAACAGCGTTTTCAGAAAAGTACTACTATCGATGGCAAAAAAATATAAACCCAAAGGTACAGCTTACTCACATTGGATTAGGTGATCAATTTTAGGTTGTTGTTCTAATGTATCTCCCATTTCAAAAAGGCATAATTTATAACGTGAGAGAAAAACACCTAAGATTTTAGAAGAAGAGAAATCAGTTAGATAGTGAACAATTTCCAGAAGGAGTCGCACCTCTCTTCTCAGTCAGGTCCGGTGAACAATGCTTCGTGGGTCCAGTAAGTTTCACGGTGGCAAGCACATCATTACCGCGTGAAGTTCCTGGCTTCCCGCAACACGTTTGCACATTCGAATCGTAAGTTCAAGGCGGCGACAATAGGTTATTCAGAATCCCTCGTTCATAGGGGGTCCCATGGAATCTTACTGAAATTCAGTCATTATTTGAGGGAACTTCACAGAACAGATTTGCCGAATATGTTTTGGGCACAGCCATTCCTCCAGCTTTGTTTCACTGTCCATCCCGGCATTTCCTTCGATTTTAGTGAGATCAAATGTCATTTCGGACCCTTTCCAAATACGCTTCGGCATTCGGACAATGGGTCATCGCCATTGATGTTTATTTGCAGTGACATAGTTCATAAATTTCCGACTCTGTGAAAGGCGGCTCTTTTGGCGTTGGATATTCCACTCCCACGAGGACATTGTTGTGCGGCAGTCATCCCTCTGCACTACAGGTGATGCCACTCTCATCGGCTGACAATAATCCGCGTGTTTTTTACGTTTCTCTTTCGAAAGTGTTGATGCCAAACATATTTGCACCACCCACACTCAAGTATTCAGATGGGCCTCGCATGGTTGCATTAAAACAGTCAGCAGTACTACCAAACACAGTTGCATTATTCCCATCTTGTCCAATAACATGCTTCTCTTTTATCTTTATCGCTTTACTTCCTTCCTTCATTACCCAGTAATGGTTTGGTCGCCGATGGTCAAACGGATGTCATCGTGGACTTCGGAAAATAACGATCCGGGTTCGATTTTAAACAATGCCAGTCACTTCCCCCTTTGGCAGCCTTCCAATGACCGCTGCCGCTTCTTGAATTGTTGAACTTTGTTGTACAGTAAATAAAAAAAGTAGTAGAAATAGTGTGAAGGGCATGGTACACCATTTCAGGGACGTGGTCTCAGCCAATTTGAGGCTTTCAATCGGGCAGAGTGACCGGATCGGCAAACAAATTCGAAATCGGGACAGGAAGGCTAAAAGCCCACATTGATGACGGAGAGATTTGCAATAACTATTAGACTCAGAATTTCGGTGAAAGTTCTCATCCATTTTTTGCATTCGCTCCGTTATCCAATGATTTTCGGGACGTAAACTCGCTCGCGGAGAGTTTAGTTGATATTAGTTAACTGATATTTTTTCTCGTTCGCTCATGCACCTTGGTTAATCAATTTTATCATGTGCCAGTTCGCACGCATCCTAACACCACAACAAATGCAGTCTCATTTCGCGTCGCGTTCATTTTTCTTTTTCATCTGCAAGATGCTGTAAGGTTAAGCAGCGGCCGATATTAAACAGCAATGGAGTGATTTATCCGTGCCTTTCGGAAATGATGCTTTTGCTGTTTTTCGGGACCTGTAGCCTAAGTCTGATGAGGCAGCCAATTATCGTAGCAGCCTTCACCTTTTAGTGATCATCAGAGAGATTAGGAAATCATTCTGTGTTGTGCACTTGCGCTCAACTTTTACACATTTATCACGGTTTTTCTGAGATCTCACATGACTTTATGTAATACAGGTTTGTTCACAATTCTCATTCATGGGAATGATATGGCTATAAATACAAGGCTTCAAATCAAGTTAGCGTTTTTGTTTGCTGCCGTAAAACAATAATACTGAAACCCACCCATCTTTCGTGCTTATAAGGAATCATCAACCGCAGTGCGTAACCAAGGAAACCCAAATGAAACTGAAATTCCACATTATATATATATATATATATATATATATATATATATATATATATATATATATATATATATATATATATATGTTTGTATGACACAAGTTATCACTAGATAAATCACGCCTGATCACAAGTGTTAGTTTGAGTACCAAATGATGCATCGACCATTTGTTTCTGGAAGTTAATAGCACTTCGCCCAGACAGGACGTGACTCTCATGAGAAATGAGTTCTCATGGTGGACCAGAATGGATCGAGGTCATCAAAGGCAACTAACAGTAAAAGATGTGTGATAAACTGTTCCACGAGCACTTTGATTCTCTGATTACTTACAGTGAAAATCAGAAACTAGAAAATGTTTCATTTGCATCCGCTCGTGAAATTTATTCATCAGATTTTGACATTTAATCGCATCTCAGTAAGTGTGTACACAAATTTGACAAAAAAAACTGAAAAGTCTTACGAGTGCTTTTCAAATTCCACGTCTGCCTAATCGCATTGGTGACTAAGACTATGGAAAGCAAACTATTCAGTTGAATGCCAAGAGGCAGATAGGGTCAGACCAAGTAGTTTTAGGGACAGATTACTTGACAAACCACGAGAAAACAAATGTTTGTTCCGTTAGCAAGATGTCATGGTAACATTCCTAAAATACTTGATCAAAGATTTTGTTTCGTCATTCCGTTTTGTTCAATAATCGGAGCTTTATTTTCCTTTCTTCGTTGTTTTTCAGCTAGTTGCTTTTCCTAAGCAGGCGGAGCTGATCAGATTGAAAAGTTGCATCTATTTATATACATAGAAAACCGCAAATTTTTCCATTTTTAGTTTTAGAGTGACTTATGTCATGATGCGAATATTCAGAGTAGGTTATTTCGTGCATTGTTCCAGGAAATAGCTCAACTTGAACTATGCCATGTGTTCCTACTTACTGCAGAAGTTGGACTATTTTGGTCAACTCTAATTGGTGAGTTTACAGTTAGACTACTACGTCTACTGTTGAGATCACTGGAGGTGGTCGAACACCCATCAATGTGGATTTTAGACTCGTCTGTTCCGAGTTGGAATCCTGCCGTGCCCTTCGACAGTCCTTTCTCCGACTGACAACCTCTAACTGGTTGCAACTCCTATCCAAAAAATACTGAACCACGGTTATATAATAAAAAGGAAGTAACAGAAAAAGCAATTAAAAGATGACTTTACATCAAATTTATTCGGTCTTTGTGGTCAGAAATTATCACCTAATGGTTGCAGCATGGATTGGTGTTGTTATTTTGTGTGTTATAAAGATTATTGAGAACCAAATACAAAATATCTCTACCTGCCAAGATATCTTCAAAGTTTCAAAGGGGTTCTTCTTTTCAGTGCCTTCCGTACCGATACCTTCCCGTGGAAAAACCAGATTAGTTCAAACACTGGTCAAACAGAAAAGAAAGTGATTAAAACACTGTTCACTGGATTCCCAGTATCCGTTAAGCAGTGAACAGCCCTTTGGGTGTGTTTTTATTGTAGTATTCTCGGTAATCTGAGTCGTAAAACAAGCAGAATTCAGTTTAAAATGTAGTCATTTATGAGAAAGTGAATACATGGTTTTTGAGTGCTTGATCATTGTTAGTAGCTCCACAATTTCCGGAGATCAGCGAACTAGTTCCTAATACTTCAATCTTTCATGCAAAGCGAAGCAAATTTAAGAAGGTACCCAATACGCTTCTAATCTAATAGACGATATTGTAACGGAGAATGCTGGGGCAAAGGAACGACGTGAATATCAAGGCGAACGGATGAACCGACCGGGAGCCACAGAAAAAAAGAACAGACCGCGAATATGTCACAGGCTTCCCGAAGCAGACAAAGAGAGGCATATGAACTAGCAGAGGGGAAGCAGCGGGATCTCCTGCACTCAGCAAGATAGCCCAACTGAGGGGCTGCTGACCAAGCCGTCAGCTGAGACAATCGAATCAGCCGAATAGAAATGATGCCCCATAGAAGCAAGCTATCTGTCACGGGTAACTGGCCGGAACGCACCCGAAGCACTCAAGCAGCCGCAAGAGCAATGTTGGTGCCGCGCAATCTGGAAAAGGGCCTATATAAACGATTGTATGTGTTTTATGACTTGACTTGTTTGGCCGTTGAAATAAAAGTATCCTAGCCCGTGTTGTCTTCCTTGTTACAATGTGATTATAAGATTTTAGAAAGAACTTGTAGTTATGTAGTTGTGGCACAGAAGATTTGTATCAGCAGTACAGGTTCAAATGAGTCATTTTTTCTAAAATGCATAGGATGAGGCCACTACAAATTGCACAACTTAATAAGCCAGGGGAAGGATAAAGAACGAAAACCTGTCTAAATGGTAGGAGTATGATGTGTTGGGAACAGAGGTAGTGAGATTGGATTGCTCTCTCCCCTGAGAAATAGGGCTGAGTAATTATGTCCCGGGGTAAAATGTTTCGCACTGACATGCCGAATGCCAGAATTAGGTGTTTGTGTGTGCGTGCTACTTGTATTTCTACTTGTATGGAAGGCTCATGTAAGCGGTATGCCTAAAATTTAGCTCATCAAAAACACTATGATAACTAGAACAGTAAGCAAACAGTCATACGTACATACATATCTATCTCGAGTTCGAATCCTTGAAAGACCTGTCTTACAAAATATATTACATTGTTATATAATAAAGAAGGTTACGTTGTTAAATAACAAAAAATGAGTAAAAATAAGAATATCTAACCCTCATTTGTTAGAACCGGGACCAGATAGGGTATTTTTAGGGGTTTTGCACATATTTATTCTAGAGGTTTGTTGTTGGAGTGCAAAACCGTTGAGTGAATGTTGATGACAAGATTACGAGTTTTCGTGAAACAGTTGAATAGGTTCATGGAGTGCCATACGGGCTAATATCGAACAAAACCGAATACGCTGATCAACGAGTCCAGTCAAAAGAAAGTAAATGGGGTAGATAAAACGTGACTTGTTAATATGAAGTCATGGCTTAAAGCCTCAAGGTCCCAATCCAGAAAGCTGAGGAAAAGTGCACATAAAACTAATGCGGGGCGGATAGGCACGTGGAAGGGCGAGATTGGAAATAACTTACAGCTAATCAGAATATACGAGTTTCAGTATTCAACACGAGAGGTCTCGAAGTTTTGTATTACGGCATAGAATGAGTTCTTGTCTGCCGTAAAGTATTATGAACGTTAACTCCCAACTGCTTGACAGAGCTCATATCGGAAAACACTTGGATAGGGCGAAAATGGGGTCTTTTGAGAAAGTGGAGCGGAAATTGCTGTAATCGTACTCACGGCACTCGGAAGGGTTCAGTTTTCAATCAGATCAAGTGAAAAAACGTTCTGTCTGAGACAGGTTTTCGATGCAGTATCTAAAATCAAGGAGCTCAGGAATAACCTGGCCAAGAATGACGTCGTCAGCATATTTAAGTATTTCAGACGAGAACAAATTGGTGACCCGTGATCTAGGCGAAGAATATGCCAGGAGACTTTACTGCACCCAGCAATGCTTCGGAATTGTAACGAGATTAGTAGTATGGCAATGTATCTGGATGACAGGACAAAATTCTCCTGGAAGCTCACGACTGGTTTCAAGGTCTTAGCTGCTCATCAGGTATTCTTTTGACAAATTTGCTGTGGATGTGTGTCAGGTTGATTTCAATCAACTGGAGATAAAGAATGTGCACTAACTGTTCTCTGTACACAGGGGTCGCTTATTAAACATCTTATTCCGATGACCTCAGCGATAGCTAGTGTGTACATCCGGACCTTTTTCGATCGGTTTTCTGGCTCTTGTCAAATGTGTGCAACAACTTGCTTACGATATACTCGATGATTAATATCGACCAACTGATCAAGTATTGCAAGTAATATTGTTCCGGATCAACTTGACTAAGCCAATGCGGGCTTTGCTACTCCATATAGAGAGATAATTGTTGTGTTGTATAACCTGCATAGAGTGCTGTTCACAAGGGAATCCGAATAAACAGGAAACCTTTCACGCCTTCAGACTTTGTCCCTGTTCTGTGTGTGCATCATATGTGAAGTTTTCAATGAATAACCTAATCGTGGCTTTGTGAAGTAGTTCGTGGAGCTCTAAGAGTTTTCAATTCACCATTGGAAATCACGGAAACCACCAGCTGGTATATGACACATAACCAACGATGCGTGCCTACCGATTGCAAGTGAAGACCCAGACCATGGATATACCTCTGATTCATACACCTCATCGTTCTATTCTCTGGACTGGCTCTAAATAATTTGCTTTACGTCAACGCTAGGTGCACTATCGCAGTTTCGGAACAGTAGAAACCTGTTCATCCGTACAACAGATGACGGGGTTTTACGGAACACTCTTCAGTCGGGGTTGAAGCGAAGTGAAAGCATTACAAACAGTCTACAGTAGTTATATTTGTGACACACATGTGCCCTGGTTTCAAGCCCCAGTAGATACAAGGTCGGTTTGCACTGCTACCAATTCCGAACAAACCGGATGGAAAGGCAGAAAGTGGACCGCTGTTGTGGTTTCCAATCCTCACATACTGCCTGACTGATAATAATCATTTCACCAACTTGCAATATTCGTTAAAATCCAAGAAATACCATATTTAATTATTGCTAAAAGAACTCAAGAGAGAAAACGTCTACCAAGTCAAATATCATGGAAGGTGAAATTTCCCACTCAGCAGAAATATGAGAGAAGCAATGGGACATTGAAGTTTCCGTCCAGAAGATAATTATATGCGTAATGTTTTACAGCTTTTCAGCATACGGAAGCCAACTAAATGAGAATGAAGTCAGCGAATCCGGAACACATTTGGGAAATGATTTACACGTTCAGAAGAACATAACAGCATCATCGGTTGCGGTTTTGACACTTTCTACCATAAAACTAGGGTGAAATAATTTCGTTGATTGGCCAAGGGACTGCTTTTGATCCAGTCCTCCTAATCAGTTGCAGAGAAAGACACTGGAGTTGACACGGTTTTGGTGCACTCCATAATCCATGTATAATGGAAATACGAGAAAATTTAGAGCCTTTTCCCGAAGTTATTCAGGTAAGTTCGGGTCTCCAGGCCCGGCCGGAGCAAAGGAGTCTTCCACGAGTGGGGAGCTACGACATGTTGCACAACGTGAAAAAAGTATTTATATATACTGATAAAAATTTGACATTCGTCTAAACTCAAGGCTCTGTTTCCTTTTTTTCTATATGCAGGACATTTCACCAGTAAAAGAAATGAAACATTTGTGAGAAATCATTGTAAATAGCATAATAATATTAAGTAGTTGTCTCATGCTTGTTGGGTTATATCAGTAATGCATCTACGGCAACTTCAACGGAAACTCAAGCTAGCAGAGCTGCACTTTGAGTTTCACGTATTACTCACGTGATAAAACTCAGTAGATTGTCTATAAGACATTTCACTCACTTAGTTCATCCTTGAGAAGCGTCCTTCATGGAAGACGAATATTGTGTTGGTGACTGCGTAAGCTTCCGAGGTATGTGATTTGCGTGCACCGTGACAAGAAGCAAACCAATCAAAGCCTGAACGGATAATTCCATATATGAAGTGAGGGACTGACCAGGCATTGAATCCAGGTCCAATTTCAAATAGGAACTAGGTGTATTTCTGCACTGCACAAAGTTAGATCAAAAAACTATACGGTGCTTCTGGGGTTTTCATTGCGGGAAAGAAGCATTATTGGGTCGGACATCTTCCGTGGGAGTGATTTTCACAGTACAAGACTGTTCCTGATGAAGCAAACCAAGTCGAAAAAATGACACATTCTAGCGTTCAGGCTGTCTTCTAAACCCGCCTACGCCGAATAGCCCAGAAGAGTTACACAATGACACCGGGAGCTATTGGCAAGCCACGATATTCATGGTTCTGCCTTGCATCAAACCTAATCGAGAAGTTTGCTACTTAGCCTGTTTTTGAACAATTAAGTGTCTACCGTCATCGGCGTAATGACACATCAGGTACAAGTTTTGTAGCTATCCAAGGGATGCTTGGATTGTTTAATTATAGTGCAAGACGAGTCCTTTCAAAAATTTCATATTTCATTCAAGTATTCGTTTGACCTATTACTCAGGTTGTTTACAACGGTATTATATCAATCATCACTGGCTGGAGTTTTCAGTCGATCGCCGTTTGAATTTTTATTTGTATTTGGTCAGACTTTTGTGGAGACAGATGCCCGCATTTCCGTCGAACAGGATTCACACTTGGCACCTCACCGAATCAGTGGGATGAAAAAACGACTACATATCAAAATTGCTAGGAAATTCAGCCGATACTCGTGCCCGGTTCGTGACGATTCGGGCCAGATACGGAACAGTAGATTTTTTTAAAGTGGTAATACGAGATGGTATGAATCAAAAGGATGAATGTGTAGAAATGAGTTACATTTGAATAGATCACGGTGTAAAGAGTGACAGCTCTCTGCAAGGATTTTGGGAGCGAACTTTTCACCCACTGCCAGGTGTAGTTCGCACAGCATAGCAGGTAGTGCAGTTGAGGGTATGAAAGATACACCATTAATTAACAAATTCCAAAATCTTTTTTCTCTAGGCCGGCAAAAATAACAGGGGAACAGTAAAGTAGAACATGAAAGACATTGATAAACGAAAAGGGAAACAACACTCAGTTCAAAATTAAAATGCCTAGGTTTTCGGACTTTAGCCGGCTTACTTACTTCACGCAGTTTGAAAAGTGAGGTGACCACTTCAAATCTCTATCGATAGAGATTCCTAAGTATTTGACGGAACCCGATGTAGTTAGTGGTTCTGTGGAAATAACAGATGGATCAGATAGATAAGTTGATCGAGAAAGGGTAAGTGTCATTTCAAAGCATTTGGACAGATTTAAACTCCAACCGGATGGAACAGAGAAATAATAAATGTGGGACAAAATACTGGAAAAGTCTTTTAAGTCCTGGGTTACAGAAACAGTCTGACAAAGAGCCACATCATTGGCATATTTAAATAAATCTGCAGGAGATCTAGGTGAAAGATCTCTAACGAAAAATAAATGGGAGGGACACACAGCTCCCTGAAGTATTCCTGAGTTGTTCACCAAAGGCTTGGATATTTTAAAACCTAATCGTGTGCACTGACTTCTGTTGGTAAAAAATCAAACAATCGTGGCAGTAGCTGCGTGAAACCGCCAAAAGCTTCCAGTTTACGGAGGAGAAGAGACCACGGAATAGAATCGAAAGTGGATGAATAGTCTAGAAAAGAGAGTTCCACAGACTCTGCTGATCCATCCAAGGATACAATGTAGACCGTGGAACCAATAGCATCAACGAAGGACCCGTTTGATTTATCGACAAACGTCAGGGAGTCGTCCGGAGAGTTTATGGAAGAATTCAAAAGTTTGCGAATGCCGTGCCAAGTGAGTTTTGGACCAGAGGAAGTCACAATAGTCGGAGAAAATAGTTCAGCCATGACACCAGAGTTATAGGGTTTGGGTATAGGAACAATGGTGACTGGTCTGTAGCAGTCTGGAACGGGATACGAACACAAGGATTTGTTTAAGACAGAAGTAAATATATCGGTCAGGGCAACAGCATCACGTCTCAAAAGTGATGACGATAGGCCGTCAGGACCAATACCTGGGGTTACTTTGGAATTACTAAGAAGCTCAAGGTCTTCTTGCGTAGAGAATGGGGTAATGTGCACGCCATCTACTGGAATAAATGAAGTCGGAGAGTCATTTAATGGGTGGAGAAGAGCACTGTTGATTCTGCCAACTGCCTTAAGACATTCGAAGAGTAACCACGATGATGCATAACGCTAGAACTTATATTCTGTCACTGGTTGAACTTTTTCAGACAAGGAGAGGTTGAAGTAGCCTCTCGCTACCGTCGAGAATTTTAAATTGCCTCCTTAAAGGTTTTGGCTATATGATGAGGCTTCGATGGCTCACAAAATCCCATGACAAGAAGTTTAGAGGGAAGCCGATTCCAATGACTTCTAAGTTGTTAAACTGTACACCGGTTGAGATAGACGGTGACATACAACGACCAAACTTGCTGCTGGAGTGTTATTTTGATCCAATGAATAAGGGGGAATTCATTGAACACGAAAAAACTGTTTCCAGACTGTCAGTTTTTTCGCATCGTGGCTCATATTATCACGTTTTTTTGATTGACATCACACTTGAACAGACGAAATTAGTTAGTTTATCGTGATATGTTCCACAGAGGGGGAGAAAATCAGCCTGGAATAACTTTGTACGGGGTGGAGAATTAGCGTACTGTAAAATGTTTATGCCAGGGTTAGATTATTTCCGAAAATTATTATTCCATCCTAATTTAGACAACTTGTGTGTGATCTGAACCACTCTATCGAAAGGAAATTCACGAAATCCTGTTTCATTGAATACGGTTTCTTGTTGAATTAGGATCGACGGATAGACGGGTTTGTTATTTTGGCAAACTGCTAAAATTCGGCAGCGGCAAAATATAATGCGTAAACGTTTTCAGTAAAAACATCCATTGTTGGTGATTCTCCGCACGGTAAAGTCAGTAACATTTTAAAAACAAAAGTGCAAGAATCAGCAAAGAAGCTGTTTGCGGGCATTATTTCATATGGTTAAAAGGCAAGACTATACCGATGTTTCAAACTCAGCTTCTTCGGCGTAAGCGATCGCGATGCCATTCACGATTTTTACCACTATTTCCACTGTGGTCTTGGTAAATCATTAGAGACTTGAGAGTTGGAGTACAACGGCTTCGTGCTTTAATTGTCCATATAGGGCCAGATTACATAAGCTACTACGAAAGGATCATACAGGTAGTGTCGACGGTGATGCGTACAGATATACAATAAGCACGTTTTGTGCTCGCACAAGACAGCATCACCACAGAATCTCGTAATTCTGTATGCACCATAATTAACAAACAGTTATGTTTTATGACAATCACCCTTGTGGTCTGCTTATATGCGGTGAATGACTGTGCTCAAAATTCAGGCAAACCATTTGCTTGCTAGTACCAAAGGGCCTCAACGATGACGGAATATGAGCCTGTGAGGGAAAATGGAGCAACATTATTTAACATTGAATTGACCCAAAATTTATCCAGAACACAATGTTCGAACGCGTTACTAAATATTTGGTCTGCTTGTATTCTTCAGGATTTTTGTAGCCTTAGAGGCATACAGCCAACCATTTAGTGATGAAATAGTTCTCCATCTAATGCACCATCACATGCCAAACTTTTGACTCCAATAGCAAGAGTGTGGGTATCCCTTTGACTACTCTCTTTAGGACAGATAAATTTACACGATTATGTGTAAATTTGCGTTGTAGTGAACAGATTCGAGGTAGCTATTTTGGTGTTCGATTGGAATAAATATAGGATCCTGTGGTGCTCTTACTAAGCTTCGGATTATGAGGTTTCTTTTTTGTTTTGTTTTTCAGAGTGTACACCTGCAGCCCCGACGGAAGACCTTAGTCACGCGTACTACAGCATTTCTAGAGGATGATTGTTTTAACTGGACCTTGAAGGTTCGTATATGCTCACAATTCTTACAGTGAATATTTAACAATCAAATCGTTCTGCATGACTTCTCTTACAAACTTCTCGAAAAACAATGCACGAACCTTTATCCTGAAGAACTATTATCTACCCAGGTAAAATTCTTCGTTGAATTCCGAGAGGATCCCACAAAACATTGAAGATTTTCCCAATATTCGAGGCTTCTCGAATTGAAGTCCACCAACAAAGCTAAATGTGTTTCATTCCGATCCAAATGAATAATCGTGGTAGGTATGATATGCACACTTTCGGCGGGATAATTTTCGGGGGATATTCGTGCACCAGATGACATTTTTCTGAGCCCCCTACGGCTTATCATATACCCAACACTCATACGACGAACCGACCCATCGCCAAAGCGACAGGGCTCGTGATTTGAATCCGCCGATGAAACCAGTACGTGCTTCCATTTGTTGGGCTTACAGTGCAGCCTTCATGTTACGTGACACTAGCAACACTGAAAATTGTCACTATCCCATGTCCAACAGGTAGTGAAAGAGCAAGAGAACATCCTCGCACTGGATTAGGGACAGGGATTTTCGGCATCGTTTTCTGAAATATGTACTTGGGGTGGTTTTTCCTGTGATTCATCCGAAAACTGATGTTCCTATTCGCATTAAAACACTGAGCAAGATATGGCAAAAAGATTGAAAACTACAGGCCTCGGCGATTCTGCTTTGATCCCCATAATAGAGTTGCCGAGAAAATTCAGCAACGTTGGGTCTTTTCATCGCTATTCTGATAATAATATAGGCGATTACCGAAGCGCGCTCAAATGACCTTGAAGCCAACGCTCACACTGACGCTAGCTGGGATTTCATTTTTCAGTAAGTTTGGCAGTCATTGCTAAAAAGCATTTTTTAACCCTGTATATCATGAAATCTCCAGATAATGGAACTATTTCTCCTAACTTCATAATACAGGCACAATCGTCAAAAGCATACTCACCGGAAAAATGAGTTCTATCACAGTATTCGGAAATTGAACTTATCTAAATATAACCTAGGTTAGTTTATGTGGTTCTGTTGAGCAGTTCAATTATATTAACATGCCTTCGTAATAGTTTACTTTGTTCAGATCGTTTTACGCTGACAAAAACAAGGTCACACATATTCAACTTCCCTTAGAGCAGCGAAGGCCGACTTAATTTGAGTAAAAAGCTGTAAAAGCTGTTCATTATTAGTAAGGCAAATGAAACTGCTATAAGTGGTAGGAAAAAAGTTGGTGAATGTCCATAGAGTTGTAAGCAAACTTCTTTCAGATAAATGTTCTCAAGCTGAAAAGCTTTGTTCATTATGAACTGCAACAGCGAATCTGATGTGGAATATTTAAAGGTTGAAAAAGGTTTTGTGGTATACCTGTGTGCGTGCAAGATAGAGGGTACCAGAGTACTGTGCAATAAAATAAAAAGGAAATCATATCATTTATTTTAGAAAATAAAAATAGCAGACGATTTTGTACACTGGCATTTATGGAACATTTCATCATATGTTTATTGCAGCTTTGGCTAGACCTAGACTCATCTTGATCCTGAAAGGAAAGTTATGAATAACCTTGTCATAAAATGTCGAGGGTTCACTTAAATTCCGGCCGATAACCTATCGAGGTCTCTACTCTGATCCCTTTTTTCATCTAATACTAGCGATAAAACGAGAAAATAATTACTAGTGACCAACTGATTGACCATCTCAAGCAAGAAAAAGCTACCTCATTGTCGTTCTTTGTGGCTGGGTCCAGTTTCATATGTTTGTAAGACGTATTTCGGGCTTTCAGGCCTTTGTGACCAATAACTTCTGCAGCTTGTCAAAAATCGGGATCAGGTTGTAAAAAATCTAGATTCTGGTTATAAAATTATGTTCAGTGGAAAGATAAGTTGGATCTCTTGAATATATATGGTCAGTCTAGCTATTAATATAATGACCTTCGAAGAACTACTGTGCAAGTCATCGACAGCTTAATCAAAAATTAGGAGTTTTAAATAGGTGTTGTTGGCTAGAAAAAAGTTCTGATCCTTGATTATTGTTACATTTTGGTGGTCTGAAAGCTTCAAGTTTCGGGTCCTCTTATGATTGTTTCGCGAGTTGCACTCATGACAAACTGTGTACCTCAGCTCCAAGCCAAATACTGAGCACTGAAAGCCGATGTGAACAATTTGTCAACAATTTTAAAGGCTGGTGGTCACCTGTTGGAAGAGATCCATGATTATCAGATACGCATTGCAATAAAGCATCTCTCTAGATTATCTGAGTATGATATTTCATCGAAAGTGCTTTATAAGAGAATAAGTCAGCACCTCACTTTGCTGGTGGGAGCTCAATCGTCTTCTAAGCTGAAATACAGAGGGAGAGAGAAGTGTTCAAGTGTGCTAGGGACACAAGAGGTGTGAACACTATCAGTCTTGTTCTCAATAACTGGATTAACGGACCCGGTATTTTAAGTCTAGCGATGGACATCTAGTCTAGACAGTCAAAGAGCTGGAGTAACAATCGAATCATGATACTTATACAACAGATCACAAGAATCTGCATGATGTAAACAGAAACTCTAGTGCGAAGGGAAACACAAATGGGAAGTTGCCGTTCTTTTCCAAATTAAACAAAATAAACCGTAAGGATAGTCAAAGTCAGAGAGTTGCGTACCACAAAATCGGAGAAAAATGTTTAGACTAGAAAGAGTCAGTGCTTTGGCCAAAATATACAACTACGGACACAAAGTGAATCTTTCTCTCTTAATCAGTCTTGGTGAATAAGAGGTTTTGTGGGACTGATGACGTCAATAATTTCCTTATAATGCTCCAATCCTGAACTTTCATTGTTGTATGCATTTCTGCTGTCGAGTAAACCCAGCTTACGCTGATTGGATTACAGATTATCATTTTTTCGTTCTGTGTCCAGTGACAGCCGACACACGGAACTAAAGGTTTTGCAATTATGGACTCGATGTTGCTTGGAATCAGCTGGTATTTTCCTCAATATTTCTGTTGCTGAAAGCTGTGCTTCTTCTTGTTGTTCTACTTCACGCATCAGAAAGAGCAGCTGGGAAAACTGATCAACCCGAAACCTAATCCACGCAATACACAATAAGCTCCCACTGATTTATTGCAATAACTTCTCGTGTTCTACATAAATGCTAGTGAAAATGTCCTTTAACGAAGAAGATTTTATGTGGGCGAGAGATCTTCCAACATGCACAATTTTATCTAACCTAGTTGTAAAGTTATTTGTTTGCTCACCTTCTAGAAAATGAAAATGTCTTTCCTTCGACTCGAACTTCCCTTTCTTTCCGTTGGTTATTACATGAGTAGGTTGCACAAAGAGAGGTGATTGCAAAATAAAACATGATGTCGTTCCGTTTAGGACCTAAAACATTTCAACAGTATTCCGAAAAGTAGCATCTCGCATTGCTTTACTCTGATAATTCGAGAAATCTCTACTTGTCTTTTCAATTCCCCAATTTACAATCTATCCTTTAGAGTAAGAAAGACCCAAATTTACCAACTTCTGCCCACGATCTTCTCTATTGCCTACGTCGACTGACTATGATCAAGTAGCATCAAACACGTTTCGAGGTTGATTTGTTCTTGAGCATGGAAATCCTCCAGGTTCGAAAACTGTCTTCAGGTTGGCCTGGAACACAAGAGGCTGTTATTAACGATGTACACGGTATTCCCTTTTGCATGAATTGCTGGAAAAGAAGAGACTTCTGAGTAGGCTACCGGCATTATTAGTCACACTTTACAAACATGGAAAATTTTCGACTTCACTTTCATGTTTGGCGTCCAGGTGAGTAAACAGTGCATGGATATGATTTCTGTTCATCAGGAGAATAATAGCCTTATTCTGTTTTGGGAAAGTGATCGGGCGCCAAAGACTAGCATTTGACTCTAACTGATTCCCCCTGTATGATGAACTTTATCGTCGGTTAGGCACACGTTTGCAAACATTTTTATGTGGAGCACGAAAAAACTGTACTTTTCTGTCGGTGAAGTTTTTCACTTACCCAGCCTGTCTTCCTACCTCACTCGTCCTCCTAGGAATTATCCAACTCCGAGACACCAGTAAACCCACTTTAGCAGTCTAGCGAATGGCCTGAAATATTTTTAAATTAAACAGCAAAAACTGATAATTGCTTGAGTCAAAGATTTGTTGCAATTCTGAACAACGGATACCGACTTGTTCACCTCCGATCAGTCGTTATCCAAACTAGGGAATGGAACAGGCGGAGAGTTCAGTAGTATCCACCATTGTTAGAGAAGGATGTTTACTGTTAACTTGTCAGGTATTTTGAATTTATTTCTTCAAATATTCCTTTGTTTATTTTCTTCATCACGGAAGTCCGTTTTTCACCGCTTTTCTTTCAGTATTGCCGGATAAATACTGTGGAATACCATTGCCCTCGACTATATGACGTACTTGAGGAAGTACATTGTGCATTGTGTTTCAGGGTGAACCACAATACTTTGAAAAACCTCCTTTCAACCTGCCCAACGGTGCTTTAATGAAGTATAGCACTTCAACCGAATAGATGAGAGGATAAGACTGGGTATAACCATGCGCAATCAATAGTAGTAAATAGATGCTCATCATTGAGCAAACTGTATTTGAAAACTTTCATTTTCCGTCAAGATTTCCAATGGGAAGCAAAGAAAATGAGTTTTTACAATGAACTCACGAGCGATTCGAGATTTCAGAAGTGTAAACTCGAGTACCAACAGACTTTTCATCTATTCTATGCAAACAGGAACTCTTAAAGGGTTGCAGTTGCGAGTTAAAGCTATCCAAAAATGATAGCTGTGAAAGCTTTTTGAGAAAACGCTGATAGAAAGAAAATCCCAAAATAGGATAAACAAGCTTTCTTAGTTTTATCTTGCCAAGTCGATGTTGTCAGATTAATGATAAAATCTGCAGTCAGTAACTGAACAATTCGTCCTACAGAATCAGTACCATCGACGTTAAAAAAAGTTCAAACCTTACGCTCAAAATTTCTCTTCTTGATTAATGAGCTGATGAACTGTTTGATGATCGGTAACATTCTGCAGCTTAGTAGCAGATACTTAGGATCAGCTTAGCTTTGGTTACCGTAGGTAACTTTCCAAGTTTTTTCCTTATCGTCACTTTTCGGACAAAATTTTGGTAGATCTCAGTAAAAGAATTGCATTATGAAAGTCAACAGAAGCACAAAACCTCCGAAAAAATGTTCCTCAGTGTTGTAGCTATAATTGATTTATCAATGTATTCCCACGTGCGTAAATATTCGGATAAGCACAAAGAACAGTGAACTTCGTAGAATAGAATCTCCATTAGTCCTGGTTATCTATAACAGACTGTTTTGTCTTATGTTTGATGCTTTACAGGTGCAGATCAGCATTTGTTATTTATAGATTGATCATTTAGAACCAAAACCGAATTTTTGTACATATCTTCAGACAGTTGTACTTAACGAAATGAAAAAGTGAGGGTAGATAAGTGATTTTTTACATGATCACGTAAAAAAGAGCGCAGGCGTAGGGTTTATAAAGACAGAATTAATATCGATTCCAATACTGACACTGGAGCAGTGTAGAAGAATACAACCTGATACAAAGGTCGTCGCCACCACTGACTAGACGGGTGGTCTTAGTGTAAATCACAAGCGCGATCACACACTTCACACACTGTCGTTCACATCTGCATTGTGAGGATCATTATATTCCATCCTCTGGTCAAGTTGGTTAAGTGGTTGCAAATTTGTTCATCGATCATTTTCTATATCCAACTATATATTCTCATGGTTCACGGTACTGTCTATACAAATACCTGGGGTAACACACGGAAACGAAGATTCCTCACGAGACTGGGTGTACTAATGTCTCGATGGACAAGTTCTCTGGTGTTCCATAGCTTCAGATTTACCTTTTAAATGGCTGTTATGAATTTCTATCGTCTACTTAACTAGGAACCAAATTAGTTAAAATTTTGCAGAGTTTTGACTTAGCTGAATTGAGACGTAAATGACACATGATGCGTGGTCACTACAAACAGTCTCTCACTTATACGGCCTATTCTTTGGGGTAGATAACACTGTTGCTGTCTCTGATTACAAAAAGCTTAGTTTATTATTAGACAGCAGAAAACCCTAAAACCCTTAGACAGAACATTGTGGAATCCCACGAGATTCACCCCGAAAGTGAAGCAATTATCCAAAATTAAAGCGAATTCTCCAAGTAACTCTCCTCGACTAAAATTTGTGTTTTGCGTTCTCATGCAGTGACACGTCGGTATATCATTCTCCATGTTCATTCAGTTTTTTTGGATTCTTACGGCTTTTTTTGAATTTATTGGATCGAAAAGATGTTTTGAAATTATTTGGTTGGAATTTTCCAGGGTGTAAAGGTACATTTCGCTGAAGGTTCATAAGAATTTATATAAATGCGTTCATTCGGTGCAACAAATACCAAGTAGATGGGTAATAAATGTTTGTCCCTTTATTCTTTCACTGTTTCATCGGTATTGTTACATCTAATATGGGATATCACAAAATGCCTGCTGGCTCATTGAATGCAATATCCATCAATTTGGTTTCGCCAACGGTATCATCGGAAATCGTGCAGACAGTCAGTGGAAAAAGTGACTGAGTAAATCAGAAAAGATAGTTCGACTGCGGTCGTCGATACTATTATAAGCAAGATCTTATCAAAAGTTAAATTTCGGCTTCGAATTATCTTCTGCAATCAACCTCTTATCACCTCAACTCACCATTAACATGGCACGCCCAAGTTTGCCGATTCTCAAGTTTGCATTATTATTCGAGGGTTCAATATTCTTCAAACGACACCGACAAAGCAAAAAGGACGCACACTGAAAACAAAATCCAGTACCCGCTTCGACGTATGATGAAGAGAGAAATATCTCATCCCAGTTTCTGTTCAATATCTAGGGACGAGTTACAGAGACAGTGGCCGCAACTGAATTCCTGCAAAACCTGCGTACTGTCACTGTCTAATTGTTGTGATAGGGCTATTTATACATAAGTGGAACTTGGCCGGGCGGACGGGAGTTAAATTAGCTGGTAGGTTGCTTTATCCTGCCTTGTGTTACTTTTATTCTAATAAGAAGTAAAACCAATTACTATAAATTTGATTTCTATCCTGAGATGAAATTTTAAATCACTAGAGATTTCGTGACGGTCTCCACTTATTCAATCGTTTGCACCATCAGTTACCGAACCATTGTTTCGAAGCTTGTCACGTTCTATGTCGGTAATAATTGACGATCGTTTCACCGATGTTCCTGCCCCTTGCACAATAGCCTAGTCACATAGATTCCAAATTGTCACTTATAACGGGCAAAAGTCAGGGTTAGTAGTAGTTAGTAGTTATGCCACATTTAGTTCAAACCAACTGAAGACTATCTCCTGTTGGAGGCTAAGTCAGCTCCGTGAATATCGCGAAACTTATTCTAAGACTTTCTCGGGAATATAATACGAGGTGGTATCCCAGGCACCTTTCGAGGCTGTGGTACCAAGCCGTCGCCAAGTCAGGAGCGGGAAATAAATTGGCTGTACCTCATCTCGCCTTTTATTCGTGGATGAACCTCTGGCTTTTGCATAGCCAGTTGCAGCCTGCACGGCAGCAGGGTTGTTCCAGATGAGCCAGTGACCTGTTGTGCGGCTCATTTGCATTTTTTCAAGGAATACCTAGTCGGGAGGGTTGGACAGTGTACTTTGTAGCCTACAGAATGAGAATAAGCAAAACGAGTTGTTCTCCGTAACTGACTCGAAGTCATCAAGTTAGAGTGATAAACAGCCACACTTTAAGTACTGCGAACTTCGTAGAAAGTTTTCTTATGGACCCACCGGAGCATGCACAGCAATCGTACCTCAAAGCTGCGCTCACGAAAGTCATCACCCCTAACTCATGATCGGCATTCACACAAATGATCAGTAGACGCCAAGGCGAAGTTCAAATCCACCTGGAGTCAGAGGAACAAGTTGAGAAAATCGAGTCCGGCTTCGTTTCGTTCCCTTTCGTCATGCTTTCCTTTCAGTCATGTTCCCTTGATTCCCATTGGCTCTTCAGTCCCAAGAAGTTTGCAGTTTTCACAGTATAGCTAGTGAAAAATTCACCGAGAAGATTCTTGCAGAATCTACCAATCCCTTGTACCACGACCTATCCTCATGCCACTCTCATCCCCCCACACGTTCCGTAACTCTATAGTGCCTTGTTTAGCACATGTTTTGGTTGATAAGATGAAAGTCATAGAGGAACTTCACACTGACGTCGGTGAACGAGCCAGTGTTTTCCGCAGTATTTAATTTTATGGATGCTTTCAAGTAACGACGATTAGTCTCCGTCCATTTCACCGAAATGAGAGTTTGTTATTTCTCTGAACTCTTTAAGACAATGCAATACTTTACAACAAGACGACCGTCTGCAGTACAAAAAGTTCTTGCACACGGTGTTGTTTTTTGTTCAACAAATGAGAAGTCGAGTTCGACTGCTAAATATTCTAGCCTCTTCCCCAGAACTTGCTGGAATTTCGATGCACGCTAACGCATCATGAATTCGGATTTGCGGTTTTGCGAAACTAACTAACCAACTTGCATTCGTGATTCCTCACTGATCCGAGGAAATCCGTGAGATGCCCAACAGAAATTTGCACGCCTAATTTTGCGACTCTTACCCAACAGTCGCGACACCTTCTTATCCCCGACGAGTTTTGGAATGTAATTTCGCCAATGTCCGAGATATTACTATACACAAAAAAAGAATAAGAATCGTTCAGTACAATTAAATTCGGTGTTTTCTTCTATTCTGATGTTGTCGTTTCAAGATGGGACTAGCCACCCCTAGATCGGGAAAACATTCCAATCCAGTTTTTCATCACCATGATGAAAAAAGGATCTTAGCCCAAATTACTGATACCTTGTTTGTATCACTTCTGATGTTAGGAAACGAAAATATTCATTTCACTCATTTTTTAAGAGCGTCGGATTGCGCTTTGTGTTAACAAAGATATGGGCAATAAAGAATGATATTTGACCTGAGCTGGATTCAAATGGAAGCACAGAAGCCACCTACGGATTAGTACCGCGTACGCTCTGCCAGCTGAAAGAAAGCCTTTGGTGGGAACGATGGGTGTATAATTCCAGTTTACAGCATCGCAACATGTGTTACTGGTTGATGTATAGCAACCTAATTGGCTTGACTATTAAAGAAAGCATGTGAAACTGCAATCGGTAATATTCCGAATTCGGCTCTACTTTTGATGAGGAATGGGAGAAATCAAATTTCATGAACATAGGGTAGGAAAGTGTCTGCTTTTCGGCAAGCTTCTCGTGTACTTTTTTGTTGACATTCTAAAATTCCTGTATCGAAGGCCTTCCTGATCACCATGAAATATAGATGTTGTCGAAATTCTTTGGTCGAAATCCTCTCAGCATAATTATCTGATCTTTCCAGAACTTTCTAGAGTATGTCAAAACACAACCTGAAATTTTATATAACGATATAAGTCACCTTAGTTCTGCTGCGATCCGCTGGAGATTGAAATCATGTGACCTGGGTAACCACGATTAACTAATCTGAGGTTCAAAAGACCGAAATTAGTGAAAGCTGTGGAGGCAAAATTAACCAAGTGTGGTTTTGTCATTGACCGACAAATATTCGTCATGAAAAATTTTAAAATCCGAATTGCATACCTTGTGTCTGCCTAGCAGGAAGAAGCAAAAAGGGAGAAAAAATATTAAGAGAATACAAAGTTGTCTAACAGTTCAGCAGCCAACTCACAGTGAATGGAAGACTCATCAGGAGAAAACCATTGGTTCATTCCTAATGCGTGACCTTGAAGTCGTTTGACTGCGATCCGTCAAATATTCGTTTGGTTTTCGTTACGTTGAAGAAAGTCTTACTGAAAAGCGGAAAATTCCTCCACTGTGGTAAAGAAGAAGGTAATGACATTTCGTGAACCCAACATGCACGGGGTTCCTTTGAAAAATATACTTTTTATTTACTTCGTGAAAGACAGCATGCTCATTGCGTAAATCATGTGAAAATTGGAGTCATAACACGACGTATTGTGCACAAAACGAGTATAGTCTAACTGGATCGCGATGTTAACTCCATTTGGATAAAATAATATTATTCGGGATAGTAACCTCCCACATGTATTGCAGAAGGCGGTGAGAAAGTGCAAATGCATTTAGCCTTTGACGAAGAACAAAAGCATGTACGTTTTACAACCTCAAAAATATTCAAGTCGCACAGTAAATCATTTTGGCCACCGATTTGCCCTGAACGAACTGTGGTAAGATTAACCGGGCTCACAAATGCTTCAGTTCGAAAAAGGAATTCCCCGAGGAAACTTATCCAAATAGCCTTGATGTTGCAAAACGCGCCACGACGGTTGATATACGCTGCGAAAAATCACGGTCAACTTGGTTGGTGGAGCTTAGTTGAAGATTACCTGAACAATCTAATAATCAGAAGGTTCAGAAAATGACCGTCTGTCAGATCAAGAATACTTCGACGACAACTACTGAACGTTGCGCCCGATCATCTACATCATACGACCACGAACACTTCTATCAATTAGCTACTAGTTTTTACTGTAGTAGAACCACTGGAAATTCTAATGACTCATTTTTTAGCACTTCCTTTAGGTAGTCCCGATTTGAACAAGACCAAGAATTTATTCCCAGCATTTAAGGAAGAAGACATCTGAGTTTTTCCAGGTAAGGAAGCATTTTACCAGGGTGCAGTCTTTTATAAGAGAGATAGATTACTTCAAAAAACCGAAATGTTTGGGGAACTTAGACTACAGTAATACCAAAAAAGATTCCCCTGATGTTTTTTCAGTCATGGTCACTCGAATCGGTTCCTTCAAAAATTACTTAACCCGTACAATTTTTCAAAATGTTTTATACGTTCCCAAAGTGAAATAGTAACAACGACTTGTGACTTTAACTTAGGCAAATCTAATATTTATTTTGGAAATTCGCACGTACCAGAAAGATAAATGGAGATAGAAAACCTTCTGACTAATAGCGATAGGTCAATCGATTCGGAATTTCTTCGAAAATCATTTGCAGATAACCAATAGTGTATTGAGTAGTTTACCAATCAAAGTGTCTTGCTCTGAGGTTAGGAGGACTAGGGGAAAGTGGTCATTCCGAAGTTTTCCTGTAGCTTGCGCTTTTCGTTGATGTCCATTTCAGAGGAGTTACTTCTAAAAGTTGGCAAACAAAACCTGAGACATGCAATACAAAATTAATTACTGGAAAGCCAGATTGAAGTGGGATTTATACCAAAAAAAATCTTTGTGAACGTCGGGTAGCACGTGACACGTACTCAGAACACACGAATCCATTTTCATGCGTGTGCAGTTTGTGTTCGAGTGTTGGGGCTGGACGTGAATGTTGACAGCTCTATGGTACGCATGAATGGATTTCAGTGCCATCGTCAAGATAGGTTGCTGAGCAAGAATAAATATGAAGACCCAGAGGCAGTTTGCGTAAACTCTTCCTGGAGTGGCAAATCTACGGTTGTACTAAACACTCCTCAAATGGTATGCACTGTTTGGGTATTTACTGCTTTACAAGATTTACTCGCTGTTAAAATAACTTATAACAAACGTGCATGTCATTTTTTGCACACAATCAGATATCAGTTCCTTTTAATATTCACATACATCAATTCTAATTTTTTCTTTCTGGTGAAAAATTACTTTATTATTAGTGACAGCAAATACCCGCTACTTTTTTCTGTTTAACAGATATCGACAACTCCTCCGAGAGAGAAAATCCTGTGTTCAACAAAGTAGTCACTGATCATCCTCAGTCAGTCTACCTTAGACTGAAAGCTCCTACTCGAACAAGCGATCATAACCTACTTCTTCTTGGGCTGAAAATTTGTTCACTCACTGGTCACAGCTTCTTCATAGCAACAAAACAGGTAGAGTTTCAACTTTGAAACTATTCTTCAGTATTATCACTACTGAATGCAGCAACCGGATCTGCCTTTACGTCCCCAAGTTGCAGAACTTTTTACTAATAAGTTCTGCACCATTTATCGAAAAGACACCTGGTCGGGGCAAATCTCCACTTTAGCAGTTTCGTCCCGATAAAGTACAAGATAAACTCAGTGCAAACACTGTTCTACAGAAAACAGAAGATTTGCACGGCGGACACTTTGAATGAAGAAATAAATCATATCACTAAAATTCTGATGAAAAATGGATACCCAACATCATTCTTGGAAAAGTATCGTCACCCGAAGCCAAGAAAGGATATTTCAACCACAGTGTCTAAGATGAAAGTATATCTGAAACTCCCCTACAAAGGTGATAATGTGAGTTGATCAAAAAAAGTTTGGAATCAGCTGTCAGCCGCACCTACTATTCAACCGATCTGGTGATTGTATTTACAACTAATCGGTTAACTAGGTCATCGATGAAAGAACCCTTGCCTATCCACGCCAAATCAAAATGCATATACCAATTCAAATGTGAGTGCTCAGCCACCTACATAGGCAGAAAGTAAAGGCAGTTACGTCATCGAATGGCTGAACAGATTCCAGTGTGGCTTCAGAAGACAAAGAGTAGCAATTTCACCACAAGTGCATCATCAACCGAGCAAAGGTCAACCGGATCATCAGTTGCTTGACATCCCTACGAGACTAAGCATTGCGTCAACGCAAGTCAAGCATTCAAAGTGATCTACTCGATCACCAGTGCCAAACTATTAAGATATATGGAGGCCGCGTCAATCCGTGCGCACAAACCTGAACTGTGCAAACAACGCGAACTTGTAATCAATTTATCATTGCCGTGGTAACGGAACGTGATAACTGTTGTGTGGTTATCTGATAGACATATGAATTTGTGCGTCATGTGATTGTGCTTTTGTTTACAAACATTTCGTTCATTTATTTTGCTACAAAAATAATCACTTCGACTGCAGTACGGATGTGTAAAGATGCAGCGAAATAGTCCAGGATACATCGTGCAATCTGTGTTTTTGACTTCTGTTTCGAAATTTTATTGTTTAATAGCACAGCGTAGTCGAAATCTTTGGCAGGTTGTCGTCGTTTCGGTCACTACTGGGAACCTTTTTCAAGACTGGTTTTACAACCGGAAAGCTTTTTTGTCCAATAGTACTCATATCGGCAGCACTGAAATTGCTGAGAAAACTATACTGGATCGTCTTCAAACCCAATTTACTATACATCTGCATCCTAATCTGTTTGCCTACCAACCAAAAGGATGTCCTTTCGAGGCTGTTGTTCGCTCAGTTCACTTCGATAGAAAATCCTAAGGCAGGTGCTTCCTATCTGTCTACTATGTGTCTCTTGGTTGTTCCTCAACTTTTAGTTCAGTGACTCATTCTCTTCCTCATAAGCCTAAATTTCTCAACGGTCTCTCACATATTCTTACCTGGCTTCCTAACTATTTTCACAGAAGAAAGCGAAAAACTAAGTTAGAATGCAAGTGTTGCAAACCCCTTGTCAACAGTTCTGGAGTACTCCAGAGTGTCGTGTTGATTCCCTTCTTATTTTCTACGCATAAAACCGACCTGCGAGTTTTTCCCCATTCAGGTGATTTAAATAAGCTTCAGGCTATGTTCTTTGTCTGGTTATTTCCAACCCCTCCGATCTAAGACGACTCTGTGAAAATCTATCTCAAACAGATCATTTTTTCATCTGATCTGGTTTAAACTTGAACCCTCACAAGTTCTTGGATATTGCTTTCAGCTGTTGCTGTTCTCCTTTCTCTACGGATTCTGTTGTCTTAATCCCATTTATATATCCTTAGGGAGGCTTCTCAAGTATCTGGGTTTTAGCCTAGACACCAATCTAAAATGGACATCTCAAGTAAGGTGCTGCTAAACTCCGACGCCTAACTTTTCAAATAATAAACAGTCAGTTTCGAACATCACTAACAATTAATTCCAAATTTATTCCTCAATTTGTTATCCTGGTCTTATTGTATTTTCCACCCGTAATTTTCTCCGCTCTTTTGAAGCAATACTTCAAAGCCCTTTCACCGCAGAGCTGTAATTACTAGCCATGTTTCGTCCCTTCCCTCTAACTTTCTTTGGCTGGAATTGCCAACCAACAGATCGAATCGCGCGTAGTATTATCCCATGAGATAGCACCTCACCCGGTATACCCATTACTTCCTGAGTTAAATCATTGTCTTCATTACTCAACCACCAGACCTGAATTTCGGCCCCTTTCTTACAGAATTAACGTATCCTAATACTCTCTTGTGCCCTAACTGGCGAGTGTATTGAGCAAAAGGGACAAGACCAGAACGGGATTGTTTTCTCAATCTGGTTGCTGTCTTTATTTTATTTTCCACTCATACATAATTTTTGTACTCTTTTTTGTATATTTTGTTCATTTTATCCCAGTTTTGTTGGAGCCCTTTCAACTGAAATGAAAGCCTGTTTTTCGCAAGGGTCTGACGTACAAATACAAATTCATCAAGTAATCACTAGGGAATTCAGGTGTCACAATCCATTATTTCGACAGCACAAGGTTCAGTGATGTAGATCATACCAAAAGTTTCCTCAACAAAATACTCACACACTTTGTCTCTGCATAGAATCAATAAACCAATCGATTTAATTGAGCCACATATTGATAAGACAAGGATAACTATAACAAACTAGAAGAATTGAAAGGATTTCCATATCAGATGAAATTGAATTTGACAAAACTGTTGGAATTTTACATACCTGGTTTCTAGAAGCTCAAATGCTTTCCCAATGGATTCAGTGGTAAGAGAAAAACACTTGAAGTCTATGTCCTTTTTTGGTATTACTAAAGACTGGAAAATATTTCGAACCACTTTTCAGGTAGTACCGTCATCTTCCCTGTTGTTCACTTAAATAAGTTGGAAAATATACTGTCTAAACTGCTAGTGCAGCCTAATTTTGCGTGTGCATGTGCAGAATGGGCATTGGTTGGTCACTTCTTCTGTGAGATTTCTCCTCCGATAAACGTGGTTACGGTGCCATTAGCTAATTGACAATATTTCTCAGAAGTGATGAGAGTGTTTACTGCCTAACACCGTGACATTTTATCTCACAGTTTAACCTGGTATATCATGATGCCTTCCTTTGTCGTACAATAATAGGACGGCATTTTAGGGGTAGGGATGTGGGCGATCATGGCCTGTAAAAATACTAATCAGTGGTGATATGAAAATGATGAAAGGGAATATTCACCCAAATGCATTTGCCTGAAATTTGATCACCTTTAAAGGGGACAGCTTATTAAGTGTACACACCACATCTGAGGGAGGTAATATCGACCATCTAATATGTTTCGACAAGCCATTAAGACGCCTTGTGCGGTGGGAGGTTGTACAAGTGTGAAATATATACACACAGATGGTATCAATTTTCTAGCCCATGAAGGCTTGTAAGACTGGGCTAATCGGTCCAGCCCTGGGTATTCAATTTTCTGAAATCAAGTCAACCAGGAAGGTGGCGATATCTTAGAGCGAGCCAAAAAGTGAGCATCAACCCATTGACCACAGTGGACAATTATTCAGCTTGAATAAACTTGTTAGAAACAACCGTTTTCATGGATGGTGCTGTACGTACTTTTACCTATAAATAACCACGAATCATCGGTGTGGTTAGATAAGATCGCTCTTATATCATATCCTAAAAATCAGCTCCACTAAGACATTCAACACCAATCTTGCTCACAGACTGCAAAAGGTGGCGAAATAAATGGGAAAACCATGACCATGATCCTGGTGTATTAAACAAAAGGTACTCTCTAACCCCGTCTTGTATCTCTCCGAAGGCAATCAGTCGGAAGAGCTACAAGATATTCGTTGAGCATATGACTTGCGTGATATAAGCTGTGGGAATTTCCACGGAACTAAAGAGTATTTTTGTTGAGAACGTATTACTTCTATTCCAGGCTCAGTAAATCAGTGCGGTTTGGAATGAGATCCCTAAGTAATTATTAACGGAACAGAAAACACAAATCCAATTCACTGTGTATTTGGCATTCTATTATGTGCATTTGAGTTTAGATCACACGAAATCAGCCTGATCATGAAGTGATTGGTTTATATCACAGTAAAAGAAATTCAGAGGAAATCGACAGTCTCAAATGTTTGTCTCATTCTCGATAAAATACGAACAAACTAATGGTAAATTAAAGTTAAAATTACGTGAAAAATTCTTTTCCTTGTCCTAAAAGCAATGCTTTCAAGCTTAACAATAAATGAAAGATGGTAATGTTCAATCCTGAAAGTTTCTTACCAAATGGTTTCGTGAGAGTAAATATAATCTGAGCCTTTCCTGTGACCGACGTATTGCTAGTCAGGATCATGTAAACTAGCTTGATCAGCACAAACTGAAGTAACGGCCATTATTCTTACTGAAAATTGCATTTCAAGGTCGTAACGTGGGAAAGCTAATTATAATTTCCCATAAAGCAGGTCAAACTGCGAGGCAATTACCGGTGAGCAAATAACAGATCGCTAGAAGAGATAAAAGTTATCCACGTAGATCGAGCTGGAAAAAAGCTGAGAGAAGAGAAATTACTGGGTCAGAGATTTTCAGCGATTTTTCAACCATAAAAACAAATAAAACGATCTGTGAACTGGAAGTATATATATATATATATATATATATATATATATATATATATATATATATATATATATATATATATATATATAATCGGTTCCTGCAACATGAGGGCTGACCTAAAGCATTTTCCTGAGAGCCTTTTCGGTTAGCTGGTGACTAACTTGCGAAACTAGCCATTTTCACGTGTTCCGGTTGTGAAAAGTTGAACATTCATTACTGACAAGTTTTATCGTGTATGATCAGACATCAGGACGGTTTTACCAGAATTTCCGATCCTGACTTTGTGAGCCTTTTCATAGACTAGACATGCGGCAAAACAGGGTAAATCGTGAATCAATATATACAGTACTGATCATTACAAACTTCAGAAACACCAGTTGAAAACCTTTTTCTGTCTATTGCAGGAGCAGTATGGAACTGGCTAGAAGAAACTTGATAAAACATGTGACACAATCCCTATCTCGTTTGTATTTAGGTCTGAAACACATTTTGTGGTAAATAATCCCTAATAAATCCATCTTTTTTCTAAATGTTATGAATGTAATGGTGCAAATCACGGAAACTGAGTTCGATCGCGAATCTGTGTTCTCTGAACACCCCTATTGGAAATTTTCCTACTACTGTATGAATCACTTAAGAGATTTCGTATCAAGTAAAGAATTTCATACCTGCAACGAAAAGTCTCAAATTCATGTTGAATATTTTTGTAAATTTGCTCTGCGTGAAAGTATTTATCCCGAGAAAATGACAACTCAGCCCGCCAAAACAAAGCGTCACAATCAAATTTATAATGCTAGTAATTAGAAGCGGGTCAGACTCGTTACCAAACTGATTATATTGTTCCTAATGATAAACAACATCTCCCAATAAACTGCGACGGACGATCAGCGGATTAGTTAGAGGAGGTGATGGATCTTTTTCCCTGCAGCGAGATCTCACGTGGATGTCAAGCAGCCGAAATGACAGATATGTTAGCTGAGAGTGGGGGGGGGGCGGTAATACGACAGATCACGTCCAGAGTGCCTGCTGAAATGTGAGAACTCTCTTAGAAGTCGGAAATAAAGCCATGACTGCACCAACACTGTATGACTATCGCAACGGAATTGCATGTGTCTCCGAAGTTAGACTTCAAAAATCTAGCACCAGCAGTATGAAGGTTCCCGAAAAAGCTGGAATCTAGTATAATGACCCAGACGCACTAATGGACAATCGTTGTCTCCAAGGTGTCATGGCTGCTGTTAGTAACAGGACACTGCTCTCATGGCTTCGGGCATCCCTTACTTCATTTCGTCGCCGAATAAATGAGTATATGCCTGTTTGGCTTCAAAAACCGATGAGATGTCAGTTCACAATGAAGACTTTATCATCGAAAACAAAATCAACCACGTCGTCAATTACACAACATCTGACTGAGCACAAATACTGTGTAACTCCAAGCAGCTCGTCTAAGGTCATATGCAACAGTGAAAAAGGGTGATTTTTTAGATATGTTGAGGCCCTAGCCATTATGAGATATAAACCCAAAACTGTGAAAACAGCGTGAATCGTCTATTATTTTAACCCTGCCCTGGTAACGCAACACTTACTTCCCTCTAATACTTGTTTACTCCCAGTCGACCTGAGACCAGCTCTGGATCACTTATATTGATTCGAAAAAGCCATGGCACTGCAGATCTTTACGTAGATGACTAAGATCTCTTCAGCCTGCGCTGCACTGTCCACACAGCCAAAGTACGTCAACGGTAAACAAATCAAGTAAGTCCCCGTTTGCAAATATTTGAGCTCTAATACCCTCCTAAGGGGACAAGGCGACCAAGAAGTCAAGGCACATATTGAAGACACCGGGAAAGTGTATCTTCAACTTCATATTGCTCTCTAGTTTGGCACCGAGATGAGTTTCCGGAACTAAGCCTACGTCTTTCGGGACGCTGTACGCCCAGTACTGGCCTACGACTGGGAGACTTGTACACTACACATCAAAACGTCATAACGGCGAGAGTGTTTAACGACTGATGTCTACAACAAGTCATGAAGAAGACTTGCAACAACATGCTTGGAAAAGACATTATTAGACAATGCTTCTCCCAGATCGAAAACGCTGTCATTCTTCTTCGATTCCAGTGTTTCACCCGATGTGGACATATTCTACGACGTCCAAATTTGAATATTTCAAAACGGTTCTCCTCTCTTTACATCTCTAGGATGGAGCTTTTACCTAAGAGAGCAGCTGAAAGTAAGTATCAGTACTTCCAAACCGATATGTTAGCGAGGAAGCTGGAGCCAGTCTACGATGATCGCAAAAGGAAGCAGAACTAGATTGTTCTTTGCTCAGATCTCATCCGCGGTCGGCACTTGTGGGAAGTTCCCACTAGTAACATCCGTCGTCCAAATCATCCATACACAGGTCCTGGATGCACAAAAGTAAGACGAAGTTAACGAAACGGAGAGAAATAGCAAATTCAGGCAGATCAAAAGGTAATCGTACGTCACTGAAATTCTAGATACTGGGGGCTCTTTTATCCAGTCGAAACAATTTGATGGAAAAACGCAGTCCGATTAAAACCGTGCACGTATCTATCCTGAAATAGTTTCCTCTCTGTTAAACAACTTGTAATGAAGCAAACGTCAAATACTTGCCATTCATTTAACCAAAATAAAATAGACTTGGTACTATACCAAATCGCGGAATTGATCCACCTAACTCACTCACATTTCGTTCCAAAACTTTGGTCAACAGGTAAGCCTCTCTTAAAAAGGAGCTCCGTACGGATACGTACAGGTTAAGAAAAAATACTGGTTCAGCCACTGAGGTACGCGTGAATTTCCTCTGTGAGTTCCATTTTGCTAAACTGGAAAAAAGTACTAAACACGCTAGTGTCATTTTAGGAGAAATATTTATCTGCAATGGGAATCGTCTAAATTTGGTGCGCGCAGAGGAATGCAAATAGCATGATATAAGTTTTACTGTATGGGGTGGGTGGGATACGAATGGATCTCCATTGTACATACTTGACGTGCTTACTTGCACGCGTGGCAATTAGCGGATGTGAAAGCTCTTGAGGATCAAAGTCTAATTTTGGTAGGTGCAAAATTAAGAAGGATTATGAAAGAGCAGTAAGGTAAGATTGGACAGACGAATGAGAGCAGATTGACTGGCATCGAACTGTCGTTGCCTGTTAATCTGGATATATGGTTTGCGTAGTTCTTTTAAATAGCTCACATTATGGAAAGGCCACTGTAATTTGGTGCTGATTGTAACTCCGAGGTATTTGACCGAGTTAGCTATGGAAAGGGAGACAGATTTGATGACTGATTGCTGATTGGGATAGAAGGAAAGAGGAAGGGTGAAAGAACACTGATTATACTTAGAAGAGTTGAGATGCAGGCCAGAATAGGACAAAGCTGTGAGTTTATGCTGGTTGAAGGTGCAGTGACAAAGCATCAATTTATCGGTATTTTTAGAGCGTCATGCATTTGGTTCACTAAACAAGACGTTTGTATTCGTATTGCAAACAGAAGGAATGATTCGGCAACCTAAGGAACACTGGAGTTATCCATAAAGGGGCTAGATAAGCTCACACTTACTTTATACGCCGAATTTTGTAAGAAAGTAGCCCTAAGTCATAGGAGTAAAATGTTGGTTTTAATAAGGGAGAGGGTGGGAATTGTCGATATAAGTAGTATAGCATTATGTGGATGACAGGACAAAATTTCCCTGGGAGCACACGACCGGTTTAGCGGTCGTTTGCCGCTTATCTGGTACGCGTACCCGGTACTCTTCCACCCAACCACCCTTATAGTTGAGCACCCTACAGTTAGTTTGCACCTGTAGTCTCATTTGAATCGAAAAGAACGTGCATGAACATTCAGTGCCATACTACTCATATCGAAAAACCATACTTTGGACCATGTGTCCTCGATCTGAAGTTTAGCCGAGTTATTCGACGAACTACCTTAGGAAGAATCACCCTGTGATTCTAAAAATGGACTTCCCATCCATACACGCTTTATACGATTCGAATGCCATTACAAAGGGAATAAGAAAACTGATCAAAAGAAAAAGAACAGTCGAGAGGGAGAAACAGCGAACGGACTTTAAAAAAATAATCAGGTATTTTAAATGTAATGGCAAAACAAGGCAACTACATGAAGAGCTCGACTGTCGAGTTACCATGCATACGGATAAGGATCATTTGGAAAAATGGACTACGGATAGCTCGCTTGCTTGAGTTGAGCACAGCGGAAGGGATGAAAATGAGAGGATGAGTTTTACAAAATGCTACAGGTCGAGTGCTTGGAACTAGGCATCAGGAGTAACGCCAACGTAGATGGAAAGGTGATCATCATACTGGCTGGTACAAAAGAAGAGAGGAAAGAAAGCGGTCATCCATAGCGAGGGTTGCCTTCGAGGTTAGAAGCAGCCTACGGAATTCATCTGAAGAAAGTTGATTTATTGGGTAAGGAAAAGGTGGGCAACAGGATTTCATAGTGCCCCTGGGGGAACGATGAAACGAAGCAGTATCGGTATTGTAATTCTTTGCCAGACAGGCCAGTTGCATGAAAGCATGATTCCGTGCCAAAGAACTTCGCGATTTGCGATACAAAGGCACGGGTAGGCAAATTATCCATTCATACATTGGTTAACTTGTGTGACCAGCATACAGTTACGTTTTTCAGGGGTTGGGCTACATTGTTTATAGGCATGTTTCCTTTTGATTCACAGAGATACGATCAATTAAAATGTTATTCTTGCGTCGGTAAAGTAGCATCTCCTTGAGACAGCACAAATCAACTACCACATTTCGTGTCTCCGTATATTAGTTCGCTGGTGTTGATCGGTTGTCCCTGTTACCAGTTACATACTTTAGGCTGACCAAAGACCACATGACGTTGTGTTTTGATGACAGTATAACCATGATATACCAACTATTTTGCAAAGGTTTTACAAATATATACAGGTGCTAAAATGTCAGACAGGTTGACTGTATTAGTAATCGCTTGAATATGTTATTTTGTTTTTAGTAACTTACCGTTGACAGTCTTTCTTTGCAATTACATTGTTATGTTTATTATGAGACAGAATTGGTCCATTCTGTTTACAGGTACCAGGTAGGGATTTGTACCACGTAGAATGTGGCTTTATATCAAGTTCAGCGTAGCAGTTGATTCCCGTCATCTACTTAGTTATATATTCCCCAAATATTCAGTCACCTTTCCAAATACGTAAAGAATTTGCCAGAAAAAAATTACCTAGTCACATTTCACCCGTAGGGCAAGCGACATCACAGCAACAACCATGTAAACAAACCTTCAATACGCGTTTTAACCTTTTCAATTGCATTCCTTTTCTTGGTGGTCATGTTTCGTTATTTGACGAAACTGATGAATTTAAACTTACTGAAGGTTAAGTTGTAGCATATTGAAATGACCAACTTCATTCCGTTTCTTATCAAGGAACATTTAGATTTCCCATTGTTTTGCAAGTAAAACCTGATTCATTTAGCCTCGAATTCAGTAGGTTAGACAAGGATTGACTACCTCGGCAATAGATGCCATACTGAAGGTTTACAACCTGTCATCCGTTAGCCCTCCACAGCTTACCAAATTCCAGAAAGCCATTTCCTTCACACCAATCTGCTGATAATTTGTATTGATCACAAGATGGTCAACATTCCGGCACTAAGTCAACAGTGGCAGATATTTTATGTTATTTTCCAACCAAAACATAACTTTCCTTTTTTCATTGGCTTACCAAAGATGGCTTTCTTCAGCGGCTCATCCGTCCTCGGGGAGAAGAAAGTTTTTTTAACAGACATTGATGAGACGGTTATTCAGACAACCACCACCAATGCGGACAGCAACTTTCGGGTAAACTATTGCCCCTGAAAAATTTTGACTAAAGGATGAAGTGCCGTGTGAGCATTGTCAAAACGTCACTCGATCAACAACGAAAAAGTGGGTCCCAATAGATTTTGATCAATTCGTTTGGGCTACAATATGCCAAAAGCACACTAAAACATTCATTGGAAAATGATCGCCAGTGTGTGATAATCTTTCAAGTGGAGTCATAAATCTTATTGAATTGCACAATCTCAATTTGCTGGAGTAATCTGTCTGATTTCCTAATGTGTTGTGCTGCTCAGTCAATTATATTCTACTGCGAACAAAGCCCTTAGTCTTCGGCACAAGTAGCATTGCATACAGGGTAAAATTTCTGCGGAAGAACACAACCGATCTGTGATTATTGCCGCTCACTAGGTATACCTACTCAGCACTCTCCTGCCTAATCATAGCTATGCGTGTAAACTCCGTACTGCTTTTTCTTGCTTCAATGTTATTCAAATCATTAGAATTGTAACTGTACAAAAAGACAGTTTTGAAAGTCACAAGGATGCTCTTCAAACCTTTATTCCGCGGTTAGGCAAAAACAACATTGAGAACAAAGACCTATGGCCCCAAGTTTGGAAATTTGATATTTGATCATTCACACCCTAGAATTTTGCGTCTGACATGCAGGCTTGATAGGTGAGAGAATGTATCCCTCTGGGTTAGTCTAGGGGTAAACTGGCCAGTGACAAAAATCTTCAGCTGGGAGATGCCTGATTGAGCGCACGGATATTCGATTTCAGGTCTAATCGGTTTCGTTTCGGTCAGAATATTATTAGTATAAGATAAACATGTAGGTCCCATGTCTGCACCAGTTTCGAATACAGTCTGAGGAAGAAGCACAATGTGGGCAGAATTGTTATTGGCCATCAATTTCGCATGCTCTCAATCAGCTGCTAACGCGCATTATATATGTTTACATTAGGTTTAAACAGAAACAATCTTACACATACGAACGAACGAAAGGTGACAGTTATTCGCCCTAAAACGTGAGAAATAAGAAAGACGAAAAAAACGGGGTGGGAGATAAATCAAGATGAGGTCACAGGTCACTACCACGGTAATATAGGTTGCGTAAAAATGTCTTTTGGATACACAGTTCAGGCTTTGTCCTGTGAATGATTACTGCCTCCGTGAATTTCAGAAAGTTTTTATTTCTCGAACTCATGATGATCTTGAAAGGTCTAGGAAAGGTCATGCTTTATATGGACGGTTACTTTCGGAAAATGGAAGTCGTATTGAGTGATAGTACTCGGTTTCAGATAGATTCCAAAAGAAAACATAGGACTGAAAATCTGGAAAAGATTATCAGTTCACACTTGAAAAGAATACGAAGAAAGGTTTACCTGATGCCCGCATTTTTGCCCATCTGAGACCTAGAGGTTCGCGTATTCTAAGAATGTACGAACTACCCAAATTGCACATTATAGATGTCCCCTTATGACCCATTTCATCAATGGTGAACTCACCTCAACACAAGCTGGCCCAGTGGTTACGCAAACTCATTAGCCCTATCCGTGACAAACTATCGAAATTCACGGTAAGAGATAAATACCAGCTGAAAGCGGATTCACCCGACATAGACTACCGTAACTGTTTCCTAGCTTCGTATGGCGTCACATCTCTTTTCACAAACGTCTCAGTCGAGAAAGCCGTGAATCAGGTGTGAAAACACGTTGACGATGTGGGGTTTTCTGCGGATGAACTAAAGACATTATTGAATCTGTGCTTCCATGATGTTCAATTCTCCTTCAACGGAACGTTGTACAAAGAAATAGATGGAGTCTTGATGGGGAGCTCACTTTGACCTAAAGTTGCCGATTTTTCCATGTCAACGCTAGAGAATGAACTGCAGACCGAGCTGAATTCTCTTCTACTCTATCGCCGGAATGTTGGCGACGCGCTGGTTATTCTAAAAACCAAAGCAGATGCCGACGTATTGCTAAGAAAGTTGAATTCATGGCACTCCAATATAAAATTAACTGCAGAATATGAAACCAACTCTAAATTGCCTTTCCTAGATCTACTTCTCAATCGGTTACCAGAGGGTCAACTGCAAATATCCATTTACCACAAACCTACTTGGACAGAACAAAACCTACATTTTCGAAGCTTCTGTACCACGGGTTACAAAAGGAGTCTGATAAGAACACTGTTTTACCGACCACGACAGTCGTTTAGCCCCGAAGTTGTGCCAACCGGAACAGAAAGACTAACGAATACACTGATGGACTATGTCTATCCACTGGCATTCATCAGAAAGTACAGTGCCCCTCTAAATCCCAAACCAAGATATTCGTTAGCAAGGAAGAAGGATTTATTCATCATCTACCTCTCAAAGATGATATTGCATTGGCTAGAATAAGTCGCCAACTCACAACCGCAGTCGAAAGCACTTTCTACGCAGCCAAATTGAAAATAGTGCACGAAACTCGTTGTCTCAGCCACTCCAACTTAGATAGACTGGAAGTTCATGCCACCTCCAACTGTATTTACCAATTTCAGTGTACCTGTGGTATAAAGTACGAGGGAAGGACTGAAAGCCGTCTCTTTACCAGAATGTGTGAGCATACCCCGAACAACCTGAGTCTTCGTGGCGAAAATTACCATCTAATGCAGTGGCACGTGATTTATTGGATTCAGGCCAGTGTTGACCCGACTAGTGCTTTCAGAATCATCATGAGATCGAGAAATAAAAACTTTCTGAAATTCACGGAGGCAGTAATCATTCACAGGACAAAGCCTGAACTGTGTATCCAAAAGACATTTTTACGCAACCTATATTACCGTGGTAGTGACCTGTGACCTCATCTTGATTTATCTCCCACCCCGTTTTTCCGTCTTTCTTATTTCGCACGTTTTAGGGCGAATAACTGTCACCTTTCGTTCGTTCTTATGTGTAAGATTGTTTCTGTTTAAACCTAATGTAAACATATATAATGCGCGTTAGCAGCTGATTGAGAGCATGCGAAATTGATGGCCAATAACAATTCTGCTCACACTGTGCTTCTTGCTCCACTGAAATGGGTCAGGGGAATAGGATGCTTCACCTTTTGAGGAATACATTTATGAGCGACTGCCCTTCTCCGAACAGGGGTGTAAGTGTCAGACCTACAAAAATCTTGAACACCTCTTCATCACAATCCTAATCAGATTCAGTGCCACCGGTGAGGCTGCTTCATCTTGGCCAATAAATTAATATGAATATTGTGAATCATCGAATAGGACAGTGATATTCAAGCAGGGGTTGGAAAAGAATTAGGCGGAAATTATTTGGAATACAACGGATAAAAGAGACACTTTGATGACGGTGCTCATAAAAGATCTCATGTAAGTAAATAAACGAGGGAGCCAATGCAATCTTTATACTGGATGGAACACGGTTTACGACTCTATTTACGTGATATCGTGCATTATATATGTGCTTGATACAGACTAATGTAAAATACAGCCTTGAAGCAAACAAATAACAAACTTTTGGTGCGTGTGCTTTACTCGGCTCTTGTATTTCTTCTGATATCCAAATGGAAGCTGACATTCCGACAGGCCATTCCCTGGGTTCAAAGATACTTTCTGATTCAGTTCAAATTGGCAATAATTCAGCCTTGGTTGGTTTTGTTTATCTCTGAACGACGGACCTGGTACCCCTCCTCCTTTCTCTAGGAAGATTTATTGTACCGAGCATAGTCACAGAACCGAAGGCTAATGTTCACGACTGCATGCTTATTCATCCCATGGAACTACTTTCTCCAGTATCCTGTCCTGAACCACCCGCTGAGAATTTCCAAGAATCTCAGGAAGCAATTTACCTCAATCAGAACAACTTTACTCAGGTCGATTGTTAGCAGATTCAAATTGAATTCTGCGTGGAAAACTGAAAACTGGTTTTACAATATCTATTACATCCCGGCTGCAATACTTTCTGCAAACATTTCAGTTTGTCGAATTCACAACTTAAAATTTGCGATTAAACAAACCCACAAATCCTTTTCCTTGATTGCTGCACGGTTTTCTTATCACGGTATTTTTTAGTTTATTCGTCCTATTAAGCACCAGTTTGCATGGATTATGTGAAGTTTCTTTGTATTCCTTTTTCTTATGGAAAGCTGAGACAAATTGTTTGTCATTCAGGCCACGGAAAAAGTTTCTTGTTGTCTTTTATTGACAGTGGAAGCTGGCATGATTCTAACGGATAGACTGCTCTGTAGGGGGTTATCTTAACCAGCCTTCATTTGTGAATGATAGCAGTTGCATCAGTGATCAAATGCATAGGGAATCAGCAAGTAGAACGATTACTAGGTGATAAAAAGTCTGTATTTTGAACATAACGGGTTAAGATAGGTTCAGACAGGTGGAAACCTACTATAAGACCGGTGATAAAGTGGTCTAATTAGGATGTAAAATCTAATGCGGCTCAATGTCGGGTGTCTGACGGTATCGAACTGAATCGCATTTACAATCTCCTGGTACGCAAGAGGTTCAATATACTCAGGAAATGAAAAACGAATAAATGGACACCTAATCCTACGAACCAATAGCTGTGGAACCCAATTCGTCGCAAGAACAAGCCTGCCCAACTAACTTCAAGAAAGGCCAATGAACAAAGAACCCAAGCAGGAAATGAAAGGGAAGATAAAGACAAAAACAACACAAAAAAGCATAAAAAGTACAAAACATTATATATATATTATAAATAAAACTTCATATAAATATTCGGATATATCAGGATAGATTCCAAGAGGTCGAGATTGCCAAATGAGAAGGCTGTGCTGAAGGTCAGTTTATTAAATTTAGAGGCTTTGCCCTAAAAGTTCAAAAGGTCAACTTGCTATAATTGGTAACTCTCTAAGGTCAGGATCATTCTGGAGGTCAAGGTGAACCAAGGAGCAACCCCCTCCCTTATAAAACATGGCTGAGCCATTTGTGGTGGTATAAAGTAATTATCTTTTCATGCGATGCTCCCACCAGAAGCGAGCAATATTTCAGAGATGTTGATAGTCGTACACTGAAAGCCCACGAGCACCATCAGAGTGGTGAGACCAAGTCCCGCAAAAGTTAAAACAAAATGCTACGGACCGCCGCATCGTAAGTCCGCTAGTTATGGGGGACCGGATATTCTGGTGGTGCTACAATGGTTGCTGGTTGGTGGAAGCTCCTCTAGCTCTCGCTATTCGTGATGCAATCCCCTGCTCAGCAACAATTCCTGGTGTAACCAAACTTCCGAGGTATTTAAAGCCATCGATTATTCTAGCCGATCACCAAGCCGGATGATTCCAACCACAGGCTCTTGCGAGTCCTAAACAAGAACTTCGAACTTGGAAGGCGCACACTAATTAATCATTTATGGGTACCTCATTCGACAAGTGGTTCATAGCTTACAGAATTGGTCGTGCGTTGTCACTCAGCAAGGCACAACTCATGAGGAAACAGCTTTTCCCAATAAGGAATGAAAACCCAGATGAAAATCCTAGATTTTGCAATACAATAAGTAGATTTCCATGAAACACTGCTGACCAGAGGTCTTAATTTGTACGACAGTCAACAGGGTTGGATTTCATTTCATCGCTAGCTATCCGAGCATGGGCTGAGTCAATAATTTTGCCAATGACTAACGCGCGAGTGGTAATTTTACTTGCAGTATCAAGGTTGAACCCACAACTGAATGCCACTGAATTTTTTTCTACCAATATATATATATATATATATATATATATATATATATTACCTAATTTTACTCGGCTACTGAAATTCACTGAAGACACGGTAGCTCCTTGCAATTTTCGTCTCCTTTTCGGGCCTTTCAATCGTTAGTCTTTTGTATTAAACAGAGATAAATGTGCCTCATTGTCGTAATTGGTGATGAACAACAAGTGAGCATGGCTTTTCTTCATTGTCACTTACTTCTCTGTAGATGGACTGAGCGAAAGGTCAGACAATTCATCCGATCTACCACAAACGGTTATTAGCATTATCGGGAATAATTTTTTTATCTGTATATAATATGATTCATCATGCAGCCTGAACGCTCAACTCAGCATTGAAAACCGTGGAAGCACTGTACAGCTGTTTCATCATTGTTGGGAATTGAACATCTGAACCACACGGCTATCCGGGCTGGCTCTCAACGGTTTGTTGAACATCTACACTACATGATATAGCACCCTTCGATTCACAATCGTTCACCCCGGGTTCGAGTCCCCGTGGGGGCTCGGTGGATGTGCACTGCTAATGATTCCCAACAAGGATGAAACAGCTGTACAGTGCTTCCATGGTTTTCAATGGTGAGTTGAGCGTTCAAGCTGCATGATGAATCAAATTATATACAAATCTAATCTCCTAATACTCAATTGCAAATTTTTTATCTGTTGATCGTAAGCTTCTAGGAAGCCTATTGGAGACGCCTAATATACGCCTAATATAAGTCAGCGAAAAATACAGGTGGACTGGTGTAATACCTACGTCTCTTCATCTGATTGTGCCACGCATCAAGTTCCATCAATAAATAAAAATTTCCCGTGGCTTTTGCTCAGTGACTGACAAGACTAGTCCAGTTTTTGTAAATAATTCTAGTTATCATGTATCATCAGAGTAAAGGTTTACGCCTCATTAGGTATTCACCTGCATAATTCGCTGTCGATTGGCCATACCAATAAGCTCAGCTGATGAAGTGACGTTTTGCTGATTTTAGTTCCCTCCTCAGCTTGCATCTGGCTACGATAAAAGGAATCGGGTTCGTCATTATCCAAATAAATAAAATCCTGGGACCATCTGGATGTGAGATACTGATGCTATGGTAACATCCGTCATGATCGGCTTTCTCGTCACTACTGAGAACAGGGATCGATTGAGTCCAAGAATACAATCCTTTGTTTTCAAAAGGGCAAGTGAAATTATTCGGTCAAAACAACTTTTCCCGAAAATATCGATAAACCGCACCACTTTTGTAGTTCAATATCCGATTACTTTAGGTGGGAAGCTTTGTGCATCAACTCATGTTTCTTGCTTTTATGTATAGTGTTCCTGCCAGGCCTATTAGTTGCGGTCAATACAACAACACGTTGGGCGATGTATTCACAATGTTTTCCACTTGCTAATTCGGTTTTCTTTCACAGGAGAAACGAACAATGCTTAACTGATTTATATATTGAATGGGAAAATGATAACCAGTGAGTCGGAAAGGGAACTTACCCAATGGTCTGAGCATTAGGACGGTGGAAGTTAGAAATATCGACTCTTGTTCACTGTTTCCGTAAAGGGAGGAACCGAATGACGGAAAGAGGTCAGTGTCCAACACGCAATATTTACCGGCTGTCGAAATACATGTAAATGGGACAGCAGGAGAGGTGGGTAACATATATATATATATATATATATATATATATATATATATATATAATATTAAAAGTTGGACAATTTATGTTTTTGCTGCTATCATTTATGGATTTCTCATTATTTTTCCACTCAATGGATTTTTCCGTTCGGTGAAGTCGATCAGAAGTTATAAGATTAATTAAATGACTGTCGTGCCATAGAACCGTGCTTAAACTTTACTTCACCGATGAACTGTCAGCGGACAGAAGCACGGCCGTAAGGATTCTGAAGGCAAAAGAGGACTTTTAAAGAGTTTTAAATGTTGTCTCAATTTTATTATCCGTTTTCCTAATAGTAACCCATTGTTTATCAAATATTGGACGTGCGAATCCAAAGATATTGGAAGTGCCCAGATAACAAAATCAACATGGACCATAAAGGGGCAGCGAACAGTGAAGAAAAGATAAAGCACCAATGCCCGTTATCGGCGGCAAAAAGAGGGTACAAACATTTCTCAATTTTTAAATATTTCCCATTAAATTCAAGCGAATTTCGGTTACCGCACATGATCAAGATATCCAAAATGGCTTGAAGCTTCTCAGAAAAATCCAGGGCGTAGCGGAAGGGTAGAAAAGTGGGAAATCTTTTTTAACTGCAAAAGGTCGTTTGGCTATCGATCATCTGTATGGAGTTAGTCGGTGTTGAATTTTTATTGGCACTTCTCAGCATTGCCGACTCGTGAATGCAATCGAATTTTTCTGTGTCAGACGAATATCGCAAACATCAAAGTGTTTTATTCCTCGTGATGTATGGCCGAACTTTGTCCATGCGGTAGACCGTATAAGCTGGTAAGCAAGAACCGTAACCGTTCACAATTTTGCCAATATTATTCATACGACAAAATGAAGATAAATGATTGATTAATAAGTTTCGTGCCAATTTGCTTCCCTTTTTCGAAAGTTTTCCTTTGCTCTCGGTTTGCATCGTATCGTTCTTGTGAATGATTGGCTTAGGTCAGTCCCCGACTTTCGGTGTATTTCTTTCTTTATGGGTGAAAATATTTGTCTCACTCAAACTATGCCATATTTCTTTATTTCCCGGTTAAGGCTGCCAGGGTCACTGCAAACGGCATCCCTAAAGAAAAATGTTTGTACTGCATGGGTTAGAAACTGTTGAACTGTTTACAAAGTCACGTCTGTGCTGCCCTCTGTAACGACAAATAGGATAGGTCCATAGACAGTTTTGATAAATACAAACTCACTTCCGGTCAAAATATACTTGAATGACTTCTCATAGTGGGTCCTAAAAAATATAGTTCGATCCACATAAACCTGTTGGAACAGGCTGAGCGTGATCTACCTCAAGGCCGGTTGTCGAGTAGGTAACTGAGTCTTTTATATATATGACTCCGCACCATTCAATCATCTGAAAAACTATCCGCAAAATGTTAACCGGACATCTTTTTGGTACATTTTCAGGTTGAATTCTGCCAACGTGCATGAGGCAGGCGTTTTCAGATCCAAGTATTTTCGATAACATCACAAAGATCGCTCGCCGATTACGTCATTCTATCTACGATGAACGGAACTCAGTATTTCTTCTTCTCGTCTACGTTTCAAATTCCCTACAGTTTTTGTTGAGGACTTCGACAAGGGTTTTCTAAAATCTTGAAAAATGCGCCAACGAGCTACAAGGAAGATACGATGTGGAACGATTCTAGGATCAAGCCTGAATTCTTCGTTATGTTGGTCCCGTAAAAAGTGAACGGATTCAGCTATATTGCCCATATTTCAGGATTCCTTATCCAAGGTTTCCCCCGATGTTGTCAAATTTGACTCGGCAGAAATCGGTTTGAGTTCGCCAAATAGAGAAAACACAAGAGTAAGCCACATTTAGTTACCTCTTGTCTATTGAGTAATAGAATAAACCAAACAAGCTAGCGCACTATAATGCCCTTAGCTGATATTTATACACACTCCTAGCCAACATAAGCAAACCAGGAAACCCACTGAGCACAGAAACGTTTGTCTTGTGTGTGCTTGCTGTTTTACCCTCCTCATTTCTTGGCTTATCTTTTTCAGTGCACTACATCGGGCTTTTGTCCGTCTGTCAAGAGATGGTCACTCAGATGATGCGTGTAAACATGAAGGAAAATAAATAGCCCAGCGCAAACTATAGATGGTTCAGTACAACACGGAGCAATCAAGAGTACGGTTGTTGCCTCGTCTGTAGCAGGCATTCAGTGTGACCACCATCAGTCAGTTACTACTTCCAGTTTTCCGACTGTCAAATTCAGACAAAACGTGGCACACATATCTGATCACTCTGTTTTGTCGCTCTTCTTTCGTTTTACTCACATTATTTTGCCGTATTAACTTTCTTCTGTTCTGTTAGTCACTTACTGTTAACCGATTTCCCTGTGTGCCCACACCAAGCGCACTTCTGACCGCTCAAACAAACACGTAGAAACGAAAGTTGTTACTAAGCTGACAACGATCAGACATACAGAGAATAACGTGTCTGCCACCAACTGAACGGAAGCTGGAAACTGACTAACCGTAGCGTGATCGTCCACCCAATACCGATTACAAGAAAATATTAAGTCTACACCGAACCGTGTGGTGTACTTTCATTTATATGTGTGTGTACTCAAAGAAATGCGCGCTGTCACTTATTTTACGAATAAATAGTTCCGGGTCTATGTACATCTGTGACACGTACTGCTTCGAATGGATCATCTGTCAGATATTTTCAGGGGTGATGTTGGTGGTAGTGACGAGGATGGTATCAGCGGCCAACTCGTCAGTCCACTATGCAGTAAAGAAGTTTAGCGTTACACTTTTCTGCGGCTTTTGTTCAGTGTGTTTCATCTTCTCCGATGCTCTTTCTGTTTGTATACCTCGACAAGGGGTAGATGAGCTTAACGAGACAGCTCCGCGTACTTCCAGACCCACGCACAGAGTGAGACAGAGAGCGAGTGAAGGTGATACAGATGAATATGAGCCGACCTAGTTGCCCTTAGTAATTCAGGTGTTTAGACTCTGTCAGCTAAGGCCAAATAGGTCAGTATCCATGTGACACGTCGTCTGTAGCTACAGCCCGGGTTGGAGTTAAACAAAGAGGATGAGACTGCTTCCAAATCCTAGACATGTTTCTTTTGTTTATGTGGAAAGCATGAAAGATGTTTTTTTAGACTGTTAGCTAGTGGATAAATGCTACGTAGGGGGATTTCATCGGAGTTAACCGGGAATTTGAACGATTTGGGTATCAGGTGTATCGAAGGTCTTCCGAACAATCCTTGAGCTATTACTGATGGAGTAGTTCTAGTTAGTGCGTGCCATTCACTGTATGGACTACTGTGAAATGTATTTACATTTTTAAGCCAAAGTTTCTGATAGTTCATTTTGCTCCAGGAGGTATCTGCTACCGAGTTACTAAACGAAATCGTAAAACGATCGTCGAAATCCCTGATGAGTTTTAAGTAGGGGCTGCTTTATCAGTCACTCTGGAACCTCATTCGGTGTAAACGGCATGAAAGGTATACGTGTGTCACTTCACTCAGCGTAATAAGAACCTGACTAGGTAATTTTTACCTATAGTACCATTTAAGTTCAAATTCAGCAAATGTTGACTGAACAACTGAGGTGGTATTTTAGTATCCAAAACCTATCATTGAACATCCACCAGATTTTGAACTCATCATCCAGTATCAAGAATGGGTTTTAGTTTTTGTCCGATAACAGCTTGAGCTGTTGAGGTCATTCGGGATACGCTGCCATACGCTTGTGCGTGAACGGGGAGCACAATACTACCTGTGCACCAAAATCTGAAGATTAGAGCACCTAGTAGGGACTACAAATGGCCATAAAATTGATTTTGTTAGTTTCACAAATATAAGTTTTTAACAAACTTGTTGTCTACACAGAGGAATTTTTAATGGTAACTGACGGAGAACAATAAACCATGACAGTTTTCCTGACTGACGAAATCTAGATTGACAGATTTAACTAAACAATAAAGTGATCCTATTGACAATTAAAGTTTATATTAGCGTCAAAGCCTTTGATCTGACTTTGCTTGTCACAGTGCTTGTTGATTCTCTTCTATTTGAGCTGAATCGCTTCTCGTATAAAAATCGTACACCAGACCAACATATTACGATGGGGTCATGTGGTTGGTTAAAATTTTTGTTCGCATAGGGAAGGCCGTGTGGACTGAACACTGGAGGAATCTACAGACAAATACGTGCGATTTGTGTGTCGTCCCGAATAAAATGGCTTAAACAGTGAAACGAAAGAACAGCGGGAGCAGTGGTGAGCTTCACCATTTACGTAGCAATAAGCTGCTTACGATAAAACAGCGTAATGAAAGGATGCTGAAAAGAACCGGGAAAGTAATTAGGGTCCAAAGATGCTAAACTTAGGAGAAAAGCCAAATCAGTGAGAAAACAAGGCTGTAGTTTTGAAAAGGTCTTCGAAATTGGTCTTGGATTTGTGCTCATCAGTGATTTTTTCATTGTGTGCATTGTTAACTCCAGAATTATCGTTTAAATCTATCTCATATAATGACTGTTATGTTTACCTACTCCCTGGAGTTTTTGAAATACCACAGGCACTTTGTTATTGTGCAGCTGCTTTGTTATCGAAAAAAATCCTCTCCTTTATTGTGTAATTGACGTAAACCACTAAGGCAGAAGAAATACGGCGTAGCCAAAATGCGGTGCAGTGATTGGCAGGTAGCCAAATGCCATTCAGACTACAACAGGTTATCAATATCCATTATCCTTTCAGCCAAAGTACATAAGGAAAATTATCGACTGGGCGAATTTTCTAAAACGATCCGTATTTTCTGCCTCAGGAATGGTTGCGATGTAAGAGCCGTGGCTACATTTTGACGTTGATGATCCGTTGATCAAAATCGAAAAGAGACAGCTTTCACCTGATTGATCGTACCAGTCAGTATCGGGATCGCGGGGAGCAACCTAGTCACCAAGAGTTCCTGGTGGAAGACTTCCAAAGCATTATGTACCTACGGTAGCAAGCAGATTGATGATTTATCGTTGGGATGCAAACCATGATTCCCTAAAAATTATCCGTTTCTACGAATGTATATATTTCACGTTCTTGCTCAATAGATAATACTCCCTTACCCACCTAAACATTTACATCGGAAGGAGAACACTGAAACTTTATTGGTCATCATCACTGAAGACTTTAGTCACTCGGACATCAGTATTTGAACTGCTTGGTGCTAAGACATTTCAAACCTATCTTCAAGATGTCATGCTTTGCTCAGTTTTATATTTGTGTATAATACCCATATTATCTACGTCATAAAGAGAGCCCATTTGTTCAGCTCTGATCATTGTGCTAGCAAGGCTTACTCAAAGATATTTTCCAAGCCACGCCACATTGTGCATACTGGATCTTCTGAATGCACGATTATTCCCAAGCAGTAAGAAAGAGCTTTATATCACTATAAGAAACGGTTAGGGACATTGATTTTGATCAATTCTGCAACCATGATGCCTCATTTTACCGAGATTGTCCGGTGAATCGTTCGAAATTACGTTACGATATTTATTGATTCCTAGAGTCCATTTTTAAACCAACTGGCCAGATTTTCTCTCCCTTTCTTGGACAACAATAAGACGTCCGAAAGGACTTGATTAAGTTATCGGTGATTGCTCATCAGTGAAGCAAACAAAGTGCTAGAATAAACATGAAATATAGAACTAGGGCAGGTTTTGTGCGGAAACAATACATAAAAACTTCAGACTTCGTCACTTCTGAAGCATCGAAAAATCATTCTTGATTAAAGCAATAAATTCAGCTTTGCCTACAGAGCTTTATTGATGCCAGTGTATGAAAACGCGAACATACTTCCACATCTGTTACTACTGATTTGAGACTATTTCACTGATGTCAGTGGTATAACTCAGTTGAAGATATTAGAAGTCAAATTTACTTATTCTCTGACTACACCTAAAGCAGAACTTTAAGGTGCGGGTAGGTCTCCTTTGAAATGCTCATTTTATATTTGCAAGGTACCCAAATCTTCTGAGGGTTTTCTGACGAAGCCCATTATTATTATTGTCTTCGGCAACTAATCAGTAAATACCTCTCATCTTTGTGAAACATGTGATTTCTTTTTTTATCTAACATCCTTTGGTACAAAATCGCTAAGTTTTATCTTGCAGCCTTTTCGATTTCCAAGTGTCAAACGATGACGTTTATCCCCAAACGTGAATGGTTGTGTTTTTCAAATACTTATAGCAACAGAGCACCTAAAGCCCGGAAAGTGAAATGTATTGGTCTAACCATTTCTCAAGACATCACCTGGTCCCACCACATGATTAGTCCATTCACGAACATTCGGCGACTATGTTCTACGCCTGAGATCCTCCCACGTTCCCCGATACCTAGCCAGAGCTTTTACGTATACCTGTGTAAATCCACGCTATGTTTAGTGTTCCCCTGTCATCTGGGACATAAGGTACCCACTGGTATCTCGATTATTTTCGTAAACCCCGTACCTGAAATGGTGAAATTACTGACTGAGGACACAGACAAGTCAACACATAATTACCAGATAATACTACGCGCATCAATTATTGTGGCCGAAGTTGATGTGTAAGTTATAAACTCTAATGTATCTCTGGGATTCACATTCACACATGTTTGTGTGATATTACGGAAGAGTAGTGGCAGCAGATTCGCCAACTTTTCCAAAACTTCGTTGCTATAATAGCATGATAAAATAATTATGTATCCCTATGGCCATAAGATGAACATCCTTATGTAAGCCACAAATTGATGCACTACAAGGCAACAAAGTACTCACATATGGCAGAAGTTCGGCACTTCAAAAGCGCGAGAAGTCAAACATGCATTCAAACTAACTTTCGCCATACAAAATACTAGGCCAGTTGTAGTTGAGACATTCTGTTAATTTTCATATAACGGGTTATCCATTTTAAGCCTAGGAAAAAATTGAGACTATAACATGCTTCAACTAGAGTTTCGACTGGTTCCGAACATATCATTTCATCCTAATATGGTCAAGTTTTAAAACGGCTGGTTTCGTGGAGATGCCATTAAACGAAACAAAAGTACTTGTCACCAGCCAACGACTGGACTGAGTACGATGAATTTTCTTGCAGGCAAAAGGGCTATAGTTCCAAGGCCTGGAAAATCCTTGTTGGTTGACAAACGGAGCATAAAGTATCTCTCTAGGATACCCAAACGATCGTCACTGACGCTGATCGTTTTGTTCTTGAACATTCCAGTGTTTGAAAATAACAAATCGGATAAAAATTATGTCCGCAATCATTCTTTGGTGAGGCTTGGTAATTTACAATATGGGTCCTTATCTTTCGGACCTAAGTTTTGCACAAATCAACCACGTTATCGTCAAGTGGAAATTGGAACTCAGTTTGTAAGTCTAAAGAGTCAGTTGTATGACCTGATGAGAGCAAGTTTACTTACCATCAGGGTGAGAAAGACAAAACACAGGAAGCCGAGACTAAGCTGAATGAGATCTTGAAGCAGCTTAAGTCAGAAAACGCTATTTCCAAAATGCTGTACAACAAGCTTGTGCTTTGAGGCTTGAAACCACCTGGACTCTGTTGATTACCAAAAGTACACAGACCAAATATACCCCTAAGAAAGGTGATTGACATGAGCACTTCAGCCTATCACGCGACAGCTCAGTGGATTGCAGAAATTCTTGAACGGATGCGCAAGTCACTAGCAAAATATAGTATGAAAGATTCGTTCTCTTTTGTGGAGATGATAAAACATCAGGATCTGTCTGAACGGACTATGCTTTCCCCAGATGTGGAATCCCTATTCACAGACATTCCGTTGTTCGAGACCATAGATTTCCTCTGTCAGTACCTGACATTCCTGCGGCCAAGCTAAAAGAACTAATTCTTAGATGTACATGGAATGTACAATTTCTGTACAACGGAAAACACTACAGTCAGAAGGACGGGGTAGCAATGGGATCACCCCTTGGACCCTTCCTGACGGATATATTTGTAGCAAAACTCGAAAGTGGACCACTATGCAGCACCATCGACAGTCTATTTATGTATACCAGATATATGGACGGCACTTTCACAATTTGTGACTCAGCAAACGATATCACCGAACTACTGCGGACATTCAACAAAGCGCACGCAATGACCACATATACAGTGGAGATAGAGACGGGCAATTTCCTCGCTTTTCTTGATAAGGGATTACGTAGAATGGAGGACGGGCATGTAGAAAGGAATGTGTATGGTTGGGGCATTACATACATTTCCTAAGTTTTGTCCTCCTACGATACAAAAGAAAAGTAGTGAGCTATCTGACCTACAGAGCAAGAAACACCTATAGTCCTGACATGATTGCCCAAGAACTCGAACACATACGTGACACATTATTAAAGAAGATCTATCCAGAACTGTTTATTCGTCAACATATTGGACAGAGGAGACAAAACGAAAGTTGAAATGGCCAAGAAAAAGGATTTTTTCTAACAGTCCCGTTCAAGGGTGACAAAACCTTAGAAATACCAGAGTTACGCATATCTAAGGCCCTCGGGAAGTGCTTCCCCGCTGCGCATGTCCGAATCTCAACAAATGCCAAGCCTTTCATTTTTTTAAAAATCCAAGGACAGGTTGCCTCATCAATCTCAATCTTTTGTTCTATATCAGTTTACGTGCTCTCGTAGTGCACAGTATATTGGACATATGACGAGACACCTGTAGAAGAGGATATCAGAACACGTCCCGGCTTCTGTACGCGAAGGAACAGCTGGGACTATCAGTAGCGGACATCAAATCGACTCAGTGACAGCTTTCAGGCCAGTACTGACTACTTCCAGAGTTCACGCGAAAGGATTACGCAGGTGGTTGCTGATGACGTAAGAAGCCATAGTAATTGGACCATTGAAGCCCAAATTATGTAAGCAACGTAACCTCGTGCAACAATTGTTGTTGCCGTGGCCGTAACGAGTGATTCTCTTATGGTTCCCATGTGCAAAGTCTCCCCAGCCCTGCGCCTCTTTTTCCACACCTGTCTTTTAACGCCATTTGGTTACACATTTCATACTTATTGTCGTTCACCCAACGGACAAGATTCACCAAGTTGAAGCATGTTGTCGAGTTGACGGATTTCTTGCTGCCTCAATAATATACCAAAGCTGTATTCGGTAGAAAAATGTATGGATAGTATTGTTTACGTTAGAAAGATTTAGAAAGTGCAACAATACACTCTTTTGATGTGAGATTATTTACAAACAACTGGACTACATCATTAGGTGCTTCCTTCTAATGAAACATTTTTGAATTTTCTGTGAGAATTATATTCTTTTCAAGCAGGACCTTTCAAACCTTGCCTCTGGTTGATTTGTTCAGTTTGAACACTTACGGTACCGAATTTTGATGTGGATTCCCATGTGAACTCAGCATGTATTTCGGTTAGATTCTTTAACCCCTCGTCGCAATCAGAATGCGTATGCGCAGTGGGAGTTTTGAGTTGAGATTGAGTAAATTCATATGCAAATTTATCGGAGGCACTAGTCAGCTACTATTTAATACTTCCGATTTGTTATTTTCAAACACTGGAATGTTCAAGAACAAAACGATCAGCGTCAGTGACGATCGTTTGGGTATCCTAGAGAGATACTTTATGCTCCGTTTGTCAACCAACAAGGATTTTCCAGGCCTTGGAACTATAGCCCTTTTGCCTGCAAGAAAATTCATCGTACTCAGTCCAGTCGTTGGCTGGTGACAAGTACTTTTGTTTCGTTTAATGGCATCTCCACGAAACCAGCCGTTTTAAAACTTGACCATATTAGGATGAAATGATATGTTCGGAACCAGTCGAAACTCTAGTTGAAGCATGTTATAGTCTCAATTTTTTCCTAGGCTTAAAATGGATAACCCGTTATATGAAAATTAACAGAATGTCTCAACTACAACTGGCCTAGTATTTTGTATGGCGAAAGTTAGTTTGAATGCATGTTTGACTTCTCGCGCTTTTGAAGTGCCGAACTTCTGCCATATGTGAGTACTTTGTTGCCTTGTAGTGCATCAATTTGTGGCTTACATAAGGATGTTCATCTTATGGCCATAGGGATACATAATTATTTTATCATGCTATTATAGCAACGAAGTTTAGGAAAAGTTGGCGAATCTGCTGCCACTACTGTCTCGTTATATCACTTTTGTGAATACGGCGGGTAATTTATTTCACTTTTGGAGAAAAAACCTAATACAGTATCTCTACTTTGGGCAACTGAGGCAAAACTGTCACAGGTAAAGAAGACAAAGATCACTAGGTTCATCGTAACCCTATTGATAAGCTCCGTATCTAAATAGCTGTTATAACTGAACGAGCATAGGGACTTGTAAAGAAATAATAAACGCATAATAGCGCAAACTTCAAGATATGTGGTAGTAGACTGTAGGTAATTTAAAACATTCTATTTTTGGATGGAAGCCTTTTACGAAGTAACTAATTTGTTGATATTTTCTTGCTGTGTACTTCACGGAGAGGACAGATAACTCTGAAAGTCAACGCGTTTATTAGCTATCATATGGTTACCGCAGGTGACATAATCTTTTATGTCAAGGTGCGACGTTTTATGTACGAGGTAAATTAATCCCACCAATCAGGTTTACATGTGGAGAAGACCTGATTTGGTGGGAGACGTTCGCTTCCAGTTAACGGGACGGATACCGTGTCTCCATTCGAAGCTGTCAGGTATTTCTGGCTATCATAGAGGACGACATCTGAACAAGCTTATCTTGGTGGTTCGGATCAGCCCGGAAGGGAGTGAGAGGGCGTAGTGGTTACCCACACTCTCATTCGAGGTGAAATGGCCCGAGTTTAGGCACCCGGTATGAAGAAGGATATGCATCACTGGTGAGCTCTAACAAGAGCGAAACTCCAGTCTGATGCTTCCGAGTGCAGGGTTGGTTGGATGACCCGAGGTTTGTGCATGAAAATGGAGAGGGAGGGGGATCCAAAAGACGGTCATCCAAACAACGAATTGCTATTTCTTTCGAGGTTCGACAACACCTGTAATTTAACAAACAAAACACAACAATGGTTAAGGAACAGTCAGATAACAGAACTAACACCAGTAGTGTGGGGAAAGTCATTATTGCTCCTCTGACTGCCGAAAATCGATGAAGATCGAAGCCGAATAGAATAAACGGGTACGGTGATCAGTTCACTGAAGATTGTAAACACCCGACTACGTCAGTGTTAAAACTGGAATGATAACTTCGAGGAAGTTCAACCGTGAAAGTATACACAATTCAATTAGGCAGGAATTACAAAATATCCCGCAGGAGAAATCCTACAAATCAATAATATGTGCCTGCCTATATTTCTTTTCAACTTTTACGAAACCGAACGATGAGATGATTCCATGACAAACACTGGTATAAAACTTATAGCCATCTTCATGACGCCCATAACTTCAACATTCAACATGACGTTTCTCTGAAATGTTTTATTGTTCAGCCCCGCGAAATAAATCTCATTTTGATTCTCTAATTCAAAAGAACATTACGGCTTGATTATTGGATTTTAGATCTGCCTCCATTCACAGCGTCTTGGTGAACCTCAATGACTTTTCGGCTAAACTAGCCATTTCTTCTACTTGGTCCTTTCCCCGTTGTTTGTATTACCTAAAGGTGTGCACCATCGATCAATACACTTGAACTTCGAAATGATCTTCCAAAGTCGAGCAGCATTCAGCTGAATGACTTTCAACACAATAACCACCGAGCACAATGACCACGAGACTCAATCCATGATGGAAAAACCACACCATTTTATTGTCAACTACGATGGTCTCAGCGGAGAAGTACTAGCCGAGTAATAACCTACAGCCCAAAACCAACACGAGTGAAATTGCATGAAGCCAAACAAAAACGAATTGAATTTACCGAAGTAAAGAGACTAAATTCCAATCTTTCTTACATCAAACTGCATTCTACTGCCAAAACTTCCTATATTTTCAACAAATAGATGTTAGCTGACAAAAAGGACAATCCTGCTCAAGAAGAACACCATGGAAAATACCACTTCAGAGTAGTTTTCCCGAAATGTCCGGACTCACCAGTGCGGCTGAGTAGCTCAATAAGAAATGCTTTATTATAATAAATAAATTAAATTGGAATTTGTTTGTGGCTGACCTAGCGGAACAGAAATTAAAAAAAATGGTACGCACTACATTATCTAATGCCTAGCGAACAACTGATAAGCGAGTGTATATCATCATAACCATAAGTGAAAAACCGTTTGTGGCATGACTAGAAGTGTACTCTTTTCAGCTGATCGTAAATCCTCGTCGCAGTCAGATTATCCAACCCTTATAATAGAAGGTTCAGACGTGGGAAGAGTCCGGTGCTACAAATATCATGGTATACTTAGCTCATCAGATCCTAAGTGGATCCATCACGTAAAAGAGACTTTTCCCAGGATAAGAAGGCTGATGTTTTACATCTCTCATCCGAGGTCTCAATGTGTATCTATCCAATTCCTTTCTAAATTCATTCACTGTTGTGTTTTATGTCACTGATTCTGCTACTCCCCCGTCCTTTTCTCTGGTTTCCTTGTCAAAGACTTTGTGTTGACCACTCAGTTCTATCCCCATTTCTATATGCATTACCATATCCTACACTGATTCATTGAATTTCCTGGAGAATATCTTTTTATCTGTGTGTATGAGGGGTTGTGCAGCACTATGCTTTCTGATCACATACCCGGTAGGTTCGTCCCCAACTCGCAGTAGTTCCCACTCTGCTACACGTAGTATATTTAAACACATACTATCACAAATTACAAGGTTTTATAACTCGGTTAGTCAGTGTCTGACAGGGTTCCTTGTTTCAAAAGAATTTCTTGTGAGTGACTTGTGAGAAAAGCCTACATAAAAACAAGAATGACCATTTCCCATCATGTTCTTCTTTGACGTACTTGGCGTGCATATCAGTAAAATTTAGTCAGCACCCTTTTCCCTTTGTTATGTATATATTACCATTTTCATAGTGAGCAACTAATAACTCTTCACAGAATTTTTGCTCCTTCTGGACAAATAAATTGTAGACCGGATTTTACTTTAAATTAGTCGACTTGAATTTGTTTTATTCCTTTCAATGCAGATACTTGAAACTTGGCATCTTTTGTGATATTCCTCCCTAATTATGGTTTGGGGAATCAGAGTTCAATACTATTTTCATTAGTTTTAAGCATTGTTGAAGTTGTCGAAGTTATCTTGTAGTCATGTCAACTTATCGCGGTAGGTTTACCCTAAGATTCTGCTAGATCACTTCTATTCGCGTAAATTAGAAAACGTACCATTCTGCTAAGTTTGAATTCAAAGAAAGTTTCACTGAAAATAGAAGCCACAGTGAACAAAAAATAAAATGTTGAGTTTAAATCACCAAGGCACTTTTCTGGATGCATCACAAGCAAATATCTGTCATTTATCGGAGATAATCTGCCGGAATATTGATAACATCCGTGGTTGCTGATTATCGGATCGCTCATCCGTGTTTCGAGTTCATTCTCCTCACGCCGGCTTTTCGACAACTCATCGTCGTCACGCTTGGATGATGACATGAGTGGACTCGTGCATGTGTGCGTGCGATGCGCATGCGTTGCTCAGTCATGCATTCCAAGGCACAGACAGTGAATAAAGTGCTTGATAAATGTTTTTCCATCTCGATCACCACCATTTACTTGCTCGCCTGACACACTTCGACGATTTTCTGCAGCTTTGTTCGAAAGAAGATTGACAGCTGCCCGTACAATTTAAACAAGTGTACGATTACGGACGGTCGGACGAATAGCTCGCTCGGCTGCTCCGGTTGTCCCTGCTTGCACGCACACCTCTGATTACATAATGCCACCTAGTGAAACACACACAAACGGTATCTAAAAACAAGCGCAGCCGGCCAAGAGAACTGTTCGGTTCAGATTGCGGTTCGATCAAGAGGAAATTCAACTAGCGCTAGTCTTTTTTACGCCACGAAAAATAATCATTCTGTTCATGCAGAATTACCTGTGCTTTGCACAGTTTAGGCTGACAAGCACTTGTGTGTGAACGATTTCGACAGTATTGGATTTGTACGTGGTGAAATTTTCCCAATAAGTATAAGTGGTGCTGAACAAAACGTACCAATAGTTCCTGTGGTAAATACCTCTGTGGAAACCAAATGGGACATTTTATTGAATTTCTACGATAGTCCTCACTGGCTTTTGCTTTTTTCAACATATCCGTCGTACCACGATTCATCGCAGCACCTGTTTGCCTTCTAACTGCAAACGCGTAGAAATATCGGGAAAATTTATTAGAACTGGTAGTGCTTCTGATAACAATGATTTTCACCCCAATGTATGACGGCAGCAAGAAAACTGAAGCACAGTCGGGAAACCGTTTGCCTCAGACGTGGTCCTTTCATTGCCCCATATATAGCTCCTACTAGAGAAGCAATTAGTACTGTGAACCATTCCCTTTGCAATTAACTTTAGGATATTCCAGTTTACAATGTATAACAGAGCAAAGTTCAAAAATTACTTCATAACCCCCTCATTAAACACAGCTGCTGTAGAAAGTGGAGAGGATGTTATCATGACCAATTCCAGATATTTCCAGAACTTGAATTATACGGGGAATAATAATAATAGTAATAATAAAAATAACAACAATAATGATGATGGCTCTCTCTGCTTAGTTCGGTATGCAGTGCCATGAGAATGTTGCATTCCGTGTGCAGTTTCAATGCCTTGCGTCATTATTCAGGCAGCGAACAATGATGAGTTTATAGCTCACAATGTGGTCCCGACTGTTGTAGCGCTATTGCTTTGATGAGACAAGTCAGTGGATTTTGGTTTCAAAACCCTTAAGAGAATGAAAAATATCTAGCACTTGTAAAACTCTAAAATTGCCGCATTGTTTATGGGACATAAATGCAAATCACAAATGTTTGAGGCAAGTTTAGCTACAGTACACGATTGACACAGCCAAAGAAACACTTCATCTCGGTACAACTATTCATTTATTACCTACCGAGTCCCTCATCTTCCTCGTTAAGAGAAATGCTTATAGTGCTGAAACGTTTACCTTTTGAGTGGTAAAAATTAGAAAATCGAACCTGTAGCAAGTTAGACGACATCAAAATAAGATCCTCCAAACCGATCGGTTCAGAAAGAAACAAGTCCTGGAGATGTTCAATAAATGTCTCACCTGCATCCTTGAAAATGTCTAATTTTCAAGTTTAGCTTGGGTTATTATTTGGCACTATACCGCTACTCTCACATCCATAAGGAAGGAAAGTATCCTTTGCAAGCTAAACCATACGTTGATAAAAGGCAGTACAGGAATAATGAAAGCAACTAACAAAATTTCTTTATCTTTCAGCATCAATGTCTGTAGATTTGTTTAAGAATCAAAACGCGTACTGAACGTCACTACGCAATCAGATAGGCTGTCTAGAAAGCTGGCAACTTACCCGAATCTTCTCCTAGAAGAACTGCGTGGTCCGAATATCCCAGGACTGATGACTTCTCACGCGGGAAATGTTCAAAACCCCTATTACCATCTGACAAAAGCGCCGTCTCTAGGACCATATGAATTACAAAGTCAAAGGAAAAAGGAGAGAAAGGCAAAACTATAGTACATTACTTCTCATGATGATCTCGGGTGAAAGATCACCAAAAGCACATCTCACGAAGAACACCCGCTTGTAACAGAGGACTGGCTTCTACAACCAGAATTGTAAATGTCGAGCTGGTTAGCAAATCTGCTGCGGATAAAGGCCAGTTGGGTTGCTTCTCGAAACGCTTCACCTTGCGAATTGAAAGACAGTCATGAGTCTGAATCATTTCGCTATCTCCTGGTTTTCGTGGATTGATATTTCTAGTTAGGTGGTAAAGGTAGTGGCTGTTGCGATCGCCGCAGGTTTTCTCATCTCTCTACACTTCGTAATGCACCACTGCTCACGGCTGTTTCTCAGGCTCCATATCAGTTGGCTTTTAAGGTACCTTCGAGCATTATCAGATCCGGAATTCAGAGGGATCAATCCACGAGGGTCTAGCAGTACTTCTGAGGATGCTGGTATCCTTTTCTGTGTTTTCTGATTTTTGGACCTTGGACAAAATCAGCAGCCTCAAACAGACTTGCTGGGTCTCTGTCCATTGCTCTTCTGGATCCTTGGCATTTGGCTACACCGATAACTTGAAGGAAATTCTGTTCGGAAAGCAGGTTGGTGGATATCGTCCAGTAGCAGCTGCGGAAGACGGTTCGCTTCGAGGTTGCTACAGTTCCCGTCGAGACGTACGCTGAAAGGCCCACGGACTAGAACGTGATCAGTGTCAACAGATGTGAAACAAAATGATCGACTGTCTTGATATAATCTGCACCAGCGTTAACCGACAACAAAGTGGTCGATTTCAGCCCAACGCTGTAAAGGGGCAGGAGGACACCAAGTCAGCCGGTGTCACTTTTTGTGCGAGAAATTTGTACTCGCAAGGAATGGTTCATAGTCAGAACATAGTTGAATAAGTCAGTCACCGTTATCAGTTCGACCGGCTGAAACGTAATATATGCCTCCAACATTCCTATCCGTCTCATCTAGGCTTCCGACTTGAGCAGTGAAATAACCAGCAACAACCATGGTCTCCGAGAGCTCACGCTACGGAGCAGTTGAGACAAATCCTGTTAAAGCTCACCTTTACCTGCTGACATACACAGAGCCATTCGAACAGTACACGCTCAGCCTTCACGCTCAGAGTGATGCCAATTCCAGCCTGACTACGAGCGCTAGATACCGAATCACCCGACACGCGAAGAGTGGAACGAGAAGCCGAGCTTGTATTCGGGGAGCGAGGTGTTGACTAATGTTGGGCGTCATGTGCTTGTTTTGGAGCCACCATACACATCTATTTTAAAGGTTTCAAGGGTTTCAGCCAGAGCAGCATGTTGTCCTGTTTGGCAAAAAGTGCAGACATTGAAAGCAGTCACGGGAAGAGGATGCTTAGGTCTGAGAACAGATTCCCTATTTCCCTCTGTCTCCAAGTTACTTCTCTTACAAAGAGCTACAAGTTCTCCGTCATGACTCATTGTGGCTTCCCTAACTCATTTAGAATTGAGACTTAAAGAATAAAGAGCAAAGAGTTAGGAAATGTTCTCCGAGGGAGGACTGGGGTTTTTTGGGAACATCATAGTTCACGGCTGCCCAAACCAAAGAAGGGGCTTTTGGGAACCTTAACCAGAGCCTTCTACCTAAAGATCTGGCCCACAAGACAGTGGAGCATAAACCCAGCATGAAAACGTGACCGAGGCGCCCTTGAAGGAAGTTCTTCTGGTCTCTCACGTGAGACTCGACTTAGATCCTATCTTGAATTATCTTTCCCGGTGCTTCTTTATCTATCAGCTTTTTGAACTCAGTCCTAAGCCTCATGCACCCAATAGAACAAGTAGAAAATAGACACAGCAACATCCATTTGTCGAGAGTTTGCCCGGATTAGGTGAATGATAGTTGCCCAATGAAGCGCACTGACTTCTCCCACTGCCTTTTGGAACCTCAGTACTCCACTCTTACCTCCATATAGTGGAGGATTTTAGACTGGTAGACTGTTTTTGTCTGTGTTTATTCACCGGAGTATCCTGTCCAGGGGCATGGTGGTTAGAACTAGATGTAGCTCAGGAATGGGTTCAGAGACTGGACTTTTTCTGGCCTCTAACCTTTGAATGATTGCATCTCAAGCTTAAGGAAGTCATCGTGCACAGCTTTTTGGGTCATGGGTGCACGCAAACTCTCACACCACTTAAAGGTGCACTCTCGTCTTGAGGGGATAGGTAGTCCATCTCGCGTAAGCAAAAGAAGCCAGTGATTTAAGTCATTCAAAATTCTCTCGGGGAATGTTCTACATAATTTGTGGTGATGAAGAGTGATGAGTTCCTTTGGATTTCTGTAAGGTGGAACATTTGTATAAGTGCTTGAGAGACCTATTTACTTAGTGATGTCTTCAGCTTGTAGTCGACTGAAGAAGACGGGACAGGAAAATAATCAGTGAATTATTATTCAAGCAAGGACAAAACGGTTATTAACGTAGAGGGGTAGAGATATTGCTTTCAAGCGCATGAAGAAGTGCGTCCGTCTTCTTATTTTGGTGAAAGCAAGGGGAAAATGTTCAACCCAACCGATATTACGATTGGATGCTACTCCGGGGTGTCTGACAAATGACTGACTACTATTGTGGATGTTTCCTACATGAATACCCGGACAGGATTCCAAAATATTCATATGCGTAGAAGAGAATGATAACACCGAATCTTTCTTCGGGATGCAAGGTAGTTTTATGAGTTATGGACCAATGGCCAAGAACTGTGAGACCAAACTGGAGATCAGAAGTAGCCGGTACCTCAAGATGAGGTAACACAACAGCAAAGTCATCTGCGTAGTATGTAGTATTATGTAACAGTAGTCAGCTATAGGCATGTGAGAAGCATAGACTGGGAACAGAAAAAAGGCTCGAGTGGTCCTGTAGATCACCTTTGTTGGAAACAGAGAGAAGGAAATTTCTGCCTTCTTATCGCCTAAGCTGATGCCGATTGACAAATCCAAATATCAGATTAGTAACTGAGGAGTGAATTCCATTACTCCAGAGGGTATCGAGGAATTTTCGCATATTAACAATGCTAAATGCGTTTCTTTGATTTTGAAGTCAAGTGTGCACCGTTTTTCACTTCCTGCAAAGCTAAAACAAGACGCTGAGTCAGAAAGGTAAAAGCATCCAGTCTAGAGTGAAAGCGGCAATGGGCGAACTGCTTCAGGTTAAGTATTGCCGACTCGTTTGGCCATCCTGGGAGTAGTTGGATTTCAAATATCTTATGTGCGATCGGGGTACATACAATCGGACGTAAAGTTACCGTTCCTTTTTCGATCAAAGATGTAGCAGAATCTGGTCAGCAACAAGCTAGAATCACTTCAAAGTCTGAACATTGAGCAAAAAATTAAGTCGTTAGCCCTGTGAATCTGTTTGCCCACTGCGTAAGTTCAACTGAGAAAAGGTCATCAGATCCGTCACGTTAGTTTTACTTAAGGTTTTGGAACTCTCTATAAGCAGGTGGTGGGGATGTATTTTGCAAGAGGGAGCTATGTGATGACTGTTAATGATATCCTTTTGCGTTGTTTTATTACAACCTGGAATGCTTGCGCGTAACGACTGCGCAGAGTACAATTTCGAACTGAGTTCCAGTTCAACGGGTGTACCCTTTCCTTCGGTGTGCTTGGTTCGGTTAGAAGCTTTTATTACGTTCGTTGTGATAATACCAGTTGCCGAGTGCAAGCACCGATCTCAGCAAGCTGGTAAAATGTTGAAACAGCTGATCAACAACGTACGCAATTGGAGTCACGATTTACAGTATGAACGTTTACTTGAGAATGAGTGTTGTGAAAAAATGCCAACCAGTAGTTTGAAGACGTTATCGACTAAGAGCCCAAGATTGTGTGTGGCAGTCGGCCTACTGAAACCTGATTTGATTGTCAAACAAAGGGCTTTTACTAACCGGTGGTCCTCACAGTTATGAACACTTTCCTTTCTACTGCTGGCACTTTTGCTCGATGAGGAGGAAAATCGGTCACTACCGGTGTGTTCACAAAACACTGCAGGATCTTTGTGGCTGAAGAGGACAAGTTCAATCTGTTCTTTCGTAGCCCGAAATCTTATTAAGTATTCTCGAATGACGGTTCCTGCGATTCAGGTTAAGACTTTGGGCGACGGTTTCGTGTTTGATTGAGCTATATATTTTTGGATATAACAACACTAACCCGACCTTTCCCAGGTAATTATATGTTTGGCTCGATCTAGATTTCGGTTGTTCGTGAAGCGAAATTTAAGGTGGGTATCAGTCCTAGGATGACTGGGACATTTCCCTGCCCCAACAGCCCTAATGATTCCAACTGAACAATGGTTGACAACATCACTGACAAAGCACAGAGAATCGTTAACGTGGTTTGAAAGTTTAGATGAGAAAACTTCAGAGAAATTCACCAAAATACTAATAGGGTACTAGGGAAGAGTGACTTTCCGCGATAACTATTGGGCCATAGCCACCTATATGACTGGATTTGCGTGGTATCACGAAGCTCTGACGCAGGAGCCTCAGTACTTAATCAGCACCTAAACAGACTCACACCAGTTGGCTCTTATATAAATATAAACTCATCCTTGGCTTTGCTTATAAGAATAAGATCGATCAGTTCAGTAGCAGGCAAAGCCTTCGAAATGAATGAACTCCTCTTTAATATTGTCGCCCAGCCATGATCCGTAATTGTATGTTTCCAAGTCACACCTATTCCCGAAGGTGAACAAGGCCTTTCAAATCACTGAGACGTTTATTGGGTGGACTCACACTGGATCTGGAAATAATGGAATTATGCAAGTTTGTAATATTTTGCACCTCCGGAGAGCCACTTTTCATCCAGCACAGTGTTTCTTTGATACTCTAAAGATATCTATCTAAAAGCACTTCATTCTACTTCTGACTGGATTTTCGGTATATTTTTTGGTGATATTGGGAAACTGATGAGCTTGATATATTTGCCAGTGAATTTTACCATTACTCAAATGAACAATAATCGGTATGGTAGTCGAGGTTACAAAAACAAGGCTACTATGCTCTGAGCTATGTCGTCTGAATCTCACTGGTGAAAAACGGAAAAAAGCACGGACAGTTTTCAAGGCCTTTCACGCATGTGTATTTAACGAAACGTCATGGCGTGGTCCGTTCAACAGAGAAGAAAATGGATAATTTAATACATTTCCCTCTGCGGATCTGTGCCCAAAATTGTTGGAACGTTTTTGATAGCAATGCTGATACTTTTATCTTCATATATAACGATCCATTCTTTGGAAACATTTTTCGAATGTAGACCGATCCCAGAAAATCAACTCTCTTATCGTTAAAAATTCCAAAACAAATACAACCATCAGACTTTTGTCTGTGTGAGGTCAGTTCTTTACTCTTTAAAACGGAGTGAACTCAGTTGCAGTCGTTAGAATGAAACCAAACTGCAAACTGTTGCATTCATTGCAACTTTTGTTTGCAATGAAACTAAATGCAAATTGATATCATTGTCCTACTGACAGGTCTACCGCATTTTACAAAAATACAGTCGACGGCGATCATGGAAATTTTTCCCTTTAAAAACGTTCGCTTTTTTCTTCTCAATGAATGGAAAGCTGTTGGCCTAATGGCTCCGTTTATGAGTAGGTTCAAACTTCTTCTAACACCGAGGTTTAATAATTTGTAGTTTTTCCATCACAATATATTGTTACTTCCAAAAACTTTCAGTTTGGCCACCAAGGCTGCGTGAAGAGAGAAATCAAAAACGATACGTATTCCGTTATCCGAAGGTTTGTTCTAGCTTAGGACAGCAGCGCGTAAAATTTATTCACGGATAAGTAAATTTATTGCTTCAAATAACTTGTTCTATAAAAAGCAGTGAGAAGCTGCTTGAATCCGTATTTCCGGTACATATATTGCCCTGCTTTCCTTTAGTCCCAGATGACAAGATACGTTTGATAGTTTAAACTCTGACCTTAAAGTCATGCAAGACAAATTTCAAAGAGATAGACAGAATTTTCTTGCATAGAATAACTTGGTGCAAAATAATATAATTTCATTATTCTAGGTGTTACCTGTCGTCAAAAGGTTAAGGTTAAAAACCATTCAACTAGATGTATAAAGTTCAACTTTTACCTAATGAAGTGTTTAGCTTTCAGGTTTTTCTTTGGACTAGTGATGATCAAGCAACAGTCGACAACTCAAGAAATGGGGAATAGTTTATTACAAACTGTAGTAGGCTAACTACAACAAGCGAAACATCCGGTAACATAAGAACAAATATTTTTTAAAATTTCACTGTACCATAGTTTAAGGACATAGAATTGAGCGATTGAGGATCGTTGGTGGTCAGGCGGTCATCATGGCGGGCTTTCAAACCTCCCGTCTAGGGTTCGAATCTCCACGCCGTCCCCGGTCACTATCCCCCATTCGGTAGCCTAGAATTGACCGTGGCCTGTTTCAAATGTCGGAAAATTCACAATGAACACATTTGGAGAACACAGTTTGGCGAAAAAGCTCGTTTTCAGTGATTCATGATCATGCCATAACATCACAATATATTACTACAAGTCAAAGGGTTCAACCAATTAGATAAGTGGGAAGTGACAAAAATTAATAATGAAAGGGATTGAGGGAGGGGGGGGGGGAAGAAAACAATTGTAATCCAGGTTTAACTCAAAACCGGATGTGTATTGTTCTCCTCGTTTGTTTTCAGTTTTCAGCTGGTCTATGGCCTGATGTAGGGTTAGGAGAGGACCAGGACAGCTTCAGTGCACATACAAATTGTTTTTGAGCACATAGAGGGGGGTTGTGTAGGCGCATGCTGACGGCCTCAGTTGTGGCTAGTATGCGACACTTTGCCTGTTTTGGTGGCCGATGCCGAACCTTAAACAGCACACGGAAAGCTTCAGCCACGTTTACTGCGTGATTAGTCTCAATACGGTGTGAAACGACAACGCTAGTGAGAGACTTAACCGCTCCAGTGTTTAACCATGCAGGGTGGTGTTCGCGGATGCGTTCTGATGTAAAGGCATGATTATAAATCACTGAAAACGAGCTTGTTCACCAAACTGTGTTCTCCAAAATGACTGTGGCCTTCTTCCTCAAATATTGTACAGCTGTTACATAATAATAAGGAAGACAAAGCACCATTTTTAATTAATGAGATTATTATTCCTAACAGAATAAGTATGACTGCAGCTATCTCGGTATCTTGATGACATAAAATAACCATGGTTCAAGGAAAATATTCGATTGGTTGCTTCTTCAACGAATGTGATTACGTGGACTCCACTGTATACACGTAGACACTGGTTAAGATGTTACGTTTCTGCATAATTAAACTATTCAAAGAACACCGGTCTCTACCACTATGAAAGAGTTGTAAAACCAAGCTATTGCTAGTAGTGACCTTCAATACCCCGATAAATTTTCGTTGATATAGAGGAACAAATATTTTATGATCAGAAAATAGACTAGATTCAAAGCTGGGAGAAAACAACTTGGAGTTATTTCGGATTCATAAGAGAGGGGAGTATATATATATATATATATATATATATATATATAAAGCATAACATGTACTATACGTCTCACTCCTTTATAGAACACCGGGATGGAATTTCACCTTCTGAAATTATGACCCCCGTGCGTGTGCATTAAAAAATATGTAAAAACACAGAATCGTTTAACAATTGAAAGCATAGTTTCCAGAAAAATTCCTTAGATGGTTTTTAGTTTCGTGGTCATATAGGTAGCATCAATTAAAATTGCCTAGTCATGACCAAATCGGGAAATTCATGGGAACCTCAGTAACATATTGCAGTGTAATATATTGTTTGCTGAAGAGCATACTGTTGATTCTTCATCCGAAATAGTTATTTGGTCCTGCAAATACGTTTTCATCCTCGTACGGATATCAAGACAGCGTGCTATTAGACTGTCATACAGAGGAAAGTTTAGTCCACAGAGGGTCTAATAACTGTCAATTTGCCTAACTTTGTGATTTGCACCTTGCAGTATACAGAGACTCTCATATTTAAAAGTCTCACGATACTTACTAATATAATGACACTTTCGCACTTGCAAAGAAAAAAAATTGTCTTTCTTTAAGACATCAGCTACATGTTAAAAATACTGTTTCGAAAAGACTCGTCCCCCATTGCTCCAAATCTGACCCTGTTTAGGACAGTATTATTACCCTCACTAAATCAGGCTATTATCATCTGTTGTAAGCATGTGACCTGCGCATTACACGGTAAACATTGAAACATAGTGTATACTCGCGCGAATCTAGATTTTATTTATAATGTTGACTCCATCTTTTTCTATCTCTGAGTGAAGAGTTTTGTCTTTGTACACAGGTCTGTCAAAATAATGTCGCGATGCAGTGGCATATCATGTCTTCACATAATTTCGCTACTGAGAGTCGCCTTTGCTTGGAGGACCCTTCTTTGAACGATACCTCATCAACCTACGGTAACCGACCGATGAGTTTAGCAAAGAGCCTTCTGGTACTACTTCTTGAGCTAATTCGTACGTTTGCTTTCTGTACAGTTACTTGCATGGCCAAAACAATATGCCGTGAGAAGAGTACCGATGAGCGTGAAGCTCATAATTTACTTTTTTCGGGTGAACATTGGTGTGTTTTGATCAAAATCATGACCAGGTTATCACGCCGCTGTCGCTGAAACACACAATACAAATGGTACGTCAAATCCAATTGGAAGATATCCGGGTGTCACCAAGCGGCCAAAGCTTCATGCGATCTGTGACGTAAAAGCTATGACAATATTTCTCTTGAACTGTTTTATGTGGTACTTGGTGTCATACAAAGGTAACAAACATCTGCTTGGATCAAATGGAAAACCGATTTCTGTTTGCTGATTCCCGAGCTGCTGTACGTTTTATTTCCGTATCAATTTTTGGGATAACGAAATAGAACTACAATGCCAAACAGAGTACCCTAGGGCTGGCGGACTTTCCCTGGCGCAGACTGCTTGCCTACATTCCAATCAGTCGTATACCATACCGAGGAAAACAAAGCGGATTCCGCTGAGGGAAAGAAAAAGACTGGAAACGACTTCTGTGTTCGGCAAGGTCGTTTTTGTCGGCATTCAAAACCACGTAGGTAGTCGACGTGATTCATTGTCTAGGTCTACTTAGAGACGATTTGTAGACCGCACGGAACTTCCACTCTTCCATGTCAGCTTCTTTCTGTTTTCCGAAAGAACATTATTATATTCAACGTCTGGTCTGTATGCAGGCCTTGAGTTGCTTACCAGTAGGACTGTCCACTAGTGCTTCACAGAGAAGCACATTGCTACCATGAAGAGGCTTGACTTCTTGTCTCAAGAAGGTATTCTTCGATGCGCGCTGCTTACGCTTGCCTGCCTTTTAGTTATGAAGTCCATCTCATCAGAGGACGTCAATTACAGGGGAACTGATATATAGTAACTACAATATCAGTGTTCAAAACAGCTTATACTAAACTAAACCGATACAATTGTGTGTACAATAGACACTGCAAACACTATTTATTTATTGATACTAAAAAGCAATGATTGTGAAATAACGCTTTTCAGTAGATTCAATTTGAAAGACGTTAGCCGAAGACAAAGATCTTCATCTGCTCTGATCCTCAGTGTAGCACATTCCCGCACAGTCATCGGAAACATCGAGATTCCTGGTTCCCATTGAAATCTAGACCTAACAGATCAAATTCACTGGGAAGAAGAAATGGTCCGCATGACTCAAAGGAACCAGTGACGTCTTAGTGGCACACTAAATAGAATTATTCCCGAATAGACCGTTGACAGTCAGCTAGGATAGACTAGGGGTAACACATGGGACTCAAAATCATCCCCCCCCCTGACTTTAGTCTCAGTTGGCAGTCGGGGTTCATCAAAATCTGATGATACACGACCGGGACAAAACAGCGGTTCTTTTATGGTTTTCAATAGTAAATGCAGTGATCATAACCCCTGACGAATCATGTCACAGAAGAACCATAGTGAGGAAAAATTTAAAATGCTGATTCCCTGAGATTTTTCAGAATAACCGTGAGGGAACTATCGGCGGATGCAGACTGAACACACTGATTAAAAGGTCACAGTGTTTTCTCACCAAATGACCAAGAGGAGTTTTCGCCTTGACTAAACTAATCCCCCTTCTTATACCGCGAGCTAATCGAATACGTGAACTACCTTCTGACTAGAAAGCAGTGTTCGATTTCATCGACAAGGCAAAAAACAAATACAGAATAACTGCTTTACATTAACTGAATTAGGGAAATTTGAAAAAGCACAACCATATGCCAGATTCCATTCCGCCAAAATACATTCGTCAAGGGAAGCCATGGATAAAAAGTACCACCTGTTCACCTTGTAATCCAGTTATTTTATAGTGGTACGGAATGCCCACCTCGAACAGATGACCACTTGTTCTTATACATGACAAGGTAATCGGAAAAACTAACCACGTGTACTTATGCTTGTAGTATATATTTGTGTATTCTGATCTTGGATGGACTGGTAAGAAAGCGAAAGTCATCTTATCACCGCCTCCTACAGCTGAATCGAGCTTCCTCCGGTTTTTAATTTACGACGAACTGTAGAACCTCGGAAAACTTTGAGGATTGATTAGGAATTAATTAATATTTCGGTGGTTTTTTACATTCTATTTTCTGGAATTGCTATCTTTATCGTGCTTATATATAATCCGATTTGCCCAATTAGGAATCGAGGGAAACGTGAATTTTCAGGTGCCATTTGGTCTTTTTTTCCACTCAGCTTACCTTTAGAAATCATCACAGCTGATTTTATTCACCTACCATACCGGATAGCAGTAGAAAGGATTGTGATCATATTGACAATGTGTGTGTGAACATTTCTGACGAAGCAAACGCATTTTACCATGTACTTTGTCAACGAAAATAATTGCTAGTCAGAAGGATCGAAACGGGGACTAAATTAGCCAATATCCCAATCAAAAGGCGGATAGGGTTTGAATAAATCTATTTTTAGCTTAGCGTAGCAAAACGTCAGTCACAATGTGAAATTTGATACGTTACATTTTCGACCACTCACTTCGAAATGGAAACATTTCTGCGGAGAAATTGGCACCATTTACACGGCGTACGTAACCTTCGATAGTTTACAGTAATTTGTACCTATTTGTTTGAATCCAGATTATACTTTTGCTACGTGGATACTCCCAACATTCCTTATTTTATTGGGGCCATCTTTCACGGAGATTTTTGATTTATATACAAAAGTAACATCAGAGCATTCTCTTTCTATTTTGCGTAAAATCTAGGATTGCAAAATCACACGTATACCAAATTCTACAATGAGTGGCAAAACATCCTTACCAACAAAATAAGCTATTCCCCTCGTTTATTTCGGTAATTCAAAATATTACTCTAAAATCACGATGACATTCGCCTACGGTAACTGCCTTATTGATACCCATGCATACGCTAGTTACGCTGACTTGAGAACATGACATTTTGTTACTGGAATCAGTTCTGTGCGAGAAAAAACCGCAGATTCCACCTCTTGTTGCGTCATGTTTCTCCCTGTTCTCCTTGACAGTCTGTGAATTATTTATATTATTATTCGGTACCATGAATACATCAATTTCCCTTGAGTTCATTCGTTCTGGTCACTTTGCATTCAATCATTCACCGAAACGGTTGCTAACGGTCAGAACAGCTGTGCCTGTTCGTATTTCGTGGTTTGGCATGTGCTACCTTGATCTATATGCTAGATTCATGTTTTCTGGAAATGCCGAAGGAATATTTCGGTTTTCGAACCTTTTCATGAGAAAAAGAGGGGAGTAAGGCAGAAGGAGTTAGGGGAAAAGACACGTACCAAACAAAATTGTTCTTAGTAATAAATTTGCTTTTACGAATCCCAATGTTCTAAGGGTATAGAAACATTGAAGCCCGTAAGTGTCTACAGTATACAGTGTGACAACAGGAAAAACAAGCACTGAGTCGACATAAAGAAAAAACGGTACGGCAACCTAGGTTTCGGGCTACAGAAAATCCGAATCTATGTGGTTGTTTTTAAATTTTATTTGAAAACGGAGTTCGCCAGCATATCATCTCAGTGAAGAAGATAATTTCGTTTATCTGGAGATCAGAAAATCAACTGCAGCACTTGTGAATCTCGATAATTATCTGAACGATCGAATTTAATTGCCCTGAATCTAACAAGAATGAGACAAGTAGGAGCTTAGTCATGCGCGCACCAATTGTCGAAGCATTTGTTCTAACGAAAATCCCCAAGGTTTACCATATTTATCAAAAGGTGGAAATCTTTAAAACAGCAGGAAAATGCAATTACTTGATCTCCTACTCACCCTCCCATTTGCTAGTCCACTTACTCACTCATTCGGTTGTCCACGTCCGAAATTTGCCTAACCAGCTGCTACTAGCTCGTTCTTCTGTTCTGCAATGGCCGTCTGAAATGGTTGGTGTCAACCGGTGGTGGGCCTTGCGCGTTCTCAGAGTTACGAACATAAGCCAAATGAACTATGGACCTGAAATTGTATTAAGTCTGAACGATGTGTGAACGTATGTGTGTGTCTGTGTGTTCGAACCGAAAGGAATTAGGCTATACCTCTAGATGCACTCACGCACATCAGAAAGAAAGCAAACACATACTGACAGGGCTCCGAACTCAACCACTGTTATCTTCGAGAACAGCACTTCATCTATCACTCTGTCAGTACCATTCTCGGACATTACTTTTGTATCCTCGACCAAATGGTCTCACCGAATGAATCATTCCATCACTATGAGAGCGATTCGATTCAGTTTCAGCAGTATAGCATATGAGGGACTAAGAGTACCCATTTCTCAAGCGCACTGTAAACCTATTTACTTCAGTCTAACATCTGTCGTTTCATACAATTTCCGAAATACACATCAGACACGCACTGTTCTTGGCAACTATTATCGTTCTCAATTAAGTCAGCGATGGGAAAGCAGACGCAAAACACAATACTGGTACTCACCTATCAACAGCATTCATATTACCCTTACTATGACACAGGCTTAATCGAAGACATCGGTTAAAATTGCGGATGCTGTCAAAATTCGAAGGAAATAATATTTTCTGCTCTAGGAGCTTTCCGTCCTCAATTTACTTCACATAATACTGAAAAAAATTGGTAGTGTAAAAATCTTGATAAGTGAACATTGCTGAGGTTAGCTCTGTGATATTCAATGAGAAGTTGAAATTGTGTGACTAGTTAACCTGATTAATTTGACTGATGATTGCTGAATGAAACTGAATGAATGATCGAATACGGATAATTTGTACAGTCCTAAAGGTCGAGTTCATAGCTTGTGGTTTTCAATTAGAGAGTATGAATAATGCTCCTGCCAGGAGCAACCCCTTTAATTGCATGTATCGATTATATTTCTGATTAGAAGTATCAAGGAGAAGCAATATAAATACTTCTAGGAAAAAATTATTACCTGGTGGTTTATTGACAATTTCTTTGTTGACGATAGGATCACGAGAAAAACCTGTTGACGTTTCTGGGATAAATGACCATGAAGATAAGGTCAAACAAGCTTGTTACGCTAAACTTCTCGTTTGTTTTTGCAATGATGAACCAATGTACATTCAGGAAAGGACATCTTCACCGTGCTAGAAAACAAGAGAGTGATAACTTTATGATAAAGCATTTTGCAGGATCCTCTGTAATCGATTTATCCAGAAAACTTCCTTGAAAGAACAAGCTTTTCCCTGTATTTTCCACGTAAACAGCGGTGTTACTAAAAGAAGCATTGGGCAAAATAACAAAACAATGGACTTAGGTAATGGTGTTTCGTGGGCTTTGGTAAAAAATGACTGCCAAGGAGCAGTGATTACTTCTGGGGAGGATATTTCCGCGAGAAAGGTTGCACCTGTTTGAAAAGAAAGATGAAGCCGAACGAGCTATTTAGTCACTTTTTTCAATCAAAATCCAGCATTTTACACCCAGTAAGAGTGGTCCCTTAATACAATTCCGTAGAAATCCGAACTTGATGGTGATTCATTTTAGCTTTGAAATACTTTCCGTGCTCTAAAGTGAAACAAGGGCTCATAAAAAAGGTGTCTAGGGTAATAAACTGAAAAAGAAATTTGGTTCATGACATGCAAGACGCCGGATAATATTAGGTTGAATAAACCATGACCATTTAGCTTGCCGGAGTATTATCTACGAATCTATAAACAATGAAGAGTTCATCAAACTGGGAAAATGTATCTGCCCAATCTGTCAGTTCGTACTCTCGTGTCGAAGAACTACTTCGCTGGCTGATAATATCACAGTCTGCGTTAAACAGGACTAATATTGCTGTTTCCGTGTACGCATCCAGTTATTTGCTAAAAACATTACCGGCAGTTGGACAGTGGACATTTTATGGGTTCAGTTAGGACAGTTTGTCCCATAAAAATCCTAATCTGATTATGATGGCGAGTTTTTAAAGTTCTGGCGAATTACTTCGATACACTTTCTTAAATTCACGAAATTTCTGTTCTTGGCTGTAATATTTTATTGAGAGGATACAATAATTTCAAAATTAAATTTTAATTTGAATCCCAAAAATATTGTATAACAAACCACATGCCGCTATTCAGGGTATCCTGTGAAGGACCAGTGTTTGTTTAAAGTTCCCTTATTTCTAGTTAAGAAAGAGGACGAAATAAGGATCAGAAATTCTCCATAAGAAAAGATCTGGTGGATAGTAAAACTTAAAATAGCGAATATTCGTTTTGCATGCGACTGGGTGAGAGACTGTGTATTAAATAATTTTACTAACCACCAACATCAGTAGCAAAATGTAATATTGTTTTGAACATCTCAGAAGAAAATTACGTAATAACTACCTGGGAGATGTCTTGAGTTTCGAAAGCAACAGCTGGAATTTACAACAAAGCACAACATAGTCCTTTCTTGACAAACTCAGAAGGTTTTTCAAGTAAAAATGTAAAGAAGTAACGAACGGCTGACTGTGGAGAACCAAACAGTCTTAGCTTTTAAACCAGGAACCCCACACTCGACTACACTTTGTCCGAGTTGCTTCGTGTGTGTGCGTTACCGTGGAATTCGAAGCATTGAATGAAATCAAAGGATCCTCTTTTTAATTTCAAAGGGTTTTCAGCTCTTGATGACAGAGGCGTTTACAAATTGTGAGAGACTAACGATGGTTAATTGATTGTATAAATTGTGGTTTCGGGAATTTTCAAGCTGATTTGAGAAACCATAAATTTCTAAGATTTTTCTTAAGTGCTCCGGTAAAATTGCTGCTGGCCACTAAAGAACAGGCTGAAACAAGGAAAGTCAATCATGAAAACATTTAAGCTTCTGGATGAACAGTTCATAATTTTAGGGAGCGCTCTTTATAAATAGCAAGCTCGAGTTACTCTATTTCGAACTAAAATTTAAAGTGTAAGTGAAACATTTTAGTGGATTCCAAACACGAGTACATTTCGAGGAGCATCGTGATCAAGTCAAAGAACCCTAAACGTCTTTCCGTTATAATAACAGTTGAAAAACGAAATTTTCAGTGTTTCCCAAAAATTCGTCTCCATTCGCATCTGTGGATCATGATAGCTGGCTTGGACGTCTCGTCAGCCTTGGGTGTCGTAATCAATAACAAGGTGGACTACACTGATGTAAACTATTCTCTCTAATGACTAAACATTGGTTCTGAACAAACCATTGGAGAAAAATATACCTTGAAAAGCACCTTCAGATTTTACCGCTACGTGAGTGGATGTCAGAAAGCCTCTAGAAAAAAACGAACACCTTCTCGAGCCGAAAAGCTTATACTGGGATTACTGATAATGATTCACAGAAGCAATGTTTTGTTATGATCCAACCTACGCATCCATAACTTACCTTCCCATAAAGTTGCTTGATCGTAAGCAAAGATGTTTTCGATCCCCTTCAAAAGTGTCTCTCTCATCTTTGTTCACGAGTTTCATCCGAACTTGAAAAACTTCCCAACGGTTTGACAGTAAATACTCATAGAATGTGCTCAATGAATGTGGAATTTCTGTTCACCGGAAAGCCTATTCAAGAACACGTAGATACCATCAGTAGTGGGAGGTTGAATTTTAAAGGCAAATGATTTATTATACAGATGCAAAACTCATCCCTCTATTGAAAACCATGAAGACACAGTACAGCTGTTTCCTCCTTGCTAGGAGTTATCTGCAGTGCACATCCACTGAACTCCACGGGGACTCGAAATTGACCAAAGAACCAATTTTTAGGTTGCCTCTACCGCCCCTTAGGCTTCCTACGGTAAAGTAGCCTATCACAGGAATCAACCTCTGTGCGGTCAAGGGCTTATTTCCCTTCTAAGGTCAGTGAGAGGTGAGTGCTATATCGTGTACCAACGAAGACCAAAAAAACAGTGAGATCGAGCTCGGTTAGCCCGGTAGTTGGAAGTTCGATTCACAATCTTTCACCCTGAGGTTCGACTCCCCGTGAGAGCACAGATGATGTGCTTTGCAGATAATTCATATCAAGATTGAAACAGCTTTACCTAGCTTCCATGGTTTCCAAGGGTGGGGTAACTTTTGTTACTGCATCATGAACCATATGTTAAACAGTCATAATCTTTGCGATGTCATCTTTTTAAAACATTACCGTTCCAACCCATATTTGTCACCTTAAATAACTCATGATATGCAGCAAATATTTATTCTGAGTTTGAGGAAGAGGAATGCGGATATATTGATGGAGTGACGACCGGTACGACCCAGGTATCCTTTAACAGATATTTTCTGGGAATGAATAAAAACCAGTTGGTCGATTCCACTGTGAAGTTTCCTTTGTACACGCAACGCGTTGAAGGTATTTCCTTAGTTTCGAAAGAAGACGAATTTGCCCAGTTCTGTCCGATTTTAAATCCCAACAATTGAGTTCATCAGTATCTCATGAATAATAAAAGAACACGGATGTAACAATCATTGACATTTCAATTCCAAGGCATCATGGTGGCAGGCTGCAATGAGCCATTTATGGAAAAGCAGCATAGAGCAGGGCTCGTATGCAAGTCACTAGTTTTGCATCTGTTGCCTACAGGCACAGTTTAGCCCGATTGTTTTATTCACAAGCACGGAACAATTATGAAACTTGCAAAATGAAGGTTTTATATGCAAAATGCACTTAAAAATTATTTTCTGTGAAGATTATTTGACCAGCCTAGGAAAATATTGAACATTATATTTATGGCTGCACAAAAGTAAGTCACATTAGTTGTTTCTATTAAAGATAGCCACATTTTTAATCACCTTTCTCATAAATCAAGCTCCATTTTGAGCCAAACATTTGGCAGGCCATTTATGCACAGGGCATATTGCCAAGGGACTTGCACGCCACGATCATTGTGATAACCCTATTACTATCAGTGACTCTCGTGTTGTCCATCAGTTCGTTTATTGTTGCAGTGACACCTACATAGACATAACAGAATAATAATAACCTCATCCCAGAGTGGAATTTACCCTGTAATACTCAAATTGGAGTACGCGAGACGAAATTTGGCAACGTATCCGGTATCAGCCTGTATGAAGCCTTTCCTTTTATCAGGTACTCGAAGACACCAAATCCTTTCACTCAGGGTGCAGTTACGCGACCTGAATGCAAAGCTGATATCATTTAGCCGATGATAGCTGACCCACTCATAAACCCCTCTTTCCGTGTTGAGAAAAAATCAGTGTAATATATTGCTCTATATTGACATCTGTCACACAGGGTCATAACGAAAATGGAAAGCAGTACGCTGATAACTCATTATAAATGTCACTTTTCAGTTCTGCTTAACTGAAAACTGTTAGTCAAAAATTTACTGATATTTTAGATTACTTCTGTGAGAGTTTCCGGCCATACAGTGACGGTAAAATGAACATAACGGATCTTTTGCAGCAGACTGAAGTCCTTCCTTTGAAGTTAATTATTTCTTGTTATTAAGAAGCTATGATTGATCGAGTCCCTGTGAGATCTTATACTAGTGTTGTCTTCAAAAAGAAATGAAAACTGACAACTCCATGAAAATGGACGGAAGTTACAGCCACCCTTGACTAGCTCCAAAGTTGAATAAGATACTTTGGCTAAAATTTATTTATATGTCTACTCTGCTGTTCAGCTCTAGGCTATTCAAATCGGAATCTCTACTTCTTATTTCCTCTGAAGAAACCGCCACCCAACAGAAAAGGAATACACGCACCTTCATATGATACCACGAAAATCAGAGCGCATTATTCATGCGTTCAAATGCATAGAACTGAGTTGCCGGAAGCTGCAAGTGATGCCAGAAATTTCCTTTATATTTAGCAGCTATTCCCTTAGTTTCTGAATTCCTCTCGTCAAATCAGTTGGACTTTCTTGTTTACTTTTAGTTCTCCTATAAACAACCGAATGCCGAACTTATCGGTGATTTATTGGAGAAATCTGGTCCTATTTTACAAGATAAAATATTCGTCGTAAACGAAGTTGTGATTTGTGATTTTTCGGTTAAGATTTGTGTCTGACAGAAACAAGATATTCCAGTAAATACATGCCAGACGCTTAGAATCAAATTAATATTAAAGTCGACTTTCTTTTAGGCTCCCATCTAGCACGATTTCGATCAGATAATTTTGCAAGGCTCAAAATGTCAAAAATATCTCTGATCTTATACAGTTCAACAACTGTCAGAGTGAGACATCTGACGGAATTAAATCGTATAAATATTGTGAAAACAAGATCACCTCAGACTAACTGTCGATTTTTTCGAGGTTTTCAAACCAGACTCTGCTTGTAAATAGTGCGTTCTGTTTTATGAGGGAAGCGAAGGAACGTCATACAACAACGACATGTGATGTAGTGTAGATGTTCAACAAATCGTTAAAAGCCAGCCCGGATAGCCTTGTGGTTAAGGTGTTCGATTCGCAATCGTTCACCCCGGGTTCGGGTCCCCGTGGGGGCTCGGTGGATGTGCACTGCTGATGATTCCCAACAAGGATGAAACAGCTGTACTGTGCTTCCATGGTTTTCAATGGTGAGTTGAGCGTTCAAGCTGCATGATGAATCATATTATATACAATTGTTTTCTTCCCCCCTCCCTCAATCCCTTTCATTACTAATTTTTGTCACTTCCCACTTATCTAATTGGTTGAACCCTTTGACTTGTAGTAATATATTGTGATGTTATGGCATGATTATGAATCACTGAAAACGAGCTTGTTCGCCAAACTGTGTTCTCCAAAAGTATTCTTTAGGAATTTTTCGACATTCAGTATATTTAAGTTGTTTTTGACGGAAGACTAGCCACACCCGCTGTCACAATGGGACCTCCTGATGAAGCTAATTTCACTGAGCAGCAAACAGCTTGTTTGGCAAATAAGAAAAGGCCGTAGCTACGAATGTTGAACTGCGTCGATATAAATAAAACATCTGAGCAGAGTAAAACCTACGTAGATTTCCGTAAAAATGTAGCTGGGCTTTTTACAATTATCAAGTGGAACAGTGGGCTTAGCAAAAAGGTCGCGACGAGCTTATTTTGAGTATTTCAGAATAGTAGATATTACTGATAATAGTACGAATGAACGAGTGAGACGCATATATACATTTTTGCTCAATACTATCGTTATCTGCAAGACTTCAGCGAGTAGGTCATTCATTAGTTTTGTAAACTTAAATGATTTTCTCAACACATCGCTCTTATGAAACGTGAGACGGCTTTTAACAAGCCGCCCCTACTCAGCTTTGTTCCTTTAGCCGTATGGTTTCTAAGGTCTGTAATACATAATCTCAAATTCCGGTATACAGTAGGCCGCTTTGAATTCTGTGATTTATTGAACTCTTAGATCTTATCATTACTGGGCACCGCCCAAAAATTGGTAGCACAAGGAAGCATGATTAGTTCACTTCTCTTGTCAAGCTTACATCCTGTTATTGGTGAAATGTCTGCTCTGCCACGATGGTAGGTACTGACACTTGAAATGATCACCAGAACTCATCACAAGTCTTTAGAAGGAACATTAGACACCCCAAGATTGTTCTGCACTCACCGATAATGGATAACGCGGCTCTCAGAATAAATGTGCCGTAAGCTGCATTAGTGTGATTTTCAGCCAAAATGCATCAAAAGAAAGACGGTGACGATATATGAGAGTGATGAATGTCACACAGCCGAGCTGCGTAAAAGCGAAAGCCTCGTGTGATACGTCGATAACGATCTGCAAGCAGAGACGTCCAGATCAAGGGTGGAGCCAGACAATAATCCGAAGGAATCAGTCAGAGCTTACAAATGGAGAAGACAGTACATATGTTTAGTTTCAACCCCTCTCCACCCAAAGTAACATAAATGCTTTTTTGTTTCTCACAAATAACTGGCTTCAGAAGTTTGACAGATTTGACTGCAGATGGTCACAGCCAAAATAATCTGACACTTTATCTACCGTGAGTTCCGGTGTAGAATAAATAGGAGGGGAATTTCTAAGCTGCGTAAGTAAGTGACGGTCAAGATTCTACTCACAGTTCGAGCAGAGAAGAGACTTAACTATCACATTTTGGAAAACTGACAGGGGTAAATTTTAGAAGGTCATCGAGCTAGTACATGATAAGATACTACACTTGGACGTTGCTGACGAGCGACAGATGGTAGCTATATCGTGTAGTATTGAGTCACAATAGAGATATCCTTTTATACGACATGCTTTCGCATGAGTGCAGTGGAAGGGGTATATCCAGTAGCCTCGAGGGCCCACTGCAACGGTGAGGATAGCCAGAACCCAGAATCCGAGACTTGCAGTGGAGAACCACAGTGACTAGCCGGACGACGGCAGCTGGTGTTGGCGGGATTCAAATATATGACCTCTAAGGTGGTAAGCAAAAGCTATGAACCACTCCACCACTATACGTCGTAAAGCGTGCAGATCGAAATCATGCACCTCTGGTAAGAGTCTCAAATGTAATTTCGTAACTCCACCGAACTTTTCATTCCAAATAACGCCGAAAAGGCCTCCATAGTTTGAAAGATGAACTAAGAGCTGGAATTACATGATGCATCATTTAGAAGGCAACAAAAATCTGTTGCTAGTTCTGTCACTGGTTATGCTCGCACTCGTATATCATGAGCGTGAGTGGACAGTGCTCGTAGAGGAGTCCGCTGGGGAATCACAGCTAGGATTCTTTGTGGATCAGTCCTCCATAAGACAAGATAAGACAAGAAGATTTATGTACCCACGGGGGTGGATATGCAGCTTTCACGTAACGGAATAACATTCTCAAATTGTGGGAAAAACAATCATTGCAAAAGTATTGGGTTTCGATGAGTTAATAGTTCAATCGGTCTTTGTGGTTCGATATTACGGTTTGAGGGTTGTTTAGAAACCTTCTCAGGTACTGAATGGTGGAACTGCCGTAAGCTAGAGGAGAGCTTGAGGGTGTATTTAAATGAACCTGTGACATAAGAGGTAAAACATTAATTTAGGTGTTCGTGAACTGGGTGAGTAGTATCAGTGATTATTTTTGTGAAAAGCCTAAGGCAAGCTTAGTTGTGTTTGGAAATGATGAACTGAGTCAATTGTTGTCTGAGTATACCACTACAAGAGGACAAGACCTTAAGGGATCTAGAGATTACTTTGACGTCTTTCGACAACAGACCTGGAAAAATGACAAGAGAGGCGTAGACCTAGTGAGGTAGGACACATGAAAAGTGTTTGATGAGGCAAGTCGATACAGTTTGGAATTTGAGACGAAATTTTTGAAAAGGCAAATATCAAACGGTTGTAAAAATCTAGTTTTTTGCCGTGACCAGGTAAAGTTTCGGTCTAATATCGCACCAAGGTACTTTACTGAACCTTGTTGATACACTTTTTCCCTTTATTCTATATTGAATGGCAGGAGTCAAAAAATCGGAGAACTTATCATCTCATAAAAGGGAGAGTAGAATATCTTCATATTTGGGGGAATTAATCACCAAATTGTACGCAGCAGACCAGTCAGAAAGCTCTGCGATACCACTCCGAATGGTCGAATAAGAAGAGCTACGAAAATCTGGCGAACCGAGAATAACGTCATCGGCGTATTTGATAAGGCTGCTGTTGTCGTGGGTGTGGGTGGAAGGTAAGTAGGCTGAAAATAGAAACAGCGACATAATAGCTAACTGTAAGATTTACTGTGCTGCAAATGGCGGTTGAAATACTGAAAATAAAGCACCCATGGAAAGTAAACTTATGAGGATGAATAGACCGTGCAGTACAGGGTACGTTTAGATGATGGACGGAAATAATCTTGAAACTAAAGATGTGCTTCAGAGAAACTGCTTTCACCTCAACACATGGTAACTTATTTCAATAAATTGGTGTTTATTACATTTACCCAACAAAACTGGGAGGAAAGGCGTTGAATCATTCCGTTTGGTGTACTTGAGATCATTTACTCAGGCAAGAGCAAACTCAGTTGTGACCAAAAACTAGTATTTCTGAATCAAAACCCTGATCTATATAACCCATATAAGAGGTTCATCTGTTTAGCTCTAACTTGGTTAAAATCATTCTGAGTAATTTGTCGGTGTTCTTCTATATCGTAATGAGTTGTTCTCACTTTTGTTCCTTGCACCTTATAAAGACCAAGTGAAATTATCCTAGACATGTTGTCCTATCCTATCTCTTTCGCATCTCTATTCAGAGTTACGTCGTGGAACAAATACTTTAAATTACCAGATTGATCAACCGTGATTCATTCACCTGGAACAGAGAGTAATATGTAAAAGCATATTTGCGAGAAAATCAAATCAGAGACATCTGATTGAGTTATTTTCACCTTGAAAATCCCTTCGAAAATGTTCAAAATTCAGTTTTGAAAAATCGGAGTTAATTTCGAAAAAAGTATCCAAAAACACAAATGCTGAATCGGTAGGGAAATGGTTGTTTGAAACCATCAGTGCTCTATGACTTCTGCCTTTGCATGTTCCTCTCTTTGCCCCGTGGCTAGTAATTGTAAGCATTTTTTTTGAAGTACACTTTTAACATGACATTTTATGTATTGCCCCAACCATAGTACAACACCTTTTCGTTGTAACTGATCGAAATAGAATTTAGTTTCAGTGTAATTCAAATTATTCGGTCAAATGCTTTGAGATTCTAAATCATTGTGTATCAAGGGGCAAGTTGCCGGTTCGGAAAAATGCTTTGAAAAGATACCTAACATGATAAGAAAATAGACCGACCGATCCATGCTCGAATATTCCTAATGGTGTTGCTTCCTTGAGTACGTAGTAACTTTCAATAGACCACAAATACTTCGCCAGATACTTGATGCTTCTTCAAACAAGTAAAGAAACTTTGAACGTGCTCTTTACGACTCACTATATCAGAGTACTTTTCACCGATTGATAGGAGTGTGTGATCTACCTGATTGATGAGTAAACGTATAACTTAATGAATATTTCGTTTTGGTCAAGGACAACTTTGAAATTCCATTATACAGGGTTAGGCCTGCAGCAAAAGCATTTTCAGGATACTTCATAACACGAGTTCTGTATTGGATATCGCACGAAATCCTAAAATTTCAATTTTTAGGTACTGAGTGGTCTATCCGACTGAACTCAAGAACCATGTTGAGATGCAGCGAAATCGTCCCGGACATAAATCGTGCTATGTTGCAACTCTGACTTTTCTTTTCATGAACTCAAGAACATCATCGTCTACTTTGCGTTGTGTACTTTCTATATTCGTTATGAGAAAAATCGGCTTCAATAGTAATTGAATCAGTCATTCTGCATGTTTACCACAATCGGTATTTGAACCGAACAGGTCATTCTTGTCCCATTAGAATGCCGGATATCAAATGCAGTATAACACACAGTGAAATCATTATAGTTGACAAAATTTGCACGTTTTTTGGAGTTTCTCTCGAATCCTCGTTGACACATACTTCGGCATCAAGTGAATGACGAGTATTTTGAATGTTTCGTCATACTTGTAGGTTTCTTTGAGAAATTCCAGAACCGGATCAGCTTCCCTATCAAGGTTCACATCGTCTCACTTTTGATGCATTCACTGGCCAATTGACTCGAAATTCACAATGAGAAGAAACAAAATTGATAATAAATGATATAATTGTTCTCCTCGATATGCCCAAAGTGGAATCTCGTTTCGATTTCAAATAAAGGTGCCCAAAATAATCTGTCATTTAATTTAGGAGAATACATGACTATTTCACGAAATTAATAAGCCGAATAAATCCGCAGATTTTTTATCGTTTCAATAGTAACTCGCAAAGAAATGATTTTCTGCTGTGGCGAGAAGGAATCTTCACGTAACTCTTGGTATTCTGGAACGGGAGAGTACGGTCAGTATTTCGTAGGTCACACGTCAGTCCCGCTGTTCAACCCAATACATCAGACTGGCAGACTGAAAAGTAATTGATATGCAAACTTCGTTCTTACCATTTGAAATTTAATATGACAACATGGAAGGATCATGTTTCCAACTTTAGTAGGTGTGGATAATTTGAAGAAAAGAAGTCAGGAAATTGAGTTTGCAAAATGTATTCTGGACCATTTCTTTGCATTTATAAACATACATATGGCACACTATGTGATCTGTGTATTCAGTAAAGAAACCAATTAAACTGAGACAAGACTCTAGTGAATGACAAGTGATCGGCGGGGACAAGAATCGGAGGGGTACTGAATGTTAGATCAACAGGGTAGGGCCAAACTCTTAAGCCATTCACGCTGTTTTGCGCAGGTGGGAACTTTAATTGAGAACAGTTGGAGCTACGGCGTGTCTGGACAACGTCGTGCGGAGGGATCTAAAATCCATAAATATGACCTTTTGACCATCATCAGTAGTAATAAATGCTAGCTTAAGGGAGGTATATAATTATTTTGTTCCATCAAATGTTCTGATTCTTTTTGATCTCATTGATGACATCACTGTGAACTGACTAGTCATCGCATTTTGAAGCCATACTAAAACGTGTTCACTTAATCGTTGACGCTGCTGTCATTGTGCCCTGCTTACACGGCTGGATGGTAGAAACCCTTCGATCTGGCATAGAAAAGCAGGGGCTTTTTCACCAACGGCGTTGGTATTCGTGTGGCTGTGAAGACGATGACTGAATCGGCCGCATGCTAAGTGCAGTTGATGACTGAATTCAAGAGCATACCAGTTAGTTGTTTGACGTTGTCATTTCTGATTGGTGATTGTAATGAATACTAGCTTTTAAGCATTTGTGCTTTCCCAATAGACGGATTTTCTACGGGGTACTTCTGAATAATCTATTTGAGTTAGCCTATGGACTGTAGCGTTGTGGTTGGCTTTTCATGCTCACCAGGTAATTTTTATTCCGTACGTGGTCCACCTGCCCGTTGAGATAGCCTTTAAATGGGAATGACGTTATATTTCGCGGGCGCAAAGCATGTGAAGTGCAAATATTTTCCAGACCATGTGTTTTTCTGGCAGACAGATCTCATAATCGGTCCGGCTTATAGACATAAAACTCGCTTAAGTTCACTTACGTCACTACTTAAGACCGCTTTGAAATTCCGAAGTTCTGGCTGTTCTCACTAATTTTTTCCTATTGCATGCCTGCGCATGAACACAATAGAAGGGGTACACCCCATAACCACGACGGCGCGTAAAATTGTAACTTCCCATATTGGTAATGTTAGTACAAAAGCAGTTTAGGTTGGAGACTAATAATTCAAAGAGCATTGAGATGTTAATTTTTGCAAAGTATCATTACTGCTTTGTGATTGATAGCTTTTCCTAATTATTTTGAGGACGAAGGTGGATGATGTATTACTTGATAATAGACACAGTATTTCTCCAAGAAGAACAGATTATTTGACTGCTCATTTTATGAGACTTTCGAAGGTTGGATCCCTTCCAACTTCAACCATTTAAGCAATCTGGTTGTGATTTTGTTTTGTTTTACACCTTGGGCCAACATTTTGAAATTATCGTAGTGTCCACCGGACCCATAAATGTAGACCTGATCCTCGTGGTTACTGTTTTTTCCCAATTTTCATCCTACCATTTGCGTTTACTTTCCCCCAATAATGTCTTTGTGAAATTTACCTTCCCTACTATTAGTATTATCGTAAACACGATCCCCTTCTGTCGGTTATCGCGCCACGCCCGATTAACTTGATCGAGTTTTCAAGTGATCGACTCGGTCCCTTCGTCGAACTCGTTATCAATCACTGACGAGGTGTGCACTTTTATTTATTGGTTTACTTGTTCCAGTGCCATCACCGTTCCCTAGCGGACTTGCTTTGGTTCCGCTCGTAACCAAAACAACTTGTTATAGAAAAAAGGCCAACTTAAAAGTGATCAAATGTGGTGAAATCGATGTTGCGCAGCCATCGTGTCATTATTTTCTACCTTGCAGTCAGCACAACAAGGATTCACCGGGAAAACGGATAAAATATGGCCAAAATGCTGCGTGACATGATTCCATCATTATCATCATCATCCAGACTTAGTGATCCTCAACTGACAGGGCATCAAGTTCATCAGAAAGCTGAGCCCTGGATCCTTTAACCAAGACAAAACTTTTCAGATTGATGAACGCCATCGCGATCCACCACTAAAAGCCTCTTCCCTTTCCCCTGTGCCACAAAAGCAACAGTTCATTAGATGGTATTTTGTTTTTTATCATGCTTATTTTTGCCATCCTTGGACTTTACTTGAAGGAATTTCGTGCATTGTGCACCAAGGTTAGATATAACAATATACTCTTGGACGTGGATAAGGCGGTGTTAACATTTCGGCTTTTGCACTCAATTTTCCACGATAAAAGCCTAGTTCAAAGCTACGAAAATTTCCAACGGCTTCAAAGACAGTTTTCAAGTCTGCCGTAAATTATAGGATTCATATGCGCACAAATGAAATGGATAATGCAACTTACATAAAGCACGCAACGAAAGACAACGGTATTCGTTATGAAAAAAATATAATTACCAGTGTGTTGAATACCAGCCGAACCGGTTTGCTTGCTAAGCCTGAGACTGAGATCAGAAAATACTTTCCATTTGGAAACTATTCAATTACTTTCTAAAAACATAGAACGACGGAACATTTTTCATTCTGTATATCTGTTTGCTTGAAAAAGAGCCAGAGGACGGATTCTTGACCTTCTATTAGCACGTTTTAGTTTGCTTGATCAGTTCAGTGAATGAATGAGTGACTGAACTATTACCGGCAGGGGTTTGAAGACATTCAGAAAGTTGTTTGCTGGAGTGGTTTACTTTCAATCAGCGTTGTTGCCGCATGATTGCTATTTAAAATCACGGTAATTTCACAGAACGATGATTTTTGGGATGAATAAAGGCCAATTTTGTATGGTGTTGTCATACGTACCCAATGCAAGGGACATGCGCTATGGTTTTTAGGGCTTGTCAAATGACCGGGTGTTACTAGCCCCTAAAGCACGGATAATAGCATCCACCTGAAGAATGAAGACGTCAGGCTTGACGAAAAGCAGTGCGTGAGAGAAAATTGCTGCACGCAGCCACTGTGACGCCTGGTGAGGTTGTTTGAACATGGTACCTTTGCTGGCGAAAGTGCCTCTTACCAAACGATCTTTAACTGTCTGCTTGATGTTCCAGAATCTTTCTCTGTTGCTGAAGGAGTGCAAGAAATTTGACAGATCCGAATAACTGAATTCATTTGATAAATCATAATGAAAATAGCGCAACAGTTTGGGCGGCATTTTAACTTACAGGTGCTGCCAAAACCCCCTAGACATAGTGGTTTTCCTAAATAATCAGTCTTCAGCATCAAAGTTAAACCCCGGTAAAAGCTTCTAATTCCTGCTGGCGACTTGTAATAAACCTTCTTTTTATATAGAAGGAGTAAGTTACTCCTCTTAATAAAACCACGAATTTCAGCAGGATATCTTGAAATTAAAATTACCGAATTTCCCGGTGGTTTTGCATTGGTCAAGGTTTATATCAATTTGACAGTTTGTCTACGTCTATAAGGTGTAAAGTATCATGTAGGATATGACTGGGCCTATCATTCTACAATGGGGCAGTTTTCCTAGAATGACTTCTGGCCTGGCAGACAGAGAATAATCAACTTTTGAGCGCGGTCAATTCTATTTTGTTAAAGCTATTCTTAATGATGCCTCCTTAACAAGGTCGATCGTGATATTTTGTTGCCCCTGTCAATCAGCATGTTGAATTGCCTGACCTGAAGATCACTAAAATGAGTTTCTTCAGCAATTTCTTTTTCAATCGACCTATTCATATACCCGCTAATTCTCACCACAGTTTGTTCGAACTACTTCGATCATAAAAGTGATTCCCAATGAGATTTGTACATTTTCTTGGTTACCACTTTTAGCCAAATTTTTATTCATATATGTTAAAGGCTTGAACAACTAATTATTCTCTGTAATTTTTTGGAAAGGCACTTTGGAATTTTGCATCAAATCTGCTTCCAAGTTAGATAAGTATATTTTTCTGGTTGTTGATTTTGTCCCGATGCATCTAACTTTATTGTCCAAGTCGGATACGATCGTTTTTCGCACGCAACTTGTCATGGCACCATTTTTTACATGAACAACAAAAGGCATTCTGTCATTCAGAAGAAAATCAGGAAATAAATTTACCACAGGAAAAATGTTTCACGGACCAACGCAGTGTTGCCATTCTTGTATTAAACTGGCGAAAAGTACTGGTTACCAGTAAATATATCTTCAAAGTTGCAAAGAAAAAAAAGAATATATAATGAGCCGAGCTCATACGACCTTGAAATCCAGGTCGTGCACACGAAATAAACCAAACGTTTTCTCCGATGAAGCTACCGACCACCTTAAATATATTGTTCAACTGTTAGACAGCATATTTCTCTTACTATATCTCAGCTTGATTTTTACATCTTTCTACTAGAAGTGAACATGCGAGGCAGTTCAGAAAGGAAACATTTCCAGTTGGATCAGCTTATATTTCTCATTGAAAACAATCACCCAGGGTGGACTTTGTCTTTGTTTGTCTAACCATAATTCATGTGTAACATTTTACTGTTTTCGGAATTCTGAACTTCGGAATAATTTATCGTGGTGACCGAGGTTATACGATTGCATTCGTCAACGGATCGCAGCAGAACTGACTTTACTGGCATCAAGTTCGGTAGAATTTTTATTTCGGCTAGTAAAAGTTCAGGAGAGAGCAAATATTTAGGAAGAAAATTCTTCTGGGGAGTTTCGAAAGGGCATGTTCAGAAATATGCAAGAGAAAACACTGATTAGACTGAAGACATGATGTGATGGACTAGAAGAAAATCAGTCTGGAGAACAAGCTTGCTTTCGGTGCTTTATCTACTGGCCAGTTGGAGCACCTTACAAGGCTCAGAAACAGTATACGGAGATGCGAATGTCAGATGTTTATGTTAAGGAGACACTGTTTTTAAAAGGAGATAGACTGGGGTAGGATTGCGGATAAGAATGTTCCTACACTAACTACGCAGTTAGTGATAGTTATCTGCGGAGCGGGAATGGCGATTGGCACGCTAAGTGGAAACTATTCGACCATGCGGCCACGGGAAGATAGGGAATCTAACGAACTCTTTTTGCGTACATAATGGGAGAGGGTTGTCGTAGTGGGACTGCTATCTCCTCTGCTGCAAATAATTGCTTAACCTTGACATCTCTAGACCGGACCTCGGCGATTCATGTGGTCGGACTAAAAGAGCCCCGTACACCCACTACGTGATTTGTTCCATTCAGATAGATAGCAATCACGCCTGCGCTGCACTTATCGATCCCCGACTGAGCCAAGGTAGGTGGTGTCCTTGTAGCGACCTGGAGATGACTAAGTATGAATGAACAAATTCATGACCAAAAGCTACTCTACACAAACGTAACCAATTAGCTCTTAGCTCTAAGCAGTTTGTATGTTGTTGGACACCAAAGGGCTGTGCGTTGTTTGTCTGCTTGCTGTAAGGACAATTTGTTTCCGTCAAATAAAAAACACATTTATGACTGCTCTGCTTGCGGACGGTTGAATCTTTAGCTCCCTTAGCTAGTATCGCGTCCAGTGTGGCTCATAAACTTAGAAGTGAAAAATATGGTTTCTATACAAGTCCTCTTTCACCTATTTGAAAAACGTTTACCGTCTTTTATCAAGTATCGGAACTTTTGGTTTGGTGCCCGCTCGATAGGTCATTCTCAGAATCTAGTTAGTACCTGGTATCCGGAGTACTGAATCCTCTTATCTGATCGGCTATGTGCAAGATGGTACGACCGATGTTACTTGCCCTGTGTGAGCAAGTGAACTGCTGAATACACGAAGAGGTCAACTCCACTGGAAGCCTGCCCTTAACTTATAACGAGAACTGGTTTGAAATAGTAAGAAATGTGCAATTCCACTGAGGAGTATATTCCCTACTACACCTCTGATATGTTTGTTCATTGTCCTCTTGGATGTATCACCCTTGAAATCCATCACAACATAGCCTGATTTACTACCTACTGTTGGGTTCTTCGCTTTTTTTCTAGGTGATTCCCATCCAGTTATCAATAGGGCATTAAGGACATCCAGTTTCTAAAAAAAATCTATAGTCTCCACTTCACTATTCACGGCAGCGAATGAGCCAAGTCCCTTTCTGAGGTAAAGTAGAACACCTTGAAATTCACCGAGTTGATACTCCTTGCATAATGCATGGAAACTTACCATTCGCGCCTAAATCTTGCATTTAATAAGACCAACCAGCTTTTTACCAATTTCAAAATCTATGGGGAAATTAATCCAATCGGTATAATGCACAAGACTAGCCTGGTGTTTACTTGTTCGGATCTTATTAAAATCAATGAAATGTAACAACAATGCTTAGTCATACAATAACTGTCCAGCTCACTTGAAAACAGTCGTACTCCGATCAGAGGGTGCAGTCACGTGGTTCCCGTGCTTTTGTCGTCTTACTGCGTTCCGTAGAAGTGACGGTTTACATCCATTACTGAACCATGGTTGTCCATATTTGGTCAATAGGTAGGATATATTTGTGTTGCCGAATAAATAATTACTCCTGGACGAAAGTACGTTATGGTAGGCAAGCTTGATCGAGCCAGCACGTACTCATAACTTTCCTTCTTTCGGGTTGACGGGTATCGGCAACTCCTCCGTTCCTCCAGAAAAACCGGTGTTGGATATAGCAATCACCAATCATCCTCGTAATATTGAAATCACCTATTTCTACAGGTGATCAGAGCTTTCTTCCTCTGAGGTCAAAAAATTATTCTCACACTGCTCATAAGTTCCTCGGAGAAACGAATCAAGTTTAATTTTGCTTTCAAAACTATTCATGTAGTATTATCTGTTTACTGAAAATATCTGTCGGCGCTACCTCGGCATGGTTCTCATCCAATGCACTCTTCCGAGTTGCTGAATTCTTCAGCCGTACTCTTTGTACTGTCTTTAACCTCTTTCCTGAATTGAAACTCCATTTGTTTCCGGTGGCAGGGTGGACTATTCAATACCGAAAGTATCTAAAGTATCCAATAAGGCAAACAGAATGCACCTAAAAGTCTTGTCGAGGTTTGAAAGTAAAACACTACTCGTACCTTATCAAAGAGGTGATGAAACGATTGAATGTTTTATTTTGGCAGCACAAGTCCTAAGAACCAAAAACTCCAATTATTTATGTTATGGTACAAGGCAGCTTCATTGTCAGGAAACTGAACTGTGCAGTGACGATACTGATGTACGCCACCTCAGTGCTACTTTTATACATCCTTCCATTGACTGTCTTCCCTGTGTTCCACATGTTAGTACAGACTCTGAAACTTTCTCTATTTCCGACATGTTAAACTGCTCCTCAATTCTACAGATTTGTCTTTTACAGGGCCGGACGACCTCTCTTTTACAATTTCTACGCATGGCGATATTCAGCATCCGAACCTATGACGATTTTGTTGAGTGATTCCCTAGCGAACTGCTTAGTTCCTGATTTTTGTAGGTCAGTTTATTTTATCCCAAATTCCAAGGATCACAACACAAATGGCTTAGAGTAGAGTTTCCATCCGATAGCTTATATATGCTCAGAAGGTTAGACTGAGTCTTCTTCAAACCCATCAAAGTGTATGCGCTTTCCCGGACCCTTGTCAAATTGCCTGTAATACCAAACGATCCACTTGTGACCCAGTTGCTTCCTTAGACCACTCCGTTACTAAACCCTTAGGTAGATCCGCCCGATCCGCCCGATGGGCGGGCTATGCACCTGGATTATTCCTCGGCCTTTGATTTGGTGACCTATTATCTTCTTCTAAAGCTTGAAGCTCAAAACTGCCGGTCATAAATTACTATTCTCCACAATAGAATACGAAAATGCAAGGTGGAGCACAAACAATCCGAACCCCTAATCAATAATTCCGGAGTACTCCAGAGTGCTGCGTTGTCTCTCTCCCTAATTTTCAAGTAAATCAGTGACCTGCAGGTTTCTTCGTCGTATGAGTTACTTAAACAAGCTGACAATACGGTTATATGTCTGATTATTCCTCATTCCTTCAACTTCAGATAATCCGGCAGAAACATATCTTAAATAGAAAATTTTCCACCCGATATCGTTTAAAACTGAAGCCCTGAAAGTGTTTTCAATGTGTTTTTAGCAATTCAAATATCTCTTTCCTGACAAATCCTGTTTTACGTAATTCCTAATCACTATCTAGAGTGAGCTCTGTCGAGTGCCTGAGAGTCACTCCAAATAATAATTTTGGACAGGCAACTCAGATTAAAGCTGCATTGGAAAAAGTCAGCTTTCTTCTGTTCAGAACGAAAAATGATATAATTTCGGACAGAGCTGTCAGTTATTTCCAAAATTGTCTTCCCATGTCTCTTTCTTGTCCTGCTTTACTGTTCCCCTGTCATTTTCCCAGTCCTTCTCAAACCGAACCCTAAAGCTCCGCGTTTTCCCCTGGCAACCGTAAGTCTCGTCTCATCTATCCCCCTTGACACTCTTTTGACTGAAATCGGTGACCGGGGTGTTGGTCTTGTTTACCTCTAGCCCATAAGATACTCCAGGACCCTACTCATTCTTTACACGTGAACTTGTGCTTTGATCGCTGCCTTCTATCTACTCGTTCTGCCTCTCGGCACTTTTCCTAGGGAACAAATGTGTATAAACCTCCTCTATACACTTTCTTGCACGGGTTTAACCGACGGTGGAAGACGAAAGCTGAGTTTTTAAATAACTAAGTTTCCCATTAAGCTCACTAACTGAAACATACTCTGGACGGGACCGATCCATGTGTCTTCATCCATTACGTTGCCGTTCACAAAATCTTGCTCATTTTTCTTTTCTATTTTTTGCGTGCAATGGCTGAAATGTCAGCATGCTGCTTACATAAGTCTACCATACACTCTCTATCCATTTACCAGGACATATTGAGGCTGGCAGATGTATACGTCTTCTACAAACCTTCCCACATTTAGGAAACTGTAATTTTTTAGAAGAAAAGACCACACAGACTGAGCTGGAGACTATGAAGAGAACGGTGGTTTTCCGGGATGTACATGGATTGATACATTCAGCTGCAGTACTACTATCTCGTCAGATCGAATTTCTTACTGTCGAGGCATACGACCACGCCCTGTGCAGTTTTTTAAATGGGCACATACACAATACGATGAACACTGACACGAAGTGAAAATATTACATGCCCAGATTTGCGATAATTTAATAAATTTCGAATTTTCTATGCGGTGATTAGGGTTCGTTCGTTTTTGTACCGATAAATACTTCCAACATCGGAGTATGTTTGTACGAAACGCGGAAATTCCTAAAGACTTATGTGACGCTGGAAGTAGGTTCTAACGTTGTTCACTCAAACTGTTAGTCAGAATTACATAGGGTTTCATATATGGGACATTCTTGCCTGTCAGCTTCAATCCGTCGATAAAGCTATTCCAGTGACTCTAAGCAATAAGCCGGATTGTAAAACTGGAGTAGGGATCTTCCGAGTGTAATGAGAGTGGAGGAAGGGGGCTCGTATGATAGTATTCACTCCGTATAGACGTGCCTATATGAGGAATACCACTGGCCGGAGTTCAGCAGACTACTTTAGTCGAAATTCAGGATGTCCACCTGCTGCCTGCTGTTACAGAGGTCATGAGTAAGTACTTCATGAATTCCTGGCGGTTAGGGATATAATGGTATAAAAACCTATCTGCCTCGAATGCCAAACCTGAGTTAAACGGTAGTGCAACTAAAGTACACACTTTAACTTTTAACTGTTTGTATTTCGATAAACTCCTGCTTTGCTATTGTATGTGGGACACGTCTTACACTGAAGATATTTGAATATTCGTAATAGCATTTGCGGAACAAAAACCTCTTATCCAGGTTATGCGATTCACTAGCAGACAAAGACGAAACTACTTAATTTGATCTAATTCCATGTGCATGGTTTTTGTCTAATGCAATTTGGGTTTGAGTGTAACGTCTTTGAGATGTGTGACAACTGGTGGTACTGTCATCCTTGTTATTTTTGAAAGTTTGTCTTCGAGCCAAAAGATTTGAATCTGAACCAGGCAGGCTTAGCGGGCACTTTGGTCCCATCAGGATCACTAGCACGATAATCTAATGGGATCTTGTTAGTTATTTTACTCCAATTTTCAGAATAAAAGTTGCCGGTTCTCCTTCTAAGTGCAGTCGGTCATTGTAACTGTTGAAACCCTCTCTCTGTTATCATGTGTTCGAATGGCATGATGAAAAATCGAAGACAATCTCATTTACAATGTGAAGATTATCACGTCCAAGTTGGATCTTGCACATGCCTGACCTCAGTTACATTATTTTCCGAAGTTGAAAACTACGGCATTTGTTCACGTAGGAATCTAGCCGGGTACACCAGTCTGGGCAGTAGACCAAAACCTTTAAGTCAACCAACAAAAGGCTCGAAGGAGAAACTCATATCTATTTGGTTCAATTTTCTTGGTGGATTTGACAAATACTCCGGATTTATTCACGAAACATGAACTGCTGAGATTCTGGTATGTTTTTCACACATCCCAAATTCGTCCAGATGTAGGTAGTGGTAACCGGAAGATCCTTTCTGTCTAAATTTAAAATATACGGAAGAAGATATACTTGTTCCATTGGTCACACATTTCAGTGTGTTTTACATTATAACCCACCGTAAAAAGTTCAACTGAAGAACCGGTCACGTGTACCCGTAAAATAGCCAACTGAAGTCGAAATTGATCAGTAGACGAAGTCAGCTCCATTGAAAATCTCTGCGTGTAATGGTGATTCTATACGTTGTTTTATTGAAGTGATATGCAACTGATGAGTATAACTAGAAGCCCATGATAATTATCAGAAACGATTGACAAAGGTAAGAGTCCCCACTGTGCACAATCAACCAAAATTAACTGACGCATCAACAGGAATCCAAGAAAATAAAGCTTCAGTGTAGCTGTCAACCTTTTCCGGAAATAGTGATAAAAAACAATAGAAATCTGGCCTTACGCATTACGGACAATTAAAAATTGAAAAACGCCGCCCCAGTTATCACTGATAGTTTGCACAAGCTGTAATCTCAAGAATCCAGCCTACCGACGATATAAATAATTCATCCGAAATGTACTATAGGTTACCATTTGAAATCCCGGAACTAGTCATCACACAATACTAGTAGTGAGGATGAAGTCGCGTACGTTTTATTGCAAAAGCCAGATTTGAACGGTATATCAGCTCCTTATATTGTATTTAGAGAAGCGTCACATTTATTCATTCGAGGATCCTCTGAGTGAACTTTTGCATTCACATTCAAGAGCTTTTTTTATTTTTCTTCACACTTCCGGAGAGCAGTTGGAGTAAGAAGTATATGACTTGCCATTATACACAAATATTAGCCGTTCTCTCACCCGTTTTTGAGCCTCGACAGGATTTCTAGCCAATACTCACGTTTAGCACCCCGGGGGCAGTAGACGCTGTGGACATAAATTAAACTGTGCCCAAAATCATGCCAGGGTATTCTAGAATGAATATATGTGAAACGTTGAACTAGATAGATATTGTCTTTCTTGTTTCATATATTATGCCGCCAAAAAGTGGGAAACGTTTACTGAGAGAGATAACCACAACCTTGGGTCACGTAGAATAGAGCCCTATGGCAACCGACAAGGGGTGTCACATTGTTTGGCTACAAAAGTTAATAAACTTCCACACTGTCTTGTCTTCCATGTCTGAGGGGTCATAGCAATGACAGCGACCGTAACGGTAGCAGTTACAACCCCTCCCGCGTCTATCGTCACGGTTTTCCTCAGTGGCCAGCGTGGGAATGGTGTGGTGGCTGATCGCGATGGGTTGGGTTTGTAGGTTCTACTGCGGCAGCATGACCGTTTACCAAATCATCATATAACCGTGTATCTCAGGCCAAGCTATTTCCGTGTTTTGTCCCCGTCAGCTGTTCTAGGCCTCGACATGCTTTGTGGGCGGTTCACCCACCGAAAACACAGTATACCAATGCGTAGAGAAAGGAACTGTATGCTACATGGTAGAAAACCGATCATGTTCGGTGTGGTCTAAGCAACAAGATAAATGCCTCGCGGAACCGTTTGTTTCCACCGGGATTGATGAGTCCTCAGATCTCAATGTTCCGTTCTTAGTTTCGTCACAGCAACGGTATTGTATGAGGAATATTCATCTCTGCCCATCCAACCGGATGCACGGAGGCACTACCAAACCTTGGAATAATTCAATCGTTGAACGTTACCGGGTCGTGATTGGATGCCACCACTAAACTGAACGACTGAACAGATGAAACCGTGGCTCTGATGAAGTATCCGAACAGAACATCAAAATGATCAACAAAATTTGCTCATTTCTTTAGATCAGTTGCGGTTTCACAAACGAAGATCGTCGGAGCATGGTCTATTTGGACTGTCGATGACGCATGCTCCACTTTCAGTTGTTGCACGAATTTCATTTGTAGCACTCTGCGATACAGACCATATGATCACTCTTTCTCCATCTTGCAGTGAACTATGTTTATCAGTTAACCCTGTAAATTTCAGAGTAATCGCTTCCTTTTGTATCAGTTCATGCTGAGACAACTTATTGTATCGTTTGTCACAGCAAACTGAAATAAGGGAGATGCATTTTCACCAGATGTTGGAGCTTTCGCTGCTGCTATTATAAACAACAGAGGAAGGCTCAAGAACATTCATTGCTTTGCTCCATGTGATAACTAATAAATTTATCCAAGCCATATCCTCTAAATTTCTCTTGGAAAACGGCTATTACATGCTTGAAAACCTACCAAAACGTCCGAGGTTATCGGTCGGTAAAATCTTTTCCCTGGATAACGGAAAGGTTAACAATGAGTGCAGATATCTCAGGTGTGGAAGATGCTTCCTCAAGGGTGAACATTTCTTTTGAATACTTAATAATTTTCAAAGAGCACTTCATTAGTTTAAGAGTTGGCAGTTATCCAGAGTTTGACAGTTTGACAAAAGTTTCTTATACAAAGGATAATTATTCAGGTAGCACTAAAAGCCGTCTGATATCAGAAGTGTTATTCAGTATTATCAATTTGAGTTATTCAGTGATTAGGTGAAGAAACGTTTTATTCTAACTTGTTATATCGCAACTTCTATCACACTGACCTGAAGTTGTCAAAAGAACTCTATATAACAAAAGCATTTTTTTATTCCTTAACCTCCAATCCTTTTCATGATTGGAGTTAACCGTAGGAACTTGGTTTCAGATCAAAAATCGCGCCTGAAAAGAGAAATTTCCTTCTGAAAACCCGCTATCGGCAGGCCAATTAGCATACTCACATACCAATTACCAAACATCACACCACTTTCCCCCACACCACAAACTTATCGTGAAAATGGCCTCCAGTCCAGTAAACTACCAATCGGATGCATAACTGTCACCTATATGATGAGGAAGAGAATGACTACGAATCACTGAAAACAGTTGTTCGCAGTCCTATGTTGTTTTTCTAAATTGACTACAGGGCTTTTCCGTATTTGTATCTACTTTCCAAACGTATGTTTTTATAGCCAAAGCACAGAATATCATGTGCATGAAATAATTACTCCAAGTTTTTGGGCTGAACTTGTACGGATCGACAGTTAACGTGGGTTAGCGAGTTCTTCTAAAGATACTCAATATGCAGATTGTGGGGTGGGATAATTTGCGTGAATAGACCGAACTGGCGGTTGAGAAGCGTTAGCTTGCATAACCCAGACCGGTCGTTTTGTTGGTGAACGGCAACTCTTGAAATTCCGCCCCTATGTGGTTCTCCTCTCCTGGTTTCAGGCTATCTCTAGGATTGTTGTTGGCTTCTGAGGTTACAGGGTTTGATATTTTCACTGGACTCATACTCAAGTAATATGACTGGAGTGCCGCGCGGAAAGAGTCGAAATTTATAGCTATTGTTCGCACTGCTATTGCGGCTACCAATCGGGAAAAAAGGTATCCACCTGTCATGCTGGACAGTACGAACATTTACAAATGCATTCTGTGTTTCGAACATCACATAACCAAACTTTCTTCTCGCTTTAGTTGGATATATTCGTTTTACCAGATCAATGGCTTTTCCTGACTGGTCAGAAAGTGACTTTTGTTTAGTGCATTGTAAATCGAGCAATCTGATTGTCGCAAGAGGCTTTATAAACTCCTCAATAATTAACAATAGTCGAGATTTCCTTGTTGCACGAGGTAACAAAATACTGATTGCATTTCCCGAAGAACTGACTTTTGACATCCCTTTAATTTCTAGCGTGAACACAAACAGTAGAACATGTGCGTTGAAAAATGTAACCACAGATTTAGTAACTGCACTTTCAACGATTATTTTTTCGGACACGTAAGTGACTGCAGGTAATGATATTCAGTAATGGCCAAAGTGGGGACACAAGGTGACCGTTTGGGCGATCCTGTGGAGCACGGCAATCGGTTAAGTTAGGTGTGATGGTAACCTGACAACGTTAGACATTGTGAATGACAGCGTCAAACAACAAATCGAAGTATTGAAAAGAGGGCATACCTATCGATCAGATATGATTTCGTAGCAATGGTACATTCGAGGTAATTCCTAAAGACAAAGGTATTTTAGGAACTGCAAATTTACATAAAATAGGCAATCAGATGCACGTGTTCTGGAAATGGTTATTGGATGGATCGATCAAGGTCACAAGGTAGATCCAAGTAATTAAATACGTTGGAACAAAGGAACAGATACGGGTACAAACGTCATACGTGTGGATCTGATCCGGCGAGTGCAGGCGTGTACATCTATTGATTGGTCAGTTGTGTAAGAGTGCTAGAAGATAACAAGCTTCTGATATCAGTAGTAAACACAATCAATAATCTGATGGCACGGACCAGAAATCTTTCCTGACGATTTCGGTGTGCTAAAACCGTGCAATCAAAGTGACGACTAGCAAAATAAACGTAAAATGTGTACTTCACATAGTAAAAACCTGTTCTGTTTAGTATTTTCTACTATGTGAAAATAAAACAACGAACGGAGACAATGCGTCACAAAATCATACAGCTGTCGTCTTTGACCTTCATATTTGAATACGTGGTAGGATCAGCAGTACTCTGACCAAAAAGAATGATCCCGGTGCCCGTAACTATAGTGGGACAATTTATTTAACTCAGAAGAAGGGGAACCAGGTAGGTTCGTGTGACGATATGCAGTTTGTTTGTCTCCTTCCGACTTGTAAATATCGGGAACCGATGAACCAATTCACTTCCGGTAAAGGAGAAATGTTTCTCCATGATAATTTGACCCACGCTGTTATCAGCCGAAAGACTAGATGAAATCTGCAAAGGTCTATGGGCTCGCAAGTATGGAATTCATGGTAAAGCTAACAAACTATTTTGCATCCATGAAGCTCCAAATTTCTATGATGAATAAATTGACGAGGGGTCTTGTGCTATTACTGGGTTAAAAAGTGGGGACCATCGACTGGAAGCATTTTGTGCATGGGTAAAACGTATCAGAACCGAATATGCCGGGAGACATTTTAGTTATCTACGGGATTATCCTAATAGAGCCGTTATTGATAATGAAGAAAAGCAGAATTTCGCTATTGGGAATCAACGCACTTGAACCCCCCCTCTAGTCTGTCCTACATTACCACTTCTAAAAAGATCGTTTCACGGCGAAAGGATAGAAACAGTAAATGAATGAGCAAACCGCTGTTAATCCTAAATGATTTCGAAGGCTTCGTTGTTGTCATCAGGATACGAATTTTAGTGCCGAAGAGTTTCTAATAGTAAATAGGCAGCAATTGGTCTCAAATAAAGCAACTTTACTCTGATGTTTATCAGCAGCATCTTATAGAACTCTGCCTTTGCTCTATTACCTTATTGTTCTGGTAGGGAAATAAACAAATACTTGGATTTTATTTTCCGGCAAAGATTGGGTCCCCCAAAATATATTACCCAATTATATCCTACGGTATCTGAAGAAGATAACATGACGCTTACTGATGTGGAGCCAAATCAATGACGTCTACAAAGTGCCCATATCAAACGAGGCAGCATGATCACCCAGAGTTCAGGTCTAGACGCTCAGGCTGTTTACGACTAAGGACCCAAGGTTTTTCTTTACACATGAGTTCCTTTCTAAAAAATGCTGTATAGCCAGTTAGTGGTGCGCCACTAGCTTAGAAGAATACACGCTCCATAGAATCTTCCCGCGGTTTCAGCAAGAACACTGAATATCGTTTTATTTACCACATGCCAGGATGCGCAAGCAATGCCAAGAGCTATTTTTCTGTTATTTCTCCAGTTAATCAAGGGTGAGCAGTAGTTTATTTTCACGTAACCATCACCCATAGACAGGGGAATATTACTGAGAACAGATGAGTGATTATGGACGAGGATGGAAGCATTGATTTTTGGTTGATTGTATTACAGCCGTCCCAGGGAGATGTTTTTAGCTGTTCAGGTAATGGAATTTGTTTCGCTGAGAACCAACTTGTTTCTAATGATAGCATTCAACGAACAGTATCAAATCAGAAGCAGTAATAACTACCCCAACGGCTGCTGCCTTCAAATCGTAGATGAATCCGAAAGGCACAAAGGTAGCCATAAACAAACGGTTCACTCTCGGACATCTGTCACTTCGTTTCTTCAGCATGAACTTTTATTCTGCACAACCCAGTTTTATTAATTAATGAAACTGTAGTGGGGAATGCAGTAGCAACATCGATCCTCCGGCTGCCTGCGCATTTCGGCTCCTTTCGGCCCAGGTGCTTGTGGCTATTAACGTTTGTTCTTTTGTGCACTTTTTCTGTCTGATTGGTCCGATTGTTCCGGTTAGTCGGCAGCCCCTCACACGGGCTATGTTTCTGGTTGCCTGGTGTCCCGCTGAGTCTCATCTACTTGTCCGAAAGCATCCTTTTGTCTGTTGCTGGATACTTCTGACATATCCACCTTTTCCTCTCTCGTCTGTGGCCCTAGATTGGTTGGCCCGATCTGTTTAAAACTCTCATCGTTCTGTTGCTACAGCATCCCTAGCTGCAATACCTTTTATATCATCTGAACTTGTAAAGAATTTTTGGAAATCCAGGATGTAATCAATCAAAAATGGGCTTCCCATACAACTCTGGGATTCGAGGGCATTGATTGTCGGCTTTGAATTTTATTTCACTTACCAACTCACTGACATTGAACATCCCATTTACAACTCCATCAGTACCAATAAAAATATGATTAATATCCTTCCTATTGTTATACATTACGAATGTTTTTATAGAGGACAATAGGTCAGCACAAATTTTGTAAACCACTTTGATGAGCTGTTCTATTTTTGAGGGTAATTTACGTATTATTTGTAGTTCGATGTTGTGAACTAGGGTTTCGTGCTATGAAATGATATTCCTGGAATCAACAAATTACCGTGAACTTATTAAATGGTACGTCGATAAACAGAAAAACAGCGAGCAAATATTTCAATGCATTTTCTGTTCATAACTTACTAGTCTTGCAGCTTTGGTGCCATTCACTTATACGACTTTTTAGTGAGACCACAATTGAGGAACTTTTGTGTGTGCGAGTTTTTATGTGAACCTTCTGTTTATAGCTTTTTCAAATCTGCAATACTCTGACTATTAGTTGGCTTCAAAGAAACGTTTTTTTTTGTTAGAACTATTTCACCATATTTTCTCATCCAAAATCTTCGTTTTTACTCAGTGTACGAGAACATTTGACTTCTGGAAGTGTGACTGGACTAAGGATGAACAGTTAGTTATTACCTATTGACGATACAAAAGGTGTTTTCCAGTTGCTAATTACGTAGCTTCGGATACCTGTCAGCAGCTGTGACGATATGTAGAAAGAAAACTGCTTGTAGCTCACAGTCGTGCATCATTCTCGAAATGAACTTTAATTACCACTGAAAAATATAGTCAGTCTTTTACAGAGGCATGTGCTTGAGATTGTTCTACTAGGTGATTTTGGGGTGATCGATATCCAGTAAGCACCAGTACCAAGGGTTATTATTTGATCTTTAATTTCAAAAGCACTGGTTACCCGCACACGCATATAAATTGACAGCGGCAAGAGCCGCCGGACTCATATGGGAAAAGGGAAATCCGTATTAAGTGCTCGCATCAAAATATCCATGGAGCGACCCGGAATTGAACCAGAGACCTTAAGTTTATCACCTGATTCATCGCGGAGTGACGATTTGATATGAACAGCACGGATGAATATCCCATGAACAGCAACAACAACTCTAACGCAAAATGGCAGATATCCTGGTTTTCATCACTGAGCTAGACCCACCGGTCACCCAGTAATATTTAGAATACTATTGCTGAATACGATCCGAAGGACGTGGTTCTTTACCCGCTATTGAACTGAACTTTTGGATGCAAAAAATGCGGGAGTAGTTTTCATTATCGATCGGGTGACTTATTCAGTTTTAATAAAACGAAGCTTTTAAGCTTTTTATTCATTTTAACAAAGACCTGGCATTCCAACCACCATTGTCAAAAACACTCATCTTAGTTACATGGATTATCTTTCAATTTGGACACAATCTAACAGTGGACCAGACTGTGACAAAGGTCATCTGAGCCAGAGTGACATTATTGAGCTACTTTACAACTTGTTTTGAAATTCCGAAGTAAAAATACGTCATAATTTTTCTGCACACTGTACCATTTGGAGCTTCTGAATCAGAACTAACAACAGCCTATGTTGTTTGCCGCGTTAGTACAAAATGTGATAAAGTAGGTCGGTAAACTTTTCAATATTCCACAGGTTTTTACGCATTCCCGTAATGTATAACTGAGTAGGATTTTTGTGAGTTGAAAATGTCAGACCTGGCAAATTCTTGTCTCACGTTTTACCTGTTTACGCATCGTATGCAGAACGTATTGAACCTTTGGTAGTGGGTCCTATCCATGCAAAGAATGTTCTGTCACCGGGAGGAGTTTTCCAAAGATTGAAGGTTGAAAATTCTTTATTTGAAGTGTGGGAATAGTAACGACATCCAGTAGTTGAATTTGAAGAACTTATTTATTATGTGCGATCAATAATGAGTGATTATATTGAACGACTTTGACGACATACAGTGGAATTTGGAGTAATGGAATGTCCTTGTTTCGATTCACGTTTATCCTCGAGTACAAGAGCACTGACAGTGAGTCACGAATAATATATATATAACTGACGCACTAAACTTTTCGTCTTCACTCGGGCGGATTGATTTCTGAGCTACTGTCATGCGGGAAGCCACCATACTGATATTAGTGGCATTTTTGTGTATTGTTTTGATGCCTGCCAGAATTATTGTAAAAAGTGAGTTCCATTGATTTGTGACTGATAGGACGCAGTATTTTCTTAGGCCCATTCATTTATCAGTGTGCGATCAGAATGAGATCATGACTTCTGTGTCAAATATACATTCTCCTTTGTGTTAAATGTCTTCAATTGCACAACGACAGACCGTCTGCAAAAGATCATGTTCTAGTATTTGGTTTGCGATAATTATGCATGATATAGTTTGACATAATAGCAACACGAACTCAGCATTAAAATAAAATTGAGCACTGCATAGCTGCCTCTTTTGCGTTAGTGATTACCAGTAATTTAATTCCGTGGAGCACAATACATAACTCAGGTCCTGGTTTGTGAGTTGATTGTCAGTCAACTGGAACAGGCCCTTCCAGAGGTAATTCTGAGACGGAAAGCCATAATTTTAAAGTAACAAGATTTACGTCCGGGATGACTTAGCCGCATCTCAACATGGTGCGCACTGCAGAACATAAACGTGCATGAACACCTTTGCTCTTCAGCGAATACGTCCCGGAAGTAAATCTCGTTGATGAGAAACTCTGGCTTTTCTTCTCAAGATTATGAATCGTGCGATTTTTATAGAAAATATCGGAGCTGGGTCTGAATGGGTTGCTTCACGTCAACAAGATGTGACATCTCCCAACCATGAGCAAGTATAATGGTTGAAAATTAATTGAGCGCATGAAGATTGATTTCCATTGAAATATTATTATCCGTAAATACTCAAGCAAAACAAACCATTGAAAATCCACGTACGGAGACAGCTTCTATTTTATATACAATGGTATAAGGTTTGGTTTCTGCCTGAACGAAAATTACTCACATGGTTTGTGATCTGTCATCGGGGATAAATACCTAATTTGATAAGAAGTTCACTCACTCAGAGTACAGAGTAGCTAGGTAGATTTGAACATGATCAGGTCCCACTTTTGATTTGTCAGTTTTTAGTAGATGATATTATATTCACAATGAGAAATGGCAACTTAGTTCGCGGGGACAAATACTGACCAACTGAGAAATCTCCCCCAGTGTATGAAGTGTAGACCATTTGGTGCTTTTCGGCAAGTTATCCAGTTCAGTAAGCCAGTAAATCAAGAAGTTAGGTGTACAAAATATTTTGTCACTAGAACGAAACGTCTGCGATGCGAATCACAATCGGGGTGCCGAGCATGGGCATCATTCATTGTTCGAGAAAATATTCGCCAACCAGTCGCTTGGTCAAACGGCCGAAAAGGTAACTATTTTGCAATGAATATAGAGAAATCTACTGGAAGTGATAAATCCTATTTTACCGTCGAGAACAATTGGCTTATTTGACTTATGCAAGGTCTCAGTACCCCTAGAAGAGTGATGAGGCAAATTACAACAGACGGTTATCTACCAATGCCTTCAATCCAGCTTACCCCAAAATTAAACCCTCTCATCCTACTGGGTTGTATAAAAACTGGTATTTTACATTCACAGTCGACGAGAGTAAGCGAAATGTTTGCATATTGTAAAATATATATATTCTTTCTGTTCTCGTGATTTGAATAAAGTAAGTAACCAATAAACTTAGGAAATATTAGAGAAATATACATGGAAAGGCGCTAACTATTCAGCTCAGCCGGTTTTTCAGTTCTTTTATAGCAGTGTTACCATTGGCCAGGAATCTGGCGAGATAGAAAAATAGTGGTACGGGCAAACAAGTTTTTGTATCTGGACGTGGTGGAGGATGTAGAAACGTATTTACCACAACCCGGATACATAGGATATGACTGGTCATCGAACATTTTTGAAACAGACTTCTGATAAGCATGCTAGTGTTGGGATATTATACCGTGAGAGGACTAAGCTTCGGAGATCCCACTACAACGAGAAAGATCTTTGATGGATCTGACAAGAAGTTTAAAGTCTTTTTCACAAGAAAACCTGGAAATATCACAGCAGAAGTATAGATTTAAAGTGGTCAAATGCGAATATAACTTTTGATCAAATGGACTGCCGTCAAAAACTACTTCATACGCGATGCACAAAATGTCGAACGTCCAAATTTGAGGAAACTGCTGTGACTTGATGCGACCAGGGAAGACCGCGGCTGACGGTGACTCCGAGATAATTGGTGGATACTGTTCTAGCACTGTGCATACCTTTCATGATTAGATTGGAATTGGATGCAGAAAGATCGGATTATATTTAACCCCTTTGTGACGACAAAATAAGATATGGGAGCTTTTGGAAGGGTTCATTTTTCAGGTTAGGACAGGAGGACCAGCTGGTGAGTTCAATGACTCTATTATAAGAGCATTTGAAGAGAAGTAATCGAGTGAGGTGTACCAAGGGATCATGTGACCGATATGCCTAATAAGCAGACTATCGTTGTACGCAGTCAGGGAAGAGATATAATTAGACAAAGGGAAGCTGACTGATTAGCCCCTTCTAACACACATGTCTTAGAAAGAAGCATTGAAGAGGTTTGTCCATTGAATCGGGCGTTTTTTCGGCAAATGTAAAAGCAGTTAGTCAGTAAATGTATGTAGGATGTGCTGACTCCACAGTCCTCAAGAATGTGGAATAGTTTGGAGCTGTCGACACAGTTGAATACATTACCACAGTCAGGAAAGCACACTCTGACCACCTGACTTTTGCCGTCTAATGACGATCATTTAAAGTGGGTAAGTGACGCTGCAGCATACAGTGTAGAGCTGGAGCTTCGGCATGCAAATTGATTAGGATCCTCCACACTGATCTGCTGGAAGAGTCTACAAGCTTTCCAATAAGCTTGAAATCGACTGATGTACACGCGATGAGACGTATTTTCAATTGTCCTGTTTGGGAGCCAACATATTGGAAGCCATTCTCCAGCGGTCAGGAATGTGCTTCCTTGTTAAAGGTTTGTTGAATAGTTCCGACATGAGGAGCCTGAATCTTATATGATGGCAATTCCCCCTGCTTTTTCTCATCCAAAAATCCAAAGCTGCGATCCAGGATAGAGCTAGCTATATTTTGCTTACTGGGTAGGTGCTTTACTGAATAAGCTATCGCAGTTCAATTTCGGCCAGCGACTTTGGGCTTTTGGACATGGAAAATGTGATTAGAGTTCCTTTCATGTGATTTAGGTTCCTGGTGCCCGTATTACCTTGTGCGAATATATTTCAATGTCCTTAGTATCACGTTCGACCGTGTGCTGTTCGTCCCATTGAGACGTCGCTGATGAGGCTAGCCTTATGAATAAAATCAGGTCAGTTGCTGTGCACCACTGGAACAGTGGTTCGTGCATCAACGGAAATACTTTTGTGTTATTCGAACACGACTGGAGATACCTTGATAGCTCAGTTGGTAGAGTTCTGACATTAGTGGAGACAGTGCACCTGTACACTCCCATAGTATTATTGCTGGTAGATCATGTGGACCGCTAGCCTCGTCTGTCGACAGTTGTGTCAGTCCTTCGTGCACTTCCAAGGGCGGGGGGGGGGAATAAAATCCGAGGCGGAGTTCTGTTTGAAGTCTTCAACTGGATTCAGTGATATTATTGGTTGAGCCGCAGTAACGGATCGTCGATAAGGTTTTTCAGTATCTATCAACGGTGTACATCTGGCTGACTTTATGACACTGGACTGCATGACGGCTTTCCAGGTATCACTACTGTTTGTTGGCAGCTGTGAATCATGTAAATGTGGCATTAGGCCCCGTGCATCACAAATTTGATAAACTGGAATGGTACACCGACAGCAGCAGGTTATCTAACATTGGAAACTCTTTCCTCCTCTTGGAGTAGTTGCTTCATATATGGAGAACGAAGTCTGTCGGAACAGATACATAAATATTCTGCAAGACGAAATAAGTTGTAGCAGAACGTCAAATGGTCGGTCAAATATTCACGGGGTAAGTCTAGCTTAGACTGAAGAAATATACATATTTAGCGATTGATTATCGTGACTGAGAGTCTGGATGGACTGATCGGGTGAAACGGGGGACTCGCGGTCTTTCGTCTGCGATTCTGGATGAATCCATCCAGAGCATCTACCGGACCTGCGTAGGTCTTTATGTCTTGTGCTCGGAGTTTAGCCACGGGTGTTCTTTGCCTCTTTGGGATAGCATAATATTGGACCTTTTGTTTCTCTAGTGCAACCTAAAAGAACAAAATAGCAACCTTTTGCAGATTTGAACTAAAAAACAAATTCCGGTGTTTACAAAAGACTGCTGAATATGGTTTGGCTGTAAACTACGTGGAGTGTGGACCTGGAAGATTTTGTTGAATCACTTGCGAAACGGAGATGCAGTTCATGAGGAGTTATCATTACCACATCAGTTAAGGAGTTAGAGATGAATGAAGGTGGAAACTTCTCTATTAACCAATGGTGGTTTCCCGAAGATTGACGACATCCTCAGTCAGACACGAGGTTTCAGCTTACTTTGCTATCATTTGTGGCGGTTTAATTTCCGACTGTTAGCTGATGCACTGCACAATGAAAGTATAGGACGTCCCTCATTTCTCCAGATATATATTTGGTTCCATATCTGGTCAGAACGAACAAATGCATAATGCTATAGAAAATACTAAATTTAAGAACGGAACGGTGCACTGCATACTAGTTATAGCAGGAAAAAGTAAAAAGAGCCGGGGCGCTGTCCCATGGAAAATTTCTCAGATTTAGAGGGATTTGGTGATTGAGAAATCCATGAGAATCGCAATCACATGATTCATGTGTACAGGAGCACGTGATGCATCCTAGTGACCTAAGTGGCCTCCATTTGCGTATACAACTTACAGAGTCCAGACTTGATTTTCTCTGCGCCGAGCCATAGGGAAATAAAATATCCGATTTAGAGAAGGGCCAAATATCCGCGATCTACCAAATAGGACTCAGTTGGCATGGGATCTTCAGGCATTACCAGAGGTCGAGAAACGTCCTACGACGGTAGCTGGGTGGTAACTAGCAGTGTGAGCCTCAAAAGCGAAGGGGTTTTCAAAAATCTTCCTCCACCTCCAAAGACACAGGCTCCATTATGACGCTGAATGCTTTCGTCGGGGTCAGTGTTCCGAAACGAATATTGGCTGACATTACCTTTCGAGCAGACCATTGAAAAACAGGACCAAAACTCACCAACGTTATCATAACTTACCGAAAATATTATTTGCGAAATAAATTTGCCCGAAAGTGTTAGTGTTCTGGGACTTTTCTGGTAACCACATCTGACTGAAAGCCTTCGAGATGAAAGGGCCCGGGTTCAGACCCTGGATATGGCAGAGGACATGCACCATTGATGAGCTTTAACAAGAAAGAAACTCCAATCTGGCGCTTCCGAGCGCAGGGTTGGTTGGATGACCTTAGATTTGTGCGTGAAAGGTGAAGTCCGAAGGACAGTCAGCTTAACAAAAAATATAGAGTATAATTTATATGACTTCATCTCAAAAGTAACTGGCCTTATGTCATGGATGAGTAACCCTAGATTAACGAATGGTTCACCAGTCAGACAGTTCCATCAGAATTTGGGTGAAGGTGAGTTCGGAAAATGCTGTTTCACTATTTTGACTGAAGCACAAATTCGGTCTTTGCAATAGTGAGAAATTTACATCTTATTGACAAGTTATTTATTGTTATCGCGTCTGTTTTTTTACGTCAGTGGATAACGAACGACTCTGAGCACTACTCTGAAGGCGTCCTACGACACTGTAAATGAAGCCCGCAAAAACAAGTCCAAGTCAATATTGAACACGACGCAAAAGATTAGTACGAAGTGTTGTGGGAAAGCAGCACATATGTGTCGTCTCAATGGTTAATGATCTCCATAAATAGGTGATGTAATATGTCCAACTCTAGCCGTTCCAATCCCTCGTGTGGATTTATGAGTTTGAGATCGAATGCAAGATATCCTTATACTTATTTAGCGATTGATTATCGTGACTGAGAGTCTGGATGGACTGATCGGGTGAAACGGGGGACTCGCGGTCTTTCGTCTGCGATTCTGGATGAATCCATCCAGAGCATCTACCGGACCTGCGTAGGTCTTTATGTCTTGTGCTCGGAGTTTAGCCACGGGTGTTCTTTGCCTCTTTGGGATAGCATAATATTGGACCTTTTGTTTCTCTAGTGCAACCTAAAAGAACAAAATAGCAACCTTTTGCAGATTTGAACTAAAAAACAAATTCCGGTGTTTACAAAAGACTGCTGAATATGGTTTGGCTGTAAACTACGTGGAGTGTGGACCTGGAAGATTTTGTTGAATCACTTGCGAAACGGAGATGCAGTTCATGAGGAGTTATCATTACCACATCAGTTAAGGAGTTAGAGATGAATGAAGGTGGAAACTTCTCTATTAACCAATGGTGGTTTCCCGAAGATTGACGACATCCTCAGTCAGACACGAGGTTTCAGCTTACTTTGCTATCATTTGTGGCGGTTTAATTTCCGACTGTTAGCTGATGCACTGCACAATGAAAGTATAGGACGTCCCTCATTTCTCCAGATATATATTTGGTTCCATATCTGGTCAGAACGAACAAATGCATAATGCTATAGAAAATACTAAATTTAAGAACGGAACGGTGCACTGCATACTAGTTATAGCAGGAAAAAGTAAAAAGAGCCGGGGCGCTGTCCCATGGAAAATTTCTCAGATTTAGAGGGATTTGGTGGTTGAGAAATCCATGAGAATCGCAATCACATGATTCATGTGTACAGGAGCACGTGATGCATCCTAGTGACCTAAGTGGCCTCCATTTGCGTATACAACTTACAGAGTCCAGACTTGATTTTCTCTGCGCCGAGCCATAGGGAAATAAAATATCCGATTTAGAGAAGGGCCAAATATCCGCGATCTACCAAATAGGACTCAGTTGGCATGGGATCTTCAGGCATTACCAGAGGTCGAGAAACGTCCTACGACGGTAGCTGGGTGGTAACTAGCAGTGTGAGCCTCAAAAGCGAAGGGGTTTTCAAAAATCTTCCTCCACCTCCAAAGACACAGGCTCCATTATGACGCTGAATGCTTTCGTCGGGGTCAGTGTTCCGAAACGAATATTGGCTGACATTACCTTTCGAGCAGACCATTGAAAAACAGGACCAAAACTCACCAACGTTATCATAACTTACCGAAAATATTATTTGCGAAATAAATTTGCCCGAAAGTGTTAGTGTTCTGGGACTTTTCTGGTAACCACATCTGACTGAAAGCCTTCGAGATGAAAGGGCCCGGGTTCAGACCCTGGATATGGCAGAGGACATGCACCATTGATGAGCTTTAACAAGAAAGAAACTCCAATCTGGCGCTTCCGAGCGCAGGGTTGGTTGGATGACCTTAGATTTGTGCGTGAAAGGTGAAGTCCGAAGGACAGTCAGCTTAACAAAAAATATAGAGTATAATTTATATGACTTCATCTCAAAAGTAACTGGCCTTATGTCATGGATGAGTAACCCTAGATTAACGAATGGTTCACCAGTCAGACAGTTCCATCAGAATTTGGGTGAAGGTGAGTTCGGAAAATGCTGTTTCACTATTTTGACTGAAGCACAAATTCGGTCTTTGCAATAGTGAGAAATTTACATCTTATTGACAAGTTATTTATTGTTATCGCGTCTGTTTTTTTACGTCAGTGGATAACGAACGACTCTGAGCACTACTCTGAAGGCGTCCTACGACACTGTAAATGAAGCCCGCAAAAACAAGTCCAAGTCAATATTGAACACGACGCAAAAGATTAGTACGAAGTGTTGTGGGAAAGCAGCACATATGTGTCGTCTCAATGGTTAATGATCTCCATAAATAGGTGATGTAATATGTCCAACTCTAGCCGTTCCAATCCCTCGTGTGGATTTATGAGTTTGAGATCGAATGCAAGATATCCTTATACTTATTTAGCGATTGATTATCGTGACTGAGAGTCTGGATGGACTGATCGGGTGAAACGGGGGACTCGCGGTCTTTCGTCTGCGATTCTGGATGAATCCATCCAGAGCATCTACCGGACCTGCGTAGGTCTTTATGTCTTGTGCTCGGAGTTTAGCCACGGGTGTTCTTTGCCTCTTTGGGATAGCATAATATTAGACCTTTTGTTTCTCTAGTGCAACCTAAAAGAACAAAATAGCAACCTTTTGCAGATTTGAACTAAAAAACAAATTCCGGTGTTTACAAAAGACTGCTGAATATGGTTTGGCTGTAAACTACGTGGAGTGTGGACCTGGAAGATTTTGTTGAATCACTTGCGAAACGGAGATGCAGTTCATGAGGAGTTATCATTACCACATCAGTTAAGGAGTTAGAGATGAATGAAGGTGGAAACTTCTCTATTAACCAATGGTGGTTTCCCGAAGATTGACGACATCCTCAGTCAGACACGAGGTTTCAGCTTACTTTGCTATCATTTGTGGCGGTTTAATTTCCGACTGTTAGCTGATGCACTGCACAATGAAAGTATAGGACGTCCCTCATTTCTCCAGATATATATTTGGTTCCATATCTGGTCAGAACGAACAAATGCATAATGCTATAGAAAATACTAAATTTAAGAACGGAACGGTGCACTGCATACTAGTTATAGCAGGAAAAAGTAAAAAGAGCCGGGGCGCTGTCCCATGGAAAATTTCTCAGATTTAGAGGGATTTGGTGATTGAGAAATCCATGAGAATCGCAATCACATGATTCATGTGTACAGGAGCACGTGATGCATCCTAGTGACCTAAGTGGCCTCCATTTGCGTATACAACTTACAGAGTCCAGACTTGATTTTCTCTGCGCCGAGCCATAGGAAAATAAAATATCCGATTTAGAGAAGGGCCAAATATCCGCGATCTACCAAATAGGACTCAGTTGGCATGGGATCTTCAGGCATTACCAGAGGTCGAGAAACGTCCTACGACGGTAGCTGGGTGGTAACTAGCAGTGTGAGCCTCAAAAGCGAAGGGGTTTTCAAAAATCTTCCTCCACCTCCAAAGACACAGGCTCCATTATGACGCTGAATGCTTTCGTCGGGGTCAGTGTTCCGAAACGAATATTGGCTGACATTACCTTTCGAGCAGACCATTGAAAAACAGGACCAAAACTCACCAACGTTATCATAACTTACCGAAAATATTATTTGCGAAATAAATTTGCCCGAAAGTGTTAGTGTTCTGGGACTTTTCTGGTAACCACATCTGACTGAAAGCCTTCGAGATGAAAGGGCCCGGGTTCAGACCCTGGATATGGCAGAGGACATGCACCATTGATGAGCTTTAACAAGAAAGAAACTCCAATCTGGCGCTTCCGAGCGCAGGGTTGGTTGGATGACCTTAGATTTGTGCGTGAAAGGTGAAGTCCGAAGGACAGTCAGCTTAACAAAAAATATAGAGTATAATTTATATGACTTCATCTCAAAAGTAACTGGCCTTATGTCATGGATGAGTAACCCTAGATTAACGAATGGTTCACCAGTCAGACAGTTCCATCAGAATTTGGGTGAAGGTGAGTTCGGAAAATGCTGTTTCACTATTTTGACTGAAGCACAAATTCGGTCTTTGCAATAGTGAGAAATTTACATCTTATTGACAAGTTATTTATTGTTATCGCGTCTGTTTTTTTACGTCAGTGGATAACGAACGACTCTGAGCACTACTCTGAAGGCGTCCTACGACACTGTAAATGAAGCCCGCAAAAACAAGTCCAAGTCAATATTGAACACGACGCAAAAGATTAGTACGAAGTGTTGTGGGAAAGCAGCACATATGTGTCGTCTCAATGGTTAATGATCTCCATAAATAGGTGATGTAATATGTCCAACTCTAGCCGTTCCAATCCCTCGTGTGGATTTATGAGTTTGAGATCGAATGCAAGATATCCTTATACTTATTTAGCGATTGATTATCGTGACTGAGAGTCTGGATGGACTGATCGGGTGAAACGGGGGACTCGCGGTCTTTCGTCTGCGATTCTGGATGAATCCATCCAGAGCATCTACCGGACCTGCGTAGGTCTTTATGTCTTGTGCTCGGAGTTTAGCCACGGGTGTTCTTTGCCTCTTTGGGATAGCATAATATTGGACCTTTTGTTTCTCTAGTGCAACCTAAAAGAACAAAATAGCAACCTTTTGCAGATTTGAACTAAAAAACAAATTCCGGTGTTTACAAAAGACTGCTGAATATGGTTTGGCTGTAAACTACGTGGAGTGTGGACCTGGAAGATTTTGTTGAATCACTTGCGAAACGGAGATGCAGTTCATGAGGAGTTATCATTACCACATCAGTTAAGGAGTTAGAGATGAATGAAGGTGGAAACTTCTCTATTAACCAATGGTGGTTTCCCGAAGATTGACGACATCCTCAGTCAGACACGAGGTTTCAGCTTACTTTGCTATCATTTGTGGCGGTTTAATTTCCGACTGTTAGCTGATGCACTGCACAATGAAAGTATAGGACGTCCCTCATTTCTCCAGATATATATTTGGTTCCATATCTGGTCAGAACGAACAAATGCATAATGCTATAGAAAATACTAAATTTAAGAACGGAACGGTGCACTGCATACTAGTTATAGCAGGAAAAAGTAAAAAGAGCCGGGGCGCTGTCCCATGGAAAATTTCTCAGATTTAGAGGGATTTGGTGATTGAGAAATCCATGAGAATCGCAATCACATGATTCATGTGTACAGGAGCACGTGATGCATCCTAGTGACCTAAGTGGCCTCCATTTGCGTATACAACTTACAGAGTCCAGACTTGATTTTCTCTGCGCCGAGCCATAGGGAAATAAAATATCCGATTTAGAGAAGGGCCAAATATCCGCGATCTACCAAATAGGACTCAGTTGGCATGGGATCTTCAGGCATTACCAGAGGTCGAGAAACGTCCTACGACGGTAGCTGGGTGGTAACTAGCAGTGTGAGCCTCAAAAGCGAAGGGGTTTTCAAAAATCTTCCTCCACCTCCAAAGACACAGGCTCCATTATGACGCTGAATGCTTTCGTCGGGGTCAGTGTTCCGAAACGAATATTGGCTGACATTACCTTTCGAGCAGACCATTGAAAAACAGGACCAAAACTCACCAACGTTATCATAACTTACCGAAAATATTATTTGCGAAATAAATTTGCCCGAAAGTGTTAGTGTTCTGGGACTTTTCTGGTAACCACATCTGACTGAAAGCCTTCGAGATGAAAGGGCCCGGGTTCAGACCCTGGATATGGCAGAGGACATGCACCATTGATGAGCTTTAACAAGAAAGAAACTCCAATCTGGCGCTTCCGAGCGCAGGGTTGGTTGGATGACCTTAGATTTGTGCGTGAAAGGTGAAGTCCGAAGGACAGTCAGCTTAACAAAAAATATAGAGTATAATTTATATGACTTCATCTCAAAAGTAACTGGCCTTATGTCATGGATGAGTAACCCTAGATTAACGAATGGTTCACCAGTCAGACAGTTCCATCAGAATTTGGGTGAAGGTGAGTTCGGAAAATGCTGTTTCACTATTTTGACTGAAGCACAAATTCGGTCTTTGCAATAGTGAGAAATTTACATCTTATTGACAAGTTATTTATTGTTATCGCGTCTGTTTTTTTACGTCAGTGGATAACGAACGACTCTGAGCACTACTCTGAAGGCGTCCTACGACACTGTAAATGAAGCCCGCAAAAACAAGTCCAAGTCAATATTGAACACGACGCAAAAGATTAGTACGAAGTGTTGTGGGAAAGCAGCACATATGTGTCGTCTCAATGGTTAATGATCTCCATAAATAGGTGATGTAATATGTCCAACTCTAGCCGTTCCAATCCCTCGTGTGGATTTATGAGTTTGAGATCGAATGCAAGATATCCAGGCTGGATTTTGCTGGTAATTCACTCAGAGGAAAGCCCATTCTTACATCTGTCATATGAGTGAGTCTGAGTAGCACCAGGAAAGCTTTCGGTAAAGTCTCCTCATTCGAACTGTATCCTGAAAATACACATGTACTATTACTTTGGAACTCCGTGCATCGACATCTCATCATTGCAGGTAAGCCCACATCATTTGTATAAATCAACTTTCTTTGGGTGAGTTACACCTGAGTTTTGGATTCTCAAAAACTATATTATCAATAAAGGAAGAATGCCAAAGTTTCTGGGAGTACCAGATTTCACAGATGATCACTCCGCAAAAGTGACCTTTCGTTCGGAAACCTGACCAGCGGTCGAGCATTATCCGTTTGTCATAACACTGTGTTAGTAAGGCCGAGGTTCGATGCTTGATTTTTGGGAATCAGCCGTAAGTTACTACAGGAAGCCCTAAAGCTTACCAGGTCAAGATGGTTGGGAAATGTGTAAAGCTCGACTACCGGTAAACTGTTCTTCGAGGCAGATGGTCGGTATGGGTTCATTGGGGATGCTCGCTCCGTGATATGCGGAACAGGTTGGAAAACCTATCCAGTGAGCTTAACCGTGTAAAAAGTGTCAGGTTTCCGGGTTGGGGTCTACGAGATCGAGCCATCAGATGTCTAGTTGTATTAAATTAAATAGTAGGAGATCATAGTCACTGGAGTAGCCGCATTTGAGTTGCTTCTTAGTCGATATGATATTTTGTAACTTTGCGTTTTGTGTACATGCGCTTTATAGTTACAGTCTTTTCACTGCTGACGAGACTGGCTGCGAGTTAACAACCGAAAACAAGAAACAAAAGGTGAGAGTGAACGGCAAGAAACACTGAGTGACGATCAAAGAAGTCATACTTTTCTCATGAATGTAGACACGTTCGTATTTGTATCAGCCACAAACTAATTACCCAGTTAAACTTGATGAAGCTGATTATTTGTTGCTGCTAACTGTGTGAGAGTTACTACAGGAACCAATCATGTTTGAAAGTGGATAATGGACACCGAAATACCGAGCCTACCATAGGTTATGGTCTAAAGCAAATAGTCAATAAACGGACTATTGTTTATTAGACAATGATGTGTATTGCCTATTGCTGGGACATTTGTTACAAATAAAAATAATGACAGTGATAAGAATCGGTGATAATTTTTTCTACGAAACTACGATTGGAAGTAAAACACGAGTTGCTTCATCACAGTTGACCATCAGCATAGTTTGTCCGAGTGTACTGCTGCTTTGTAAATGAGTTCGTGCTTATACCAGCAGATATTTCATCACGGTTATTACTTTCAAATACACGAAAAGAAGAGCTGCCGTTCTGATATCTATCCAACGAAAGGTGGCGGACGGCACGATTGAAATAGGTCTGTTGTGATGGTGAGTCAGATGAGACAGAATTTTTCCGTTTCGAAGTGAGATTGGCTGCAGATTAGGTGACTATGATCCCCTGAAATATTGGTAATTGTTAAATTCCTTTCTTTAAGATTTAGTTATCTTCTTTATTCAGAGTAATTCCCACACTAAGAAAATTATCTCTTAGGGTTTACACTCATTTTTCCATCCCGACAGAAATTATTCATCGAGAACGTTTTTGAGTAGCTTAACTTCATGAAGATCACATCTGGAGTTGAAATTGTTCCTGAATCACTTATCCTCAACAAAGCAGCTTGACTTACTGCGGCCAATAGAGAGAGGGGTGGGCACATTCCCCAGGGGAATGTGTGTACGCTGTTTTAGTACCACTATTGGGTGACTCAAAATATATGCTCATGAAAATTACTACGTGGATATCCTATCTTACTTTGCCGGTGATCGTTCACACAAAACGACTCGTCGAACCCAATTAGCAGTTGAAGTAACTTTCATTCTAATGTTACAAGGGTTGTTTTGAAAACGTCGACCGGAACCGTAGACATTATCTTTTTCCCCTTGAGTACATAAAATGCCATATAACATTGATCTTCAGGATGGTAATGACCTCGACTACTCAACTGGATAAATTTGGAAATAGACTCAAGGGAACGCATAAATGTACCTCAAATGGTAATAAAACCCATCCTGTTGCAAGCTGGATAGATGGAGACAGAACAAAAAAGACGTACGATGACTAATGACGGCGATCAGCGTACACCCCAAATCATCGTTATATATCACTTGACATACTATAAAAGGAAGGAGATCAATCGTTTTGTAAGCGACAAAAACGTTAGGCCCAAGAATGAGTCGATTTTTCCCTTCAGCATCCTCTGGTGTTCATCATCGTCACCCTAAGTTACACTTATTATCATGGCAAACCAAACTTTGACTTTGATCATAAATTCGTTTTGAGTAGTCGCTGACTGGTGCTTTAATAAACTGTGCAAGTGACCAGTAACCTCTTGTGACTTGTTCGCTCGGTTTACAAAATACAACCTATTTACATAGTAAATCAAATTTTTTCTACTATAACTCATCATGCTGTGTGAGCTTTCAACCCACTGAAAACCACGGAAGCACAGTATAACTGTTTAGTCCTTCTTAGGAACTATTGGTGGTGCACATCCACCGGGTCCACAGGGAGACGGGGACTCGAGGTGGACGATTGTGATTTGACCATCGAACCCACGAGGCTACCCGGGCTGGTTCTCAACGCTTTCATTGAAATTATACGCTTCATGGTATAGCAAACCTGAGCCACTGACTTCGAATGCTTGCACAACATCTCCTGTATTGCGATGGACTCTTGTGTTGAATGACCTATGTATAGAGGCCTAAGTACAACGAAAGCATTATTTTGAACAATTTCAGAGTTTGATTATCACACGCATAATAGGAGGATAGATTTTTAAGTAGTATGATTCATCGTGCAATAATGCCACCGATTTGACAGCACTGGGTCAACTCTTATTCAGCAGTAACTAAGGCCGAGATATGCACGGAAAATGTGTAATATTTGTGAGTTTTATGAGAACCAATTCAAAAGCGACAAGTGGACATAAAACCTTTCTGGATCATTTCACGTAAATTACAAGGCCCGCAAGGCATTCGTCAGATACATAATATAAACCGTGGAAATTACTGATAATTTGATAGTCGGAACACAACTATATTTTTTCGCCGCTCAGAAGCAACCAAAAATATAACAATGAGTGATAACAACAGCTGCTGGTTATTCCTCCTTTTAGTAATAACCGGACGAAACTTGAGGAAGTTAGGATGTCGTGAGTCACAGGAATTGACCTAGTGGCGTTTCGCTGAGAAGAGAAAAAAATAGTTTACGAATACGCGGTGCGGATAGCATGGAGACTGCAGTAATCAGATGCATGCGCCTGCGGCTATGCGGTGTGCATTGCCGATTCCCGGAGGACACCGCCGTCTTTCATGCACGTGTGACCACATTGTGCCCATTTGGATGCACCTGGAGACAAATTCCTGTTCGTTTTGATTACTTTCAGAACATTTTGTTTAGGTTTGAATAGATTGTACATGAAGTTATACCAAGCTAATCCGTGTATTCAGCTCTAGGATATCTGTGTAGTCATCGAAAAAGTAAAAACAAACACGTTCATTTATCGCCTGTGAAAAGGAACTAATTCATAATTATTTTCAGCGACGTGTTATGGAGAACGGAATTTCCCAAAATTAAGTCTGTGGAGATAAGTTATAAGTTAAAGGTTGCACAACAGCTTCCGCGGCTTTTGATTGCGCATTTCCAAGTTCATGCTGCTGTCAGAGTGATCGTTTTTTGTTGATGATATAGAGGTTTTCACAGTAGAAACATTCAACTAGTATTACTAGAATAGCAGGCAGTTAGCCAGAAGAAGTGCTTTAGGTCTAGACGGTAGTAAACAAGCATGGTTCCAGTAAATACATCTTACGTTCAGTACAGTTCCATGTGGAATAGGTGAGCATTGTGAACAACTATATTAAAGAATGATAGGCAGAATTGAGGTCATTTGCGATCAGAGGCAAAGGAATGGTAAGAATGTCGTGGTGTGGTTCAGAAGAAAAACACAAAGTATGTAATGCATTACCAATTTTTAATAAAGTCAGTTACAGCAATCGGATTTAACCACTTTGGGTTTCGTCACCTGATCACGTGAGTCGGGGTGACTTCAAAAATCGTTTAAGGGGAAAGCAGCGCGGTATGAAGCCTTATTACTACTGATTCGGCCGTTGGTGTGCTGGTCCAACACCTTTTGACCTTTCTGGCAAGATTTTGTAAACACACATTTGGAGCATCTACTTCTTTTTCGTCGTGTCCGAAGTCGGTAACACACGGAACAGCGGTACTGGAGGTGTTTTTCTCAATCCCACTGCCCAGTCGAGCCGGTTTGTTCTACTTCTTGCGTTGGGGAAAATTGCCTTGTCATTCAACCTATGTTGACTGATAACCATGATCAGACAAATGAATGTACAATCCAAAATGAGGCCGGGACGGAGTTTCGGAAGACTGACGGTCCACTGGTGATGTGTGCACTGCCGAAACCGTAGAGAATGTACGAAAGACGGTCTTTACTAGGCTCCGAGTCGGAAGAATACCTGTGCAGTCTTCTTTGAAAAGCTGTTATTTGCACAGTTTTTTCGCCTTTCTGTTATTCCACTCAAACAACCTACTCTTTCCACTTTCTTTTTTATTATTTATACAGTGATGTGCAATAGTTCTGGAAGAAACATGCGGCCAATGAACGGCTGCCGAACGGGGAAGTGACCGACCGTGGCGGGAAATGAACCCAGGCCATCACTGTCCAGAGTTCACCAGTATAGCTACTTGACCACCGGACGTTTACTATGATTCTGCAAATTACTCCTCTGGCTGATTCTTTCAGGATATCTGTTATCTATGAGTATATATGTACAGGTAGTGTTGATTATGATGCATACGAAGAAGTTCTCTTTACACTTTTCCAGCACTGTGGCTCAATCAAGGTTTATCAGGCCATCGGGCAGTGACACCAATCTATTCAAAGTTTCCTGTGATATATGTTGGTTCTTTACTGAAATTCATCGGTGGCAGGAACACGGCCTCTGCCTCGAATTTCGATGCTAACTGCCGTTTGGTGCCTATTAGTCATTTCTTCAGTTCCCTTGACTTGTACAAAGAACTGTCCTAGCTTCAACCTGAAAAACATGCTGCCCTGATAGATTATCATAAATTGTGCTGAAGGAATGTGCGGCCTTATTATTTTCAATCATATCTGACCTCTTCAGTTGTTGCTTAACCCATACGGAAAGTCCTGATGGATGGAAAGTGGCCTCCATTACACCCGTACCCATGAAGGGAACCAACAAATTTCTCCCAGAAGGATGCACATACTGTACCCTCAAGGTGTTGGAACGATTACTACTACAGCGAATATCTCCACAGCCTAATGTGTCTGACCCTAAACAATCCGCCTACCTTCGTACACGTGCAATCCTGGACGCCCTCGCTTCCCTCACACTTTCTGTGTTGTCTGCACTGGACTGGAAATGTATGACGGTTAGGGTCTGATTCTTTGATTACTGTGAAGCATTCAACAGTGTGGACGGATACAAGCTATTACAGGTCCTGACGGATAGGGAAATTTAGCCAAATGATATAAACTTGCAGTCCAGTTATTTTTCTTGTCGACAACAATTTACACTCTTTCGTAGTAAAACCTCCTCCGTGTGTCCATCCACGCAAGGTGCCTCACAAGGAGCAATCGTATCTCTGTTTTTTTCTACTTATATCTTTTCTATGCCTGTCCAGGACGATTGCATTTTGATAAAGTATGCCGATGATGTGTTCCATCATATGCTGTACCCTATTCAGTCTACAAAACCTCTTCTACAGGGCAGCATCTGCAAGCTTGTTAACCGGTCCTAAATATACAATCTGCGAATGAATCTTTCGATATATTGTCTTGTCTTCACAAGGGGATCAGGTATTCTAATCTTTTGAAGTCCACTCACTCTTAGTTCTTGAAGGATGAGTGCAGCAGGAGCAGTTCGTTGGTGAGGTATCTCGGTTTCTTCATCAACCGCAACCTTTTTTGGTTCGAACATGTTGCCGCGATATTTCAGAATGTAAGATGACCTTTGTGTTTATGTTTTGAGACTAAAATTCTTTAGTAATGAACTTCATCCCATTCGAAAATGTGTTTACTCTTGCATTCTACCCCACTAGCTCTACGTTTCTTCTGTAATATTCCTTGGGTATCTTTTAAACCCTTCGAACCAATAGTCTGTTCCCTGAAGCACTTATCTACAGGTAGTGGTATACCTCGAAATCAGTTAACCCATTTTATAATGTGGCGACACATTAATTCATATGAAACGTTCACCCGTAAGATATCGGTTACTGAACTGCAACTCCTTTACCTCGATCTGAGTTAATGTATTTCTACGTCATCTACACGATTCCGCAGTAAACACCTTTATGCTGGTACCAAGATCTACAGGTCCTCCACAGTACCACGTCTCGCCCGTTTGCTTGCTAACCCCGAGTTTATCATTTCAGAACCAAATTCAAGGCTGAGTTGACACTATATTTCACTCTTCGTACCATTTTATAAATGGAATTGACTAAGTAGCTGCTAAATATCCACTTTCAGTTGAAAAAAGCATATACTTGACTTGAATAGACTTGCGCTGTGAGTGGTTGAATGTGTGTGACCTTGGTTACCGGGGTAAAGAGTTCTGAGCAAAGTAAGCTTACATATAGCAAGGTACAGAAAAATATTTAATCTGACCAACAGGATTATATGAATTATCAAAGGTTATTTAGAGAAGTTTGCTTTCCAGATACTTTGGTAGAAGCTTTTTACAGCCAACATATCTTTGACGTTTGTACATATATTATAAAATTAGGAGAAATTACTTCATTGTTTGGCGATTTCACGACTTATGAGGTTTAAAAATGCCGTTTACGGATGACCGTCAAACTTACTGAAAAAAAGGAATCCAGATCACTTCAGTATGAAAGCTGAATTCAAGTGGTCTGCACGCAAGTCGTCGTTCGCCTATATTGCTATCGAGATGGCGATGGAAAGATCCGCCGAAACCAAATCTTCTCGGCTGCTCCATGAAGATGGTAAGAATGAATAGCAGAGGTCTTTAGCTTTGAATCTTTTACGCGGTATCTTGCTTAGTGTTTTACCTCGAATGGGAGCACCAGTTGCAGGATAAATCATACAAAGTACACATACCACAGATAGAAGACCTAGAAGATCGATTGAACAGGACGGTCTTATGTGTATTACGATCAAAAAACAATGCCGGAAATCCCTTTCCCTAATCCAATGCGGGAAACTTCTCAGGCCACCGCACTCCCTGTTGGACATAAGATAGTGACAGTATTCAATGCTGCTTGTATCGCGTGATGCGAAGACTACATTGCAAGCCCAACATGTGGAGACACTTACTGGTTTTATCAATAAATTTATATCATGAGGCTTGTCATTTTGGCTATTGGTTGGTTCATCTTATAAGTGTTTGATAAATGGTAAGCTTTGGGAGGCTCAGAAAAATGTCATTTGGTGTGCAAATATGCCTCGACAACTATCCCGCCGAAAGTTGACGTATCATACCAACCACCATTATCCGTTTGGATCGGAATGAAACCCGTTTAGCTTTGTTGATGGACTTTGATTTGAGACACCTTAAATGTTAGGTAAGTCTTCAAGGTAATGGCTGAGACAGTCATAGAATTCAGCAGAAGGAGGGTACCTGGGCAGATAATAGTTTTCCAGGATAAAGCTCATTGCTTCGTTTCACGAGGGATTTATACAAATGTCATGCAGAACGATTTGTCTGTTGATTATTCTTTGTAAGACGTCAATTTATGCGTAACTTTGAGGCCCCTTTCAAACAATTTTTCTCTATTAGTGCAGATTTCAACGCAATCGTAAAAAGTTATCTGTTCTAAACAGAGTAGTTAAAGGGCCACCTACACTTCTGCCATTGGAGTCAAAAGTGTAACATGTGATGGTGCATTAGATGGAGAATTATTTCATCACTTCGTGGTGGGCTCCATGCCGCTAAGACTGTGAATACTCCTGAAGAACACCGACAGACCAAATGTGTAATATCGCATATGAACATGATATCCTGAGTAAAGTTTAGTTCGATTCAATGTAAGATAATGTTGTTCCATTTTCCCTCAGAAGATCATTTTCCGTCATCCTTGAGGCCCCGCTGCTAACAGCAGGAATGTGGTTTTGCCTAAATTTTGAGTATAGCTGTTCACCCCATATAAGCAGACTAAAAGGATAATTTTTATAAAACGTCACTACTACTTTCTGGTTATGATACATATACAATAGTATGGTTCTGTGGTGATGCTGTCCTGAACAAGCATAAATGTGCTTATCTGACCCTCGTATGCCTCACAATCGACACTACGTGTAGCAAGCTCCAGTTCATGAAATACGCTGTCTTTGGAACGTATTTCCTTGGTGCATGGGCCTAGTGTCCGAACAACTTCTCCCTCAGGTTTCAGTGGAACGAAACAAGCAATGTGGGATTTACGATAAACACCACGATGAATTGATCCGTCTCTACGTCTTCCTAAAATGAAGTCCAGAAAGAGAAACCAATTTTGATCTTCAGCTTTCAACGCTAAACTAACCCCACAATGAAACTTTTTGAACACTCCCATTAACCAGTCCAATGAATTATACTCCATCTTTGTAACGGTGATATTGTCATCAAAGTATCTGCAATTTGAAATCTGGATGTTTGCAAGTTTCTCAGCGTAGGTATCTGGAAGTAGCAGGCTCATTGTTGAACCCATCGCAAAGCTAACAGCCTATCTTGTAAACCCACATTTAACTCAGTTTTGAAGTTCAAGTTACATTGAGAGGCCAATGTCAGTGCCTTTAGTATTCGACAAATATATAATCGCTAGTAATAGTGAAACATTTGTGAATGGCTTACTTACATTTAACTTGTGCTTATCAGGCCGAAAAGTTGAGAATGATCTTTCGAGATTCAATGGGAGATTTATTCACGAGCCGGTTCTAACAACAGTGCTAGCCGTTGCACAGCGGTATGGAAGAGGGAGCACTTATGCCGCGAATAAGGCTTATGCAGTCAGATAATATTGCTACCCCTACTCACGCGGCTGGTGGTGGGAAACCGTGAACGACTCCTCGTATTTCAAAAAGTCTCAGTTGTTCGTGACGTAAGTGAGAGATAACACTGTTTTGTTCAGTTGATACTGAGCCGTGCCTCAACGTTCACCGCTGATACCAGGAAATGAGTATTAGATTTGCTACAAGGTTTAAAATGGCTTTGTTCTTTTCAGCATGGTCATGTAGATAGACATACTAAATGAACAAACTGAGAAACTGTGGACACTGTTTAAAAACGTGCGCTAACCCAGTGAAGCACCATACGTCAAAATACTTCTGAACGAAAAACAAATATGGAGTTACAGCTGAAATTTTGGTTCCTTTCGAACCGATACCTCAAAAATAGGGCTTTGCTTCATACAGTGACTTTATGCCACATCTTCAAGTACAAATGCTACTACTTATTCAATTTTGGCACCGAAAAAGTAGTACCTTCCACAAAATATCATAGTCTGTTTCTTGACCATCTTTGAATCACTGTCGCTTCGGCAACCAGCGGTAGACATGAGCTGAAGGCAGAGAAATTCACGGAAAGCTCAGTAGAGCGGTCGATCAGGTACTTTTTTTTAAAACTAATGATGTGTGCATCCGATGAGATACAGCGAAATCTTTCCGGATGCAATCTGTATTACTTTACTCTGTTCAGTTCTTTTTCATGTTCTTATCGGGAAAAGACTTTCAGAATGAAAAATCGTCAAAATGGCATCGTAATTTGGACATTGACATACAGTTTTCGGTAGATATTATCCGACAAAACTCAGTCGTTTGCTTCTTTAGTTTAAATGCTATAAAAATATGGAGTTGAATTTATGTTGTTATTAGAATTGCACAATTTGCCGTGTAGATATGGAATGCACAACGAGTACCTTGTTGATGGCCTATATCCATTGTTCGTGTAACTTGACGAATGCTTATTCAGTTTCCCCCTGTAAAATGACAGAAATATGTAATTGCAATTTTTCACTTGTAAGTCGGCCAGAACAGAGACGTATCCACGACGTTCACCGTTGTACAGTTCACGGGTATTTGTGATTTTACTATGGGAAAAAAAAAACACTTGCATGAAAAGTACTGCCGAAAGCTTAGAGAGAACAGGTTGGCGAACCAGCTGATTTTCAGGGATTATTCAGCACGCCAAAACAACATATTATACATAACAAGATACATCAGGGAAGTATCCAACGAAGCTGGTGTTAGGGATCAGTTTTCACACACATTGTGGCACCCGTTTATCCGGACACTAGGTTCGAACAAATTTTGACATGTCCAGCATGTTTCCTTTCGGTAGGTTTGGGACCTGCCTTTAAGTGGTAGGTGGTCCAGGATAAACTCTATGCATGCACACATTACAAATGAGCCCACGAAAGGAGTTATGGAGGCGAGTCTTGACGGGCTCCGCTGTGATCAGGATGCGACTGCTCACCGATCTGAATAGTGGAACTCAGGCTCCACACACGGGGCGAAAAGCATCAGTTATGTCCATCTTTTTGTTAGCCTCAGATAGGTGTGAAAAGACTACCCTGGTAATTGACCTAATTATTCAAGTCCTCAACCAAGCTTAGTGATGCTCACAGAGGCGTTCATATAGGTGGCTGGTAGTACGACCGATATACTCAAAAAAGGAAGCTGAAAAATCAGGCACATTGTTTTCGTCCGCAAACACATCTCTGCTATAAGTGTAAACAAGACATGTTGATAACGTAAGACAACCTCTTGTGCGCACATTTTGTCAACGTGTCGCCTTTAGATGATGAAGAAAGATGTACAGTGGCTTCCGAGCTACCGTCTTCCTCGGAATTTCGCTGTCCGAATGCATAATCCATTCAGTTAAGTGTTCCGGGTATCCCTTTTTAAAAAAGGAATGGCTTATGCTGCGGGGTTCTTGTTTGATTGTACCTTCGTTTCTTATCTTTTGGGTTGTGCTCGTTAGGCAAGTAATTAGGTTTATGCTCACTTTAAGTTGTATGAGGCTATGGAAAAGGGCATACTGATATCCGCCACCATAAAAAACGGTATTCTGGAAGAGCTAAAAATGTGTCTAAGAAGGATTTTGAGTTACCCATTCCAAAGTTTGTAAAGCACAAGTTTGGATTCCACAAGCAGTATGAATGCTCAGTTAGCCATGGAAACCGTGGAAGAACGCTTTTAAGTTGATTGAATTCGGTCCACAATCATCAGCGGTGCATATCTATCAATGCCCTAACGGGACTAGAATCTCTAATGAAAAAATGCTGATCGTCACATAACTACCAGTTTATGCGACGGAATCCAGCCATTTGAAAACAAGATGAGTCATAGGTGAGGATATACTGGAATAACGACTGTGAATGAAGATTTTGGTGTGCGTGATCATAATATGTGAATAAAAGGGTGACGATGTTTGAAGTACTTGCTGAAAGAAAGGTGGTTTCCAGTAGGCTGGTTACAATTTCTAGGTAATTCAACCACTCGGCCATTCCGTGTTCAATGCACCTAGCTGATGGAATTTTAAAGGTGTCGTACTTTTGTGGAGGTTCCACAAAACGGGATTCTATTGTGAAAATTTCCCAGGGATTTTCATTGAGCCTGCTGTTCAGTTGTAATTTCTTACCTGCTTAATGATTCTGGATATCATAGAGGATCTTCGAATAATTTTGTGTAAATAACGACAAATCACATGATTAATTTCAGCAGTATGACTAAATCACAACTCACTGGAGATTTACAATTTAAAAACTGAACCTCAACATCACTAGTACGGCTTTCTCGCTAGTTAGGGAAAGGTCTACGAAGGTATTGGTACCGACAGTAGTTGCGTCATGCTTCAGCAGTGGTCGAACTTTTGAGTCGAAGGATAAATAATACGACAGTTACAGTGTACCGTCCATTGGTGTCACGTTGACGTCGGAGGTTTAATTTGTCAACAGCCTCCCATTTCGACACAGCTTCCAATATCCAATACTCGCACAAAATCCCGTTAAAATAACTTTTAAACACGATTTATTTTGACCGCGTACTGTGAAGCAGATAAAAAAGTTAGCGTAGAATATGTCCCAGATCCTCAGCGACACAGAATAAGACGACATGGAAGCTCTCAGCTGAGTCCGGATTCAACGCTTACTCACTGGGATTCTGTTTTACAGCATGTGACTAGGACTGAAGCGATACCAACGCCAGGCTTATCACGAAAACGATACACGGAATCAGGCTAAAAGCGCTTGCCCATATTAAATGATTTGATATTATTACCTAGAAAAGACGGTTTTACTTTCCAACTGAGACAACATGCAGCTTTTTCAATCTATTGAGAAAAATGGTGTGCAACTTAAGACAAATGATTTTCAACCAACAAAACCTGTCTGTTTGTGATCTCATGGTAAAGTACACAGTAAACTCACAAAGTCAGTTGGAATATCAGATGCAGAAGGTGCATTGATTTTAGCCGGATACAGCGGCAACTTATTTCGTTGCTAATCACTGTTTCAGCATTTACCAGCCTAGTTGGTTACTCCTCAGCCCGTGAATACTTTCGGTTATTTCTTGTGAAATCGTAATAGGATGCTTCCATAGTTGGAATTTCATGCTGAATCATTCAATATGTCAGGACTGTCTTAGTATAAAAATATTTCTCAGTCTAATTTGCAACTCGTCGTTGTTACATATTATGCTCATAGAACCTTTTATATGTGCAAAGGAGGTATGATGCAAATAACACGATTGGATAGCAAGTTAGGTTCTTAAGAAACATAATTGAACTGAATTGTTTGTTTATGCCAACAGCACGAGCACTAGCACGCGCAACATCACCTGAACAGTGGTCGTCAATAATTTATTGGATTGCAGACAATACAACTTGTTTATTCTCTCAAAATCTTCCAGAGGTTCAGTGCTTGCTCGTTAATTATTGGCGTCCCGTAAATAAAATCATTTTTGAATGAATTGGAAATAAACGCACGTTCGCCTGAACAGTTATATCACTACATTAGAAATATGTGGGAGGCTTTTCAAGGCAACACGGTCAATCATTATTTGAGACAAGTACCCAGTTCATCGGTAACAGTGTTTGCAAGGGATGCCGAAAAATTCATTTCTCAACGTTCTAATCCCATTCATGAATTCGTATACCATGCAAAAGAAGTCTATTGGTATACTTCTTTCTACAAGCTCTATCATGCTCGCTGTTTGCTCGCACTACCTTGCTTTTGTATTTCGAGGTATAAGGTGAAACCATTGTTCTTTTTATTGGCTAAGTTAAAGATTGCAGAAGAGGTTTTCTGCTTCCGTTGGCAACTACTGGGAACCAATGAAGGAAATCAACACCAGCCTACTGTTTCACAAAGAAGTCACCCATCTGATAAGTCATGAAAAAGTGAGCGTCGGATTTTTCCGGTACTAATACATGTTAGGACGAATAATCCATCATTACCTGCCGTTGAACATAAATCAATATTCCAAACCTAATTAGGTGCAGTGCCATTATAAAACTTTCGGAAAATTCAGGAACGTACTCATTTAGCAATGAATGCAATATGACTTCGAAGAAGGCATAACAGCTCACACCGAGACACTCCAACTGATCAGGAGTTGAGTGTTTTTGTGGTGCTTTACCGGGCACAGTCTCCAGACTGGAGGAAGAGGACGCCAAGCAGAATAAAAATCTATCATATCTTCAAATTCCCTCATTGATGATTTCCATGCTGGAATTTTAGAGCTTCTACAAGAATAGATTTTCAAAACTATCATCACTATCACTATACACGAAATAGGCGCTCGTTCCGTAACATGTGGATTATTTTTACTGAGTCCAATGATTTTATACATTTTCTGCGAAAGTCGTGGACGACGAAAACTGGTGACGTATTCCCCGGTGGAATATGATATAATGTACTATTTTTGCAGTCAAGTGGGTCATTATTTCAGTATCTTTGCCTCCTCCAATGAGAAGAAGGTGATAATTTAGCCGATATTTAATCAAGCTCAGTAAGTAAATATGACTGGCATGATTAGTAGATGATTCAAACTAACCTTCGACGAGCCACCCTGTGACTTTTAAATGAACTCTTCGTTCACACACACTCCTAAAGGTTCAAATGAAATGGCATGGAGAAAGCCCACTGTGGATTGTGAATGTATAATAATAATTACCCAGGGAAGTGCCTCATTTGCAAATTCGATGAGTGGCCGTGGCGACGAAAAAATTCTTATGCCCCCGGGGAAATTTCGCGCTGTCATTTATAAACAGCACTTCTGTTATTACAAATGCGCACTGACTCACCGTGCCATATGTGAGCTCGACTCAGCATTAAGAATTATGAAAGCTTTGTAAAATGGCTCCATTCTTGTTAAAAATCATCACCAGCAGAGGAGATAAATTCTGAGGGGTTAGCAGGTATTCAATAATTCCTAAGCTCTCTTCTACGAATCATGTATATTTAAATGTTGTGGTTAGCTATCTATAGATGGGAACAACTGACACCATTAGTGTCATGAAAGAGATCAGGAAGGGTGATAAAGAGAGATGATCTTGTTTAGTGACGTCTGATAGCTGAGATTGGCTTTTAGGCCACAAACGTTTCATCATCAGTTGAGGTGACGTCGTCAGTGCTCAGGCCACCAAGACTGATGCTGAAACGTTTACCAACTTAACGCCAAGCTCAGCTTTCAGAAGCCGTTAAATAACACAAACCTGGGACACAATCGAGATCGACTTTTAAAAGTGTTGATAACGTTCAGCTTGCTTCCAACTACACTGCTTTGCCGTTCATTCCTTATTTCGTTTGACCCAGCCGCTTTAGTGCACAAAGATCAGACCCCGGAAGGAGGGTTGCGATTGACTCTCCCATGCACAGTATTCTGTATGGTTTGCGGGTACCAGTTGCACAGTCTGAGCTATTCTTGATGATCTTACAATTCCTAAGTGGATCGAATTACTTGACTTCGTTTCTCGCGACCAGTCCTTGGAACTGACAAGCAATTTGGCCTACGAGGAAGGTGATGTTTAATCGTCAGAACACAGTCACTGTCGAATCAGCTGAATTTGCTCCTCGATGTTGGCAATTTTAATGTCAGCCAGATTTTAGGCAGAATTCCAACCGATACGTATTCCGTTTATGTCGATCCAATGTAGAAGGTTACCTATATCAGGTCAAATTATGTGTAATATTTAATAGCATCTACTCAAACTGTCAGGGTCTGACCAGCCTACTAAATAACCATAGCAATACAACAATTCAACAGGAACGCTTGCATTGTTTCCACTTTTTGGATGCAATGGGTTATGTGTTACTCCTCGGAAAATGTCTTCCTCTGCGTAATGTCAATTAATTCCAGGCTATAATTGACCGTTTCTCGCTGAATGAGTCTTCAGACGTTAATCCTTATCATTTGGCCAGTCAAGCAATTCCGTTCGTAAGTCAAAACCAACGGGCTAATTTTTACAGCAGCTATTTGCAGGGATAGACACAGAGGCAGAGTGAGAGAGAGAGAGGGGTTGTGCACAAAAGAAATGGGACTGAAGGTTTGCTAGTGTGCGCAATTTGCAGTTTGCAATGATTGACATGGAAGTCTGTCATTTCTTACTCATTAATGAGACACACCTAATACCAAATAACCCACAGTTCTTATAACGAACAATGTGGGGCAAGATGGTTCCTAACGCTTCACGACAAAAGCAGAGAACATTTTCGTCTGCACTCGGCTATCCTCAAGAAAGTAGCAATGGCGGAAAGAAAAATCTAGTAGGAGTGACTTGTGTGCTTTGCACATTTTAGCGATAAATTCATGGAGTGAGAAAATGTACTCGCTGTCCTGTGCACATTGTTGAAACACTTGATACTATATGGATGAAATATAGCAACTTACCATAAGAAACTCAGATACAAGGAACCAAATTATTGATGTGGTTTAGAATTAACAGTTCCAAGTAAATCCACCGAAATCGCTTGAAAAATATCAAGTCAACTACACAAAATCAGTATGAACAGTTTATCTCAAAGAGACTGTCGAAATGGAGGATGCTCTTGGTAAAAACACGTACGTAACTTACTGTGAGTGACGCCCGAATAACGTTTCATTTTTTATGCCTGGCCCAATGCGTGCATAGCAAACAATTTTGAGTACACGGTAGGCCATGAAACGAATAGCGGTATTGTTAGGCCATGTTTCTTCACCCATTCTGCCAGTTTTCCCTTACCTGGACCGAGCGTATACCCCAACCTGAACACTGAAATTAGTTTATTTCAGCGGCTGCAATATAAGTACCCCAAAAATCAGTCAAACTTTGTCTTTACCAACTAACTGCTATACAGTATGACTCATCGTGCAGCTTCAGTGTTCAATTCACCATTGAAATTCATGCAAGCGCTGTACAGCTGTTTCACATTTGTTAAGAATCATCAGCAGTGATCATCCACTGAGCCCCCACGGGGACTCGAGCCTGAACTCCTTACCCCACAAGACTACCCGGGATGGCCCGAAACGTTTTGATGAACATCTACACTACATGATATAGCACCCATCCGTCACTGGCTTTGAACGGTAACAACCTGCTTCCCACACAGCGATCGAATTTCATGATTGATGACTTCTCTGTAGGGGCCTAAGTACAACGAAGGCATCCCGTTATGAACAACTTGCAGAGATTGGCTACTACATGCAATTGAGTAGCACTGTGCTTCTATGGTTTTCAATGATGAGTTGAGCGCTGAAGCTGCATGATGAATCATATTATACAAATCTAATCTTCTACCACTCAGCTGACGGCTATATCTTCGGCAAATGAGCAGGAGTTTCGTTTACCATCATAAGAATTAAAAATAAATTCGCTTTTTTACCAAGTTTCACGTACGTCTTGTGTACACGGAATCCTACCGGTATTCTCGGTCATCCTCTAATGTGGACTAACTCAAATGTGAACAAAGTGTTAGCAAAGATTTAGCACTTTTTGATAGTTAGAATCTCCAAAGAATATTCCAGCAATGTAAGGTCAGTTGCGCAAACAATATCTTGGAGACGTTGTGGTGCGTCTCGTATGTGCCAAGGTAGAATTCAATATGAAAGACCACTAAATACCAGTCAGTTCATTGTGTTTCACTGCGTAACAATAGATCAAACTCTATGGAGGCTAATGCGGCCAACTGGAAACTGGTCGACCGATTTTATTTGCTGCCAGTCAGTGCGCCTCACCATTGAGCAGTGCTCGAATGTGAAACGAAACCAAGACGTGTTCAATTGCTCGGTTGTGTATCGATCAGTCTTCCTTGTCCTACTTTGCAGTTTAGGTCTCTCACAAAATTTTCTTAACCAAAGTTTGAAAAAGGGATCCATTTTGAATCAATCAATGAAGTTTTCAAATGAACAGACCCGGAGATCATTTGATGGTGGGAACAAAGCTGACAGACTTGAGCCCGATCCACATGTTGTCCATCGGAACCTCATTTTGATTCGGAATAATTTAGAACTTTTCCAGCCCGGGTTGAGCTGATTTAATAACGGACATTATAAATTGAAATATTTATGATTGTTACAGACACGTTCACTAATAATCTCTGATAACCCGGGTCATGCACTACGGAAAACGATTAAGAAGCTATTTCTCTGGAATTTTATACGAATGGTGCACCCATCAAAGCAGCAAACAATAAAAACAGCTAAAAAAGTTAAATCAACCGGAAACTCAAGGAAAGAAATCTAGTAACAAAATGCGTTATTTATATTCACTCTGGTAGTGAGTAGAAGGACGTGATTTTGCATGCGCATCATTATTTTTCGATAAATTTATTTGGCGACCGCTGAAAAGATGCAGCTTCGCAGAATAAAGCAACCATCTCACGGTTGGGGTTTCAAAGGAATCGCAGGCAAAAAGCAGACTCCGAAAGAGCCCACAAGTCTCCGACAACCACTGCTTGTCGTGAGTTTTTAATTCCCAAGTTACATCTTCGGAGTGTTTGAAAATCTGTTAGGCAGACCATTAGATTTGGTATCTTTTCTTCCAATTTGTCGTACGGCTTCAGATTTAACCAATAATTATCGGGATAAAGAACTATTTGCCATGCTGTGAGGATAAGCAAAAGTGGAAGACTGTTGAAAGCGTAGATTTTCCCAGAATGTTTTGTTGGCTCAAGGGACCTGAATCTTACGTGATGGAAAATCCACTTGCATTTTTCACTTCGAAAGGTCAAAAGCCGCAAGCCGGTCTAGAACCGGCAACCCTCCGCATTCCGGGCAGATAATCTACCCGCTGAGCTATCGCGCTCAGTGCAGTCGGATGTGAATGAAGCAAGTGAATATTCGATAAGGCGAGCACCACTATTCCAATGATATACAGTATCTATCCTGGTTTTATTCATTGGACTAGCCTCGTCGGTCACTTCCCAAAAGGGAAGAACAGCACACAGATGAACTTGACCCATTGGACATTGAAATATATTCACAGAATGTATTGTTGAAACGAGGAGTCTGAATCCGACTTTTTGGTGTGAAAAATGCAAGTGGATTTTCCATTGCATGAGGACGCAAATAAAACATCAGAATCCAAATTGACTTTCACATTCGGATCATGGCTATTCTTTGAAGGAAAATCTGCCGCATATCCAGATTTATGTGCGTGGAAACACATAGAACTGGGCAAGTCTTCTGTATATTCATGCCTACCGAATGTTCATGTTATCGTTATATTCATGCCAATGAAAACTTGATGTCACCCACCTCATGTAGCGAAACATTTGGCTCGTATATTAGCTCCCAACCTAGAAGGAAATTAGTTTAGTTTTACTGATAAGTACACCTTCTGTGAGGCACATGTTTTGCTGACTAGACCTATATATCACGCAGTCAACGGCTTATTGTTCCGTTCTGAAGGACACTGCAACAGTTTTTTCTGCTCATTGGCTAACGCAGCTCTGTTACTTGCAGATAATGCTTTATTTAGATTTTATTAATGATCGCAGTGACATCTTGATCCTCAAGTGTACTAAGGCGAACTAGGTCGAACTTATGTCGCTCTTAGTTCTCGTGGATTATGCGGGAATCGGAGAAACAGCTTTAATTAAAAAAGGTCCAACTCATCAAAAGAGGCTTCAATCTTCCAAGGTCAGAGATCAAGGAAAAACGGGAAGACAGACTTCGAGTTCGGGGCACGAGGTCATCCAAGGGACTCAAAGTCGGAACTATTGACAAACCTATTGATACAGAAGATCACTGCCAACAGCTCACATGCACTGATGATGTCTCCTCGACTGGTGACGAGACGTCTGCTATCCGGACGCCAAGCTCAGCGATCAGAACCTCGTGGCAACCAACACAATTATTTGAAACCGTTGTGAATAACAATGTTTTTAACTTTTTTGATTTAATAGTGTCTATTTATTGTTTCAGAGACTTGCCCATACGTCCTGATTGCACACTCGTTTTTGATACACTTCCCAGTTTATCTCAGTGAACTGGGAATCTGCCCGGCGTAAATCGTGTTGAAGGCCTAGTTTGGACCTACACTGTGAATAATCCTGCGTACTGGTTATCTGTTGAATGATCTTTATATATATTTTTCATTTGATGATATAACCACAGTCGTGCAATCTGTGGTGGCTCGATAAGGAGGAGGGGGAAAAATGAAGTATGACAACAAATCTCGCAAGCCAACACACCGCGTGATAGGAATAGCACCAAGTGACTCTGAATTTATCAACATTGTCGAGTCAATGGATATCACACTGGTCACACACATTTGTTTCTCATGTATTGTTCGTTTCAGGATTTGATAAGGCCATTGAAAGTCGTTTGAAGTGGGTCTCATTAACTTAAATGATGGCTGCCTCTGCAAAGCATATGGCGTTTGGGATTTAATAAGTTCGTACTTTAAAGGTAGCAAATCTCAAGACTTTCGCAGACGACGCAATGAGATTAATCCATGATAACACCTTGCGAGTTCTTAAAGATGTTTGTCTATTAGCTTGATAAGACAACAAAGCATTATCTACAATAAAATAATATGTTATGTTAGAGCGAGTAACCCACACAAGTCCCACAATCCTTCATTGCTTTTCGAAGCCTCGTGGGAACTGCTTATCAAACCCAACAGCAGCCCTCTTTCAAAAAAGGTGCCAAGCACGCAAATGGAAAATGTTGGATGTGATCCAATTATTCGTCGACATACAGTTATTAGATAACCAGCGCTATTAATATCGCTTGGATAATGTGAATGAGGAGAACTTTGCTAGAATAACAGCACATGTCTTTCAGATAATTCATATCTGAATACCCTGAACAAAGTCCAGAAAAATGTTCATTGTTGATGCCGCAACATGGACAGTTTCCCCTCAACTGTTTGGCAACACTTTGTTTGCAATGTGGAAATTTTCAGAATTTTTCGGCACAAATCTAATATCCCTCGAGTATTTTGTTTTCAAATTATCCTCTGAAAACCCTTTCATGATTGACAGGAAACAGTGGTTTGTTCTGTTTTTCGGGATGTTAGACATAATTTGCCGCAATCAGTTCCTCTAGAACACTTCCATTGGATCTATGAATTCTATTAGTTGCTCATTACATTGCCAGAATAGCTGATTTTCAGGCTGTATCTACGAATGAAAACACTGGTTTTCTTAAAGACAAGGAGATTATTTTGCTTTGGTTGGCTGTCATTTGGACTTCACCTTTCACGCCCCAGTACATCATTCGAAGCTATCGGGATTTTCTGACTTTCATACAGGAAGACATGTGAACAAAGCTAACTCGGTGAGTCGGAGCGGCCCGGACGGGACCGGGGTGGTGCCGTGGTAAATCACTCATCTTCGAGGTGAAAAGGCTCGCGTTCAAACCCTGGGTGCTGGGGAAGGATATGCACAAGTGATGAGCTCTAACAAGAGCAAAACTTGAGTCTGGTGACTCCAAGTCCATATTTGGTCGGATAACCTGAGTTTTGTGAGCGAAAGGTTGGGACCAAAGGACAGCCAGCCACAGATACGTTCACGGTCCATAACGGTTGTTAGCTCGTGCGGATTAACAATGAAGTGGGAAATGCAATGGTGAGATTAAGAAGAGTACGGTAAAATACTTCCTGGAATGCTGCGTAATATTCTACCAAGTTAACCAGCAAACGTACAGAATCACAGTCTAAACGGATAAATGAAACGCGTTCAAAATAATCGACATCGTGGGGACTGTTACTGGGGCATATTTTGACTAATTCCGTACAAATTTCTGGGGGCTTATTCAAAAAGCCTGATGGTTGGCCGTGAAATAATAGTGAGAGTATTTTTTACCAAAGTAGATGTGCACAGAAAAGGTGGTTGGTTCTTAGTGGTGTATTCCTAATGATAAATTCTAGTTATTGGTTTGCGCGTGACTTTCGGTGCTTCACTTCTCGTCGTTGCAGTCATGTAAAAGTTAGCAAATGGGCCACTATATTCAAAGGAATTCACAGATGAACTCCGACTCAGTGTTTCTGACATTTTACCATCTGTGAATTACATGTTCATGGAGACGGGATTTTTCAGGACACTGGAAGCCGCAGATGATGCGTTTTAGGACTAAATTCTCTAAGTACCTACTTTTTGAGAATATTTTGCAAGTAGCTTCTATCGTTCTCAGGGTTCGTTTTCAGAAAACATCTGAAGTTCTTTAAAGATAGGATAAGTCATTAAATTTCGTTTCTGCTGTATAAGTAAGACAACTTTAGAGTGACTACACTGTTCTTAACAGCTTCGGTTGTTGTAAATATTTAGCACAATCGGTCTGTTCTAGCATCGTTGTGTGGCAACATCCACAAAAGAAACATTCACGTTCTTACTTTACCATAGTGGATTTCATATGAATGTTTCTGTAAAGTTTTGGCAAGGCACGAGGCGGAATGAATCAGTTACGAAATTTCATATACCACAGTCAACATATTGAATTCATTGTTGTTTTCAAGTTCCACCACTATTATATGAGTTGGCAAACGACCGAGTATGGACCATATTGCTATGCTCTTCCATCTATGAGGTCATCAACAATTTGAAATTGAATCTTCCCAGTACAGAATCACAAAACGTCTTTGTTATAGTTCACAATTTGCTTTATCCGGAGCGTTTTGCTGTCAAATAGTGTCTAATGTAGTCATTGATTTCCGACAGGGGTACTTTTGATTGTCATGAATGAAGTCCAAATTGAATCTGTATCTTGCGATCAAAAGTTTACATCCATAATAACATTGAAAAATTGGATGCCATCTCCCTGGTTGTGGGCAGAGTGTGTTCTTTCGCGGGAAATTTATTCAACCTGGTAACGAACCAGCGCTTGAGGTGTATTGGCAAAGTAAGCCTAGCATGTTGAGTGTATGTCACATTAGGAGGTCACTTTTTTCACTTACATTAGCTCAGAGAATTTCCTGGTTCTTGATTCTCTAGGTCTTATCCGTTTGAACACCAGTGAATCAATGAAATTGTTCTGTCTTATTTTTCGGAGTATGGTTCCCGTATTTTTTCCTCTCGACAGATTTCTTGCACTAATTTCAACATTTTTTTGAGGTATTCAACTCTATCCTAAAAAAAATCCCCGGATCCATTTTCAAGAAGCTTAGTGATAACTGATCATCTGTTTCTGAGATTCTGTACGTCTGCAAATGTTCCATGTAAAGAAAGCTTTTTCTGGCTATTTTTCTTCTAGATAATAAATTCAAAACGCAAGCATTTCTTTTGCTCTTCTCAATTGCATACCTGAAACATGCGAACATATATTTCGGCTTCTTACGTTTTATTTGTGGACCCAACTTTTCAGATATTCAGATATTGGTATATACAATTTGTCAGAGTTGGTTTTAGCTGATCACAATCCCGCTTACTCTCCGGGACCAACTCATCCAGCGAAAGATGTATTTCTCCATCTGACCGTTTTCTTCCATTTGGAGTAATGTTGCCCCTATCATTGGAAATCAATGATCAATTAATAGGACACCCAGGTTTAATTTTTTTCCGGATTTCGGAAAGATATTTCTGTGTGCCTGGGGATATCGTCTTTCACATCGTATTTGCACGTTACCGTTCCTGCACCAAGTGCGATGCTTCTGAGCAACTTCTATTGGGAAACTAAATGTCCTAATACTTCCAGCCGGCAGAAGAGCGTCCAAAAATCGTATCTGTAAGATTTACGCTGCTCCGAAGTATCTCAGTCAATTTCTAGTCCTTTGAGGCATAAAGCTTGAGTGTAGTCCCCATTGGCTGCAAATAACAACGTGTGCTTGTACTCTCTCATTTGAATCGAGGGTGCCCCTCCTAAATTGCAAATGTAAAGTTTGCTGGCCCTAGGAAGTCTGCAAAGCAATACACACACACACCCCGAACTACGGTTATTGGACTTTCGCTACGTGAAAAGCATACAGTTTTTTCATTGGCCATTATCGAGAGTAAATTATATCGCCTCTACCCTACCAGTAGGATGTTTTTTGGTCACCTTGAATTATCTTTCACGAAGAAAAAATGAGTTCGGAAAATATTTAGTAAGCAGTTATTGTCGAAATAATGAGCATCTATCATGGAGTTTGCATTCTTGTAAAGGTCTCAAACGTTTATGGGAAACCTTTGGTAACTTGTCTTTTACACCAAGGGAATAAGTTCATAAACTTATTTAAATGGTGGCTTCCACCGAAAAATCTAACTACCAAATCAGTGAGCTCTCTGTTGGCTTTGTTACACTTGAATATTATAACAAATGGGTATATGTATCACTTCCCAAATAAGTGCAACCTCGTGTGACCTATGGCCTGGGGCATCATTCTACGGTAAGATATTCTTTCTTGAGTAACTTCTGGTCTGATGAACCAAATAGTTTTATTTTCGAGCACGGTTAAATTTGCGTTGTTCAGTGACTCTTCGGCACCTCTCCGCCAACCTGGTTTGTCGTGATTTATTGTCGCTTACATCTATCGTTTTTATATATTCTGTGAACTCAAAATCATTGGAAAAGCTTCCAAATGAAATTTTCTTCTCGGAAGAAGGTTTTATAAGCCCTTACGAAATTTACAGGGCTCGAAGAATCAAAACATGCCGGCACTCAGATTAGAAACAGTTTTAGTAGAACTGTTTTATTGTAGAATGATCCACAAGATCACATCTCATACGGAGTGGACACATCTTTATGTTTGCTTTAAGATGTCACGGTAGCATACTCACGGTAAAGTTCAGTGAATCATTATTCGCGATTGCTAACTGGAAGCCACCAGATAAATAAGATAAGGAATTTATACCTTGTATTTAAGAAATAATTTATCGCGATTTTGCCGTGTAACTTGGAGGAACAGCAAGAGAATAAGCCAGAATATTGGAGATTGATTATTTCAAAAATACAACGGTCTTTGGAATTTCGATGACAACTGTATTTCTATATGTGTGGGATTTGAGGTTCATTCAATATAAACTTTTTTGCTCAAACTCATGATAATATATTCAGTTAATTTTTACATCGAACCCATGTGTACCCTATAAGTTATAATATTGACGAACAGATGAAAATCAATAATGGTGGAAAGTATAATAGAGTAAATATATCCTTTATCGATTACTAAGGGAACGATAAGGCCGAGGGGATATCAGTAGATCTGCGGGATTGCGCATCGATGAAGTACTCAACGTGGAAAAACCTGCAGCTTCTCGGTTCAAGTTCTTCCACGCCTGTTTTATTCCTCTTTGTGGTATCTAATTTACCAGGGCCCGTTTTCCTGAAAATATTGTTGCACCATTTGCGAATAATGAACAGAAAGTAAAGCAACGCATTAACTCATTATTGACACGATAAGATTGTAAAGTGCCTCGTTTATTTTCGGATAAATAAGAACAACAACCGAAGTGCGAAATTCCTAAATGTATAAGATAAACTGATAACATAAGCAATAGATTTGAAGGTATTTCAAAGAAAATTTATCGCACCTGGTCAGTGAAATTATTATTCCTTTGAGCGTTACATCTTCTAACAACAACTGAGTGCAAGAAAAAGTGAATACTCTACGTCCTGTCATCAACTTACGTGCAAACTGAGCGACTTACTTGGACCCGATAGTATCAAAATTTATTGAGAGAGTAAATGTTCGAAATATAGGTTTTGAGACTGCAATTTTATTGGTTAGTCTAACAAGGATTATCGTTAATCAAAAGACATGAATAAATCTGGTCGGGAGACCAGGGTTTCCTTTGTCAAGCATCTTCTATCGAAATTCATGAAGCCCAAAGCACAGGGAAATACAAAAACCGGAATACTGTATAATATGTGCAACGCGTGTGCATTGACAATGGATAATGCCCTCAAGTCAAAATTAGTCAGCCACTTTAGTTTAAGAACTGGCGTGAGCTGTCATGAAAGAACAATTGATTTTCACTGACCACTGCTTTAGCGAAAGCTTATACTTGATAATCGTGACTAAATGAGGGCGAAAACTATTCCGGCAAGTTTGAAATTTCGAAAAATACATTTCAATTTGTGATTTCTTAGAGCGATGACTCTCAACCTGGTTAAATGTGGTTACATGGGAGATCCGGCGAACATTTTTTCTGTCTTACCAGAAGCACTATCACTTGCTCAAAGCAAACCCACTCTGTATTGGAAGGCGCAGCACCTTCAAACGTAACTTACCGCAACGTTAGCCAGCGACAAACACCCGACTTGAAGTCCCATACAAATGCTTTAATTACCCTCTTCGTTCCCTAATTTATTAGTCGTTGTGCCCAATATTGTGCGTATGCGACAAATGAGAGTATATGAAAGAAATTCCTTTTGCAGTGATTATCTTCTGAATTGCTCTTTCAAATTCGTCACGTGGTCTAACTGCTCCGTTTATCAACGAAAGTATGATGAAATGATTTATAGTAATAGACTGTGCACGCAGAGAGTTTTGTAATGTAAAGCACCGGGTCAACTCACTAATATGAATGTAATCTGGAGCTGTGGAAAAATGACGATTCTATGGTACATACTGTATTGTCTTTTTTCATGGAATGTCCTTTACGGCGAATCAGTTACGATGAACCTGATATGCGGTGACTGAATAATATCAAACTATCGTTGTCATACTTTCATTAGTCCATCGACGAAAGTTTATCTCATCAGTACAGGAACACGCATCATTACCAGACAGATCTAACTGAACCGATTTGCAAGATCTTCTCAACTGTCTACGTACAATCATGTGAAAGTTTTATTTAATTATCCGTTGATAAGGGGGAAAGCAATGGCCAGTCTTGCAATGGCCTCCCACCTTTCTAGATAAAACATGAAAGTACAGAGTTTGGCGTTACAGTGTCATTCCTTGTAAAATCATGTATACGTACTTTGAAAGTAAAATTCAAAAAAGCCACTACTTACAGCTGAGCTACTTAGAGTTCACCAACTAAAGTCAAATTAAGGCGCAGCTTATCTCAGTCACCAAGACCACTGTGAACCTAAGCGTGTAATATTGTTCTGGGTAGCTAGTCTCTGCCATACAAACCCAGGTCAATATCCACTCAGAGCCAATACGGAGTCCTCGATTGAAACGGTCGTGATTATAGCTCAAATACCGTACATAAGAAGAGTTGATTGGTGAGAAAATTGAACTCTGTGTGAGATTGTCTCTATTTAACGACTTTGGTCCTCGAACTTCTACTCGCTTCCACCAGTTTTCTCGTACGTGTTATGCATAAATTGTACGAACAGCTTGAATAATAATATCCTTACATCATTCAAATGAGGAGATCTTGCATACTCCAAAAGCGCACCTTACTCGAGTTAGTTTATACTTTCAAAATAAATAGGTAAACGGTGACATGATTTCTATGAAATGCGATGAATGTTTAATTTTAATCTCGCCTCTTTTACCCAGTACATTTGTTTTACCGGTAGCCTCAAAAACTCCGTGTGAATGGGCTTATTGCCTTCGATTTGGGCCGAGCGTATTTGGTGTTTTGCATTACCCGGATGATACAATAACCCTTCTGGTTATCAAAATGCGAATGCTTTGTTTGAGATGGTTTGTTTCTAAAGCTATTACAATCATATTTTCATAGGGACAATTATGTAGGTAGAGGCATCTTATTTTGAAAAGTCCATTTGAAAAAATTAGGCTGCAGATAAGACAGCTGAAATTCGCAAACTGCTAAGGTAGTTATTCCATTAGTCTGCATCTCTGGAAGTCAAATTCAAGCGCAGCACAAAAAGCTTTCGGAAATTTGAATGAAGTACCCATTCTATAGAGCGATGACATGAGTTAATAACCTTCAGTTATGTAGTTCGCTCAAACATTCAGTTATCAGTTGGTTTCTTAGACCTAAGCAGAACACGGTTAAGCAATATTTCTATCCAGTTCTCACATAGGTTTGATTGTATTCACTCGAAGGGAAGATAAGCAGATATCACCGCAAACGTACATTTGTGCGCAAAACATGTTCGTTCCACCCGTCAATGTTTGTTTTTGACCACGAAAACTAGGGCGAAACCCTGTCTGTTAGTTCAAGCTGACTGATGAAGTCAGGCACCTTTATGGAAACTTTCGTGCTTATTATTTTCCAAGGGTTAACCGAAATATACTGATTATTCTGTGAACCACTCTAACTATTTTATAGACAGATTTTTGTGTAGACTGACTTGAGTTCATTTGTCTGTCTGAGTAATTGCGGCCCGACAAAAAATGATGATGCTCTGGTGCTTGAAAACGATGCCGAGATTAAAAATTTAGAACTATACTTTCGAGGATTTAGGCATTGTGAAAAAAGTTTGTCTAATGCAAATTATATTATCCGAAAAGTTTGGGAATCTAATCTGACTTGAAACTTTTTTTGGAATGGCCATCTTCGTCACTACTAGAACTACTCGAAATCGTTAACCAACATTGGGTCCATTAGAGGCATTTGTGATATTGCATTCTTTGGTTGCGCGAGAAAAAGGTCCGTCCAGATTGATATCAACTATGACTCACATTGTTGGAGATAATCTGAATGAGGAAAATACTTCACGCAACTGATCAAACGATTGATTGAACGCATACGCGCATACGAGCATACGTGAGCAAGTGAGTAAGTGAGGATGGCACAGAATCAGTGAGTCACCCACATCTTCGTGATATGACAATCTACCTAGAACAGTTTGGGTAAGCCTCTGTCACGTACGTGTAGCGCTCATTAACAGATGTTTATCCTCAGTATTGACAGTCGACTGTCTCCAGTGAATAAACATCACGCGCATGCTCGTCACCATCAGCATCATTGTCTGTTTTTTCAAGAGAGAATTGATTTTGTTTGATTATAGACTTTTTATTGCTCACCCTACATTCAGAGTTTCAAAGCATTTTTCATAGAAGGTATTATGTACATAATTCTGCAGTAAACATTTACACTGGTTTTGAAATGATGAGCCGGTAAATTTTCTTTTTGACGAAGTCTTACAGCAGAAAGGTAGTAAATACATAAATATTTGCTTGGTTATCAATTGTCTGATAGTCAAAAACATTCAGATTTTTTTAACAAGTCACTGCGGTGGTTTGAATAAAAATGACCAAGACAGGCTTTTATGAAAATAGACAATAATACACTGCGGTCTGTTTTGTTTTGGAAAAATGACAAACGGGTTCCTGATTTTGCTCGTGAGTAGAGTTTTTTTAATTTCCTGGTAATCGTCGATAAGATAAACGGCTGTTGAAAATTTCATTGTTTTTTATCTCGAATTTCAACGCTATTTCCTATAGCTTTGATATATTTCCTCCAACAGGCGAGTTGCTTTGCATCAAGTGCGTGCCTATTGTTCGCGAAAAATTCTCATGAGTATATCAAGACAAACATCTTATTTGGGTTTTCGAACCAGAAGAACCTGATCCATACGAAGTTCTATGGTATAACTGACTAAGTGAGGAAATGTACACATTTTCTACTTACTACTGGCTTAGCATATTGCATATTGATAAGTATTCATATAAACCACCGTGTAGAACAAAAAGGGTTTTGGTTCTAGGTGGAAACTTCTCTCTTGAGAGATCTGCAAATATCGCCACGAAAATCTAAATGGCTTTGGTCACTTAAACGTACATTTCCCGTCATCATGGAGTGGTCATTTTGCATAAGCAAAGTTTTCACGATTTGTTTCATTGTTTCACTCTAAATTTGTTCGTTGAGTGAATAAATTCCATATCCGAAAGTAATTTATATCGGAAGCCACACGGATAAACTATGCCTTCAGAAAAAGTGCAAAATCTTTTGCGTAGTAATGGCCAAATAATCCACAAGTTATACAGAAATTATATCCATGATATTTTAGAGCCAACCAATTACTACAAAATCCACTTTAAAGTACCAAAATTTACTTATTCAAGATGGGGTTCCAAGTTAATGGATGAAAACACGGCCCACGAAATGAGTTCACGAAGCCGTCAAACGCGCGGGTGTTTCAATACTCGTTTCACATTCATGGGATGTCCTGAGCCATTCATTTCAATTCTAGTTAGCTGTAGCATTTAGCCAAGTCTTTTGATTCACTAAATGATTTTTTTCCTCGTCATGCCTGCTAATCAGTCGGCATGCAAAGCAAGCAAGGGAACCTCCACTTGTGACTAGCTCATAAGTGAATTACTGGGAGAAAATTGGGTACAATTTTGATTTTGTTTTAGTTTCTCGGGATTGCTTAGAGACCACTATGAAGCTTGTAGATTGTTTTTCATTAGCCTTGGAAGGTTTCAAACAAAACATCATAAACAACATAAATAGTTTACTCTGGTAATTTATTTCGGTAATGTGCACAAATTTTTCATAGTTTATCTTGTGACACTTGAGTTGCCCAAATTGATGACGACATTTGTATTGGATGGGCAATACGATTCAGAATGACAGAACTCTTGTAGTTTCGACTCCCGCACTTATACAAAACCGATCGCTCAGCTGCAATAATACTTTCTCTCACATTTTGAGCTGCGCGCTTGATCATACGCGTAGTGTTTCGACTTCGTTGTTTTGATTGTCCCGATGACATATTTATCTAAGGTTTACGTTTGGGCTATCATTATACTTGAATCAGGTGCTTTGTTTCAATAGAGCCTAGGCTGATCTCCCATCGTCACCCAGAGAATATCTCCGAAGCACTGAATAATTCCTTACTTGAGTGTAACTACTTAATGACTATAAGAATGGATTACTTGGCCGCCTGATTTCGTTGTCAAGCCAATCTCTGCCATAAAATGAGAATGACGCGGAGCCAAATTTGAATACACTGAAAGTCCATTTGTCATATCTACGCCGCCTTTAAAGATCCAGGTAACTATATGTGACACTCGTATTTAACTGGGCATCTGTTCATGTGTGTTATAACGTTGACCTACAGTGCAGGCGCGTTTTGCCACCTCCATTATCTCAAATCGTACGCGTCAACTGAGAAGCATCATATCTTGACGCATGGTTCGTTTGTAGGAGCAGTTGAATCACTTGTTGGGTGGGCTCCTACAAGTATGTTGTCTTCGACTGTACTGTGGGAACAGCATGTGCGCCAAACTTGAGCCGCTAGATGATTGTACATTTGTCATCGTACTTCCTTTGAAACGTACATATGTTTCTATGTGTGTATGCCCCTGGGGGGGGGGTGTACAATTATTTGTTAGCATGTGTGCTTTTAGACCCGTGTGCACGACGTGGATATTGTCTATCCAAAAAATAGCCGCAGTTACCTTGTGCAAAAAGGGATAATCCCCCAGAGCGCGGTAGGCATCGTGATTAGGTTTATTTTTATAGACACAGGAAATATCGTCAAGACAATAATTCAACCAAATTCAAAATACTGCATCTGATAGAGCATGTACAGACTTGACAGAACTTGCTATCACTAGGAATTGCTTCGTTCTTAAAAAAGCTAATAGACCCAAACGAACATGCACGTACACCGATTAGTTTGTACATGGTGTCTAGCCAGATGGTTTATCGCCCATGTTCATGAGAACAAGTACAAGCGTGATCAATCGCCAGAAGACTGACAATAAACAAAGCTTTGTTTCGGTACAGTCTGTCTACGGTTATCCCAAACGACAATGAACACATTCGAGAAAGCAGGAGCTCACTGCAGCACATTCGGTTTTCACACCTGCTAGCAATCGGGATTTCTGCAGCAGCAGACATCGAAATGTTTTATCACAACTAAGCCGTTCAAATATCGAGGTAAAATACAGGAAACTGGGATTGGAATTATATCACATTACAACTTACCTCAAGTTGAACCACGAGGTTTCTCAGACTATGTAGTTGAAAATCATAGCTTTGTCATCAGCTGGCATATCATTTGATTGATAACTATTTGTTGTTAATACACTGTCATGGGCACGATTGTACGACGCTGTTCAGCTTTCGAGAAAAAAAGTAAATTTTTGCTTGCCAAAATGAAGTGAAAGTTTGGATAAAACTTCATTCTTGTTTATTAAAACGCCAGCAAGGAAGGGAAGTACTGAAGTTTGAAGTCGAAACATAGAACGGGTTAGTGGATGTGATTGGCTCAGCGAAAGATCACCATACAGTGGGTGTCAAAAGTTCACATTGATCTTCTCAGAAAAAAATAGGTACTATTACGTGCTTGCTACTTAAGTCCGATACGACAACTCTCAAAGCTGATGTGTAATCACAAAAGTAGACCTTACTGATTTGGAAGAAAAACCGAGGATTTTACACTGTAACGGACGTTGTCCCGCCAGCAGTTACCTAATGACAGGCTAGGTTGTTAGTGGACATGCTTTCAGGCGGGTTTTGGGGCATTGGGTCCTAAGTGTATTTAAAACGCTTTTGATTAGGGAAACTGTGTTTTCTAAGTGGTCAGTACTATTTCTGTGGGAAGGATATTACAAGCATCCGATCTCAGTTGCGGATAAAAACTTTTTGAGGAACGGGGGCCATCCATGGCATTCAATACGTGAATTGGTCAGACAGTAATTGCAACAAAAATGCTTGTGGTTGACATATTTTTTCCGATCCTTAATCATGTTGGATGATATTACTAAGTACGATCAAATCGGCCCAGATAACTCTGTGTCATTGCATTTCTATAATTTTGTAGGCTAGTGCTTTTACGGTCCAGTAAATATGCTCTGCGAAAACCCATAACATTCTGATTACACGGAAAACACAAAACGCTTGGAGTTAACTAGGTCCGGAACCGTGTCTCCATTTGAAAGCTGTCGGGCATTTCTGGCTGTCATAGAGGTCGACATCTATACAAGCTTAACTTGGTGATTCGGATCAGCTCGAACGGGAGCGGGGTGGCGTAGTGGTAACACACACGCCTTCGAGATGGGAGGGCCCGGGTTCAAACCCTGGGTGTGGCGGAGGATATGCACCACTGATGAGCTCCAACAAGAGCGAAACTCGAGTCTGGTGCTTCCGAGTGTAGGTTGGTCGGATGACCTGAGGTTTGCGCGTGAAACGTGGAGTCCAAAAGGACAGTCAATCAAACGAAAATTAAACAATCCCACACTACTCGCAAGTAATTGCGTGACATATGTACCAAGAACGCGAAGCAGGTTTAAAAATGTGGGTCCGTTGCCCTCATCCTGTGGAGAAGACCTGATTGGTGGGAGGCATTCGCTTGGAGTTAACTAGGTCCGGAACCGTGTCTCCATTTGAAAGCTGTCGGGCATTTCTGGCTGTCATAGAGGTCGACATCTATACAAGCTTAACTTGGTGATTCGGATCAGCTCGAACGGGAGCGGGGTGGCGTAGTGGTAACACACACGCCTTCGAGATGGGAGGGCCCGGGTTCAAACCCTGGGTGTGGCGGAGGATATGCACCACTGATGAGCTCCAACAAGAGCGAAACTCGAGTCTGGTGCTTCCGAGTGTAGGTTGGTCGGATGACCTGAGGTTTGCGCGTGAAACGTGGAGTCCAAAAGGACAGTCAATCAAACGAAAATTAAACAATCCCACACTACTCGCAAGTAATTGCGTGACATATGTACCAAGAACGCGAAGCAGGTTTAAAAATGTGGGTCCGTTGCCCTCATCCTGTGGAGAAGACCTGATTGGTGGGAGGCATTCGCTTGGAGTTAACTAGGTCCGGAACCGTGTCTCCATTTGAAAGCTGTCGGGCATTTCTGGCTGTCATAGAGGTCGACATCTATACAAGCTTAACTTGGTGATTCGGATCAGCTCGAACGGGAGCGGGGTGGCGTAGTGGTAACACACACGCCTTCGAGATGGGAGGGCCCGGGTTCAAACCCTGGGTGTGGCGGAGGATATGCACCACTGATGAGCTCCAACAAGAGCGAAACTCGAGTCTGGTGCTTCCGAGTGTAGGTTGGTCGGATGACCTGAGGTTTGCGCGTGAAACGTGGAGTCCAAAAGGACAGTCAATCAAACGAAAATTAAACAATCCCACACTACTCGCAAGTAATTGCGTGACATATGTACCAAGAACGCGAAGCAGGTTTAAAAATGTGGGTCCGTTGCCCTCATCCTGTGGAGAAGACCTGATTGGTGGGAGGCATTCGCTTGGAGTTAACTAGGTCCGGAACCGTGTCTCCATTTGAAAGCTGTCGGGCATTTCTGGCTGTCATAGAGGTCGACATCTATACAAGCTTAACTTGGTGATTCGGATCAGCTCGAACGGGAGCGGGGTGGCGTAGTGGTAACTCACACGCCTTCGAGATGGGAGGGCCCGGGTTCAAACCCTGGGTGTGGCGGAGGATATGCACCACTGATGAGCTCCAACAAGAGCGAAACTCGAGTCTGGTGCTTCCGAGTGTAGGTTGGTCGGATGACCTGAGGTTTGCGCGTGAAACGTGGAGTCCAAAAGGACAGTCAATCAAACGAAAATTAAACAATCCCACACTACTCGCAAGTAATTGCGTGACATATGTACCAAGAACGCGAAGCAGGTTTAAAAATGTGGGTCCGTTGCCCTCATCCTGTGGAGAAGACCTGATTGGTGGGAGGCATTCGCTTGGAGTTAACAAGGTCCGGAACCGTGTCTCCATTTGAAAGCTGTCGGGCATTTCTGGCTGTCATAGAGGTCGACATCTATACAAGCTTAACTTGGTGATTCGGATCAGCTCGAACGGGAGCGGGGTGGCGTAGTGGTAACACACACGCCTTCGAGATGGGAGGGCCCGGGTTCAAACCCTGGGTGTGGCGGAGGATATGCACCACTGATGAGCTCCAACAAGAGCGAAACTCGAGTCTGGTGCTTCCGAGTGTAGGTTGGTCGGATGACCTGAGGTTTGCGCGTGAAACGTGGAGTCCAAAAGGACAGTCAATCAAACGAAAATTAAACAATCCCACACTACTCGCAAGTAATTGCGTGACATATGTACCAAGAACGCGAAGCAGGTTTAAAAATGTGGGTCCGTTGCCCTCATCCTGTGGAGAAGACCTGATTGGTGGGAGGCATTCGCTTGGAGTTAACTAGGTCCGGAACCGTGTCTCCATTTGAAAGCTGTCGGGCATTTCTGGCTGTCATAGAGGTCGACATCTATACAAGCTTAACTTGGTGATTCGGATCAGCTCGAACGGGAGCGGGGTGGCGTAGTGGTAACACACACGCCTTCGAGATGGGAGGGCCCGGGTTCAAACCCTGGGTGTGGCGGAGGATATGCACCACTGATGAGCTCCAACAAGAGCGAAACTCGAGTCTGGTGCTTCCGAGTGTAGGTTGGTCGGATGACCTGAGGTTTGCGCGTGAAACGTGGAGTCCAAAAGGACAGTCAATCAAACGAAAATTAAACAATCCCACACTACTCGCAAGTAATTGCGTGACATATGTACAAAACATAAACATTTTTTCCAAAGCAGCCACTAAACATGAGAGGTGCAGTCACCATACCATGATTATAGCACAGTCCTGTCAAGCACACGACCGTAGAATTCGTATAAAGGGTTCTGCTGAGGTTATATATGGACCGCTAAAAGTCGGCCTGCATGTAGTGTGCACTGTACAAACGATCTCATGAGCATGCCTTTTTCAAGATTCTGAGTCCACTCATAAGCTCAGAAATCTATTTCCTGATATAAGTATTCAAAAAACGAGTTATCAAAAGACGGGACGGTTGCGCATCCAGCACTGGCAGGTCAGTAGAAGCAACCTATGTAAACAGAGAATGGCAGCGAGCCCCTCTCTTGCCTAATAACAAGTTTCTGGGGGCCTAAATATAAAATGGAAATACTTACTGACAGGTCACTCGAAACCAACGGACGATAAGATCATGAGATTCAGCAAAGTTGCTCTCAAAGGTGATCCATTCAGTGTTCCGACAAAATACCTATGGTGTTAGGTGTAACAGTGTCTGTGTATAACCGAGCCTCTGCGTTTTGCAGGCCTTTGGGTTCTACTGGTTATTGTTGTGCTAGTAAACTCGAGAGTTCAGGGGTGGGTGCAGTTAATTCTCTCAGAAAGATATCCTGCTCAGTGTGAGGTTCGTTTATACCATGATAGGTTTCTGAACTCTCCGAAGTAGGGTGATGATCCTTGGAGGAGGCCACATTTTGTGGTTGTTTCACCCTGATTAACGTCGATGACTCGGTCCGGCTAGGGGCTGGCCGGCGAATTGACAAATTTCATTCTTTCTAAAGAAGCCATAGCGGTGTACTCGACTAGACAGAATCGGTTGCTCTATCTGTTACAACCAGAGCCTGTGAATTGAAAAACCAACATTAGCAAAGTTTAATTAGAGCTACTAAAAATGCTGGAGTACAACAATGAATCGTACACGCCAAATTGCTACTTACTATTTATGAGGCTTTACGTGCTTTACCTTTTACTGTTGCATGTCTTAATTTTCTCGAAATTCGCTGATCTGCACCAAATGCATGGCATATTTCTCGTTGTTTTTTCATTTTTTCTTCGGAGGAAGCAACGCGTCGTTGTCTTCGTGAGCTTTTCGTTCAGCTTCAGTGATTTACATGGAATAATGCAATAGATTGTTCTCTTTACTGAATAACAGAAGATGGTATTGACCTGCGGAAGGATACGAAGCTTATTTCACCTGTGCTCGCTAATTTCCAGGTTTGTCTCGGATGGGGAGGTTGGCTGGATTAGTAAGTTCTATGTTAGGGGATCATTAAAGCCATCATTTGCTCCTGCAATTCTGCTGATTTGTGAATAAGAAGTTAGAAATAACAAATTCTTTCCAATTATGTACTCATTAGGTCCATCATAGCTTTACTGGTAGTGAGAAACCAATTGGTTTTTATCATTCGTATTATCATCATATCAGTCACTGGGTACACTTTCAGTTGAAGTCTCTGCATCACCGCAAACCGTGTCACCATCGGAATGGTCGTCCCGTTGAAAGAGATCTATTCACCCCTGTACCAGTATTATCGGAGATTATGAAAGAAACTCGACATGTTTAGATTAAAGTCTTCAGTAAGTAAAACTGATGAAACGAATAAAATCTTTTGATCGACTGTAACATAATTGAAACTGAAGCCTCAAAAGTGTTGTTGATATTGCCTTAAATTGCGACGTTATTTCCAAATGTATCTTACTTCTTTCACGTTTTAAAACGCTAGTTCTCAAAAACTGGCGTACTCACGCATACACCTCGATACTCACAACTGGTTGTCAGTAGTCACAGGTAGACATCCAGGAAAGAAGGGTTCTATGAAAAGTCTGGCCTTCTGATAAATGAAGTCGGAATAAACATTAGTGGGAACACTGAAACAAATAAACAATATTTCGTTAACTCCACTGCAAGAAGTATTTTTCTCGAAAAGCTTTGTTGTTTTCGTCAACAAAATCATTTTGATTTTTTCAGGTACTAGTCAAACATTTGGTGCATAATGAAATAAAACTAATCAAGTATATGCTCAGATGCTGAGGATATTTCAGAGATGGCGGTAATCAAATTAGTGCCCCGCAAAGCCAATGGAAGGCGAATGTTTGTCAAAAGATAATTATATTGGGTATGCAAATCCGGATTAAGGATTAGAGCGAATTTTGTTGTACAGAAGTAACTTCCGTCAACGAAAATTGAGAGCATGGAGTTCCACAAACTGTGTCATGCATGTTATATTGTCCTCTCTTTGGCGTTCATCTATGCAGAATGCATATTTGCAATAGGATGCAAAATGTCGAACTAGATGAAAGCAATCTTCGTCACAGAATCGGGGTCTAAAGGCTTCAAAAAGCTGACTTCGGGAACATGAAACTGATTGACTTAGGAATTTACATGTGTTTAACATCGAAATAGTGACACACTGTCCGAAATGTAAGACTATGCTCTAACGCACCCAAAACAAAAGTGCTGATGTTTTTCGATCAACCACAGTATTTCTTCAGCCAAGTCTTCCTGGCAAAGGATTGCAATTTGAAGTCAGCATCATAAAGTGAGAAGCCGTTCTGTCAGAAACACTTCCGGTTATTTGCATGGTGTAACCAATATTCCTGATTCACAGTAGGACGAGCCTTCCAGTCTTCGACCCAGGAACTACCATTTGCCGTTGCTAGTTTTACCATAATCTTCTTAGCAGACTGTGACCCATTTTGTGAAGAAAACGAGGTGTAAACGATTTAAGTATCACATAATCTACGAATGATCAGTTGGGCAGAAAAATCGGTGGCACCCGTCAAACAAATGTTTCAGATCAAAAAGAGTAACCCATGTGTCTAGTGTAATTTCATGAAGAAAAAACAGTTCATTGTAGCTAATTTTTATCTGTTCTCTACACTTAATCAACGAACCAGATATTTTGCCGTCGCTGTTCAGCCGTATTGCACCGTTACTCACTTTTTCTACATTGCTGTGCAGTCTAGACGATCCGATACTGAAATTAGCATGACAGTTGTCAACACATCACGACAAGTTACAACATTTACTATGTGCTCCTCAGTTGCCCTGGCCCACCTTCCACCCTGCAGCAGGTCATGGACCAGAAGAAAACTGACGAAACACAAGAAAAACAATATATATCCGGGTTTGCTTTAAGCCCGGATAACAAGTGTTTCTTTTCCCCTGTTGTCATTAATAATTTTTCCAACTTCCTACTTTTCTAAATATTTCAATCCCTCAGATTGGCTCAGTATTTTACGAGTAACGGCATGAATAAAAACCACTGAAAACGAGCCTGTTCCCTAAAACGTTGTTTTCCAAATGTGTTCATTGGAAATTTTCCGACAATAGTTCTCGACCTAGTCACTCCGTCTCTTTGACATATATGATGAATCGAAACCTGTATGTATGCTCAACGTGGAACCCTCCTAACCGGTCGCAGTGCTCATTGTCAACCCGATTCAGTCAACAGTTGTTTCAAGTAAATTTCACTTTAGGCAATGAAAGAGATAATATCTAAAAATGTGCTACATATTTTCATAACTTGCGGCTGCCTAGATAAATGTGAATGCTTTTTGGTCATGGTAGTATTAGCTCTATTTTCTCAACGGCGTTCTTCCAGTAGAGTATAACAGTCACTTTTTGCTGTGTATTACTGTGCCCAGTAATGCATCGATTTACGATAAGCTTATCGGATTTTAGGGATATTTGCTGTCTGTATTCATTTGACGCATGCCGTACTCAGATATGCCGTGCATCAAATCACAAAGTTTTCGAACATTCTTTCAAAATGTTTTCCTCGAAAGAACCCCTTACCTTGTCTTTTGCCCGTCTCTTGCTGTTGTGCTTTTGCATATACTGTATCCACATTGCTGGAATAACAACCCCAGATAACCACCTATCCCTTTCAAAATTGCTAACCCCCTTTTTATCAATGGTTTTTCAGCAATTTCTTTTGAGTTTGTTCAAATCGACAATGACCACTGACTCCGACTTCATCACTGTGTGGATACTGACAGAGTGGTTTCCAATGTTGCCTAGATGCTTCAGTACACATCCTGACCTGTGGTTTTGAAAAAGCTTCTCGTAGACCAGTTGATTAAAGGGAGGATAGTAGCACGGTCTTGTGGAATACGGTTTCGCCTTTGTTCTATCACTTATATTAGACAGGGATCAGCACAAATGCTTGAAGCTGTCATCAGATTATGAATAGCAGTATGTGCGACCGCGCAAAAACAGTGAGAAGGCGGGGCTGCGAAGGGCTTCGTAGAAACAAAGACTCGGTGGGATAAAAGGACACTATGGTGAGTTCATGCCAAAATCACGCGCAACGCTATCAATTCATTTCGGACCAACACTCACCAGATTTGGATATGTGGTCAATGAGGCAACGTTAGTCTTCACATAACTAATGCATGGGTGATTCATCTCATTGAAAACCTCATCTACGTCATCTGAATTTGGTATCAAGAGATCGAGCTTTCGATCTGCTTCTATATTTCTGTAACAACGCTTCATAAACACAGGTAAGACAGTTACTCTTTTTACATGCTGACTGTCTGAAAGACTAACGAACTCCGTGCAATAAATTAACTCATCTACTCAACTGTCAGTCAGCATTCCTTCTTGTTCAGTATCGAGCATTTCCGTCACTGCAAGGCGAATTTGGATTGGTTTAGTTGGGGAGACTAAGAAGGGGGCTCGTTTTTGGCGGATGACACAGCTAAGCACATTTGTTTCACTAAAAGCAGTTTTGCACGCAAACTCTGTCAGAGTTCGAAAATGATAATGTACGACGTAAACTGAAAAAGAATCTTGAATTTCGAAAACGCAGGATGATGAGAAGAGTATGTGAAGCACCAACGCAATGACCAGTTTGGAGCGTGAAATGTGGTGATGAACACAAAACTACAAAAATGCAAGATGTGAGCCAGATACCTTATGCGAATTGAGAAGAAATTTAATCAAGAAGACGAAATTAATTCAGCCCGAACTGTTCTCATAGTTTTAGACTAGTTATATCTGTCGGGCAGTACTCACACCTCAGCCCTATTCTCAATCTACACACGAAATCATGGCAAGCCTGATGTACCAGACTGTGCCACAAAAAGGACAGCTTAGCTCCGTTCGCGGTGAATGCGTATCAGTAAGATAGTCCTGTTTGTCACTTGTGCCTACGATGCTGAGAGGAATGGAATACTGTCAAGAGTTTGGGTGTAGACGGCTAATAAATTTATGCGCATCATTTGATGCATGTGCGACTGGACCATTGCGTTCTTCAATAACGACTCAGTGGTACAAAATATGAAGCTCAATCTACCAAACTATTCGGAAAATCTCATTTTCCACTAATGGGGAAAAGACCAAGACAAGTTTACTTCCATTCGGTGGACTGCTTTTACTCGTGGCACGTACGGTACTTTACTGATTAGGCGGTAGATTACACCACTTTGTCACAACCACTTTGGTAAATCGGCAAAATGTTTTCTCAAGAAGGTGAAAAAATCTGCTGAAGTCATTCACGTCAGTTGTTTTCTAGGAATCTGCAGATCTGAAGTCCGCGGATGCGGCGTATGTGACATTTATATCCATATTTCCCAATCTCCCGCATTTGGCATTAGCGAATTGTTTTTCGTCTGCAAAGCCGTGGTTAGAATGTTTTCCGTAACTGAATTATAATTGAAGTATACGTAAAACAGGAAAATCCATGCTGATCAAGCTTAGACAGGAATAAGATAAATCGAAATGTGATCGAAATTTTGTGCTGTTTAGCCATAATCCCACTGCTTTATACAAATAAAGATAAGATAATGAGCAGGCTAGTCTTTGGTAACGGCATCATTTGGCTATTATATTTACAGATTTCTATGGTTAGAAAGCATGCCTTCGGAATAATGTTTACATGGGCAAATTGGCATCCATACTCCAATGTTGTAAGTGTTATGCGGTTCGGAAAATGAAGGAAGTTCCCAAAAACGTGCTTCTTCGCTTTTGTATCCTTTCATGTATAATTCAATGGGATTATTCAAGTCAAGCCTAGTCAGATCAAGTCAGTAGTAGCTTTATGCATCCGACTGGGAAATTTTCAGATTTTACACCATTTCTGTGGACATGAAAATACTGAATTGGAAATTTAGTACCAATTATGGTAATTTCATTCACTTTAGCAGTTTTGTAGGTTTTTCGTGACTTTCATCCGAGCGGCGAGCAGAAGAACGTGATATGACAAAACAGAATTACGATATGCACAAGAGCGAGCAAATATAAGTTTGAACTTTGAGCGCGTACATTTTGTAGACATAGCTTTCGAAAGTTCATTGCGTAGACGATAATCTACGCCTGAAAGTATTTTGAAAGTAAGCTGGCCACAAGCTCTGCAGTGTTTATCAGAGATGGTATCTATGAGTGTATCTCTGGATACGCTTTGGGACTTAGAGATGTGTTTTGTAGATCTTACTACCAAATTAAAATCTTTCTTCAAAAGGCCAGGGAAAATAATTGCACAACAGTAGAACCAGTGTGGGAGTAGATATGCAGTCGCAAGTTCAAAAATTAACCGAATAGAGACGGAAAGTAATCTTGGATGAAGAGAGAAAACGACAATTTTCTAACCTCATTTTCAGCTAACTTGGCAGCTGAACAGGGCAAAATTATCATCAGTAGTCTCTTGTGCTTTGGGACCAGACTTGCGGGAAAGAGTGCACCTATAAATTACGATTGTTTACAACTGCATCCAGCAAAACATATTTCCAAAGGCTTTTTGGAAGTCTCTGAAATGTACCAAGTGAGACCCACTTGAGCACCATTATTAGCTTCTCGAGAAGTCTAATGATTACTGTACAAATAAACTCATAGTCTGTCCAAATATAGTCGGGATCACCTCAGTTCGATCAAAATCCTGACATACACTCGAATTTCAGTTATACTACTGAAGCTACTCTCTCTCGCTAAAGATGGTGTCTATTGTACTCGTTTGGCTACTGGGAGTAGTATCCGTACCATAAACTAGAATCTGCCAGTATATCAAGGCTTCGATCGAATTGTGAGGATCCCGAACATTTTGGACAGATTGTAAAATAGTTTAAAAGAAACAAGGAAGAAGAAGACATTCTCGGTATCTAAATCAAAGTCGACGCATTCTGTTTGAGCTTATCCTTGCTGATGTGATCGTAAAACTTCATTAGCACACAGGCTCATGAAGTGCTTCACAGGATCCTACACTTGCATTCATCGAACACCAATGTGGTTGCCAACAGCCTGCTCAATATAGTATATACAAAATGTTGCTGGTTTTTGGATGTAACGCTTCTGGAAGCGATACTTCCAGGGTTGAGTTTCTGTTGTCCAGATCTATAGAATGATCAACCGCATGTAGAACTTTAGTTGGAAAACTGTTCATGCTCAAACTCGTTCGCTTAAAACGGTATCACATGGCGCGATCGAGTATTTCGTGTTCACCCTTACTGAATATTCTTATGATTATCGTCGAACTCAGAAGTAATTTGGAAGCCTCGTCAGTAACCAATATGGGAAAGGTATATTAAATCTAAGAGAAATAATAGTGTTGTTGCCGCCAGACACAGCAAAAGTTCAGGAGTCTAGATTGCTAAGATAAATGTCATTCTAAAGAAACAGAAAAATTTAACGGACTCGAAATGGAGGAAGATAAAGCAAAACAGTGCAAAAAAACAATTCAATAGAGTTCTGAGAATGCTGAGGGATCATAATAATATTTCAAATGTTACTTAAGAACAGTGGTGACCCATAAGCACTGGTATTTCTCAACTACGTGGCATACCGAAGATACAAAAGTCGGGGATTCCACTGGGGTCGATATTTGGCATGGGTGCTTCTTCCTATCACTAGGTTGCTTGCTGGTTCACCTAGATCCTGCAAGTAGCACGTGGAAGAATTCCTTAATGCAGCTCGAACGACAAATTTCGGTTCGTAGGATTGATGAGAGAACAAATACGACTGGGGTTAAAGTGGCCTCATTGCAGGTGACATCACTTTTCACCATTCAGTCGTGACAAGAAGAACTTAACCGCCTCCTGTCAAATGCACGCTGTTGGCTGGACTATTCCAACCACGACCAAAACATTTCTTCCATCCAACACCTACTACACTGAATAACCAATCTTTATTAGACGTTATGAACATGAATCCCAGAATATGCACTCCTACAGTACATATATATATATATATATATATATATATATATATGTATATATATATATTAACTGTATTAGTCTCAATATAGTGTATTTTATGAAGTTAAACACAGAAGTCATTACGTGAACACTCACAGCGACCTCTGAACAAACCAAAGGTTATCTTTATCTCAAAACTCACGACCATCCTACAGTTATCTTACAAAGGTGACAACATTACCAGTCTACTCAACAAACTCCTTCACTGTAGGCATTGTGCCGCAAAGATCTCCATTTTCTTTAGAGCCCCTCGGGTGAAAATACAGTCGATAAAACAGCCAATGCCTCTCCATGACAAGTCCAATTACATTTACCAATTTAAGTGTGGGTGCTGGGCTACCTACATTGGCAGAACGGAGAGACAACTACGTATTAGAATAGTTCAACATATTCTAGTCTGGTTATAAAGAACAATGAACGGACAGTGGGAATCGGGGACGTGACTGAGCTCACACAGAACCCTGAAGTCATCCATTAGGCAACGCCTGTGGGAGACAAAACATTGAGTTAGTCTGAGTCCGAAGTTCACTTTCACATATCACAAACAATCAATGGCCGTTGAGATATGCGGAGGCATTACGAACTAATAATCATCAACCACAACTGTGTAAACAGCGAGAATGGATAATCATGTTAGTCATGCCTTGGTAATCTGTTTTATCTGCTATCGCTTTTTGTATGCGTGTGCGCCATTGCCTTTGGCGTCATGGGAATGTTCAAATGCCTATTTACAAGTGATCATCTTGAAAGCAGTATGCAACGCTGAAGGTAATAGGAAATGGTCCGGAATACATCGCATAATCTTATGCCAGTGAATTGTGAGACACATTATTTTTGCTCATATCTTGGTTGTCATTTCAATAATGTTCATCATACTCGCACTCGTTCTCAAAGTAGTTGGGATGAGTGGTATAACTTTATTGTTCAATAACACACAATAGTTGCGATGAGCACTTTGGAAGGTACAATTTTATAAACTATGTAAAACTGATGGATATTGAGGGGGGGGGGGGTGGCAGCTGTTTTTTCTCCAGGCTCTGGCAACAAGATGTAACACATCAGTGTATAATTCAATAGACAAAAATTATAAACTGACTTATAAATTTTTTTGTTAGGTTTTTATCTGGTTAATTTAGCCTGTGATCCCCGAAAGAGATTACTGAGTAAACATTTATGAAGAACATTGAATAAATGCCCTTGTATTTTCTTTGCCAAGTAATCAGCAATCTCCAGGAAGATAGTTCGAAGACGAACTGCAGGTCCAAAAGATATTTACTCCGCATTTTTTAGACTTCTTTGTATTGTATTTAAATAAATTTACACCAGCCTCTGAAACGAACCAGTTGCTCATAAACCTTGATCTTCTCTCAAACAGAAATATCTCCCCAAATTACTCAAGAATACTTCTCAAACTCCCCTTATGGGAGCAAACATATCACGAGCCCAAAGGATTGACCTAGTATATTTGTAGCCAAAGTGAATAGGGTTAAGAAGGTTCTCAAATCTCCTCATCGAAAAAGTCGTCCTTAAAAGATGACCTCTATCTACAGGACTCAATAAAACTCAGTTGGAATGTTGTTCTGGTGAACAGCACTAGTGTGGATTAGCCAGCCAATGAAGGCTTTCATTTTTTGCTCAACAGTCCCTTCTCATTTTTCTTCTTTGACTTTCGGGCGTTCCCATTTTGTGCAGTCAGCTATAGTTTGTTTCACTTTTTCTCTCATGTAGAAACGAACTGTTTCAACAAGCGTGGTATATAGTTTTCCCCTAAATAAAACATTACGGGTGTGCTCAACTCAGATGCCGGAGACAGGGTATGAAATATGTTCCGGGGAAAACAAGTGATTGCCACTGAGGTTTTTTCCGCACCTTTGGTATTCTAGCAAAGTGCAATGAATTGAGCTAGTTCCGTACGGTATGAAAATAAACAGATCGGTCAGGTTTTCAGTCTTCATAGTTGCCCTTTCTGTCTGACGTGACTTAAATTAATGGTCACTTATTGCTGTTAGAAGGTGAGAATTAGGCACTCACTAAAAGCCTAAGCTACTCGTATATAGAACTAGTTTTCTTGGTGGACTAATAATTCGGAAACGATCCAGAAGCTTAAATATCGTTCATCTCCGTTTGATTCGATCCCATCCGTATAAATTTTCAAGGCGACTAGCCCAAGCTGAGTGGTATCGATCTTTTTGCTAAGGAAGCATTCAGTTTACCGTCCACATAATCTTGGCACGTAGTATTCGCTGCCCGAAAATAGCTTGTAATTTGACTACCTTCAGTGGGCTTTCACCAGTCAGTGTTTACAATTTTATTGCATAGGAATTTTTAGTTGTGAAGAACCGTTGTGAATCCCTTGTGCTAACGTAATTTTGGCGGGTAGACCGTATAATCCATTGCCGAAAAGTCCGAAACCCGTCTGCCTGGCCTCGTAACTCAGCTGGTGGAAAACGGGCCGTACTAAAACCCGAGTGGAACTCAAATATGTTTCGAATCAGGCCGGGGTCAATGCCTTCTGACATATAGATCACCTCATAGTTTGTCACTCCTTAAGGAACAATTGCCCATGCTACCACCTCGCATCATTCCAATCACTCTGATCCAGTTTACGAATATAGCTGTTGAAAGTCCGATCCATGGATCGATGATAACAACGTTGCTGTTGAATTTGGCGAATGCAGCGTAAATCTACAAATAACGAGGTGAGCAACTAATCATCTAAGATAAAATTACCTGCGAAATCCCTCACGTTCAAAATGTAACGGGCCGCTCTGGCTTTCACGGAGCCCCGGAATGATTCACGCGTTTTGCCTTCTGACTATTATGTGTCATACTACTAAGACTATGAAGTGAAAATTGAATATAAATACACTAAGACCTCCAATGAACTAGGAGTAGTGAATGTGTGACACCGAGATATTTGATGGGCGTGTAATCATTCATGTAGAAGCCAGTCAAGGGTTGATATGGTATCAGCCGAGCCCAAAGACCAAACAAAGGAGTTCAGTTTCATCCACTGAAATACATCATGGAAAATACATGTACCACACATGCAAACCCATTCGGTTCGTATGACACTAATTTTCCAGTGCTGTTGTCTTGAGCTCATGTTTGTATTCTTAAGTGCATTAGTCACATTTGTATGAACACACGCATTGATTTGGTGTTCCGGGGCCTATTATCAAGCCCGACTGTGAGTTATTTGCTCAGATGTGCACGTTATCGTTTCTCTCGGATAGCTTATTGGGCCATTGCGGTCTACATGTCGGAAGATTTCCATTGCAAGCGTGCTTTATAACCAACACGAAACTCACTATGTCACCAAGTGCACAAAAATGATACTAAATTCATTTGAACTAGTTTGGTGTTCCAGTGAATTTACTTCCCTGAGTGGTCTACCTGTGACGTATTGGACTCTGTAACCTAATTAGATGAGGTTTCCTCATAATGTGTAAAAGACTGAATCGATCGTGCTTATGAATAGGGAAGTCCGATAGTGCAACACCATCCTCCAAGAAACTGACTGGTTTATTCTAGAAAGCCTTGGAGTTTAAAGAATTGGTAGATACAACATTTTGGGGCCCAGTTGACAGCTCACCTCCATTTAAACCTCTCAACCCCATTTTACTGAGGAGGATCGTGAGCGGTCTTGTTATGTTCCACCGTACTTGCCAAATGAGACAGCGATCAGCAGAACAAAACATTAGGCTGAACTTTACAAGTGTGTTCAAGCTCAACCGCTAGGAACTAAAGACAACTTGACAGGCGCATGTTCGCTCTTTTGTACTTGGTCCATTTATACTATCCTAGTAACCGACAGTTCCGTGTCATACCGACAGCAAATGACGAACACTGTCTGGTTCATGAAATCCGTTGATCAAGGAAAGATGAGGATGACTCGAATACACGTCCACCAAAACCCAGACTTAGAATCAAACCGTGGGACTCGGGACAGATGCACTGATAGAACGGAAGCATCAATGAGGCGCCTAGTATGACTGGTTTGATGATCAACTTACCACTGTTTGTGTGTGAATCAGCTTTGGTTTATTTATGACCATTGACGCAATGACTTGGTTCCCATATGGTTCGCCAACTTAGTTACCTTGAGTGGCATTTGGCAGGCGCCAATTATTGTAATTTATGGGCCACCCGGATTTCATCGAAATCACCCATGAACTCGGTGTTGACAACGAATGAAACTAGTCCAAACGCTCATAAAACACTACTAGACGACGTGAAAAAAATTATAACAAGATCATGTGCGCTTGAGAATCTGAAGTTTTTCTTATCGTAACCGTTGAAAACACCAGATTGATATGTTTTACTGCAACTGCCCAATGACTAGTGGAAAGGGGAGTTTCATGTGCAGTAACTGGTTTTTGCTGTCGTTCGCCATCCGCATAATAGCAACTGAGAGGGGAATGATAGAGAAAAAAGGCCTGGGGAAAGTTTCAATCAGATTGAAGACTAAACGCTCTAACCCAGTAGGAACATTTTTTCGTCCATATCATATTCTTTCACGAGCCGGTTTATAAGCAAGCATCTGCCTCGTTATCCACAAAGACCATATCGTTATTCCTTCCGTAGAAATCCTATCACAATAGCCTATACCAAATGGTGTACACTGGGATAAAATGCATTTATTTTAAATTTGAACATCTCGAATTGTTTTACTTGAAGAAGCTATATATATATATATATATATATATATATATATATATATAGAGAGCAAACAATATAGAAGGATCTTGCTGCGAGTTATTTAAGGTATATATATATATATATATATATATATATATATATATATATATGAGAAACTTCATCAGCCAGAGAGTGAAGTTGCCCAAAACGAGCTTGCTGGGCTATATTGACTTTTTCTCCATCAAAGTAAAATGTTGTTGGGTTATGAAAGTCCACTAATGTACTGTTGTTCATTTAATTCCAGGAACAAACAGATAGATAAAACATTAAGATCTCAGAAAAGCTTTCTATGAACGAGAAGGTTTCGTGCTCTACTCACATGTAGTGCCAGAGATCCCATCAGGACCAACCACTGCTCATGCTTTCAGTATGCATTCTAGTCTATATCCATGCATTTCTATATTCGACCATACAAATCGTGCGCATACGACACATCCTACGGCAAAACTTAGATATTGATTACCGCAATGCTCACGTCTCGAGCGCACCACTCACCAACACATCTGGTGGCAGTGTTTGACAAGTTTGTGTCTACCACTCACATTGTAACAGGGAATGCTGGGGCGAGGGAACGGCGTGAACGTCAAGGCGAACGAACGAACCGAACGAGGGCCACAGACAAAAGAACAGGTGGCGAATATGTCGGAGGCGTCCCGAAGCGGGCAAAAAGAAGCATACAGGCGACCAGAGAGGAAGCAGCGGGATCTCCGGCAACCAGCAAGATAGCTCAGGTGAAGGGCTGCAGATCGAGCCGTCAACTGAGACAGTCGGGCCAACCGAAGGGAAATGACGGGCAAGAGAAGCAAGCCATCGGCCACAGGCAAATGGACAGAACTCAGCCGAAGCGCTCAAGCAGCGGCAATAGCAATCTTGGTGCTGCGCAGTCTGGAAAAGGGCCTACATAAGCGACTGTATGTGTTCCATAACTTGACTAGTGTGACCGTAGGAATACAAGTATCCTGTCGTGTGTTGTCGTCCTTGTTACAATATTGCTTATGGGTTAATACCTATGTGAATGTGTTTTCCTCTGCTTATTTCAAGCCCGTAAAAAAGTTATATATTGTAGGCTAAGGAGCCAAAAATTTCCAGTGCCATTTCGAGCGTCTTCTGGTTTCATTTCTAGCATTTTGGTAATTTTTTATACCGGAGTTCAACTACCATACATTGTACTTACTCCAAAGTAGACTATCCGGTCCCATTTGATTGCTGCTGAAGCGCGATCAATTTGAAACTTCATCAAATAAACGTCTATTGGTCGTTGCTTTCACACAAAGTAGGTTGTCTGTTGCGGAATGTTTTCTTTGTACTTAGGCGCCTACGGAGAGTTGATCTCTGTGCGAGAGACGGGTTGGCAATATTCCAAGCCGGTGACCGAAGGTGCTATATCACGTGGTCCATATGTTCAACATACCCCCGCGATCCTTCTTCGATAGTTGCCGGTTAGGCTTTCGACTTATAATCGTTCACCCAGAGTTGGAGCCCCAGTGAACTGTTGGTGGATGTGCACTGGTAGTGATTTCTAACGAGAGTGGAACGGCTATACATTATTTCTATGGTTCTCAGTGGTTAGCTGGACATTTTATACTGCATGATGAATCATGTTCTGCACGTCTAAACTCCTACTACTCATACAGCTGCAACAACACTGGCAGTTATGGATTACGTGAGTGGCAGTATTTTAGGATTTTTGGAAAAAGATTTATCATGACGCAAGAATGGTTGTTGGTAGGGCGTTTGAGTCACAATCAATCATTCCGCGTTCAGTGTCAGTTGGTGGGTATGCACGTATAGTACTTTGCTACAAGGGTGATTGCTTCGGGGATTGCGGAATGGAGTTAATTGCTCTCTGTACACAGACATACAAATAGCTCTACAAATTAGAACACAGAACTGAAGCTGGTGCTATAGTGGGTTTCGCTATGGCCCGTCTATATTCCGAACTGTGCGAAATTGTTTTTCACATGATCAGTATTTCTAGAACAGATAGTAATCTGATTGTCCGATGCAAGTATTTGTCCCAATATTCTGGACTAATAAACTAAAACCTATCAGTTTAGATATCTTTTAGTATGTAAAGTAGAAGGGTGGACTAGGTTAGCTTGGACGTTCATATGATGCGTTGCGTGAGAGGGGTGAAGGGAGAAATGAAATCTGCCTGCCGGGTTTCAGAGTATTACCACTTTGGTGCATAGAAGTCTGCGTGGCACATTCTGGCAAAGACCACCTCTTGGCATGCCACTGGCTTCAGTATCGGTTTTCACAGCACCGTCTGTTTTACCTATTGAGTGTTTTACAATCATAGAAGCCTAAGATTTAGCTTTGGTTTGCTTTATCGTATCAGACAGTTAATGATTTCTCTAACTGTTCATTCGTTCCCTTTACATTTAGCAAATAATCCACAATCGATGCTGTCAATGCGTGTACCAACAACTATCAGAGGAATGTTTCGAGGGGCATGATGCCTTATAAATAATAAGAATAGTTGAGTCATTTTGGAACAGGCATGCCATTCGAGAATCCATCTTTGACTCTGACCAGGGTTCAGTCTATGATTTGCGCACTCACAAAGCTCTGAACAACCGTATTATGCTGAGATGAGTTAAATTAAAAAAGTTAGAGGAATATCCTTTGTCAAAAAACGGCCCCTGATGTATGAGGACATCTGAACAAACTTAACCCGGTGATTCGGAGCAACCCGGACGGGAACGGAGTGGTGTTTGGGTAACCCATAATCCTTCGATTTGTAAAGGCCCGGATCCAAACCCTGGGTGCGGTGGAGGATATGCACTACTGATGAGCTTTAACAAGAGCGAAACTCGAGTCTGGTGTATCCGAGTGCAGGTTTGTCGGGTGACCTAAGGTTTGTGCGTGGAAGGTTGAGTTTAAAGGACAGTCAGTCAACAAATTATCATCAGGTCCACACGCTACTCACGAGTAGCTGCGAGATATGCGAACAAGTGAATCTCTTACCTTCTGTTTGCCTCTTTACAATAGTACAACATTTCAGGAAGGGGCTCGGGGCCAAAATGAGACTTCAAAATGGGGAAAGTGATCCGTAAAGGCAAGATCTGAAACCTGGACAACACGGTTTGAAGTCCATCATGTCGACCGGTTAGTGCACCGGGCAACCGGAGAGGAATTAAACCAATTAGAAATAGTCAGAAACTGGTTACTACATTGGCCTGATAAAACCAGGATGCTTCACAACTGGCTAGAACTTCCCCATGTACTGTATAACGCGTATATCAGCTCGTGGTGAATACAGCTGACTGTTTGTCAATTTCTGATTCTGGTCTTTTCAGTTCCTGATTTGTCCTACTTCAGTGCAAACGATATTCCGAATTGGACTGTGTACCGTTGTTGGTTAGTCCTTTTCAAGCTCCACATATATGACCCACAGTGGAACCACATCACTTCAATATTTGACTTAAATGAAAACGTGCACCAAGCAGCCTAAATTTATGTAACATTTCAGAATGAATGCTAGAGACATCTACCTAGCATTTATTGAACGATCAACCGTGTCCCAAGTTAGGCTGATCTGATTCAGCTTCGGTAATTTGAGTACCATAGTCCCGTTTGAGAATATCTACACCGATGACGTCAGCACCCGTGCATTCTTCACTTACAACCATCACTTAAGATGGACAACAGAAATGAGACAGCCAAATGATGGTCAAATTCTATGACAGATTTTCTTGAAGTAAGTCAGTTCGAAACCATCGGTGCTGCTGGCTTAGAGTTTCTGCTCGACACACTGGGCAACTTGCGTTGTTGGAGACCAGGCAAAATAATGGTATGAAAAAACGAATTTATTTCATTAGTGATAATATCCCATCCTTGTTCGAAATGTTGATTACTCCTGGAACCGGTGCAACATTCTAGGATATGTGTGAAAAATAACTTTCTGAATCAGATCTTTCGGAGCATTTTATAGCCTCTATCGGTCACCAAAATTAAAGTCAGAGCTTATCAGTAAAATTCGGAAAACCGTCAATTTCTGCATATTTGATGGCTTTAGTCTATGAAACCCAAGCCGGGGAAAGAGGACTGACAATGGTATCATCACTTGCTGCATGCAGTTCTCACAATATGAGTCAGGATCATCACTTGACGGTAGGCGAAAATGCCCAAAAGAGGTCCCCACACGCATAGCAAGCCAGACAAATCAGTAGTTTTCTTGCTTCTAATGCTAAATAGCACAACCAACTTAAAGTGGCAAGGCACTTTATCTACTTAAGGTAATTTTCCGATTGGGATTATTTTATCCCTATGCTGGTTCATTGGTGCGTCCAACTGGACAGCACTCACATGGGTATTTTCAACATTTCCGTTTCACTATCCAGGTAATTTGGAAGCCATAATCGAAACACTTTAATTACAGGTCAGTTTTGATAGAGAGTCTTCCGATCACAGAGTGCTTCCAAGCGTTTCATTCCAACCTGGGCGAAAGTAGATAATTTTCAAAACTTGCTTTCGGCCAAAGTGGTCACGTGCAAGCATGACAGAAGGGGCGCACCCAGTTATCCGCAAGATAAGCGTTAACTAACGGCTATAAATTTAACTCAAGGAGAGCAATATCCCGTCAGATAGCGGTAAGTTAGTCGTGGTAGTACATATGATAGAAACTAGTAAAATCAACTACCCCAAAACAGCAATAGTCTTTTTGTATAATATCACCTAATTGCTTTGTTCGCAGGCCGTAGTCTTATTTAAGGGATTACTCTATACACCTACTTGGAAAAGCCTACTGTCAGCAGTCGAAACGGTCCTACGAAAACAAGAATTAACTAGCGAGATGAGCTTAGACCTGTTACTGTTGTTTAAGAGCTATTTCGTACTTTTTGAAAGAGAGCTTGTCCACATATTTCTTTTCCTAAACAGGAGAGATGAATTTCTGATACGAAAGCGGTATGTGACTCTTTTGAAAATAACTGAATCGGCTATGTTCAAAAAACATCAAATACAAAGAAGATAAGCGAGACCTCTTTTTCCCTAGCCAGCTGATATCACCGAGGTTTTCCCAGACTAAAATATAAAACAGGTAAGATAAAAGTTCGTCGGTTGGTTGGATCAATATGCTGAGGAGACTATAAAACCCTGGTTGAATACATTCATGAGTATTAACCACGGTTTAAATAAATTACAAAAAAGTGGAGTTCAGCTGGCCTCACCAGAACGACAGTTCTGTTGTCGCAGTCTTTTAGTCGAAATACTGGTTCAACTGAATTTCGCGTAGACGTCAGTAAAACGATGTGCAGGCGAAATAAGAACTTTCTTAGTCAAGCCTAAAAGTTCAAACAAATTCTAATCTTAACTTCGCATCATTTTTAAACATGTAGACACTAATAAGTTGAAAATCAAGTGAGTTCGTTCATAGGAGTACGTACTGTTTGTCAACTGCTGGCAGATCGCCTGATGTTGGACTTGAATCCATGGTAAAGAAGAATCCTTCGAGCTTAGTCAAACTATGTTTCATCAAGACCTATCATAGCACTAATTCCTATTCGAATTATGAATAATTTTCGTGTTCGCTTGGTCGTTCGCCTTGATTGGTATCCCATTTTGTGAGGAATCGAAATACGCTGTCCTGAAAACACTACTTTCTGGGGTATCAAGCTGATCGATTGTGGACTTTGGTTAAGAATGTTAAATGAACCTTACTCACAAAGTCGATAATCGTAGGTCTTCTAGGCAAACTGCAAACGGTTTTCTCGGAAGGCAAACTATTCAACACAATCCAATCCCTCTCGTCCCTGGTTGAAAAAAGAAAGTCGAACAGGAGGTTTTTTTGCATTTCTCTCAACTACGCCGTAAAAAGTGCTTTGGATATCTGCTGTTGTGCTGATCAAAAGATGGTTTAGTCGACGGATTTAAAGGATAACTGCAACGAATTTAACCACATCTTTCCCTGTCATTTCGTCCTTAGTGGCAAACGTCACCCACCGTTCTGCTTGTTAGTGATCTTTCCGTCTCTTTTTCTTTGTATTATTTGCAAGCAACAAAACAGAATGATCTACACACACTCACAGAAACATTCGGGCATCCGCTTGTTATCACTTGTTCAAACCCAAGTTAAATAGCATTGTCCGAACGGAAATTGTTCAGGAAAAATTCTTCGATGCCTTGGCAGTGCCTATATAATTCGCATTTCTAAATTATTACATAATATAGGAAAGCCATGCTTATTCTTCGCTGAGTGTGTGAAGGTACAGTTGGGGAGGCGTGATCTTAGTATGGCCTTTCTTCGACATTCAGCAGAGAGTCAATCCTGCCAGACGCTCCGTGTCATCACATAGCCTCGAAATTCACAGTGAATAAAATGTTGTTGTGAATGTGATCATTAAATAACTCCGAACAAATTGGCATGCTTGAATACAGTTTGTGACTTAGCTTTTTCATAGAAGGTGGGAAAACAACATCTTTTTCTTTCGAAAAAGGGACCCGTTATGGATTTCAAATATCAGTGACACGTAGGCCACGTACTTCAGTTAGTCCATTTTTGTTTTCAAAAATATTTTACTGGTAAATGTGAGTATGTACCAGAATGATGTAGCACAGATTTCCTATCGCACGTAACAAAACAAAGCTGCCCTATCCCCTTCTTTCCGGTTGCCATAGGATCATCCGCGGAAACGCAAGCGGTGGCTTCTTACACATCCCGGAAAAGCTGTTCTTCCAAATCTGCCGAACTGTTAAAGCCACGATGCTATTTTTGATATTATACGTTATTGTTTTATATATTGGGGGCTGGATAGGTTAGCAGGTCAAAGGTGATATATTGGTTCTGCTGGGGCAGAGAGATATTTTGAATAAAACGTTACCGTACTCTTCCAAGGGCACCTGAAGCATATTTTTTCACAAGCAAACCGGTTCAACCGACATCAACCAAGCTTAGCCTACACAATATCCGAAAGTTAATTGTATTGGTTAAGTAATATTCTTAACACCAACTGACCATGAAGCAATAAGTAATCAACCTAAATAATTAAACAAAACCGAATAAATTCTCATTGTGCCCCAATACTACGGTATATTTTTTTGAAAGTAGTATTTATTCATTGAAGGACACTGATTCTCTATAGTATGCCTCTGATTATGTTTATCCACCATCCGTAGGTACTACTTACATCGTTCTCGAGACTAGCTGCGACAGAAGCACACAGAACTTTCAGAGAATCACAGCTGGGATTCTTTAGTAGACTCACCTGATGCACAGACCAATTCTTTTTAGATATTATGCCCTAACTGAGTCACGGAGCCTAAATTATGGACTACGAAAAGCTCGGATGGCAACACAGTTGATGTCTACTGTGTGTATGATGTCTAACAATGTTGAACCAGCTGCCTTCATGGTTTTCAATGTTCAACTGAGCCCCGTTACTGCATGATGGCTCATACTGTATGCAAATTACAAAGCTGGCAACTAATTAATACAGACTGACAGCATTGTCAACACTCAGGTGAATAACTAAGTCTGATGTTATGAATGGGTGTTTGGTTGTTCTGACACATTTTTGAAATGATCCAAGTGTTAAATGTCTTTGACTTAGGAGGGTTTCAAAACTGCGCATGGTTTCCAACCACGCTTTATTACCCCATGTGACCAACTGAGCCACGAGACCACACCGAATGGATTCTAACTTTACGCATATGGATCGTACTGTTTACCCGTCGTAATTAGAGTAGCATACGGCATTTGCCACAGTGAACTACCTGGCATTTTGACTGATGTAGACAAACACGGTACTAAGGCGTGGTTGGCAACCAGGCTTGGGTTTGAATCTAGCCGAGGTCAACGAATTTTAATATTCTAATCATTGCACGGATCTATATTTGTTTAAAGGAAGAACTTATGTGAACTCGTTTCTTTATACAGCACGAGTATTTTCCATGCAGCTTTAAAACAAGGATGGGTTAAGTGCAAACGGTTGTCGTCAGATGGTCTAAATTATTCTATTATCAATCTGGTTGGCAATTAGCGTGGCAGTAATTTAGCTCTTTTTCGACGGTGGTGCTGAGAGTCTGACCCTCCTACCGTTCTGGTCACTGAAAAAAGTTCATTGGAATTCGAACACTGTTTCTCAAATCCCATGGACACCAATTATTAACGATAAATAAAGATGAAACCAGGTCAATTTCTGTCACTTTATTTATAGTAGATGTAATTAATCCATTTCAGTGTGCTTATAATCAACTCAAAGTCTACAAATGAGATAAATTTATATTCTTACCACAAAAGGTGTGGTTTGAAGATGGTATGGGGACAATGCACGTATTCTTTTTCCAGCAAGCAGTGAAGTACACCAGCGACAAAATAGTGACGGCATATTTCCAAAATCTCTAATAGGTGTAAATACGGCTGGGTGGAAATAGCATTTATGGAATATCATATGAGGAGTGTTTGAAACTGGAAACCAGAACTGTGAGTTCAAATCCATCTATGTGGAACATTCGAAAGTTCATTCCCAATAATCTGGTAATCTATTCAGTACTCAGTATATAAGCCGCAATTTATTTAACCTGTGGTTCCTGCAGAACAGGTTTCAGCACTCAGATTTGTAACCATGGATATGCAGTGCAATATATCCATCAGTGTCAGATGGAAGAACCGAGCATTCACTGTGATGATTCTTATTGGTCGCTGAAAAGTCGGAAGTCGTTGATGAACAGTTCAAGCACCAAAGGATGAATTGCGTAAATAACGAGTGTAAATCATTCGGCTTATCGATGTGAATGAATATGAGTAAAACCGATTTGTGGTTATCTCCTAATCTATATTTTTCGATGTCACTCATTTTATTTATAGTACACGTAGTCAGAAATATTATTAATATCATCCACGAAATTTTTACAAAAACTACCCTCTGAATAAATGAGTGAATCTTCCCCGTCCATGATCTGCATATGTACGGTCCACTCACTGAAGAAAAATAGGAACGCTACATTAATATTAATCTGTCCTAATTGCACACAAATCGCCATGTCGCCATAACCTATCTGGCCGATCTCCGCGGAACCAGTAATCCTCGTGCACTTGACTTGACAACCCCTGTCAGAGTGTCTGGTTTTCCAGAAATCCTCTCCCTCCTATCAATTATTGAATCTGCTGGTCCAATGGACAGACTAAAGTTGCCCGTTCCAGTAGGTAGTTTTATGTAAAGGAGCAGATTTTTGCGGAATTTCAAATACCAGTAGGGCAATTTATACGGCTTTCTTACTAATATCGTCCTGAGAGTTATACTGTTGGGGACATTGCATTAATCTTGATGGAAGTGACTCAACTTTGTGATTCAATTTCGTGAGAATTTGCACTGATAGTGATGAAGAGCAAAAAAAGAAACAACAATCTGTTCAAAGAATGTAGAAAAAAGGTGATTTATGATGTACGATTTATGATGCTTGATATAAAACAAATCACTAAAGATCAAAGGTGAAAGACAGCGCTTTGTATTGTAACGTTCTACGGCAATTAGAACTCCTTTCTGCACCTACGTTAATCTATAGATTGTTGCAACCAACGAAGCAAGACTGAAAAAGTGATTCGTATATGGAACTATGTCATCGATCAATTAGGCTGCAAATAAATAGCGTTGTACCTTGCTAGCAGTTCCTCTACGAAAGTTCCTTCACAACGCCTCAGGTATAATAATGGAATGTAAGTGAATCTGTCAGTAACCGACATCGGCAGTTGGGATTTTTCAGTTCGAGATACGCGTGGTTTCACAGGAGTTTCCTCACGCATAAGGCCTTCCTTCCGAAATGACCCAGGGAATTGTCGATTCTCAACTTTGCCAATATAAGTAAGGAAGGATACCATCAAAAACTTTCTGTTCCAGTTATCGAAAATTGTTTAGAACGTGTTAAATCTCCCATATCTGAACTTAGAGAACGTTAGGGGAAAAACATCTTTCACTTCGGCTTTTCTCTTCAAGCCAGTACACCACAGAGGCAAAGTTTTACCATTGGCCAAAAATAAGATGCACAGCATTAACATAAAAGCATAAAACTGAATGTCATATCTGTTTCCGTTGAACTCGTGTCACCCCATCAACTACCATGTTAACCTGTCCTGTGTGTTTGTCCCATCATCACTTTGACCTTTGACCAAAGGAGCTGCGATTTCATGATGAATTATTTATCAGAACAAAGGACTGGTCTGTGTAAACTGATTGCAGTCGTCTCGGCCCTAAAAAGGATTTGTCGTCTGAAGCCTTCAGAGCGGTTAACAGAAACATGGTAGAAAACATTTAACGGTCCATCCCGACTTATTGTATGACTGTCCCCGAATAAATGGACCAGTATAGCTATCGTTACTACCTTACTGATCCTTCTGACGAACAGTGTTCTTGAACGCAGTCAAACAGGTGCTCGTTGTTCTTCTGACTTATTTTGCACCACAGGAGAAAGATTATGAACATACACAGAGTGGGATAGAATAATGCTGAAGCTTTTCCGAGTCTCCGTTGTAAACGTCGTTTAGTTTTGACTTGCAGCGACTAGCGACTTGCAGCTTGGCTGTGTGGGACGCAATGTTACACCTTTAGACAACCGGTTTTTCTGCAGTATTTCTGCAGCCTTTTCCGTTTTGGATTCAGTTCAGGCGAAGGCGACCTGGTTTGGGACATTGGGGTGTCTTTGTTGAGAATTTCCGTTCATATGTTGTCTGAGGAAACTGTTTGGGTACCAGTTTTCCCTAAGTGATTTGCCAATAAATACTAGCTCTTACGGAAATTAGTCGCTGAAGTATATTTGGCGGGTCCCTTGCAGGACAAATATGCAGGACTGGTGAATCCCATAGTTAATGTGGCACATAAATGCGACGGAAACAGATTTGACACAGTTTTGTGCTGTAACCTTAAATCTCTGAATCTCCAGTTTGATCAGTGATAAATATCTGATGTTGTTCTACACTGGCCTGAGGTAAGACACCGAAATGACAAATCTCTATTCACCAAGTTACTTTTCTAAATGACAATGGTATCGATGACTTTACTGATAAGTTGTGATAAGTGCTATCTAATTCTGTCGGTATTCGAGATGGCAGATTATGTTACTTTACATTCTACATTTTATAGAACTGTGGTAAATGAATCCAAGCCGGCCTGGTGGAATCCGTTCGTATAAAAGACGTTCTTATTTTGTAGGGAAAAATATTCCGACATTTTCGTGGTTGAATTACCAATGATCCAAATTCTGCTGAGATTGCTCTCTTTTCATTGTGACATTATTGATTCCCGTAATTCCTTTCAGCCTCACCAGTGCTCTTTGATTTAGGCACAGTACATTTGGATCATCAGAGTCTGCGAATTCGTCTCTTGATTCAAAATGCATCAGCTAAACTCACTCAATGACAGCAGTTGTGAAATTGTGAAATTTTAAACTAAAAAAGCAATCTGCAATATGTTATTGAATGGACAGATAGGACATTCAGTATAACACATATTGACCATGAACACCCACATGAGATGACACAAAGATAAGAAAGTTCAGGGGTGAGTCATAATTTGTCACTTTGAGGATTTGTGATCTGCATACGGTGGCCAAGGGATACCCAGAGTGCATTCGACTGAAGCACTTCAATTCCGGTTCCGCTGATAAAGAAAAGTAACTGTAGAATAATCAGGTATCCGAAAGACTCAAATAATGCTCCAGTTTCAACCTCGGACTGGCATTTCAAGCATAATGAAAATAGCTAAAATGTCACTTAGGCTTTAGTGTGAAGGAGTTCAAAAATCAAAGTTCGAATTGACACCATCCCTTGTTCTTTTGGCAATAACCTGGTATAGATGTAATTCTTTAACTAGATTTATTTACATTTCGCTCAATTATATACACCTTGATGCAAGGTTTTTGAGTGAAACAAACACTTTAGTTCCGAATCCCATTTCGAGCTGACTAGATGCGAAGTACAAACATAAACTAATGACAATAAGCGCTACGCTACGAGGGTTTTCAGTCGCGTGTTGAACACGGACAGGCAATGATGTATTTATTCGTACAAATTAAAGCTCCCACTTATATACATAACTTCTTAAGCACTTGTTTCTGCATTAAACTATTAGAATGATATCGGTTAGCGTAAAGTCTAGCGAAGGCATCCCAAAGAATTAGGGAAAAACGGAGACTAATTCTTCAGTTGAAACCGAATGTCATATTCGTTTTCACGCCTAACTATAGGGTGTGAGTCAGTTTCATGAATAACAGTGTACAGGGAGTTTCCATCAGTGCGGGTAACACTTTCATTTGACCGCATTCTTGATACAGCCCATGAAATTTTATTTTTGTCGGAGGTACTTGATTACGAAAGAAAAGGTGTAACAGTGAATGCGGTATCCACGATCCAGTCCGCAGAAACAGAAGTCATGAGGAAATATATCTAACTGGAAAACGTGGATATTTTTATTCTTCTAACCTCGGTGGTCAGTTTGCAACTTTGGTCTATTTGAATCTGAGTTGTGATCAAGGAGATTACCAAAGGATATTTTAGTAATACTCACACAGCTTCCTTAACTGTGTAAAAGCATGCCAATAATAGTAATCTGTATAATGACTCCTTATCTTACTTGCAAGAACATTAGGCAGTTTGTATCGACGGCAAGCCAATCATTTTCGATCTGTTAAAGGACAGAAGTTTAGTGGTGAGTGAAAAATTTGAATCAGGGATCACAAAGGTATCATTTCGTTGTGGTAGCTTTTTGACCGCCATCGTACTGTTCACTCCTACTCAAGACATTATAGTTAGGAGCCATAAGTGAGGAGTCAAGCGGAAAACAAGCTAGTCTGAAAAACTATAACAATGCTAGTTGCATCATTAAAAAATGACAGGTCTTCAAAGTACGAGTTGCAATTAAAGAATTTGATTGACTTTGAATGTAGAGAATGTTGACCGAAAAACCTCTTTACTCTTATGTAGTTGGTTGCAGATTCGTCACACGAACATCTGACGGGCCAATCGGAGCAGCTCCAATATCAAAAAACGACACGGTAATTGAGTGGTAACAGGGCCCGTCAGTTCTTCACGCGAGAGTAAAAACACAGTTTTGGGAAATGATTACCTGTTTAAAGTAAACTCTACTTTCATCGAGTTTTTTAACCGCGTTGTAGTGATAGCAAATACATTACTCATTTGACTTTCGGATACCTCAACGTGTTTGTTTAAACCTGGTTCAGGTTGCGGTTGAGATCTTATTTTATTATAGTCTTGCAGTTAAACAGTTTGGCCATTGTTTCTGCTGTGTACACCAAGCATTTGACCTGGTTCAAAAGTACGTGTTTGCTCGCCAACTGAATCGAACTGAGCACCATCACTCATAAGTTGACCAGATGTTCAACAGACCGACATCGAATGATTTTGTAACTCGTTCCTCATATCCGATCGAGGACGTACCCTGATGATTAAAGAAGAGCGTTGGCAAGGTTTGCAGTGAGTTACCGAGTTGCTGATGAAAACTTACGGTCATCGAATTCACTCTTTGTAGTTTGGGCATTAGCTGAAGTATCTCCGAATGACATTGAAATCTGTCTTTAAAACCATACTGAAGGCGACATTTACGAAGCACCTAGTTAATTTCACTCCTCAACGGTTTTACTTGCAGCTACTGCACTCGGATTTTATCAGGGAAATTGTATTCTTGGAATGTATTTTTCCCTTTGTCACCTTCTTTTCACATGAACCAGTTGGACAGACTGATTCCCGCTGATTCATCCAGTTGAGTATAATACATCCTACGGCGCTAATACCATCTTAATGTCGAATCCCTAAGCCTTCTCTAGACACTACGTCGAGACGTTCAATACAGTTATCGCTACCTAAGGGGAACGGAAAGAGTCATCAAATACGAAGTAAATGGCTCTGTGGAATGGCTTCAGAAATAAATTATCGCTTATCTATTCGCCGTGTACTTAACTAAGTTAGATGAGCAGTTTTCATATTTAGTTGTGCAATACGTGGTTTGTCAGTTCTACCAAAGAGAACGTTCACTAGCTGGATATCCATGAACCAGTTAGTCTCTTCGATTAATCGCCAGGACTGGGATATTTAACTTACAATGGAAAAATGAAATATTTCAATTGACGTTCGCTGGTGATAAACCGAAAAGGTCAAGAAAAAACATTATTCAGTTACCCACGTTACGGTTTCAGTGATTCTGTCTATTCAAATTCACACAATTTCCACCCTGAATACTTTGAAGCCAACTGTAACTATGTTAGATTTCAACAGGTACAGCCATTTGTGAATATTTAGATGAAGTTAAAAAGGCTGGAATCCAGTGGGCGCCTAGTGGAAATTACCCATTCCTTTTCCGTTGTTTTCCTAGTGTCTTACGTGTAATTATTCGACTTTCGCTAGTCACTACTGAACCACGCTAACTGTACCATCCGTTGACTCCAGATGCCTACAGTTCGGTGTCGATTGGCTAAATTTAGTGCATGCATCTTTTGCAAGCTGTCTCATAAAGTGCGAATATCTAGTTTCATTGTTGTTGGGTTCGTTTTCTTTTTATCTGCATTACAGCTTTTTCATGAAACTTTGTGACAGTTACATTGTTTACAGTCACCTTACTCCGAAGAGGACAGTAAATCCGGAGATATTGAAATTTTCCTTGTCTTATGGTTGAAATCAAATCCAGTTTATGTCTTTGAGTTCTGTTTTACCAAAGGGGTTATTTTCCGCAACTTGTATTGTATTTTACAAGGTTTCTGTTGTTCAACGTTACACATTGTCTCAAGGAAATAAATATTAAGAATAACCGGAAAAAATTTGCCGGCCGTTTCTTTTCATTGTGTACAACAGGTCGCAACTTTCAGTCTACCTACATTAGTTTTTCTGTTTTACTTAATTAGAATTTCCCTTTATTGCCCTAGGCCATTCAACAGTGAGACATTTCTCTGTAGTCCAACAGTGTAGACCACTGGACAAAATACCGAATCGACTTTGTAGAATTACTTTTTGGATGATCATTTATATCCATGAAGTATGCAGAGAAGTAAAAATTCATAACTGGAAAACAGTTATTTGCTTTACTTAAAGTCAACATAGCTGCTGGACCATTTTGTTAACTAGCAATTATTTGGCACAAATTTATTACTCAGCTACAGTGGACGATTGTCCGAAGGTAAGTTCACCGGAATCTGAAATGGAGAGCTAAAAATCGGCCAAGTACATCCAAAGGAAAACAAATAAAACTCGAAACTTGTTTACCGTTTTTACCCAAATAGCGTTGTCAATTCAAGTGCGTACGCATACATATTCTACTAACTTCCCGAACTGATACCCTAGAGCACTTGCACATAGTCAAAATATCGGCTGTAGATTCTTGTTTAAAACAGCAGTCCGCGTCAATAGCGGTCCTTTCATATGATTACCACTTGTTCTCGGAGTATTCCAATAATTTCAATCAATTTTTGACCCTTTTTTATTCCATGAGCTTTGCACTAAAGGACTGCGGAAGGAAATAAAAAAGAGAAGGCAACATTGAGTTATTCGTGCCAAATATTCATTCTAAAATTGCCAACCGACAAACGGAAAGAAACGTAGTGATGAATTTGAGGTCTTTTAAAAAAAAGATGATTCAAGATGGATTTCGTTACAAACGGAAGTCGGTAGATAACATCTCATTTGACTGCATCCAGTGCTCCACAGCGACGGCCCTACAGCTGAGAATCGAATTCTTCCGTATGAAAAATGCTGCATTTGAAATAAAATTCACAGTATTACTATACATAACCAAAGACATCCACGAATTTGTCCAATTGTAGTGAATAATGCTGTAGCAACAGAACGAGGTGAGTGTCAAACCGATTGGGCCACCCAGTTGCGAGACAGGCCAGGGGAGAGACAATGAATATGTACGTAACGTCTCGCAGCAGGCAAGAAGATGCCGCCAGACTGGTAGAATGAACTTAACGGGAACTCGGACAACCAGCAAGATAGCCCATGTGAGGGGCGTCCTATTGCGCTGTCAACCGGATCAGTCGACCAATTCGAATGAAAATGGCAGGCAAAAGAATTAACCGAACGGTCGCAGATATCTGGACCGCGAGGAGCCGAAATACTCAGGCAACCGGAGAATCAATCTTGGTACATAGCAGTCTGACAAATGAACTATATAAACAGCCGTACATGTTTTACCTGACTTGTGGCTTTTAACTGGTCAAAATCAGGCGTGCCTCCCCAATCCTGTCTTCTTTGTTGCAAAGTCACTTCATGGGAGATTTCCTCAGCTGACAGATTCAGCCAATATACATTCCCCATAACGGGTTTAGCTTAGTGATTTAAAAGCCATATTTAAAGAAACATCTTTGTTCCAATTGTAGACTTTTGCCACCGGTAAATGGCATTTGATCAAAATCGATTCTCAGCAAGTGCGGTTTGCCGTGCTGAATGCACGTCATTGTTTCATGTGTCAATGCATCCATGCTTTGTGATAGTTGTCAATTCGTTGAATTCACCGTCAAGTTTGTCACGTTCGGAAAATCTAGAAAAAAATAAGTTCACTGATTCGGACTCTCACCCTTATTTTGGAAAGAAAAAATTAGTGACATCCCGGAATCTGTGACAAAATCTTTGCTTGAATAGATAAGTTAGAAACATAGGTTTGCACAATGTATCCGGGACCATCTCACTGGATTTTTACGCACGCATACCAAAATTTAATGTGACTTTTATAGCCAGGAAAATGACCAGCTGAGTGAAGTAAGTGATAAGTTGTCGGTGTAAACAAGAACGGGAGGGGAATAAAAGTTAGGTCGTCAGAGTAGGGCCAAACTTTTGAAGCTTCCTCCCTTTTATACAGTTCTGGTTTATAAGTGGGAATGGTTAGGTTCTCAGCATACCAAAGCAATCTCGTATTCATGGTGTGGCACGTGAATTAAACGAGTAGCTAAGAGTTACGCAATGCGTTTATTCACTCAAATTCTGCGTAATGAATGATACTGTTGCTTTTGGTTTCTTGATGACTTCGTTACTGGGAACTGACCATTCGTCGGATTTTGAAGCCGCTTCTGATTGTGTTCATTTATTTGTTGGCGCAATCGTAGCTCTGTTCTGTCTCTGAAGACGGCTTATAGACACAGTTTGCTTGGTCACATGGAGGCAGCGGCTCCTTTGTCGACTGTTTCGGTATTCGAACGACTACGCAGTCTTGTACCTATTTGTCTAGTTGATTCAATCATTTAGCTTATCGCATGAGTATAAACCACTAAAGACAGTCGTATCCACCAGTCTGAGTTCATCATTTTCTTCTAGAATAATAAAAGTAAAGCTTTGAGACGTAGATCGCGCGCCTATGTTTATCGGTGTAAGTGATGATGCATGCTGATATACTGACTGCGTTCTGGCTCACTGAGTTTTCCTTGTCTTTGCGGTTCACGCACGGGCAACCTCTAATAGAAAAACACTGCATCCAAAATGCCACACGAACAGTTGGGTAGTTGGAAGACATCCTCGACTCTTGATGTCCTTATGCTTTCTTAGTCAGTTATGTTGCAACAATGTCTTTTTAATATATTGTGTTGCACTTACGTAGATAAAGTGTGACCTAGATCACGTGTTCTCATTGCTTGGGAGTCCCTTCAAGTGTGGCATATTGCAGCAGGGCTAGCTTGGCACCATACTAAAAGTTGACTTATCAGGCATTGCGTTAGCTAAAATAGAATATGTCAGCGAACTGAGCGGCAACATCTATCCATAAAGTCGGGAATCGAATGACACACCGCTAGGTGTGCAAGCTGCTCATTCGGTTTTCAGTAATTTGAACCACCTGTGTCGCCAGTGCGGCTTTTTACTGTCTGTAGAATGTCGAACGTACACTATGGTTCTCAGTTCATTCCTTTCGCACGGTTATGAAACCGTATCAGCCCAATATCAGTAGGTTGGATCACATTATTTGAAAGGAGTTAACTGCCACGGTAAATAGTGCTGTTGTGGATTCCAGTCCTTTTTCAGTGTAACTTTCCTGTTTATATGTTTTGTGATTAAGCTTCTATCCGTTCTACCCTTCACTAAGCATAGTAAAAGCCCAAACCAGGGAACAATTTCTGGATAGCTGGTAGAAGGCACCTAACTGATCTGATTTTAATTACAAGTCTGCAGTTTACACCTTTAAATACATAACTTATAAATGGCAGTTTCTTCTCATCAATACAATATCACGTCGAACGAAAATATCCATATACCTTAAAAGGCTACAGATCATTTACTTTCCCGCTATTCCAGGTCCACTGCGTTCATCAGTACTGCCACAAAAAGTGTAAACATTTCCCAGGTATAAATCTATTACCGAAAACGGATTCCTTGATTTGAATAAACTGACATATTTAATGTCAAATTTGAAATTTTGAACCGTGTTTCTTTTCGTTTAGGATGTTTTAGCCAAGTATTTTTGCAAATTTCCATCACATGTTGAAAGTAAATTATTTTTTTATAATTTGTGTTCTAATGATATTCTCACCTGTCCTACTCATGAGCAGCGTGCAAATGTATTACTGATCTCTAGCATTTATGACCTAATTTCTCCGTTTCTAGTGCACTGACAAAGTTCATATATAAGTTTTATGAAATATACCGCATGGAAATGCTACGTTTGGCCTCCTGACTCTGGTGTCCGGTGACCGAACTTTTCCTTTGCTAGAAAATTTAGCTAATCTTTTTATCCCCGCATAGAAAATGCCCTCCGGAGAGTCGATCTCCCGGCCGCAACCCTTCCGCTACCGTTACACCACGTCGCACATCCGTGGTTCAAACAGACCTATTTCCGGATTTATTTGTTTACGTTGGCACACGTATCCTTTGTCGTTTTGCAACTGCCACTATTTGTACTTCGGCACTGGTAAATCCTTTGTTTGATAATACTATGGATTATTTTCTCATTCTGTGAATGGAGCTGTCATTTCTTGTCAGCTAGAAAGCTTCTTGATTTGCTGTCTATACCATGACTGCGCTGCGCCACAGCTTCATTTGACTCCTTACTGAGTGGTCTGTTTATGATTGCACTGACCCGATTTACCGGATAAATTCCTGCACTGTTTTAATTGGGGGCTAGCCTTGCTCTAATTCATTAGTCTTTATATGCTTATATATGTATTGCTTTTTATAGAACCACGAAAATACAATAAACACAGTCATCCAGCTGAAATTCGTTCTGCTGTCCGTAGCCGTATACAGCTTATATCCTGCGTAAAACTAGTTAGAATAACTGTATGCTAGATTGACAGCCCAAGTTATCGGGAAAGACGCTATATTGAATCAAATTGCTTATGTCGTTTGATGGCTGCTGAAGCATCTGGCTTCCTTGAGGCAGAGAAACAGCTGGACTTCAGAATACCATCCTCAAAGACTAGTTGGCTTTCTCTATTTAGCGTCACTTCTTACGTTTCACCCTTAACATTTACGCGACCGCGATATTGGATCTCATAACCAAACATCCATTCTCAATTGTTTAATTGCCCAAAGTTCATGATAGCCTGAAAATTCCTCTTGATTTAAGCCTATCCCATCCAACCTACGGACCTACAACTTTGAGATTTTAGCGCATTTATTCATAATCATTTCATAACTAACCGCAGTGAAATCCAGGATTTGAAAATGGAAGTCTTTAATTGTGATACCTGTATTCGGAAGAGCTAATACTCGTTCCATATACGAGTGATTATTCACAAGTGTTATGTTTGAATTTTAACCATAAATTCAGTAAAGTCCCTATATTGTATCTTTCGAATCTGATTCAGGTATTAGCTGAACGCTTGCACTGGCTCGAATGTCGTCCTCACAAACGAATTTTATCTGGAAATAAATCCCATGAATTTTCCTTGTCTTTCTTAAGCATTATTTATACATGTAGAAACAATGAAAACTACCGATTTTCAAGTGGTTATTTCGAAAGCATTGACAAAAACCTGATTCCGTAAAATACCGAGCAAGATTGCGACGTAGAACGAATATTGTTTGTCTACCCTATTGCATTCGACTTGCTTTTTTGTCAGTCATTTTGTTTATACAGTCCTTGTAACAAGTAAAGACGGTTTATTGTTTCATTGTGCACCAAGGAATGTCGCTTATGTATGCAAACCAATCTGCACAGTTTCTGCATCACACTTCAGCAGCACATTCTACCCCCACTCCCCGCTTAGTGGATGCAGACCAACATGAACATAGACGACGTGTCAGCCATCGTGGGGGTTTCAGACTTTTGACTTCTCTATATAATAGATCCAACAAGAGGAGAATCTCTCCCATATTAACCTGATGAGCGATCATTCAATCGTATAACCATGACATCAGCTGCGTTTTGCTGACCATAGTATTGCTCGTAACTGGTCCTCCAGGTGACTAACTGTCTCGTAATCGACGCCTGTTAACTTCAGTTCTGCACACTATGCTGGAATCTGTCGGAAGTTTGAATGTATGCCGGGGAGAAAACGGGGTAAGTGTTGTAGGTTCCGTAAGGTGTATGTGTAGATGAAACTCAATTTCTTGTTGGGGTGATTGTTGTTGTCTGAAGGGAACCCATTCCATGGAGAGCAAAATGTTACTGCTGAGAAACCAGTGATTGCACAATTAGTCGAGATCTATTTTTCTGGTGAATGTGATGATTGTGCTACGGTGACGCACTGTAAACAGTTGATCGCTCTGTGAGATAACCGGTTATGATTGATTTGTTACATTGGGCCAAGTGGATTGTGGAAGAGATGTTCGATGTGGTACAAATCCATAAACCAAAGACAATGACAAATACATGGGGTCCAGAATTGTAGGACCTACGGACACATAAGAAAAACCATACAACACTAGACGGAAACCGATCTGGTTAGATTCTCCACATCAGCATCAGATTAGGGTAACTGAGACCCACCTCATCATCATATAAAGGTATAGTAGCGGAAGATAATTCATCAAAAAGATATTGCTGGTTGTCCCTAGGCGTTTTTAATAGTGATTCCAAATAAACATCTACGATAAACGGATATACCTCATGCAGAGTCGTTCTTAACTAGAAAGAAACTGAAAGTCGAGTTATTTGCTTGGGTTTGTTTTGATGGGCAACGATGCGTCTTCAGACGTAATTATTGTTACCGCAACAGATTTGTCCAATATTGGAAAAACAGGAAAGCAAAAGAGTTAAACGCGGACTTATGCTGTTTCCGAACTTACGATTTCTCTCATTTGAAAAGGCATAGTCATCAAATGGATTGGTGAAAAATTCCATTTTCTACGACAGTCATTCAGTGATCAGTAACAAAGCCCAAATACGGTGCGGCCAGGGATTCACTTTATTCATATGAAAAGGGTCAATGTTGGTTGAACACTATCATCTGCATATTTTTGCAGAGACAATAAAATCTGATGAGGAAAAATGCTAGTGATTGAATCCGCAAGCCATTTTCATTCGCAAAGACTCAGATGGGAAATTCACAATCGCGATTCGGTTAGCTTTCATTCAATTGTCATAAAAGGTGTTTTTAAAGAACAGAATCTTAGCTGGATATGGTTTATTTGAGTTAATATTTGTCGTGGTTAGGGATCACATAACTTTAGATCTACCACATACAAAGAAGTCAGAATTACTGCGAGAGAGAGAGAGAGAGAGATTGGTTTGGTGGGTGTGTCTAGTCATAAATTACAGGACTTTACAACTGTTCATAAGCAGAAAATGAAGTTCTACGATACAGAGTATGATGTGTTACTTAACTTATACACGCACTTAAGGAAGTGTTTGAGCAATACAAACTAGAAACCGTCAAGACAGAGGAATTTACAGCACAACAGTGTGACTTGTTTAATAGTACACAAGAATGAATAAACTAGGAAATACTTTGGATAAGAACACGTACAGACCTCATTTGGGAGGTTTCCAACGTCAGCTTTCTTGGTTTGATAACGTCTTCTACATTATGGGTTCACCTGATATCTGACGAGATAAGCGCAAAAAAGGTTTACGACACGGCTCCTTTCACGTTTGAACCTGATATCAAGATCGTCGGAGAAGATGATTATGATGTAAACTTTCGACCAGCTGAAAAGGGGGCTTCTACATACTTGTTGCCACGAAATGCTAAATTTATATCGCTCTGCCATTCCGTCGTCTTAGGGATAGCATGTTGCAGTAGACTGACACCAAAGAACTCCGGACTTGAGAACCGATCATAACATTGCTGAACTGCTTAAAAGTAAAGGGTGATTTGGTGGAGGGAAAAGATACATACCGTAAGCGAGAACAGCAATGGTAAGATAATGCCTTCTCGTACGCCAATGTTAACGGAGATTGTGGAAGATCCATCACCAGCTAGATGTGTGATTTGAGATCGGTTTGCGAAACACACTCCCGGCCAACTAGAAAGCATCGACGAGATCGCCGGTTTGTCTCACAATTGTGAATCCCTTTGACTCAAAGTCATGTACCCTTGGTTCAAATCCCAGTTGAGGCCGCACAGACGTACACTGCTCAAAGAGGATGAAATTTATTCCCATCGCTTCCATGATTTACAATGACACGTCGAGCTTTGACAAAGCACGATGAACTGTTTAATACACTAAGGCAAATAAACTTGAAAAAACATTTTAATGGAGATTGCGATGAGTCGGCGAATGATGATAGTGCTTACGGAAGCAGAGATTTTAACTATGAGGTAGATCACCCAAAATGTGAAAAAACACATGTTTTGTTTTAAACAAGAAATGTTAACTCAATGCCTTAAATTTTACAGTCTAAATACCAAGGATATTTCTATGAACAGCAAAACTGTCTCCCGTCAAATGTTTCTTGTCTCACCTATGAATGCCACCACTCACAGTCCGAATTTTTTCATAGACAGCCTCCAATGGATCAAGTTTCAACTTCTGGAAACAGTTCCCTGAAGGCTTATACAAAACAAAAAATTAGTATCAAATGGCAACAAATAGCGAATTGCATTTTCTTGGTGCTGTGTTAAAAGAGCTTTTGGTGTTAATAAGACTCTAACATTGATCGGATAATCTCTTCGCAATAGTCGATCGTACCTTCTGAGTGGATTGCAAAGAAAAAAGAGTGAGAAAAGGCAACCGACGGAAAAAGTGAGCCTCAGCCACAGGCTTGATTTTGACCTCGTTTCTCGCTCCATATATTTGTATTGAATTATATATATATATATATATATATATATATATATATATATATATACTTAATAGTTGTGCATTTGTTTATAATGTCGTCATTAAGACCTAACTTGAAGCCTCAGGAATGATAACGGATATTCTTCGTTGAACAGTCCACAAGTGACTCACGACTGTGAATCCTGGTTACTATGTATATCTGGGTGACTGCTAACCCGATAAGGAGTACCGGGTACGCATACCTGATGGGCGGCAACAAATTCGAAGTCGGTTGTGCGCTTCCGGGGAAATTTCGTCCAGTCACCCACATACAAAGCCACATTACTCATATCGAAAATCCATACGTGGGACCATGTGTCCTCCTTCTGAAGGTTAGTTGTGTTAACCGACGAATTAGCTTTGGAAGAATCGCCACGTGATTCTAAAAGTGAACCGCCCGTCTATGCGCGCTCCATTCAATTCAAATTAGATTAGAGCTGTGAACCAACTTTGGAATGCTCAAGGATAAGGATGCTAGAGCGGAAGAGTAACAGGTACGCATACCTGATTAGCGGCAATAGCCGTGACACCGGTCGTGTGATTCAGCAGTGGGAATAAACACATCTTCGAGATGATTAGGCCTGGGTTCAAACTCTGGTGGCGGCCAAAGACATGAACCGTCGACGAGCTCCAACAAGAGGGAAACTCGAGTCTGGTGATTTCTAGTGCAGGACTTATCGGATGACCTGAGTTTTGTATGGGAAAGGTGGAGTCCACAGAACAACCAGCTATCAAAGCACACATATATATATATATATCCCTTCTCCAGATGCCCAAGTATGGTCAGGGATGGGTATCTTACTATACGAGATAGCTGTTAGTCATGAATGACTCTCGAAGTGCCCCCAAATGACCGTGCGTCTCCTACGGTCTCTATTTGGGATTTTAACCTCGCTTCCTCCTCGTGGGAAAGGCATTCCCACAAAAATTAGAAAACGAAAGAGAATGCCCGTCGCTCTACACCGGGTTGGCTGACTGATAGTTAGCCAAGGGGAGATGGCTAAACACTACAAGCAAACCACGGGTGGCATGAGGTGTACATCTATATGTTTCCCCGTATTTGTGGCCGATGAATGTACTGATCACCCAGGTTGTTTAGTCTCATCCAAAGGGTGAATAAAATGAGCAATCACTCAACTTCTCCCAGAGGTTTTCGGAAGAGGTGAAAGAACCATACAATTAGCTATCGGTTCATTTGGACCAAATGTGCTGCCTCGCGTGATCCTATTAGCTGTATAAGCGCTGGAGGCGCGTCCTCGAATTAAATGCGTACACTGGACTGGGCAATCGAGAAGCACAATGGCCCTTCACGGAAGCAACCATGAAAGATTGACTGCTCCTCCATAAGCACGAACGACCACTCTCCTCTACACAGTACATAAAGTGTTCTTCCATTTCCATTTCCTTTCTACTTCCTTTTCTATTCTCGCACCCAACTGGTTCTCTGGTCGACCGTGCCTGCTGTAATGCCACTAGTGAATATCCTATGTTAACTCTCTTGTCCTTCCTGGACAAGCTTCCGAGTCTCACCGAAACCGTCACCATCGGTTGATGTCTCACTTTGCCCTGGATGCTCATACAAACTAACCCCATTTAATGTACGAACCCTGATGCTTACAGGACAACAGACGGGTCTACCTCTTGAGGTTGAATCCCCTGCCATCGATTTGTGCTGCTTTCAAGAGACTCATATTCAAGACTCCAATTCCATCATTAGATGGACGCCCCTTCTAATCCCGCCATGGAGCTTCACTTACGCCTTCCTGAGTATGCGGACGCTTCTGAACTTACTGGCTTTGGTATTGCTCTCACTAGAACAGCTGAAGTGGTCATGCTAGACTGCCACCCAATGGACTCATGGGTTCGTGCGAAGTGTGCAGTGGTCTTTCCGATAGACACCGTCCGCTTTGCCGTTTCTGCTATACACCCACTCACTGCTGCTCAGATGTAATCGAAGATAACTTTTAATAATGCTCCACGACCTCTCACACAAATTAAGCCAGATTGATATCGAGATTTTGGCAGGGGATCTGAATACGAGAGAGTTGGCTCGCTGGTATCGGATGGGGTGCATTTAAGAGGTTCTTTTGGGCTAGATTTTCGTCGCTGTGTAAAGGCTGAACAGGTTTTGGCCCTGAGCACAGACTGCTGCGTGTTCCATGCCAGAAGGAAACTTCAGACATTCTAGTCGCCGGTACCTCACTTGGCCTCCTAGCTCTTTGAGTCATCACTGGACCCAGATCGACCACATCATCATAAGCCACAAATAGTGGGACTGCATACAAGACTGTCGTTTGTACTAGCGTACTCCTCGTGATTCCGAGCACGCTTTAGTTTTCACTAAGCTGTCCACGTGCTTTGGTTGCCTTTCCGAAGCGCGCCTCAACGAAAGCTAGGATATGATAAGCACTCAGATCCACCTCGTCTATCCGTCTTCAAAAACGCGCTAGCTGAAAAATTAACTTTGGTCTCACCTAATAGCATAGACCCTCACAGGTCACCTATCGTGATTGCTTTGCATCTTGCTGGTCCTGTAATTTTTTGCCTGTCTCATCGTGCCTGGGGTTCTTCTGTATCTTAGCGGCTTTTCGACACAAGCCAGTCGATCCCGGCTGGAAGCGAGTATGATGAAAAGAGACTCTTAACATGACTTGCATTTTATGCGAGTCTTCTCGTGGACCGCAGAACCTGGTGGTAGCAACGAACATCAGGGAAGGAACGTGGTGCCAGCACGGGAAATTCCTGCAAGCTGTTTTATCTCATTCCAGTTACCTGGTAGGAAACTACTAGATGTGAACGGAATAATCTGTGAAGCTGACGCTTCGCAAATTCACAATCAGAAGCGGCTTCTCTAAAGCTGGATTGAGCACTTTCAGACACAATTTAGCTGGCCCCCAGTATTGGCCTCTCCTGTGGCTCTTCCGGAACGCTTTCAAAGTTGTGTTCTGACAGACACATCTACCGAGGTGTAGGTCCGACAGGAAATCCAGGCATTGTGACGTCACAAAGTGCGAGGCTCCTATGGTCTTCCCCACCCTTTTTAAGACTAGTAGGGTGCTGCTCGTTAGAGAACTTCATTTTTCATTCCCAACAGTTCGGAATTCCTTAGCAGGTTCTCTCCCTTTGTGGGGGAAACTGATTGTTGTGCATATCTTTGGGAAGAGCTCGCTCCATGACTGCGCTAACCATAGGGGTGCAAGCCTTTCCCCGATAGCATCGAAGCCGATTACGTCTTTCATACTCCTCAAATTTTACCAATCGAGAAATATGTTTTATATATTTTTGTACCGGTTTGAAAGTAAGCGTGTTTCCAAACGGGTACAAAAATAGGAGAGGAAAGTAGTTCACAGTAAAAGGGACAATCAGTAAAAATTAACATGTCGCGATTATTCTATTTTTTCACCGTACACTCCTCGACGCATTTTGCCAAGTTCTTTGCCTGACTGGCGTCTCTCATGATTGTAGGAAACGGAATTTCAAAGTGCAGACTTTACGGCCTTAGCCCCACGGACTTATGTTCTGAGCCACTTCCCTCAGCGTCTCTAACCAACAGCAATTCTCGTCCCTTGGACCTCAAACAGGGAGGCATGGAGCATTCAGCGAAGTCAACACTAATGCTAGCCTCTTCATAGTCTTGCACCAAGTCATGCCCTGACCACCACATCGCGTGAAGGACGGACTCGCCAGGTTCAAGCTGGGCTTTGTGCCGGCCGTGAATTAATCGACCAAATACTCACCCTCCGACAACCGCTAGCGCACAGTCACTTTCTAAGTACCAACGATCATCGTGTTTCTGGATATTCGCGTGGCCTTTGACCATGTCGACGGGACTGTACTGCAGAATTGTTTGTTGAGAAATGGAGTACTTGAAAACTATGAATCGATCCTCAAAGAGTTCTACCGCTACACCTCAGGTCGAGTTAGAGCCTGCCGTCAGCTTTCGCTCTCTTTCGTCGTCTTCAGTAGTGTTCGGCAAGATCGCCCTATATCCTCATTTCTCTTCATCTTTGTCCTAGATAATGTTCTACGAAAAGTCTTATCTGGTCTTCCCAACGGTAGAGCCGAACTCCCTTCAGGAACCAGAGTTTTCGACCGGAAATTTGCCAATTATATCGCCTTACTGAATGATAATACACGGGCAATCCAACAAGCTTTGCACAGCTGGACTACTGAGGTGTCCAGACATGGAATGCACTTTGCACCCTCCAAGTGCAAAATGCTTTTGCAAGATTGGCAGGAGCCTGCGTCTGCGCTCAACCTTTGTGGTGATCAGCCTGAGTTAGTTGTTAGCTTTGTGCATTTTGGGAGCTTGAAAACAGCTGCAGATGGTGTTCAGGCGTGGACCAGTTCGCGAATGAAGAGAGTTGGAGCAGCCTTCGCAAACGCGCGACACCTGTGGCGTCACATTGGCACCTGGCTAGTTTTCTGAATAAACATGATGAATGTCAAGAAGCATTTTCCATAATCTCTGCGGGTCATCGAAAGTGGCCTTTGTATATAGTCTTCAAGGATTTAATCTGGTCGGCTGTCATATTTCTTAGCAACCTAGGGCTGCTTATTATCATAACCTTCCCAAACAGTCAAGAAGCACATAAACATCTCCTTTTTGTGAACAATTCCAACTTGTTCTTTACGCCAGTCCTTCGCTTTAGGTGGCACAGATCATACTGTCACTGAACTCTCACCTCCCATCAACTGCAAAATAATCTTAAGCGTTTCATATTGTGTCGCTACCGGAAGATATTTGAAACCAACCGTATGGTAGAGAACTTATTGGTTTTTTACGCTGTGTAGGACTGCCTTAGTCCTAGTACATGTTTAATCTTTGACAGTTTTCTGGTGAGCACGTTTGCCGTAGTACTGGGTCTGTATTTTCAATCCATTGTTCCAGACAATCAAGCCAGGTTTGCGAATGTGGTTGTGAGGACGTACCCGACAGTATCCTTCCATATATAGCTATATTTATCCTGTGGTCGTGTGCCATCATACTGATTTGTGTTTTGAAGCATCCTGTCCCATGGAAACTGAACACATTAGTAAGGTTAGGTATTATCAGCAATTCGGAACCAACAGCACCGTAAAGTGGATGGGTCAGACAAAGTGCACACTCATACTTCTTTCTTTAGTCTATGCAGAACAATGGGGGAGGGGGGCTACAGAAACATAGAGCCGAAGTACCTTAAGACACTGGTTGCAAATACAAGCAGTCGCGAAACTTGGAAGCCTTTTATCTTCTTTGGATGTCGAAGAATTTAACCAGTCTTATACCAGTGGCAATGACAGAGAATCATCAATTAGCCTGGGGATAAACTCGTCTAAGTGAGTTAGCCTTTTATTGAACGTCGTACTTATACCCAAGTTAATGTCCTGATGTCATTTTCCACCAATTGTGCCAGGGGAATTTGTAGCCCTACTATCCTATACAACGTCTAACACTGTCTGCTTTTGCTGAACACACATCAATCTTCCTATATACTCAGTGTGATTATCCACCAAAATTGGACTCAATACAGGTACAACTCTGTCTCACTTTTCCCTTTGCCTTGGAATTTTCAAAAGAACAATGCTAAACTTGGTGATCTTCCAGCATAATACATTTGACCCCAACCAATTCGCATATAGTCGGTCCCGCTCAACCCTTAAAGTTCTCGCTCACTGCACACCTCTCTTGCTGTCACACAAACCTAAATAAGTGGCACTTAGTTTGATCCTTAGATCATCAGGAACATGTATTTACCGAAGTTTACAAGATGGTGCTAAAATTGTCCAAGTCAAGGTTTATAATTCTTTCAACAGTAGCATATGCCATCGGTTTCCGCACAGCCTTGATGTGGTCACTGAGGAACCAAACTGGATGCCGAAATAACATTGCAGTTTACTCCTTGTGTTTACTCATATTCTGTATTTGGGAGTGATGGTGAGGCTGCCGAATATTCCCTGCTGGTGCATTTATTACGCTTCAGTTAGTTTGAAAACGTTGTACTGGTGTTCTGCATGGAAGACCATATATCATGCAAAATAGTTGAACTGAATTCACCATGCCCAGAGAACTCCTGCCTTTATGACTGTGCGAAAATAATACTGTAACACAAATCAAACAGTTTTGCTATCCGGTTAAAAAAACTCGGGACAAAATAATCCCCCGGTTACGAAGTGTTTATCATGCAAGGACCGGTGCTTCTTCGCGGGGGTTATTTGCGCACGATCTGCAAAACCCAAGAAGAAAACTCCGCGAGCACAAAGCTCAGCAGTTATCTCACCGGGAACCCAAGCTAACAGTAGCCAAACTTCAGAATGGATGTCTACAGCCCAACCACTACAAGTGATTAAGGGTGCAGCTTCAGTCCCTTTTACATTGTCGGTAATTCAGTGACTCGGAGAAAATACACGCGTTGCACCATTACTGATTGTTAAATGGGGCTGATAGAACTTGATATAGAAATATATGAATCCCATAGATCAATAAGCACGCTATCCGGACAGACTTTCTCCACATAAACTCTACATGATCAGGTGTCTATACGCCCATTCACAAGAGAGAGAATTAAGAACCCAAACCTTAAGCGATTGGGTAGGCAATATTCGCGAAGATGTCTATCATCAACAGGCCCGGTAATTAACATCAGAGACCTATATCAATGTTGACATGATATAGACTTTTGGGTCTCAGTATTTGTTCCTTTTGGTACAAAACATTACTTTATCATATGCAGCAGTTAGGGGTCGAAGAGGGTGTCGGTTGCAAACTACTGTTCAGGTTCTACCAAGCTGTTATCTATCTTCACTAGTACACGGGATGGTAAAACTACAAAGCGGACAGATATACAGAGTTTTAACCTTCCGTTACAGTGAACGTACTCCTGTACTAGATCATTCCTGTCGAAATATTTTCCTAGCTATCAATAGGCACAATTCATCACAGAGTTCGCGATCATCAAAACAGAGCATACTTTTTCACCGGAATGCTCAATTCTTGTTGTTGCCCGTTATCCATACCCATCACTTTTTCCCTCAAATTTTATTTTAATGGTACTTTCTGAAAAATGAGTTTGCAAGAGCAGCGGTCCGAACAAAATATCACCTTCTGCTTTACCAAAGTTAGCACGTTTATTTCCTCTATTTGTTTTCTATTCGAAAGTTAGTTTCTATCAAGACGGGAATATTACTACTCGACTGGTAAATTTTACTTTGTTTATAAATCGATGAGCTCCAAGATTGCCTACGGGAAGAACCACTTCAATACGTCCACCTTATTGTGAATTTGGAGAAAAAATTTCCTTACATACCTATTAGCTTTGAGATTCCGTATCCATTTTTTCAATCACATTTCTTCAAAATGCCATCATTGTGCAATCAATATACAAACAAAGGAACTGAAGAATCACTTCAAATCATGTCCATTTATTTCTAAGTTCTCCGATGTTGAACGGCGGTTTTAATTACTGCGAAGTGATTTGCAACCAACTCATATGCTAGTTAGATCAAACAGTAATATTTCGATTATTTTTCGGGAGCTCGTTTAGGAACGTGAGCCAGCTGGTTCCCGCAAACATTATTTTTCACATTTCGCTCTTAGAAAATCGATCCGCCACCCTTGGGTCTACTCAAATGATGCAAGTAGTTAAATCCGCTCAAAGTATTTTATTAGCCACTTGGTAAGAGTACTTGACCCTGTGGCTTGCATTCCTTCCTTGAAATGTTTATAAACGATTTGTTTTATTTATATTCTGAAATATCGCAGATACCTATGGACTTCATAATATTTATTTGAGGAAGACTGTTGTAGAAAAAAGAATGACACCATAGTAGTCGGCTATGCATTGTATGTGCATAATTAGTATAACTCATACAAAAAATAAAAAATCTCTGAATACGGTAGTGGTTTCGTGTGCATGTGTAGTGCTTGTTTTACACATCGATGGTATCACCTCTCCCGTCGATGGAACACTGCAAACCTTAAGGCCGAATTCAGAACGAGCAGGAATCTATGGAAAATACCGATTCGCATAACGTAACTAAATGCTTTATGAAAAATCAGAGATCGATTGTTGACTTTATGAAATTTCACAGTGGTGACTGGTGAGAATATATCAGATTTAGTAAATTTACGATTGCGAGGCTACAAACCGAAACGCCTTGCAGAAGGTTAGCAAATGTCAGAAGCAGTCGGGGGGAGCCGAGGCCGTCAGAATTTATTATTATCATTATCATTATTGAATTGCTCATAAACCAACTCGATAATGTTTTACCGACTATTTTCAGCACCCGATCAAATGTGAAGCAGTACCTATCAGTCTGAGCTTGTAGTTCTAAATATTACAAAAATCTAACGAAAACAACTCTAAAGCAGTGTACATTCAGCTACTTTCAGTGCCATTCACCGGAGTGCTACGGAACCGATGATTTTGGCTCTCATTTCATTGTGTGACCTCTGATTGCGACAACCCGTTAACACTCGGTAATGAAGAACGATTCAACAGAACATTTAAAAAATCAGTACAAACATGTAACTTATTATGACCGCTTTTAGGGTAAACAATGATTTTTGGTACAATCTCAGCTCTGATTTTCTGGCATTTATCCAATCTATTTTTCCGTCCATGACTCGCGATCGATACAATCATAGCCATTTCAGCCGATCCACATGCAGACCGCCAGTCGATCGCTCACACAGTCATTTCTATTTTTGGTGTATGATTCAGTCCACAAAGTCGCACGCTCAGCCAAAACAGTCTCAAACACTGACACACACGTTACTGATAATTGGTTACTATCCAGCCCCTGTGTGTAGACACACACACACACACACACACACACACACACACACATATATATATATATATATATATATATATATATATATATATATATACACCCAAGTTGACTCCACTCCCATTCCATTCCACGCTACATTGACCAGTCAAACACTGACCTATCACGACCTGTTCCAACTGCACGCTAGCCTCACGTTTCCGTTAGCAGGTGACTCTGACTCGCGTACCCACTGACGTGTTTCTGACCCTGCTCACATTTTGCGCTCACGCATGCCTCACGGTTGTGCTGTCCACACTTGACTGTCGACTAGCCAAGGCAATACACCCCACGAAGCCGACGCGGCGTCGTGTCGTTCTCTCGCCTCAAACGGTTGGGCATACAGGGAATAGTAACACCACTGCATGCTTGTTTCAGTAGATTTGTATACTTCAGTAGACTTTCGGAACGTAAAAACCCACCTGCCGCACACTGTACTCAACTTATGATAGTGAGAGTGTTACAAAGCTGCAAAAGGATCCTGTTCTGTTCTGTCCCACTAACTCTAGTAAGATGACTTTGGCTGGTACCACGTCATTTACATACAAAAGTTGGTATACACTTATTGGCAGATACCGTGCCCACCAATTTAGCTGTATTCAAGAGATCCAACTTTCACGGTCCAGCTTCACCTAATCTGTTGGATGCTGGAAATGAAGATTTAGCGCACTGGACCGCGTATGAATGTATTCGAATCACTACAGATTTACTCCTTGGCCGAGGCTGACAGTCAATAAACCTGAGCTGTGTTGAGCTCTTTGCATGCTAATTCCGTTTTCTTGCGTAACTTACGATAGAGCAATATCAATTTTGAGAACAAAACAGCGTAGCGAACAATTTGATCTTCAGTTATTCCTACTCATACCAATACGTAACATTAAATGTGACCCAGAACAATATGGAATTTAACCCCATTTCTTTTTCGAAATCGCTGTTTATAATTCGATTCATGCAATTTACGGAAGGGAGATGATTAAAGCTGCCAGATGTCAAAAAAGGAAGAACAGTCAAATAATGATTTTAGAATTTATTCAGTGTGTGTGGTAGTGAGAACTTCTAATTGTGGATTAATAACCGGACCGATACCACACATTGGATAATCTGATTCACCATTATTTATTGCGTAACTCTTAAAGTAACAAACAAACGGTATTTTCTACCCAATGATATGATGATTTTAGTAACCGCAACCTTTATTCCTGCACAGATGATCAAAGTTGTATTGAGGATGGTATGTCCGTTTAATTACTACATGTTACCCAAAATCATAAAAAGACGAATGGTTAACAATTCGGTACTTTTCTCGTTGATGGTTCATAGATGGAATTTTCTTTTTTCGGAAGACTAAATGTGTGAGTGAAGTGAAAGGAGCTCGTGCCCAGTGACCATAAAACACTGTTTTCTCAAGCGTACGGGATATCCATGACCAAGATACTCCGGGTAAAGATCTACGCTGTCATTTTATACAAACCCCGTGATGAACCGGGCAATCAATGTGGTAAATGGTGAGCTTGGATCAAGATGGTAGAGATAAACAGGCTGAGGATGTTTCATTCGTCCTTTACATCATGGAGGCTTGCTGGTCCTGTAAAGGTACCACCATATTCAAATCAAGACCACAAGTAGTACCTAATCAATAGCACACTCGGTTCTGTACAAAGAGCAGATGTGATAAACTGAAAGCAGGCCCCCGGAGACAAAGTTCAAGAGAGTGGAAAAACCAGAGATTGTTCGGCCCAGTATAACATTGACAGACTGAGAGAAAAGACGAGCGACCTTGAATAGATGATCACCTGTATTTATCCCTTATTCAGGTGCACCACTATTATGGAACGGTTTTTGTATGCGTCCGGGATAGGCGTAACACAAGCGCCATTGCAAAATTACTCCCCTCTGATAGCTCTCTCAGATGTTTGCATACGGTGAGAAATAGTAGGTTGTATCTGAAGGTGAACCCAAATGAGACTATCCTAGACATATTGAAAAAGTAATTTCCTCATCAGGGACTCCACGCATTAAAGGCAAACGGGATTTGGGTTTCCCCGTCTGTTTCGTGAAACACGCTTATCAAAATAACTTTCACAATAAAAACAACACATTGCGAGCACAGAATTTTCGATACACTTCTTACATCATTCGGTCCGGATATTTACATTAAGTGAAATGTATTCATTAATAAAAACCCAGTCATCTCAAATCAAACGGTGCTCAAAAATCCAACCTTTTCGACATAAATGTTGGGAAGATATGGTAGCAGGTTTAAGGTGTATATTCACATGTATGCTTGGCTGGATTTCACGTTTTAGTTCAAGGGAATATTTCCTCTATGGAATCCCTCTCGGTTCAATGCAGAAAGCAAACAAACATAAGGGGAAAACATGCAAATACCGTTCATCCTGCTTATCACTACCCAAAACTAGCTATTTCCCCCGGGGAGTTATAACAATTGCTCGGTTCAACGCGTTGGCTTTCTGAAACAAAACGCGTTCATGGCTTATCGTCGATACTGTGAATATCATCGAACTCTACACATCCTGGTTTGGATGGTAGGCAATTTCCTACCAACGTAGAATTCACTCAAACCATTTAGGGGAACCAGTTTTTATTGCCAATGTAAAATTATCATCTAGTACCATTCTGGTGTTGACGACCCACTTGTGTTCAAAATCATTTTACGGTTGTTGTTTTGAGTCCACCTAGTACGGGTTGTGAAAACTGTTTAAGTTCGTCAAGTTAAACCCCGAAGATCACTGAAACCAGCTAAGTTATTCACAGCGAATCTTGAGTCGTTTTCCTTGAGTGGAAACTCTTTCATCCGATTCGATAAAGTGGATAAAAGAAACTCAGGTGAGTAACTGAAAGCTGAATTCAGAAATGTTGTGACATTTGTCATGAATCTGACGCCATCGCTTGGGATACATGAGCTAACTGGATTGTTTCAAGCTATGAGGGTTGGCCGCTTATCTGTGAAGAACAGTTCGGAAAAAACAATCTTATGCTTACTTTCTTTTCTGTAGGATAAGTTACAGTATTCCTGGATGAGGTTCGTGGTCAAGTATAAACCCACAAATTGAAGAGCGGCTGGTGGTGTCAAGAATGGAAATCGATAATTCAGGATTCTAGTTTCATGTTACCGACCTATTGAACACCTCTAGTGCAACAGATGAGGCAGAAGTAATCCCGTGAATTTTATTTTCTGCAGATCAGATCAAAAGCATCAGTACGTTACCATCCTATTGGATGATCTTCGTTTTAGGTGGTATTTTTGGCTCCGTCCATAACACAAATACTTAGAAGTGGTTCACTAAAGGCTTCAGCTAATAGGTGAACCGCTTTGTTGGCCATTTTCTAGGTACGATTATTTAGTTCGTGCAATATTCCCATAGTCTGGATTCAGAAAATGTGACGTGGAGAAGGCAGATCTATCTTTCTGATAATTCCCCCTGAGCCAATAGTTTTTTACATCGGCTTCAGAACAAGCATGGTGCTAACGCAAAAAAACAGCAGGAAAATTACGAAGTCTGAGGCGCGGGAGATTCAGAGTCATAATAAAGATTAAAGCAAATAAAAGCGACTTTATTATCATTTTCACTGCACATTTTTAGATTTTTCGGTCTGTTTTTCAATTGCTTATGAAGAACGGAAAGTCAACAAACAGACCATAGAACATTCTTGTCAATGGACTCAAATCTGAGCGATATCTCCTACCGTCTCTCCATCCAGGGCAATCCTCATTTCTTTGACCCCAGCCAGGGAGGCGGGAAGCACTAACCGAAGCCAAAGTTCCAGCTAAATTCTTCATGCCCCTGCGCCAAGTCATAACCTTAAAGCCATGCCTTTTCTTCCAGCCTTGCCCAACAAGTGCAATGAGAGCACGAAAAGGTAAACGATAGACGAGCATACGGAAAATGTGCCCGAGCCATCGGGGGCTGTGTAGGGTGCATATCTCTGTTAGGTTGCGACTATCAGCACCGAACACGGTTAGAATTTTAAACGTTGCTCAAAGTATGATCCAGAGTGTAATGGTAAAAGCACAAAAATAAGTGCTTGATCTGTTTCCGTCGGATTTACGTGCCCACATTAATCACCAGATTCACTCGTCCTGAATATTTCTCCCAAACTGAGCGTGCCAAAAGTGCTCTAACGACCAGTCTCCGAAAGCACTGGAATCTGTTGGCAACTCACTTAGGGAAAATGGGTAGCCCGATAGCTTCCTGAGACATCACATCAGCGAAGATACCCGAAAGTCCCGAAAGAGGTCTTCTTTGCTTGAATTGAATTCAAAACGGAAACGGCTGCAGAAATACTGCAGAAAAACCGGTTGTCTAAAGCTGTAACACTGCGTCCCACACAGCCAAGCTGCAAGTCGCTGGTCGCTGCAAATCAAAACTAAACCACGTCTACAACAGAGACTCAGAAGAGCTTCAGGATTATTCTATCCCATTCTGTGTATGTTCATAATCTTTCTCCTGTGGTGCAAAATAAGTCAGAGGAACAACGAGCGCCTGTTTGACTGCGTTCAAGAACACTGTCCTACAAGGTTAGTCAGAAGGATCAGTAAGATAGTAACGATAGCTATACTGGTCCATTTATTCGAGGACAGTCATACAATAAGACGGGATGAACCCTTAAACGATATCTACGGTGTTTCCGTTAACCTCTCTGATGGGTTCAGATGACGAGTCCTCTTTACGGCCAAGGCGATTGTAATCAGATTAAACAGACCAGTCCTTTGCTCTGAAAAGCAATAAGTCAAGACATTTCTGCTCCTTTGGCCAAAGGTCAGTGTGATTGTTTTGGTGTGCACATAGGACATGTTAACCTGGTAGCTGATGTGGTGACACCAGTGCAACGGAAACAGAGCTGCCAAACAATTTCCCGTTTTTTATGGTAATACTCTAGATCACAAGACTGTTCTTTTTCTCTTCATTTAGCTGATTTTTAGTTTCTATCGCTCCAGAGTTCCCAATCCGTCTACGATGAATTTAGTTAATGAAATGGAACAGAACTTTTGAGTCTCTTCATTGTTGTACTTTATTTTGAATAACTAGAGTATATTATTTCCTAGAATCAATAATCTTCCGGATCTGAATTTATTCCTTGATCTGCGGGGATTGGTGCGATATGAAATTGCCAAAGTAAGCCATAGTTCCCACAAACTGAATCAGTGCAAGAAATGAACGGGGAAACGTTTCCCACTGGTGAATAAATCACGCTTCCTCTTTCACAGAGAGTTTAAAATGTCTAAAAAATGCTTTGACTGTCCGTAGAGATCACCAAGGTACATCTCGTTTTTTGTGAAAACCGCTTCACGACCTTGGCGTGTTGTAAATATACAAGTCCGTAAACGACAGTTGTGATAGTTCATATGTGGACATTCATTGAAAAGGGAAAAAACAATGAGGATATTCTCAATGTGATCACCATATAAAAAAATTCAGTTCACAAGAGTGTGATCAGTTTTACACGTGAAATATGAAAATGACTGCGATCCGTGACTTATGATGCTAAGATAAATGACTGTTTTTAACTGCAGTTCATATAAAGGTAGCTTTGATGATTTAAAATCAAAATTTGTTTGTCAAAAAAGCACCAGTTTCTTGCCGTGTGTGCACGTGATGACCAAATCACCCTCCAAGGTTCATTTCCACTCCTTTGCCAGGAGCTTTTGGTGGAGACGGTACATGGGTAACTGACTGCTAGTCCCGAATGACAGTACCGTGCCTGTCATTAAAACTGTGAATTTACTCCTGGCACAATTTACCGAAAGCACGCGTTGCTTCGGGTTAAAGAATTGGGCGCATACGAGCAACAAAGGGACGAACCGGAATCCGAGCATAGATAGCGTGAACGCAAGTGAAGACGCGGCAGTGTTGCTCAACTAACCGATGATGGACGTAATTTCGGAACATTTCCAAAACAACGTGTCCAAAAGCCGCGCTTCTCTTTTTTCCTTGTCAGTCAGTCAGCCAGCCACGCAACGTTTTGCTTTTTGTCACGTAATCATTTTCCCTTACACACACACACACACACACACACACACACACACACATACACCCACTACAGACAGACAGACATACACGCAGGAGCGCAAAAGAGGCAGCCCGTCAATCAGTGCTTATTTGGTTCGAATTGCTAGGTCGGACAGGACTGTGACGAGAGCGATTGGCTCGAGGCACAAACACGTCATCCAAGCTCGACGCAAAATGTGCTGACCGTTTTTGTAACCCCCTGTGGTTTGCACGCAACAAGATTGGGCGGGTGTTTCGAGATTCATATTAGTGTCCTATTCTGCGAAGTCACAGCTTCTCTCAAGTAACGCACGAAAATCTCATTATCTGCGTAAGAGAACAATCATTCCTTGATTTTGTTTTCTATTTGATCGTATTTTTATAGCATTAGATTATTTTCCACTTGCGTGAATTTCACAGGACTACAAAGTTATAAACTGCGGAATAATTCCATAGTGACCATTTATTTGTACATCAGGATACTGGTTGATTGAAGTGTGCAAATTTCCTATTCAAAGGAATTCATCAGGCAGTTAGCCAGTAGTTGCAAAGAGCAGTCTCCTCACAAAGAGATCTTAGAACTGGAAGACGTAACTGTCAAGATATACTTCGGGAGTCTGTATTGGATTAAAAGAAAGGCGAATTTCAAACGATTATCGAATGCGGAGGTTAACTATTAAAAGCGGATTTTTAAGACAAGGTAGATGGGGAAAGAACAAGGAACATCAGCCCTATTGGAAACATATTTTACGTGATACCTGTCTCAGATCAGCTGCAAACTTTGAAATGTGTGGAACTCAGTATACCTTTGATAATGGATATGAAACAGCATAGATGAAATTAATTTTGTTCTGCCAAATTTACTTGGTAAAAAGACCACCCACGAGCCCTTTCAGCATGCAAACCTACAAGCGGATAGTGGTAAATTACTCCGCTAACACAAAATAAATGATCAGTCTGTTTGCATCATAGAAAGTAAGCAGTAATGAAATAGCTGATGCTGAACATCTTTAACCTCTGACCGAAACAGTTAAGCAAACTCAAGAAGTAGCTTGCAAGTGAACAATAATAATTGCAAAAAATAGAACCTTGTCTGGTTCAACTTGTATTGCGGTAAAGCAGAACTTTGGATGATCCCAGTACTGGCCTTCTAAGTTATCACTGGTCAACATTATTGGAAACGGACTGCGGTGGAGTTGAAGACAGGTAGGACGGTTGGTACTAGGTCGATGTCACGGTAGTTCAAATGGACTCACATGGTACTTTTAATACTGATATCTTTTCTGCTCCCACTGACTGTTAAAATCAACCCATCGTCAATAAGCTAGCAAGCATTTTGTTCACCTCCTTTATTGCATTAGACAGCAATCATTCTTTTCAGTTGACAGCGGGTTAAATTTTGAAAGTCATTCTCTGCTCCAGTCTTTTTGGCTTGAAAAAACAAGAGCATAGCTTGCACCAAACACACGAATAAACAGACTTTGTTTTTCAGAACCGAGAAGACCGTCTATCAGTTCGTACAAAGTTACATTGTTATTCATATCGGGCATAGAGAGCAATTAGAGTAAGTGATTACGGGACAATCGGTAGCGCCGACCTGTAAGACTAGCTCGTTTCTCTCTCATCAGTAGGTTAATCAAGTAAACCTCCGTCCTAAAGGGGTCACACAGTTTCCACATTTTAATGGCCCGTTTTTGGCATTCGAAATCGCTTGTTTTTTCCAATAATAATTCAGTTCTTATGCTTTATCATGACAAATATTGTTACTGAATTCCTTCAGTTAATTGGGGCTGCACAAGGTGATCATAGGTACCGGATCGCCTAAAATGAAATCAGAAGACTTGCGAAATATCAAAAGAAATTGACTGTTCTTTGAGTGCAAAGTAAGGCATTTTTGTAAGCATGAAACATATAGTGAAAAACGTATTTCGTTACCAATTCACGGAAGAAATGAGTGAAAGACGAACGCTCACACATGCTGTAGAGGTGGGTCAAGAGCTCGAGATATGCATACTGATATAATCAGTAACGAAGTTTGCAACAGAATGAGTCATACACGCATGACGTATTTGGTCGTGCATGAAAAAGTGTGAATGGTCACTGTAGTGTGCAAATTGGACAAATAGCCAGTCATTAGTCCAAATGAGATTTGTCGTACTGTACTCCAGTACGACACAAAATTATCACAATCACGCTTTTTGCCGTTAGGACTTGTCATTGGTTTCCGCACTTACCCAAATTAGTTGTGTTCATGAGACTCCCATTTTAGTCATGGTTTTGTTATACGTAAAATAAACAGAGTCGTATGCGGTGTCAGTGCCTATATATGTCAGTAAGAAACGACTTGTCTGCCTCTTTTTTACGGTCGATGAATGTGGTTATTATCGATCAAATAAACGGACTTTGTAAATATCACCGCACATGCCTAAAACTTGAAGTATTCGGCAGTTCAAGATTCTGGTTTTCTAGTCTTTTAAGTTTAGTTGGTTATCACTGAAGACCAAACAAACACAATTTCATGCAATTCTCAATGAAAAGCAATCAAAGCTAATCACATTTAGAACAAAAATCGACAGTCAGTTGAAAATTTTGTGAATGATCAATTCATCATTACGTATGAACCTTTGTTTCTCAATGAGTCTGTTAACCGCGGCTGCAGCTCTCTTACAGAGCCCAATTTCCCTGAACAGGTTTGAGAAATGATAAAATTGCTTCAAATCTCCAATGAAATTTAATTAAGTCATGAGACCCAATGAACAATAGTACTACGTACGTAGTCAGCTTTATCATTCGAAAAAATTTCTAAATCTCCGGAAATACTTATTTTTAAAACATGTTCAGTTTATTCGAATAGGCAAAGTTAAGAGAATTTTGGATGGAGATGCATCCTATAGCAGCCATGAAGGAACTTTGATATAGGAAACAACCCAGTGTTTGTGATGTAATCGACGCTTATGACGGACCACTTCTCTGTAAAAAGCCCGAGCAAAAATCCCTTGGGTGTAAGACCGGATAGCTTGTTACTAAAGTGTTAGAATCACTTCAGTTCCAAGTCTCAGGTGGGGATTAGCAATGTTGATAAAAAGAGAGAGAGAGATGGATGTTTCCGAGGCTTAACAAATCATTTCGGAAATAAACTGTTTAGTAAGTGACTCATCATGCTGTATAAACAATTTTTAAATGACTGAGAACTGTACAGCTGTTTCATTGCTCTCATGAATTACCAGAGGGACACGTCTACCGAGCCTCAACCGATACTCGAACGCAGGGTGAACGATTGTGAGTCAAACATTGACAGCCAGGCTACCCTTGCTGTCTCCCAAAGATATTTTCAATCCCGATTGTGAGTTTTGCATTCATAGCACGAGGTGGAACTTTTCATTGAAAACGGACTACCTTTTCTCGTCAATTTTCTTATAAACGAGCGTGTGTCTTTCTTTGGTCTTACATCACGAGCTCTCACTCCGTATATTTTTGGTGAACAGACTGTTTATGAAATATTTTATGAAATTTGGTGACCGGTCACTGTTGAAAATTGCAAAGACCGTACTCCAGCATTGTTGATGTAAAAACCCGATTAGTGGCCACCCTCGTGATATTCGTCCAATGTAAGTGTTGATACCCTTTGAAGCATTTATTGAGTATCTGCTCCTGAATTGTTGCTTCCTATTAGACTTTTCGAACTGGACTTTTTCAACCGGCTTGCAAAATAGCATTACGTTTGCGTGTTATATTCACACATCCTATATCATACCACCGGATAGACAACATAGACATGAACTTAGATTAATAAATTTCACACCGACCTCGCATTATTTCTTCCTCTTTCGACCAGGCTGTGACCAAAAGTTCTTCATAGTGGTCTTTGGACAGTGATGGCCTGGGTTCGATTCCCAAACCCGCCGGTCACTCTCCTATCAGACAGCCCTTCACTGGAAGCAGACCCGTCCTAAATTGTTGTGCACAGTTGTGAAATAAACTGAAAAAATAAGTAAAAGGTAATCAGTATTTAAATATGTCTCAAGTCTACCATTTATGAGTATTTCGTGGGAATGATGGTGTTTTGCTTGTCTGGCTGTCCTTTTGACTCCCTATTTTCACTCAAAAACCTCAGGTCATCCAATCAACCTTACAATCAGAAGAACCAGGCTCAAGTTTCACTCTTGTTTAAGCTGACCAGTGATGCACATCTTCCGCACTCAGGGTTTGGACCCGGGCCCTTTCACCTCAAATGCATGTGTGTCACTACCTCGACACCCTGATCTCATTCAGTTTGATCCAAATCTCCAAGTTAAGTTCGTTCAAAGGTCTTCCTCTAAGACAGTCTGAAATGCCAGACAGCTTCAAATGGAGACTCGGTATCCGCCAGCTAACTCCAAGCGAAAGTCTCCCACCAAATCAGGTCTTCTCCACAAGACAGGCGATCGTATCCTCATATGAACCAAGGTATTACGTATAGTCTTGTGGAGCTAATGATCATTGTTTTGGCAACCACATAGGAGCAGAAGATTACCTATGGCAACGCCATAAAAATGGGTAGCGTAGCTGTTACTTGCTTGTCGGTTCTATGGCCCTTTTTGGGATCCCCAAAGATTTTGATCATCAATAACTTCAATATCATCGTAGCATATTTAATTATTCCGCAAATATGGTACCGAGCACAAAGTTTGAATTATACACAGATAACTTTGAAAACTTTAGAGAGTGAGCTAATGTGACGAGCAGTCTGATTCTATTTTCCCTATTTGTTTTGAAATAATCGTAAACGTGCCTTAAAAATGCTGAAAAAATTTGTTTTAGTCAAATAATTATTTGGTAAAAATGTATATCGCGATAAGTTTTCATGGTCAAATTTTTAGAAAACGGTGTGTGGCAAACACAGATCTGTCTTTTCGGTACTTCACATCAGGCCAATACAGTACACGTACTGTTTGTTTTTGTAAAATTAGTAAAGTTAGTAAATGGTCCAGAATGATCACAGGAATTCACAATAGCAACTTTGAGGCTGACAATAATGCACTCGTGTAGAGAATTCCGTCATTGGTTTTGCCGACTATGTGTTTCTGTCTCACTATCTTGCCGGTCTTAACAACCTATTTTTGAGAACACAAGGTTGGTCGATGTAACCTAATCGCAACCACTTCGGCTATGGACAGAATTCGCTGTCTGACCTCTATAGAGCGGCTTTGTGACACTCGGTAGACGACCTTGAATGCTCCGTCTCGTGTTACCTGGTGCCTCGTATCGACTGCATGGGCCAAGGTCGCGCTGGTTTCGGTTTTGGGGATTCCTTTCGCCAGCCAGCAAGGGAAATGCTCTTGAACTCGCTCAGACAGCGCCTATTTGTTCTTCCCACGTATTCACCTCCACAGGAACATGATTGTGAGTACACACAAAATGAGGTTGAATAGAGTGGTAGTCTGTTTTGAGTCTCAGTTGCAAGTACGGCTGCTGTTGACCAGGATTCTAAGTTTTGCGGCTTTGAATGTATTTGCTACCGCATGCCATAGCCTACGGCTCAGCATTTCACATGTCACATCTTTCCTAAATTCCACATTTACGTAAACGGGCTTTTTCGTGACATTTGGGGATTTAGGCCAAAAAACAATGTTCAAATGCTGTCGGAGGAAATCCCCTAGATACCCATTTTCTCGCGACACTTTGCAGACCGTTTCTATTGCTTTTGAGAGTTTGTTTTCAGAACATACCTGACGCGTTCGGTACTTAAGACGTTGGACTAAGTTTTGCTTCTGCTTTAAAGGTACGAAACATCGAAAATGAGTATGTTGCCCTTGCCCGACTGATTTGTAGTAGATATTCCGCTCAATCAATCCTTTCAAGCAACTTTCCAGAGGAACATCTAGGAAAGGTGGAGGTTCATTCTCTTCTAGTTCTATCGTGAATTTAAGATTCAGATGCGACTCAAAAATGAATGCCTGTAGTATTTGATGCACACCATATTCGCACGATATTAGACAGAAAATGTCATCGACACATCTTTTATACATCGTCAAGCAGCTGACGGTCAGGTTCAACATAATGTTTTCAACTTTAATCGTGAATATATCGACAAACAAAGGACCAAGTGGAGACCCCATTGCTATGCCATCTTCCTGTCAGAAAAAACACGGTTGATTTAAGCTATGCTTTTGAAGTGCAGAATCTCGAAAGTTCTTTACAGTTTTGCACAGGTATACCTGTATTGATTTCTTCTCTTGACATGTAATCGCAAGTAGTCTAACTTTTCCGACAGCGGTCCTTTTGTAAACAAAGACGAAACATCTACAGAAACCATTTTTTGTGAATTCACTTTTGCTTATTAAATGGTATCCACCAATTGAAAGGTGTCTCTCAGGTTATGAGTTAATAACTTTCGTCTTATTGGTCCGAGGAGCTCAGTCAGTCAGCATGCAGTGTGATGGTAGGGTGAGCCAGACATGTCGGGTATGGACCGCATTGGGATTCCCATTTTATGCGCTTTTGGTAGTTCCTAGAATCTCTAGATCGTTAATCCTATTGGTTCTATTCGTTTTAAAGGTGATCACGTCGATCACATTATTCTGTCTTAGTTTTCAAATTTTGGTACCAAGGAGTTTTCAGAGTTGATTTATTTTGTCTTTCTCTTTGATTTTTGGGAATTTTGTCCAGTCACTCAGTGGTTCCACCATCTTGTACGTGTAGTCATCCCTGACCATAACAATGATCCCAAATTCCTTCTGAGGACACGTAATGAGGATCGGTTGATGTTTTCTCGGTTTCTTTATTGCTTCTAGGTAGTTTACGGAGAGAATACTTCTATTGGCTGCGTTGCCATTCCTATGCAAATGACTATAACTGACTAGTGTTTAGTTCAATTGGTCAGCTTTCTGCTCACTTATTGGGACCAAGTCATCTTACTGGTTGAACAGGTTCTCCATTTGAACTTGTACATCTACCTGGCGGCTTGTTCTCCTCAGGCAGCAAAATCTATAACCAGGTGATAGGGCTGCTAGAGTAATTTAATACAATACAATAGAAGATACATTTTTGACGTACTTTTCCGGGTGGCTTGTGAATGTTGTCTGTGGTCTCTCTGACGTCAAGTCGCGCTGTAAACATTTCCGTTCCGAAAGAACCTATTTCCGGGTGGTTTCTTCGATGTAAGTAAGTAGCTGATTTTTCTTATTCACTGATGGAGCATCAAGGACCTGGTAGTCGCAAGACTCCATTGTCTCTCGTCCATTCAGGGCGTGCCGTTTGTATGTGATGTCCCTTGGCCATATGTGAGGCCGTCGCAAAGTTCTCCGCATAGTCTTCGAATAGCAACTGTCTAGCACAGTTTTTAATAGACTCAAATTTACACTTTGCCACTTCAAGGTTCGTGCTCCGCTAAACAAAACTGTTAAGCCACTTGAGCGCGCTGGGAGGCTTGGATGATTTTGAACAGTGAAAAATTCCCATGGTCAAATTTTTAGAAAACGGTATGTGGCAAACACAGATCTGTCTTTTCGGTACTTCACACCAGGCAAATACAGTACACATACGGTTTTTTTTTACCCAAATAGGTATGTTCTGTGGTTGTACAATTGTATCCCTCGGTATTTACAATTTCTGCACAACGATATCTGAAGTCAACTCATAATACCTGATTTCTCTGTTGTGGACGTAAGTCATACCACATAGACACAGCAGTTTTATTCTTCGTAAGTCTGCAAATATGAATGCGACGTAAACAGAGATATGAAAAAAGTGAACCTTTTCGCTATATGCGTTGGTTAATAGCGAAGAAAGTTTGTGGTACTGTTTTAAAGACAAACAATTAACAATGTAAACTCATAGCTTTTACGGTAAGGTATTTATCCTTTTAAAGGAAAATATGATAAATTACAGTCAAAAAGATGATACTTCTGATGATAAAAATAAGAATCAACACAAAAAATAACGACTTTGTATGAAGATAATTTTATAGTTCTCGCAAACTCTTGTTTGGTTGTTATTCATTTTGACATCCGTTTAAGTATAGCTGACCTAAAACACTTTACGGGAAAGGAGTGAACTATATTTGCGCTTTTTTGAATGGGGTTGCATGCATTCAGGAAGAGAAACTCCTTGAGCCGAGTCTCAGCAATGAGGTCAACAGGTATGAACACTCACATCTTTCGAACAACAACAGGGCTACCGCCAATCTGGCCGTTGCACATCTTCCCCCAAAGAAGGAACCCTGCCCTTCCGTGTTCCGTGCTCTCCCCCGGTGACCATACAGCAAGCAGGCCAATCTACAAGAAGTCTACAGAGCCACATAAACAACGGGTCACAGTTTACGAGACTCAATTTTCTCCTCGGCCCACAACAGGTCTATCACCGAGGCCCCATTCTATTCCATCCCACTGTGTGTATAGAAATGTGACTCGCTAGAAGAAGTGCTTTTCGGGACGGGGTTGGAGGTGTTCAATGTGCAAAAGCACAAGAAGAATAAAAATCCCTGAGCTGAGGCTCACCAAGTGTTTCTACAGGTACCAAGGCTCACATCATTTGAAAAACAAGAAGGCCACCTCCGATTTGGCAGTGATATTTGTAGATAAAACCTACCCACAAGCCTAAAATTACTGTATTAAAATAAAATGTTTTTAAAGAACTTAGTGGAATAAAAGTATTTTTCAGGAATGAATATCAAGTAAGTATTTGGTTATCAACTATATGCTGTTTTCACCTCAAACGGTTTCACAGCACAAGCTTCTATTCAATGGGAGCTTTTTGGACAAACTGGCGATTCCTTCCGTGAACGGCTGTGGAATCTTTGTTTCCTTGTTAATGAAGTCTACTGAGCCATTACCTGAGTAAATGTTGAAAGTACATAATCCTATTTCTTAAGTTTTCTTCCGATAATGGTTGTTGTTTTTAGTTATTTTTCCGATTTATTGTGTTTCATGCATTTGTCATACTTTTAGGCAATTCCTTTCCCATTTTGAAAGAAAAACCTTCTGAGACTAAAGTGAATTTCTGTCCATACACAGACTAATTACTTTTGTTGCATAAAACCACCCTTCCAGTAGAACAACAGTATTTTCGATTGGAATGGAAAAGGCTGTTTATGCTTTGCTGAAGTTAGCATCTTCTCTGGATATGTACCGTGCACATGGTAACCGAAATCACTCAACAATGAAATCCTGATAAGTTGTGCACACATGACTGAATTACGATTTGGCTAACGCGTTTTGGCAAACGTGACTATACTCATCATCTTCCCAAGCTGGTTCACCCCGTGTTATCAGGGCAGAACTAAATCCCCTTGGGTGCACAGAGCACATCCGTCTACACTCGCGTGTTTTCCAGTGCGAACAAAGCCATCCGTGCTACAGAATGACACACATTTTCGATGCCGTTTCCCTATCCTCTACGGGCAGAAAGTAATTCATGGGTCGACTAAATAGAGATATGGTGTTTGATAAAGCTATGCAAAATGATCTTTCCTCGGCTTAACTGTCTACAGTATTACGAGCATGTCAACAGAAATACAGATGAGGTTTATTCGATATAATGTATCGACATTGATTATGCTGCTCACGGCTGATATACATGTCAACCGTCGGTGGAAGTAAACAATGCTCAAGTTAGATCAATCACTGTTTGTTTCACAGCATCAGATAAACGATACTTTATCCAAGAAAATGATTAAACCTGAGAGTATCGATACAGTTATACGAATGCCCCTTCACAAATAAAGCCGAATAAATAAGCCGTCACAATCCATTTGGTAACTTTGGAAGTCTTGTACGTAATTATAGTCATCTACTTTATTATTCCAACAATTTTTGCAGGCGTAATCAAATTTATTTGGAAGTCACTGACAGAGTAATAATGAGCACGAAAAGTGCGTTCAAAGCCTGGGGTTTATAGTTTTTGAGTAGGCGGTTATTACCATACCAATACGATTTGATCTATCAAAGAGCATTGAGCACGGGATCCTCAAATATTTTTGATGTTCATCTGACAACTAGGCTAAAGTTTTAGGCGAATATCACACTTCATAGAATGCATCCGAATTATTTTAACACTCTGAACCAATACAATTGCGATGACAATTTTCCGCAGTACCACACACCAGCTAGTAACAGTGGAATTCATAGATCTTGTGCGGAATAAATTGAAATAATGGATTTCACATGTAACCACCATGAAATGCCCAACTACCTAGAGAGGTGACTTCGAGGCCAAAGAGGACCATTTAAATCGAACTTGATGTTTTGGGATAAATTTCGGAAGGTTCAGCCCATCCACCACAAAGCAAAAGCAGCTCTTTTGTCAAAGCAACATCGGCTCTCGTTTTGGCGTGGACACAATAACCCAAACAAATCGTCTTTCTTATCCTAGGGACACAAGTATTCTTGTTTTTTATGGCACAGTAAAACTATTAAAAGTGAACGGAAACCCGTTTTCCATTGTTTTAGGCCCGTGGATCTATCGGGTTTGACCAATTGTTTCAAAAGAACCAGTTACTGATCTATAAATTCGGTCTATCCACTGCTTACTAAAAAGTAGCCTAATTACAATTCGTAAAAAACGTGTTTCATCACACGGACTTGAATATTTTGTCTTACCCTGTGTTCAGTTTAAGCTAATATTAGTTCTACATGTCTATTACCACCGTGTTTTCAGCCGTTTCGACGGTTCACCCGTGAGCTTTTCTTACTTCGCCTACCAAACACGTGCACGCCCAACGTACTTTGTCGAGCCTAACTTAAATTAGGATTTGGTAATTTCTTTGATATTGTTCTTCAGTTGTGGAATTGTTTTCAAATAATTCGCGTATACCGGCAATGAGTTTACTAGATCATTGGCGGGTGTAATGAAATGAGTCGCACAAACGGGATATCAAAAGGTTACAAAGTGAATAAGTGGTAGGTAGTCAGAACGATGAATTAGAATTACTTATTGGTTACCATTCTCGTAGTTTTCATTTTACACGCATGGAAAGTACCTGTGGCATAACATAAACGTCAGATTCGGTGAAAAGATTGTTTCTTCCAAACAGTATGATTTCATCATGCGGTATAAAAGGTCTACTCATCAGTCAAGACCGTGACATCCCTGCTCGTGGTCATCAGCAGTGCACACCAAACAGGCCCCAACCAGGTGATCGATTGTCAGTCGTACACCCTAGCGCCAGGCTACCCGGGATGGCTCTCACGGTAATGTTGAAAATATACACGACATGGTACGCCATTCTTCCGTCGATATCTTTCAATGGCTTCAATCCGCTTCCCGCACAGTGATCGACTCCTGTGATGGATAACTTTTCGGTAAGGACTCAAGTACAACAATGGCATTCCGGCAAAATAAACTACTATGTGTACATACGCAGTAAGAGATTAGATGTGTAGATTAGGATTATTCAACCGTCAACCGTCAATTCAGCCGTGAATGAAGGGAATACCGCTTATCTTAGGTAAAACCGTCACCCTAGATTCTGCCGCTCACTCTCTCATCTAAAGGTGAACACTGGCTGAAGCTTCTAAGCTAACTTCCCGTTTTTCCGAACTGAGATATGGTGCAACTCAAAACTGTGGATGAAATGCCATTAATTATATTCTAGGTTTCTGAAGTGTAAAGTCCTCCCAATTAAATCATGAAATCCGAGTTTATAAACAAAATTAGAAACACACTGAAAGATTCCATGGCTTGACGGTAATACTGACCACAAAGAAAGCTCAAGTAACGCTTAAAACCCGAAATTCGAACTTTCCTTTAGGGACAAGTTGACTGATTACCACTGCCGTATGAACCTGAAGACGCGTCAGTCAGTCCGATGGATGTGGCAGTGTATCAATGCGTGGAGTTACCGGAGTCAGCTGGTCGACTACTGAATGGACTGGGTTAGGTGTTGCGTAAAATCTTTCGGTGGCTATGTTTGTTTTGGTTTGACGTCGTGATACCCTCCTCTTCCGTTACCTTGGAATTAAAGAAGAGCAATCTGTAGGAAAGACTTCAATAACACCAACCGCATGAGCCGCTAGAAGCACAGTTTATCAGTTGATGGACGTATATCAGTGCACGTGCTCCAAATGAGATGGAGTTATCGACCAATTAATGCACGGAACACAGATAAGGTCAGCCATATCTTATAGTGCTAACTGTTGGTAATATTGCATTATTTTTGATTTAACCGAAATTTGTGGTCAAATCTTTGAGCAACATCTACGTCATCATCAAAAGTTTGGAAGTTTTAAAAGCACACATCACACTAGATAACATTTTCGAGATGATTATATTCGCCATAAAAGTGAGCTAGGGAAAAACTATCATTTCTAAAATTATTGAGTAAAGTAATTAGAAACTGCAAAATTTAGACGTCTGCTTACCGTTATCAAACACTTTGATAACAAGTATGAACACAGCTACAAGAGGAGTTATATTCAAACTCCGTTCAACATAGCCAAAACCCATAGCTGTACATGGGCGTTAAGGTAGCACGATAAGGATCACCACTTGAAGATTATTCCATCAGACTGGCAAAGAACTAGCTACGGAGAAGTTTTTACGAAATCCGTACAGAAAGAAGTCAAAGTTCACAATCTAGCACGAGCATAAGACGGAGTCGCATTCAAAACTAATCTGATATAGCGACATGATTTTTCTGACTCCAAGCTGTCATGGTTGATCACAATCCCATCAATATCACGAGGAGCCTCGGGCCGAAACAACAAGATCAACCGAAGACCAAAGTTCGTGGATATGCAAAGTACCAGGTCGAACTCAAATGTTGTTACAAGTCCTACTTTCTTCAAATAGGGAGAAATATTTCCACTCGAAGGCACGAACCAAAGCTGCCACGCAGAACAGGTAACACTCCCCACAATTCCTTTCCGTTGATGAAGAAAGGCAAAAGTTTAATTCGTAGAGAGTTCATATTATGGATTAAAATCGCGAGATATTCTGGGAAGGCAGTGAAAGCGTGGTACTCGTCAGAAGATCCAGTCATTAGACTCGCTGAACTGGATCAAAAATTTGAGGTCTAGGAAAATGCAAAAAACTCACCTAACCCAAGAAGTAAACAACAACAATTCAATAAAAAGAGGTGATCAAGATCCGGAATCCCAATTCACAGCTTCATCTCGTACGTGCAACCAGATTTCCTACTCAGAGCTGAATATCCACAAAATAAGAATAAACACTCACAAGTCAACAGGTTGGAAGTTCTCACAAAAAGTCAACCGGAACCTGTTTTTTCATGAAGTGCCAATGCTCATGTTGGATTATGTATCTTAATTCACAAGGTTTCATTCTTCAGCTGGCGAATCTGATACCTTAGCATATTTACATGTAAAAAAAGCATCTGTACAAACTTATTTAGAGAAGTTATCTCTCCTTTGTGCAGCTATCACCTCCCACCGCTAGTATTCCAACACTTATTGATGAAGGGTATATCTGTGTGCTATCGAACGCGCCTCAAGGTAGCCGATACGGGAACGGCCACCTATATGTTGGGTAGTCGACGATAAGATGAGTCCAAGCTAGCCGAATAAATGGTCGCGAGCATTTGGCGGCTGCGCTGCGGTAGATTTCTCGGATGGAAAGTACTGTTTTTCAAAAAGCCTCATATATCTGGAGGCAGAGCTTTGAGGTAGCCATTGTGGCTCACCATTTAATTTAGCCTTTGCAATTCGTCGTACTCCAAACACATCTTGGTAAATCAAAGGAGAAGCAAGAACTATTACTGACCACCGGTTCGTCTTGAAAATCTCTCTTTTCTTGCAGTTCTCATCAGGCTGGGCGAAGGCTAGAGGAGCATTTTCGAACAAAAAGGCCTACACTTAACTGGGCGACCGAGTAGATAAGCAGCTCACAGGAATACCACTGAGCCATTTGAATATTGATTGTTGCCTTCTTATGCCATCTGCATGATGATTTATGGATATTTTCACTCCGCTAGCAACCTTCCGTTTACTCACCTATTACCACAGCCCCCACCCCCATCATTCATGCAATCCTTTCCCAGCAGGAGTCCACCTGCACTATCTGCAGCTCCTCAGATACAGGTTGAGGTTCACTTTTTGTTCCCTTTACCATGACCGGTAAACACAGATCCTCTCGTCCACAAAAACCATCCGATGCTTTTTTCGTCCCCGACATCCTCCCGAGTTAGCTACCATATGCTTGTGGACACTGATGAGTGTAAAAAAGCAGCCGTGTTCGGCCCTACTTTGAGGCCTTAGCCTAATGTGTTAAATCTCAGGAAGCTCCTTTCCTGGTAAAATTCACTGTGAGACCTTCTGTATTGTTTCACCTGCGTTTTTCTGGTGACCCTTGGACTGCTGTATCTGGTGGAACTGGCCTTGGTACAACTTTGAAAGCTGAGACCAAATCCGTGGTGCTAGGTTCAGTACATGTCGACAGTATATTGTACTCAGTGGAACTTGGGGTTCATGCAAGTTGGACAGCCGCAGTTAGGACAAACGCGATTTGTCAGCTTATGCTTCTATCCACGGTAGCCCACAAGTAGTAAAATAAGATTTCTATCAGAATCCGCGTGAAAGTTCCGCTTAAAGCGAACTTCACTTATATTGGTTACTTGGTAATGCCTCCGAGTATGTCGATTGTCTTTGATCTTAGATGTAACTGACGAATAAATCCGTGCTCGGACTGCCACAGTGCTTTGTATCCCACAGGTGTTGCTTAGTCAATGACTTCAATGTACGGCCTGCGCTCGACCACGTCACCAACTGCGTCGGTCCACTCATTATTCTTTGTGGCCAAACGGGAATGTGTTGAAGCATTCTATTACGTAGTTGTCTTTCGGTTTTGCCAATGTGGGTGGCTCGGCAACCACGCCTAAATTGGTAATTGCAATTGAACTTGTCATGGAAAGGCATTGGTTCTTTTATCGACTGTATTTTCACTCGGGACGTTGCAGGGAGAATGATGATCTTTGCGGCGTAATACCCACAGTTAAGGCCCCTGCAGACCAAGCTGTTAATGTCATCACAGTTGAAAGGTTACTGTAAGTAACCGACAAGAAGTAGTTAGATGTAAGTGAAAGATCTGTGGAGCTGAAAGCTCACCAAGTCACATGCGGCAGTGGTGTCTCAAAGGCTGAGCGGAACACTCCAAACTGGGACGTATCTATCTTCTATTCGCAACGGTTTCTGTTATTAACGGCTCCTCTATACATGTCTGGTGTCCTGATGCAAAAGAACCGTTAAAAAACGAGGTTCGCATAGTAATTCGTGTCGTGGGACATTACAAGGCACCCGGTTCCGGTTGTCTTCTCTAGCCTCAGTTAAAGATATAGTAAACTTTGAATAAACTTCGCATTTAATTTTCTTGAACTGTCACTCAGAGCAGGTCCCTTTCTTAGTGGGGCGTAGACTGTCCCACTCATTTTCAAGAACTGCTTTTGCTCTGACTGTGCCAATTATACAAGTATAAGTTTGACCTCAGCAGGTTTGAAGCCACCTGCACCTGCCACACTTTAGAGATTGCGCCGTACGTGGTGTCAACAGGCTTCCAAGGTGCAGGCTGGATTTTTTATCGGTTGATGATGCATTTATTAAATCTTCGTCATTCGGCAGCTTTTTGAGCAACACAATATCATCCAGAGACCAACGACAATACTACTTCTATAAATTCGCGCGACCTTCAACCGTCAATAAGTCTGCTCTACAGAACTGTTTGTTGATCACTGGAGTATCTGAGACGTGTGTCAGTCTTGAAAGAGTTATGCCCTCATGCTTGGGGTCCGATTAGAGACTTTGGTCAGATTTCACCCTATTTTGTGATCTGTGAAATACGACGGCTATCATTTACGTTCCCATTTGCTTTCAGAATTGCCACTGACACTTTTCCAAAGAAAGCTTGATTAAGAATTCCCTGAACTGAAGCAGAACTCGTCCCAGATAACAAGGCTTTTAGCTTAGAATACGTCAACGATAAGTTCTTGGTGGATAATAAAGCTCAGGTAAAGCAACAGATTTTGAACTTTTTGGCGTTTGAGGTGTCCAGTTATGTTATATGCCCCATCTGAGCTAAATACAAAGTGCTTTTACAGGACTCATCATCATCATCGTCGTACAGCGTTAAATAGTACGGTAAGCCCCACTGACCACTGCCTTTCTCACTATCTTGCACGCTGAGTTAGAAAGTATGAATAAACAAGATGGATAGGGAGTGGACCTACACGGGTGGCCAAAGGAAAGAATGCCCTAGTAGCCAGCACACGGAATACACAGCCTAAATGTGCAAAAGCACATCGATCAGTCATTCTGATTTGATAGAAAGTGACAACACGATCGCCACTGTTCGCGGTTCACAGCCACATCCTTCAGTGTCTCCAGCCGACTGGTAGACGGATCTCTTGGACCCTAACCACGAAGACGTGAAGCACCTACTTTTCCTAAGTCTGCTGTACATTTTCTCATTCCTTACTGCCAGGTCATCTGTTGACCTCCACGTGGTCTCTTCCACTCCTGATGAGGAACGGAGAATAGGACACGGTATAGTAGACGTATGTTTGCCATACCTAACAAGTGCCCCAACCAACGAAGTCTACTAAGTTGAATACTCTGTGACAAAACGTTTTTCGAATTAGTACCCAATACTCGATTTCTGACCTCAGCATTGCCTACTCGGCTATTCCACCTGATCTTAGTTATACTACGTAAACATCGGTGGTCGAAAACCTCAAGACGACGAATATCTTCAGCAAGCAGACTCCAAGTTTCGCAACCATACAACAAAACCGAACTCACTGCAGCACAGTATACACGACCTTTCAACTTCAGTGAAATATCGGATCGGCGCCACAAGTGCTTCAGTCCAGCGTACGCCGCTCGAGCCTTGGATATCCGCGTACTCACCTCTACTACTGTGCTCCCATCCGTCGTCACGCAGCTACCGAGGTAGGTGAAGTGGTCGACAACTGCCAGCACCTCCCCATCGAGCATCAAGCTCGGAATCGTTGACGTACAGTCTTGTAACATCACCTTGCACTTTGAATGTGCAAAACGCATGCTGAATGGAGCTATAGCTCTTGAGAGTCTACCTAGTGCGCGTTGATCATGTTCCGTGGATTTGAACAGGAAGACAACGTCGACCGCGTAATCTAGGTCACACATCTTTCCACTATTTCCTAGTTCGACGCCTACATTCTGAAGATTTTGCCGCGCTCTCCATTATTTCGTCCATGACGAAGATGAACAGGAATGGAAACATAGAGCATCCCTGTCGAACACCACTGGTCGTTTCAAACCGACTGGATAGTTCACCGTAAACTCTATCGCGGCCAGTAGTATGAGAATACAATGACCTCAGTAGGTTCACGAACTTCTGGGGCATACCTCTTCGAAGAAGAGCACTGAAAAGCGCTGCTCGATCAACTGATTCGAAGGTTTCCTTCAGGTCTAAGAAAACCATTACTGTCGGTCGGCGGTGCGTGTGACGCGTTTCAAGTGGTCGGCGAGGAGTAAAAATCTGATCGATGCATCCTCGACCTAGGAGGAATCCAGCCTGCTGTTCACGGGCATTCCTCTCGCGAGCCGGTGTAAGACGATGCAGTAGAACTGACGTTATTACTTTGGTGACTATCAGAATTAAGCTAATCCCATGATGATTACTGCAGTCATTGCGTATTCCCTTCTTTAAGATGGGAATAATCAATGACTCACTCCATATTAACGGAATATACTCCTCGTTTCAAATGTCACTGAGCAAGGCGGTAAGTGATTTTATCAAATCATTCCCACCAAGTTTGAAAAGAACTGGGGGAATGTCGTCGGGACCTGCAAATTTCCCTCGCTTTAGTGATCGAATGTATGAATCTACTTCTACTTCCGATGGAGGCTAAAGCGATACCACCCAAGGAGTCGCAGTTGTGGACACAGGAATAACTACACTAGCGTGTGGCCAGCTAAATTGTTCCTTGAAGTACTCGGCCCAACGGTCAAGTCTTTGGTGTTTGCCATGGATGGGTTCTCCATTTCTATCCCAAATTGTTTCACTGACCTGAGTTCGCCGTCCACCGGTGTCACGAATAAGTTTGAACAGTCTTTGACTGTTACCTGAAGCAGCTCATACTTCCATTTCTTCGGCTACCTTGACCCAGCAATTTTCGCGATCATTCTTAAGGCTTTTCGTAACTTGTCTTTGCAACTTTCTCCGCATCTTATTCATCTCCTTACAGTTCGAGAGCTGAAGCTTTTGCCCCATTACACTCAGCGACTCTTGCGAGATCCAGTGTCTTTTATAGACAACGGATCTAGACAACAGGCAAAACCTACAGCAAAGTGCATCGCCTGTTTGATATGAGCCCAGTGCTCATCTACGTTGCTGTTCGTCGTAGATCCTAGCTCGTGTACTAACTTCTGCTCATAACGGGTGTGTACTTCTGGATCACACAAACGTTGCACGGCTAATCGGGTTTACGGTTTACGACGATGACCATGGAGCTGGAGCGACCATCGCATTAAAACTAAGGCATGGTCCGACTCTACGTATGTGGACCAGTAAGATCTACAGTTCTGAACAGAACTACGCCACCGGCAGCTTACGGCCGTTTGATCAGTCTGGCTCAGATTACCTGTAGAGTTAGAGCGCCATGTCGCTGTGCAACGCGAGCTGTGTCTGAAATTGGTGCTAGACAAGAACAATCGATTGTCTGTACAAAACTGGAGAAGCCTGTCCCCGTTATCTGTAAGCTCAGCAGGTAAAGCACAACGGCCACCTGAACAGGCTTCTGACACATTAAGTTTGCCAACTTGTGCATTGAAGTCACCACCTATCACTACAGTGTCGGAACCTTTACTGCTGCGAACGAGGGTGGCGAGGACGTCATAGAACTCATCAGTCTGCGCGTCTGAGCTGCAGTTCGTTGGGGCGTACGCCGAGATCACAAACAAATTGCGCTTAACACAACTATCCTTTCGAAAGCCGACTGACCCCTGGAGTCTCACAGCACCTAAACGACTGTTAACGGGGATCCAGTCTAAAAGGGCAGCCTCAGCTTTGTCAGTCAAGACTATTCCCACACCACGGTGACCCGTAGCTCGAGCTACTTCGTCTCCTGAAGTGCGCAGAATATACCTCGATGAGATACCAGGAGCAGTTAGTTGAATTACACTGCTCGAATCCTGTATACGCGTTTAACTTAAGCAGCAGACATCAATCTTCAGAGAATCTATTGTGAGGGCTAAGCAAGCCTGCTGACCGACCTGCATGAGTGTACGCAAGTTGAAGGAGCCGAGATTCAGAGGCTGATGAGGCTTGAGAAAATGTGAGTTACCGGACATAGGATTATTCCCGACACTATTTGACAGTAAATCGTTGCGAGTATCGACCGTGTTATCAGTGGGAGCATTATGGGTGGATAGATGGGGCAAAGTGGGGTGGTTAGGGATGGAAGACAAACTTTGAATAAAAGAGAGGGAACTCTGAGTAGTAGCCCACTTATCACTACCCACCCCGCTGGATGCAATGGGCAGCGCGGTCCTGATTAGCCTGCGCAACGACCGATGCAGTATGGAGTTCTTTCTATTCGTGCAGTTCATGAGAGATGTTGGACGGGTACTGCTACGGTGTCCAGCCACAAAGCAGGAGAACGATTAGGGTCCTAATCCAAAGCCTTTGGTTCTAACAAGAACCTACATGCAAGGCAGCGGGATGGCCTAGTGGAAGCCCATTAGCTTGGATCAATTATTCTTCCACTGATTTTGCCGATTGAGTTGCCAGCTCAAATCAACCCCCAACCTGGAGGACCAGGAGACTGAACTTTGTCTGACCTCTACCCATTGAATTGTCAGGTATGATTGCATCTCCGGCTTAAGAAAGCCATCCTGTATAGCTCTTTGGGTCATAGAGGCGCGCAAGACATCACACCACGTCAAGATGCAGTCTCGTCGTGATGGATTTTACAGGACTGGCAGAAATCGAGCAATACTGACGGTACGCCTTCAAGAAATAAGAGTGTACTGTACTAATAATGCGAGTTATGCTTAAGGGTAGTCTTATTTTAGTTAAAGCACAATCATGCACAAGCAGCTTTTTCCAGGTACACGTTCTGGCCTTTCATCTGCCTGAAACTGCTCTTCTCCAGCCAAGTGATTATGAATAAACTGTATATTATTCATGCGCAAAGTAATTCCGAAGGTGGTTGTACGTTCCCATCACAAGAAAACAAAATTTATGATCCGAAGCACTGTAAGTGAATCAAGGGGAACTCACACTTACATACCAAAATTTTCGATTTGGAGGCCTAATGCTTGACCAATACACTGCTACCCTTACCGAGAAAACGCTTTGCACATTGTTGCGTACTTCTCCACCACACAAAGACAGTACTCACTCCCCTGGGTTCACACATCGGTCAGGTTTTTCAGCGGAAAGTATTGTGTGTTTCACAGATAACGTCCCAAATAAGTCTATCCAGAAAGTCTGCCATTCTACCCGGTCCCGCCGTGGTGGCCACTTTGTTAACACTCACGGACAATGCTTTTTTGAAGGAAGCTGCAAAAGTTCAATCTGAAAAGCACATCAGGAAGAAAGAAACCAAGAGACGAGGCACAGTGTTCGCGTTGACAATAAACCACTCACAGAATCAAATCCCAATTTGATGGCTTACAGTCCGACTGCTATGAACTTCGTTTTTTACTTCTGAAAATTTTGGATGTATCCTTGTATCTCAAGTGTTCATGGTGCCCCCAATTAGATGAAGCTGTTTGAGTCTACAGTTATGACTTTGAAACTTACCTTATAATCATGGATCTCAGAGCATGTCTCTTTCACCTGCCAATTCAATATGGAAAAGCCGTAGCCCAATAATGCACTTGGACAATGCAGCTACTCACTGGTAGCCGATTAATCGGATCATGTATAAACCGGGAAACAGTTGCTTTCATGTGACCTTGAAATCCAGTAAAATAAATTGCACGAAGAGTAAGATGCTTCTGTAGGACTGAAATGGCCACATGATAGACGCCTATCAAATCCATGAGGCTCTAACTCAAAAAGATAAGTTTAGTTGGCTGGGCAGTTACATTTCAACAGGTGGTTGGACATTGAACAAAATAACGTCCGAAACACCGAAGGTGAGTTTGTCTTTTGCCACCACCTGGTTGCCGGAGTGACATCCGAATGTCTGCCTGATGTTCATGTATACTACCTTTCACCGCTAGGAAACTTGGTCGTCACTCGAAAATAGTTGATGTTTCAGCTTTGACGTCACTGCAGTTTCGCTCGAGCATGTTGCTTTTCTAAGGTTGGATGTAGGATACTGACAGCCAGAGATCAATAAATGGATCAGTCACCGAAGCACTTTAGGCTTGGGTTATTTAGACACGTTTTGCACCTGCTTACCAATGGACTTTCACGTGTGCGTTGTCCTTCGTGGTAGGTAGAAACTATATGGACTCTCACGGTGATCAGTTCCTTAGTAGAAAAAAGGGTGTCAGAAAGTTGACCGAGGAACCTCACCAGGTAGAACGTGTTTGGCTTCTGGGTTGGGGTCCGCCGGATACGCGGAGACCCCAAGTGGCATGGCTAGGAGCTGTGGCCAGCGGTGCAGTTTCATCCGAACTTTCCCATCTGGAGTTCCTTACAACTTACCTGCTGCTTATGCTTCTATTCGTTTCACTCTAGGATCCGTGACGCTTCGAGGTAGCAACTAAAATCAGAGCAAATAAATGCGAAGCTATTGGCTGCAATATGTAAACGGGACTCGGTTCTAGTACCAACCAGCCATAAATCTTCTTTGAACCATCAGTTTATTTATTTTTGATTTGTGACTGGTAGATCTAGAAAAATGTGAGTCATTTGAAGGTCTGAGTTGAAGGATTTTTTGTTCGAAATCCTCCTGGGTTCCACTGTACGACAAAGGCTCTAATGGTTCTTCTATCACTGGCCACTTGGCGTTTCCAGCTTTTTCATTTTCTCAAGTAATTCACCACAAAATAATATCTGCTTTCAACTAGTTCTGATTTTAGTTCCCAACCGATTGTTAGCATTCCGAAAAATGTTAGTTCTTCTGTTAGACTGAAGAGAGTATGGCATGACGGGTCCTAATTCGACTTCCTGGATATATTTTATAGAAATTTTTTGTGCATTTCTCAGGTAACTAAGTTTGCATGCAAGCTGTTGATCGGTGACAGGCGATGATTTCATCGACATAGTGCACATGATGTTATGAACCATGTGACGGAATGTGACACATAACTAAACTAAGTGTTCAACGTGTGCCTGAATGCTCGAGAACCCTTACGGAGACATCAGTGGTTTACCTCAATCGCCCAGCAATTTCATACCTCACTTTACTGATTTTAATTGCCATCTCGAAGTACTATCGTGCTAAAAGCAAGTGAACCAGAGAGCGTGAAGAGGAGCTGCCATAGACAATTATATAGAATCCCATGCACGAACCTTTAGTACACTCAGGCTAGCCCGTCTGCGAGGTTCAGTTTGCCGTAGAACTCGAAGAATAAGATCTGTAAAGAAGGGTCTAGATCAACGGCCAATTCACACACTTTAATTTTAATTCAATCAAACCCTAAAGGAGTTACTAAACCCAATTAAGAGAACGCCTCAGTCATCTGTGTTTTAGCCGCGCGGGTTAACCGTCCTGTGAACTGCGCCCCTTCAATACGACGTGGGTTTTAGACTCAGTTTGTTTCTCTAAATGGTTCCTATCCACTTTTCCCTGCTTGTTCTTACTTTATCAGAGATGCAGTTTCTGTACCGTGATATTTTTTTGATATTCGGAGAAACTCTTCATTTCTGCAAAGTCAGAGCAAACCCAGACCCAGTTTTCCTTCCACAGTGGAGGACCGCAAATCCTCCATGGTTTTAAACACTATATTTTTCTATACGATTCCAATCTACTTTTTCGGTTGGCCCAAATAAGGTAGCTTCACGGGATATTGCTACCTTCTTTGTGCTCGCATCAAACTCCGTATATGCATGCGGCCTCAAAGTTTCAACACTGAACCGAATCAGCGTTGCCATTCTGGAAATTACGTAAAAGCGTAACAGTCTCTCGAACGGCGCAGCGGCCTGACTTGTTGCTGTGATTGGCGAGAAAGCAAAGGTTACAAAATGGAGGAACAACAGATAATAGTCAAGTCGGTGGTCAAATAGTTTGCTTGGAAGGAACTAGGGAAAAGGTCTTAATGAATGGATTTTGGCAACCACTTGGCAACTATCATCCAAGGCATAGGAAGGCTGACTAGTCGGAAGCGCTGAGGGCAGCGGACTAAAGTGAGCGGCCTCGCACTCAGCTAGAGTCAATCTTTAGGGGTGTTATATATAACCTAGGTTATGAAAGGTAATTGTAGTGTCATCATATTCTTTGTACCTTCAACAAAGACAACTTTCAAAAGTCTCTTAAGAATCGTGCATTTTTTGAAGTCATCCACATAACTCGAACCATGCCGTCGCTGAAACGTAGAAATTCCTGAAAAATAGCCACTTTCCAATTGCGCCTAAGTAGGTCCTTGTCAAGTGCAATCAACATTTCATCTATTTCGAGCTACAAAACTGATAGCACCAAAAGCTGCTTGACCGGTAATGGTAGGAATTGTGAGCCGACCCGTTTACGCCAACAGATTTTGGTGATGTTCTGGGCTTGACTGCAACAAAGGCCCAGCTTGCATGGTCTCGTTTCTCCTCCACCTGAAGAGAAACTACGGTTTGTTCAGTAATTAGGGACTGGGGGGGGGCAATACGGAATATTTTTATTGGTTGCAACTATTCTTTTCCAAAGATCTCTTACTCCTAATATTATCTTCTTCAGTCATTACTGTCGCGAATGTTTCGCTTGCTATATGTATTGAGACCCGACTAATAATCGTAATACTCTTCGGATGAATTGTATAAGGCGGTCCTACACACCGCTCGATGATCAGCAGTGGGTGGCGCAAATACGCAGTAGCATCTTCTTTGTATTGGGGAACAGGTTTTCTACTCTAAACCGTATCTTCGGAGCAACTGCTTGTCTCGTTTTCCGTATCCTTGAAATTGAGCCCATTGTCAACGTATAGCTTTCGTGGACATCCTTATCCAGCGACGAATATGTCCAACACCCAAAAGCACAAAATAATGCTCGGATATAGAACAGGTGCCACTGGAGTGGCTTAAAAGCTGAAGCATGAAAATAAATAGTAATGTTTCTCTTCAGCCGACCGAACTGGGTTAACTTGGAACGGTCCGAAGTGGTCGACCGCGACGGACAAAGAAGGCGGATGGGAAGGCTGCAGAATACCCCGGAGTAGTGAGTCGTTACTTGTCCACAGGGTAACAAATGTCAAATTCAACAATCAAAACAGGATACGAGTACTCGTTTTAGCAAAGCGAACGCACGTGATATCCAGTATTTATTCTGTCAGCATAGCATCTGTGTGTACTACGCAGGTATAATCACTGGTTCACTCTGGGTAGTTATTGATTAATCAACACAAAATGTCCTGTTTTGGTAGGAATATGGGATGTTTCGTCTAGTAAGCACTGGTGCTGATTAGATTTTTCTTCAAAGGCATATTAACCATTCGTCTAGAAAAATCAAAACGGTTTTCAGTGACTGCTAATATATAACTTATGGTTCATGGGGAATAGCCTTAAAGCGAGCAACTTGAAATCGTTTTCGAAACTTTCACGTTGAAGCAGTTCTCAAATGTACTGTTTTGCTGAGTAAATTCGAGCTAGCCGAGATGAGGCTCTGCGTATTACAAGTACTTCTCTACGGTATATGTCCCAAATAGACGTAGTCACCACATGCATTTGGGAGTTTAGATTTAACTGTCAATGGTTGAGAACCTGAGGAGTCAATTCTAATTCTTCACTATTTTATTAGGCACTCAGTCGAAAAACCTTTTCCTCAAGTTTGCTAGGTCGTTCATTGCACTCCTTTGTCAAGGACTATAGTCGGTTGAGTGATCGACTCTTATAAAGCTGAGTGATCGGTAATCTTCTTGATAGTACGTAAGCTGAGTTGCATCTTAAGTTGGTGCATCACCACTGTGAAGGTACAGAAAAATCCCGTATAACAGGTATGCGATTTACTGCGAATTTTTCCGGTCGGTTTGAGGTCATATGAATCCGTTGTAGAACCACCGTAGAGTTGGTATACAGCATTTTCGAGCCGATCTCTATCGTAAATTCAAGTTCCATTTGTTGCAGCAAATTAGCGGCTAGAACCTCGATAGCGACCTCAAGCCTTGGAATGGGGATTTTTATGAGAGGCAATATGCTACTTATCTATCCAGAATGCTATATCTGATGAATGATATCCATCATTTACACGCATGTACACTGTCACTTCTTATCCATATTGTGATACGTCTGAGAACCAGTAGAGCTGGTGTTGTATTTAGAATAAATTATGTCTACTTGGCCAGAGGGTCAACTCCACGAACTCATTCATTATGATATGCAATGAAATTAAACATTGGACATCGACCGATCGTGGTCGATGGGTTTAGAGCTTTTGCTTGCTACCTCACAAGTCGGAGGTTCAAACCCCCTCTATCACCGATTGGTTACCACATCTGTCCTATTGGGACACTGTGTGGTTCTGAACTCCGATTCTCGGGGTCTGATTTCGGGTTATCCCTCAGAGTGCAAAGGGCATCTGCGGCTACGGGGTATATCACTTCCGTTGTACTCAGGCGCAAAAAGATATCATCAAAAATAATTCCCTTCACTGGCCGTGTTTACACAACTATTAGGTAATGTCCTGAATGACATTTTTAGCATATTTTACCAAAAAGTGGTACCAGAATAACTCATCTGATAGAGGAAGCGCGGAAAATGTATCCACTTTGTGGCGTGCACAGTAAATGCAAATTAATCCAACTGGGTCTTCATCAACTAAATAACGAAGAGTATATCGATCTCAAGTCGGAAAGTGTGACGTAAGCAGGAATGTTTTGGTAGTATCCTCAGTATACTGCTAGTATATGTGCAGTATACTGACCAAAACCTACCTGGCTGTAAAACTTCATACGCACATCTGGATTGGTTGGGTCCTCTAAGGGATATCTGTAGAGACGGACCTGTGTGGCTGAAGATTTCCTTGGTGGTTCATTTTGTATCGCTTGATCCGTATTGTAAACCTGCTAATTCCCAGATTCTATTTCACAGCTGATTTGAAGAGCCGTATCGATAGAAAAGGAATGAATACGCGGATGAATGAAACGTCACTGTGAGATATTTGGACGAGGAACAAAGCTCCTCACTCAATGCTCATGAAGGATGGCGTGCTATTGCCCGAAAACACGTTGAACATGTATAAACACCGTAGCGGAAAGGTTTCAACCTTAAGTTATTCCGTGACTAATGTTCAGTCTTGCGACTGGTGTAACTTCAAACATGTTTGATATCCTCAGAATAAATTTGAATATAAATAATCATTTCATGAAGGTGTATAGGATGTTCCAAAATTACTGATTCTGATGGTCTTTGATTACTCGAGTCAAGTGTGGAAAAGTCGGATAATTTGATCAACTTTCATAGCTATTTTACTATTCGGGAGCATTTGAGCAACTCTAACTTTCCCCATGGCATTTGTAGTCAGGTGAAAGTTATTGGAACAAATGGTGGTATTTGCTGGTGACAGCGAGCTATGCGACTGTCGAAAATGTTTGCATTAGTTCGATTTGCATCTATTTAATTGAGTTTGGTTTCATCTGAACTCAGTCATATTTAATCAACAAAAATACTTTTCTTTGCACTTAGCTCAACTGAAATTCGCAATATGACCTGGCTGAGTTGAGCTAAATCAAACAGGAAAACGGTATAATATATATATATATATATATATATATATATATATATATATATATATATATCACTAACAAATCAAGTACAACACACAAAAAACGGCAATTTGTCCTGGTATAAGGTAGCTCCAAGAATGCAGTTTGAGGACCTTTCATACCCCCGGGCTCAAATCCTTGGATGAGTGTTTCACTTCGTTATGGACCGTCTATCACAATCTCTGATTCAGCCGCTAACTGGGAAACCTATACGGTTATAAGGAATCTATTCAATACTGTCCGCTTGCACAGTATTCGAGCTTCACATTCTCATCAGTACTGTAGAAAAACCTCGACCACCATTGCTATAGTTCTATCCTCTTTTGAGCCTGTCTAGATTTCGTTCTTTTGACTCAGTTTCCTTCGTGTCACGCTCGTTTAGTAAGCGCTCTGTCAATAAATCCGATTGTAGAGTGTACAACGGCTTCTGCTACAATCCCATCTCACTTTTTAGAATTTATTCAACTCGTTTTCTCGTCTATGGTTTACCATCGACAACATCATAACCGCTTCAGACTAGCCACCCACAGACTGTCTATCGATCGTACATACCGATACAGTAATTTCTGATTTTACTGTGCTCAGCTCAAGCTATCACGCACAATCAAACCGTCTCGTACGTCCATACACCCACGCACACACATGAATTTTGAATCCAACGTTCTCACGCGCATGTACTCGAGACATGTGACTGTTGAGTAGCCCAGACGATGCACGTCACAAACTGACTAGGCGTATTGTCGTTTTCCTGGCTTAAACTGCTGGGCACATTGAAAACCCAAATTCCACTACACGGTATTGAACATGCTTCTGTGGCTGATGAACATCAACAAATATGATAAGCAAAATTTTCAAGTGAAATTATCCAAGCGTACCTACAGCAATGGTCCTGGTGTAACGCGCTCAGGCGTAGATAGCCACGCCCATCTTCAACTGTGTAAGTGTTGAAGGTTACTTACGCACTTAGTGAGTTTGGGCACACTGGGCTTTCTTCCTCTGTCTTTGCATTGCATGCACGTGCAATCTCGCCTACGGAAGACTACCGCATCCAGCATACAGCACTGCGTTCGCTCTAAACAACCACGAATAAATATGGGTTAAATCTTAATTATGGTTGTCAGTTAGAATAATATATTTAGCAGCGTAACTCCGAGGACAACCTACTACGATCGTTTAGATTCCATTTGTTAGTCAAACTTATCAAGTATGTGAATTTGGTCTCAGCTGGATACGATGCTATATTTTACACAACTTTTCTGCCGCTCAGAAATCCAAATCATATTACGGTAGTCTATTGAACTTGAATAACTGTCGGCCACTAGAATTTACAGGTTATTTTAAAGAAACTCGATAGTCTTAATCATGTTTATCATTACAATTTTGTAATGATTCTAAGAAAGTCGGTTATTTGTGAAACGAGCTCAGGCTTAGATGGCCACGCCCATCTTTAGCGGTGTAAGTGTTGATGCCTCATTATGCACTTACTGATCTCCAACTCACTGGATTTTCTTTCACTGTCTTTGCAGATCGTTCACGTGCAATCCCCGCGGAAGAAACAGCATCCAGCATACTTAACTGGCAGTCACGTCGAAATGGGCGGGCACGTAAATAGGCAAACATCACACAGACGAACTTGGAAATAAACTGTTATGACGCTACCTTTAGGAGACGCAAAACAACCGACTATTGAGTGGGTTTTTTAGTGAATGAACATGAACGCGACTTATATGCACGCCTCACAAAAAGATCGATACAAGGAAATCAATACAAAATGAGCAAAATGGCGAATTGGGGAATAACCGGGCAGTAATAACACGGCTTTGTGGGAGCGTACATACGTGCGTTTGTGCATACATGCACACAGTGTCCGCTGACGGTTCATTCATAAACCGGTAGTCCCTACATGGAACGTAAGAAATGCATTGAAATACAGCGCTCACTAAAGCGAACATTGTTGTTCGTTCTTGGAGGGACGCTCAAAGACTAATGCAAATGATAGTCAAAACACGAAAACAAGTTGTCTGCACCTACCAGTCTTCCGAAAGGTTCATGTGAGATTATTGGTGCCCATTCCGTTTGAAATAGGACACTAAACAAATCTTTCGTAATAATTTACTTTAGCAGAGATCAAGGACTCAATACAGAAATCCCTAACTGACCTAAAATTTTCAAAAAGCTCACTTGTCACAATATGCTAACTGTGTCAGAGTTATTCAGCCCCAAACGACGGGCCTCTTAAGAAGGAAACAGATGAAGTTAAACAGTTACAACAAACCTCGCTGATAATTAACCGTAGACCGGAGAAAGGGAGTGGAGTAGAGTTAATAAATTGTGACGGTTGGGTCGTGATCCAGAAGATGCGTTTGGAGACTTAAATGTTGGCTGGTAATTAGTTTTTCAGAAGTCACGAAAACTGATAAAAAGCAATGCTAATTTGCTTTCCAACAGTCCATTCCACTTGAAGACAGTCATTATCCAGACGGACGATACATTCCTGTGGTTTACACGCCTTTGTTTATCTTATTGCTTTTGGTTTCTCTAAAGTATTTGTGTTTTTATCAATCCACAACTGCTTATAAATGCGTTCTGAGCAATCGACCACTTACTTATTCAACAAGTTGTATGTACTCTGCACCACAGTTGTACTTCAGACCTGTCGAACATATTGGGAGAAACATCAAAATTCACTCGAAAAATATCAAATGAATCATGCAGAGAAAGAAATTACTAACTTATTGAGGAGTTTGAAAGTCAATGGGTTTTTATCATTCAGTTCTTTTGTAAAATTCAAACCTGTGGGCTTTACTATACCTAGTCTTTACGGGTTACAATAAGTGCACAAACCAGGTGTACCCCATCGACCAATTTTATCTCTTATAAACTCGGCTTATCACGCAACGGCACGGCTAGTGATAGTAATCACGGACCTCGTTCAACTGTGGATTCTGGAGCACAAGTTGCCTAGCAGCTTCAGTTCATTGAGGTCATTGAAGATGTAGATATTCAACGGAAACGGATGATTTACTGGAAGTGAAATCTCTGTTCACCAACATACCCGTCGAAAACAGGTGAAATTTTTCTGTGTGTTCACTGAATGAGAATTTTTATTTATATGTATGTATGTATGTAAATATGTATGTATGTGTTTAGGTACGTATGTATGTATATACAATACCTGTTCAATGGTGATCTGACGCAAACAAGGTGTTGCTATGGGATCTCATCTGGTTCCCCTTCTAGCCAATATTTTCATGACCAAATTAGGATTAGATGATCTGATTCCAATCCTAAAGGGTTTAATCCACTATTATTGACCTGTGCGTGATGATTTGTATTGGCGAGTATCATACGAACGTGGCAGAAATGATAAATTTATTCATTGCTGCACACCCACCCATAAACTTTTCTGTTGAAACAGAAGCCGACAATAGCCTTCCTTTTGTGGGCTCTAATTTAACAAACCTTCTGGACGATTCCATCCAGAAGAAAGTTTACAGGAAAGCGACACGGACTGGGCAATATATAAACTTCCACAGCTTTGTTCCAGTCGGTCAGAAACAACAACTAGCAAGATGCCTACTATCCACAGCGACATGTATCTGCCCGGATAATACGAAGAGACTGAGTTGAGAACTGTCCGCCAGATCCTGCCAAGAATGAATGATAAAATACCGAAAAGATTCAAAAGGAATAAAAGAAATGGAAGAAAAAATCCTGTTTATCAAACGCATTTACAAAGGGGAAGCGGCAGCCGAGAGTGTTAGGAGGGTCTTTTTCACCACTTTTAGGGCCATTTTTCACGGTGCCAAAACCATAAGCTTATTCCGAACTTCGACCGTTATAAGATACAAGAGCAAAGATAAACTGCCTTTGTTTGCTTTTTCAATACCTAATCATCTCTAGTGCACCTGTGGTACCACGTTTGTGTGGTTTGAACGACAAGGGGTTTGTCTTAGAGTATTGGAGAGCACCAACTAACTTGGCTTCAACATAGAGAAAGAGCAGATGAATCGTGGTCTACCCCTGCTCATCTGTAGGACTCAGGTCACGCAGTTGATCCGACTACGTCATTCAGCGTCCTATGCGGGGATAACCAAATGGGTCAAACAAAGCCAGATATGAGACAACGATGAAGACCGAGGCAATCAGCACAAGACTGCTACGGCCAAAGCTTCATCCATATAAGAAGTATTCCAGCCTTCACACGGCGATGGTTGCAGAAAATTTAGCACATTTTTCCCCTAGATTATTTTGAGAAAGATAGTAGATATTCGAGTAGTGCAAGAATCATCATTAGTATTGGTTCCACTGGTGACAGTGATCAAGCCTTGAGGCTCAAACACCACTGGCGGAATTCATCTCGCCATATTATTCGATGCCGTCGATCGACTATCCTGGCTTTACAACCGGTTGTAAAGCCCATCTCGGAAAAGGTTACCCGCTGTGTTATTAACAATAAAATTTTACCAAAACATTCTACATGGTGCATCTGTTTTTCGATACACTCTGAACCGATCTCGGTTCTGAAACATTGATACTTACTCTCACAAACGGCTGCTTCTATCGAAATTGCTTATCTGATCTATCAGATGCCAACTGGTTAAACACGAAAATCACTGGTCAACACACCAAGTAGATTAGCAATGAAACGACTTGTTTCAACTTTGCTCACAACGATCTAACATGTACATCCGGAGAGTCAGTGGAAGCTCCTGTAGAGATAGTTCATTGGAAAATGACAACTGTCATTTTCTGATAGTTCTACCTAGGTGTACTACTAGTTAATCGTACTACAGACACGAACTCGCAATGCTCCGAATATCGAAATCCAGTAATCGGTAGATCTACTCCCAAAATACGGAAAGCAATCGAGAAAATGTGAGTATCGGGTGGTACCCAGAGAAGTGTGTATGTTGGCAGCTTCGTTCATATCTTCACAAGACAAGCTTCACAGTCACAGACAGTGAAAAGATAATGGAATGCAGTGGATGGTGCTTGCATGTGTGTGTTTGCTACTCTGTTGACGAACACAAATAATGGCCAGTTACCCATAGCAATGAAAGTGGCTGGTGCTTGATTATTGTTAATCACCAGTAATACCGTCTGGGATTGTTCAGACATAAGGGAACAAGTCCCAGTGAACGCGGTTCAGTATGAGTCGGGTCCTGGGAACAGTGATTCAATATTCAAACGCGCAATCAAACTACGTCATTGACATTTAAGCCGGTCACAGCCGTTCCGTTGCTGCTAAAGTCAAGAGAGATGAGAGCGCTTTCGCGAGTAGAGAAAGTATATGAAAATGACAATCAAATATGAATGGACAAAGTTCGTCGGGCACGCCCGGCCGGTTTCACGATGATGGCCAGCCGTCACATTTCGAACGAACACCTATTGTGTGCACAACTCTTGGGATGGCCAGGAGAGTGACGTATAGGAATACACGATGGAGGCCATAATCGATAAATCGATCGCACCCTTCCAACTAGCTTTGTCCACTCATCTTTAGATAATACTTACATAAATATCAGTACTATGTTAGCTGTTACAATCATTCTTTGCATTCCGACCCCTAGTGAGATAAATAATTAGATCATCTATCACCAATCACAGGGTTGAAGCTGCGCACATCCGGTCAGTGTCAATAAAAAATAGATGTATTTTTCAATACACCCCCCTTCACTTCGCCATCTCCGTAATTGTGAATTATGCCGAGAAACACGAAACACAACAAGTCAGTTTGGTTTGACCACGAAGCGGACCGGTTGGTCATTCTCTAACCGTCTCCGCCCCGACCGGCTACGTAATATATACAAAATCGCTCCCACCGTGAGTGTGTCACGCCTCTGTTCTTCGGAACAAGTTCCTTTGAATGGAGTCTAACAATGAAGCTTGAATTCCCGGGCATACTTAGTCGATCTAGATTCTCAGATTCCCTCTGATCTTTGATCTCCTGTGGTTTTTCCCAAATCTTTGTATAGCCCAGCAGTAAAACCTCACCGGGGTTACGTTTGAACTAACTATTTCACACTGAAGCCAACGAACAATATGAACGTACAAGCGTCAACCTAGTGAATCAGACTGTCTGTCGACCTGACACGTTTACTCAGTCACTCCTGTTTTAGCTCACTGTATCGATATGCCTCAGAAGCACACGCAAATCTGAATTCATGAACTCCAATGATCAACTCACACAGTCTAGGACTGTATGTGCAGGGGTACGTGTGAGGCACGTCAGCTAAACAGATGTCAGAATAGAGGTAACAGCGTCAACGAGTCAAACTGACAGACGATCTGGGTCATTAGACTGACGCTGGTATGATTGGGTCGATGAGGACTTGTGGGTAGAAATTTGCTTGCCATTTACTTGGCTGTAGCAAAGTTCTGTGCAATCTTTTTACGCCTGAGCAGCACGTTACGCTTGTCATTTATATCCCTGTCACAGTATTCTGAATTTCAAGGATTTTCATCGAATAACTTTCATACACTGGTTTTGTGACGTGATTAGTAGACTTTCGATAAGCATCCCCATACACCTTTGATTTTCGCTGAAAAAATCATAAAAATATATGACAGCCAGCATGGTTAGCCTGGTAGTAAAGATCTGTCTAGAATGAACAAGAAAATTAAGCTTGCCTTGTAAATAACCACCGTCTTACTGTTCCGTTCTGGATCTGTGGTAATCACAAGAAGTTTCTCTCTGGCATAATTTACCCAGTTCTTTTGTTCTCAGGGTGCATGAAACTCTGGTTTCTAACACAGGCTGTTTAACCACCGTGCCACTTTCCCGTGTTCCTTCTATCTAATCAAACTTATTCATTTATAAACCGGCTCCCACGACAGTCTGCCCAGATTTATTCGCCTTTACTCGGATCCGTATTCAACTTATTTGTGTGTCTTGTCTTGTCGTGTTGCATAACACCCCTACTGTTTCCATGCGGTCTTCACTCTGGTTTGTTTTTCGTGCCTTCATAACCACGACTCACGTTTGTGATACCGTCTGCACAATGACTCTTTGTGTTGCGCATTTGTCCGAGCCACCTTCGGCCATATTCTCTCCTCTGCTACATCCCGGGATTTGCATCGCCTTTTCACACAGCCACTGTCAGCGGATCATGACTGGTTATCCTTTCACACCGGCCTCGTATAACGGCTTATCCTTTTTGTTTAATGCTACTTGTTCTTGACTCAATCTGTGTACGCTTTCTACTCGTTTCACACGTGACTTGACCCTGTTTAACTGATCTACTTATTATCTTTTGGGTTGTCCGTAATTTGATTTATATGTATATTGATACTTGAATGATACTGCTCAATACACGTGAAAGAGCAAGTTTGTGTCCTCTGACTTAGGACTCGGGGCAGGTTATTCTGTGAGTCACCCAATTACAGAACGACAATCCGGTATACAGGTACTTATTGTTCAACTCACTATGGCACATCCCACTGAGGACTCGGTAGTCGTGAACTGCCGATGATTCCCAACAAGGATAGGACAAAAGTGCAGTCCTTTTCATGATTTTCAATGGTGACCTGAATCATAAAACCTCCTTATGAATCACATTATGTAAAATCTTATCTCCTATGACTTACACTGCTCATAATTTTTTCGTCATTTTAGGCGACCATCGACGGTTACGTTATGGCTACATTATGGCTATCATGTGCGATTCCAATACTGGTTCATTCGTAATAAGATCTCAATAAATAATGCAAGAAAAATCATGGTCCACTCTTGAAGAAGAAATCTGAAAAACTGACGCTTTGATTTTCGACACGAAAGAATGAATCACTCAAAAGTTTTCGGGTTTGTGGAAATAGTACCTTAACGTTTCAGTCCGTAGTAGACTCCAAACGAACGACATGCAGTCTTACGGCCTCTAATTCTTCGAGAAAATAGTAGACGCAATGTGTCATACGTTGATTACTGGTTTGCCAGCTTACTGACTCACAATTCTCACATGGAAGTTTAATGTGAATTTGAAACCAAGTAGTGGATGGGCTAGTTAGTATTCATCTCGACTATATTGGTATTGACAGAAAATGCAGGATAACAGTTTATTTCACAAGAATGGATATTCAGATGTTTACTTCTGAAAAGGAAATATTCACTTATACTAAAGATTTCTGTTACAGATGAAGAACCTATCTGGGCAAAAATACTTACTTTGTTGACTGGTTGTATGTTCTATGCCACCAGCTATCAGTAGTCTGTTGACACCCCATTCATATCACGAAATTCGCAGTTTCTGAAGGCTTCTTTCTTAAAGTAACCTTGCGTGCTAATACGAGACGATTCGTTGTCGTCCGGAGTAATCGGGAGGCATTATGGTGGTTTTGATGGCCCATGATGTCAGAGCCATTAGAAAACTTGATATGACTGTCATTTAAGAGTTCGAAGTGAGTTACTGCATCCAGAATATTTGGCGTCGGTCCCTGTGATATTGATGCTATAGGCTCGTTTAAGCTGACCATTTCATTTTAAAATAAGCTGGCTGTAATTATTTAGATTACCAATGAATTGGTGAGGCCAGGTTTGTAGCTGCGCATGATATAGTATTCGATGCACGTTTTCTCTCATCTTGTTTAGCTGACTGAATTGGTTACCGTCAATGGTCCTCAGTTCGCAAAACAAGATACCAGGTCTTATTTATGAACTATGGGTAAATGTAAATCCTGGACAACAGAATGTAATGCTGTGGCCAAGTGTAAGGTAAGGCTTTTCAGTTGGGCATGGGAGAAAACAATTCAGATATCGATTTATCGGGCTGAAGTTGGAGGAACGCTGTCGGAAGAACTCTGTTCGTATATCAAACCCCGAGTCATCGAGTCGTCAATAATTTGCCGGCAGAAATGAAGATTGATCTACCTTTTCGGATAATGCTAAACGTTGCCCATTCATTATTAGAAACCAGATGCCCAGATCAACGTACACATCGATACCAAAACTAAGCAGAATTATCAACATCGACTGTACCCATCTTTTCGGGGGCTTTCTTCCGTATCAACAAAAATGTTCGGTGTTCGGAATTCAGAACCGTCACACAGTTATTTTGATTATGGACAGGCAATTGCCAGCCGACCGACTGATGCCGGATTAATGCCCAAACGCTGCTTGAAAACTGTCTGTGGAATTCAATTTGAGCCTTCACTTGTGCGCCGTATCGACAACAGTTAATTCAATACTGAAATGAACTAGTATCTTCCAGGAGTTATATTGAGATGGCAACGGTCATTCCCCAGTATATTCGGCTCAACTGAAAATGATGGCATCAGTTATGTAACAGTTTAGTTTGCACGATGCGGCTGTTGATGCCAAAAGGCGCTTTCCAGGAACAGAAGACTTTCAAGATAAGATTCTTGTGAGTGCTCGTCTGACGAGACGAAGAAAGGAATCTACAGTGTTTTTGCTAAAAGTTACCACTGTTGAACTCTGATACCCAGTGATTCCAGCTGATGAAGTCGGAATAACACAGTGTTTTAAGTTCATCCGTCCAATACATTCCGATAATGATAGTGCACTCGATTTTGGTCAATTATTAGCTGAGCAATGATCATTCCAGTGTTCTGCAGCTGTGAAGCGACTTCTTCATACCTTGATCTGTTTGAACTTCCGCAGAAAGTACCAAAATCGTTAACAATATTATTTACGGTGTTGATAAATCATACAACGATCATTCCTGCTTTCGCATTACTGAATACCCTATTTTACGAATAGATTGTTTCGATTTGCCTCTTACGTTGAGCCAGCTCATGAAAAATAAACGGAACAATTTCATCAAATAAGTGGCACTAAGTGATCCGTTTATGCTCTCCGGCATCCCATGCAAACCGTTTTCGTAGGGAAAAGCAGTATGCTTCTATAGCTTTCAATAACGTATACCAAGCTGACGTCCAACAAATGGTTTTTTGTTCTTCCAGCCTGACACATGAAGAGGTGGAATGAACAGAACATTCTGCGTTTATTACATCATGAAGGAAATTTTTTAGTCCAATGATCAAAAGGCCCGAGAACCTTCTCGTTAAAACATAGTAAACACATCCGTCCAGTCTGTTTGAGTATTCACAAGAAGACACTACATGAAACAGAATTACAAAAAATAATGAAGCTACAACATGGTGAACACATCTATTTGAGTGTGTACAGGAGAACACTACATGCAGGGGAATTACAAACGAATTATGGTGCTTGCATTCACACAAGTAAAATCGGTACTTGTTCACGCCTTCGATATCCACCAGTCTGAATGATATTTTCCACTTACCTGAAATATCTGGTGCAAAATTTCTCATGGGCTAGATTCATTTAACAAGTAAAAGCAGTTGAGCACAGGTCTTACCGTTTCGCGTACTATTCAGTGTTACATGACGAAACTCAGTGTTAGTCTACTTCTGCGGACCACAACTATTAAAGATTTTCTAGTTACTTTCCCAGGTTCAGATACTATCTTCGCGTGTGGTTAAAATTTATAGCTCACTGATCTAATCTATGTTGTGGAATTATACTAGCTTTTATTACTATGATTTCTAAGCTATTTATGTGTTGTCGAATCATGTGGAATTTGAGTGGCACATAGCAACTCCGACTGTTGAATCCAACGTTATCTAGAGATCTCTCTTGTATCTCGATGGAATCGACAGACAACAAGGCGACAGAAAACGAGACCCGGTGGTATGATTAAAATTACATAGCCCAAGACTGCGTGCATTATTTCTTTCTCAGAAAATCGAATCTTCCAAATTCATTAGTTTTAGGCAGAAATTTTAGGGACACATAAACATCAAACTCGGTGAGCAAAACGGAGAGAAACGTTCATTAGCGCGACGGTTGTGCGAGTACATCTTTTCCCGGAGTTGGCCTAAGTAACCCTGTTGGTATTCACTCACACAGTTCACACTCTCACTGATCGTAATACGATTGAAACATTGTTCCCTATCGATTCACCAATATTGGAATACGGGTTCACTTAGTATATTGTAAAACTTTGTGAAAATGACACGTGTACAAATTAGAACAGCTGAAGGATGCTGAATTTCAGATATGAGAATGTTTCGTGGGAATGAGTAAGTAGTATCGGGGTAATCATGAGAGATATGACAAAAAAGCTTGAGTCAGTTGCTTGGCTTATAGAATTGACTTTCTTCAAAACTGGATCTATCACTCTTTCGGAAGGACTGGTTCTGTCCACTTGATATACCAACACAGTAACTCAGCCGAATATCACATCACTCATGATGACCAAGAAACATGTGGGCCAGAAGCTTCTCTTAAAAATTGAAGAATTTTACCACGTTAGAGCAGAACAAAGATTACGGAGAATTATGTCTACTGAAGTGAATATAATTTGGCAATAGAAATAGCAGTCAAAAATGGGTTCGTCAATCAAGGGCAACATTGATATAGCAAACTATCACAAGTATCCATATGGTTATTTGCATAATTTCTATCGAACAACCCACACAGCGTGTAAAACCTTCGGAGAAAGTACGTAGAATAAAATTTAACATTCAAAGTCGCATTGTTTCAGTTCATGAGGATTCCGCAACAGTAACAATTTGTAAAAGCACTATGAAGCTAAATCATCTCAGTTGTTTGAACTCGCCAGCTCCAGAACACGTTAGTCGAGTTCAAACGAGGGAGTTCATCGCTGAGTTCTTGAGTGAGAGACCCACAAATAAACTGTCAGTCTATTAGATCTGAAGACCATTTTTACCATGGATCTGCTTAATGTTAACAAGACACTGTCCGATGTTTATTACGCACAGATTTTCGACATTCATTCATAACGATCTGTTTGTCATAACTAAAACTGACGCATCATGATAAGAATCGCGTCGCTGAATACTAACCACTCGGAAGAGCTGGCTGGGCTAACACTTGGACCAATAAGTTTGCGGGCCCAAATTTGGCTATGATCACCGTGGTATCCTATGTAAACGGTTGTTTTGGTACCAATAAATCGAGGTAGTTCGAAAACAGAATAGTCTTCCCATGGTAACTTTCGGGGCGTATCAAAACATTTACGTCTGCATTCCATCAACACATGGAGCTACTTGTAGTAATGGAGTGGTGTTTCGGTTCAATAATCGTTTATTATTATCATTGGACACTTACGCAGCAACCCGGCAACTTCATCCTCTGTTCATGAATAACGCCACATGTACAAATCCGAAGAACTGGCTCCGTATCATTGGTATAACTGACAAAAGTATATGACTGCGGATGTATAGATAAACGATGGAGGCAAAAATTGTAAAGTATTACAGCCATTGGTAAAGCTGATTCTGTTCCATTTTTGTGGAATGTGCCTTATCAGTATGTTGGAAATACACCACAATACAGAGCCAAAGCAATTTTGATTCAGCACAGTTTAAAGCTTTACGAGATTCGTAGTGAAACTGAGATGTTTAAGTAGCCCACATCTAAGCTCTGTAATTTCTCCTTTTTACCTTTTAGAGGTAAACGCCATGAACAAACCGAGAAACTCGGATGACTTTTGAGACCAAACCCCTCCTGACCATGATTGATCATCTATGTTGTTCGAATGAACCCTGGACACACTTCTTCTTCCCTTGAGCCTCCTCACTCGGTACAGTTGTTCTCTGGTTTACCGGACGGATTCACTCGTTAGTATACGATATCTGCCGTCTGTGCTTTCTATCTTGTGTTCCTTACCGAGCATATTCCTCTGTGAAGTGTGTGTGGTATTACTCGTCGGCACGCGGATACCTAAACAGTTTTGTGACTTACTGACACCACTACCCATTTCAGACGACCCACACCCTGGATTATTGTGCCACCCGGTTCCTCATCGCGTTAGAAGTACTGGTAACGTGAGTTCCATTGTTGTGTTCCTTACGCACCTGCCTACTGGTCAGGAAGGCGTAGGTGTTATCAGAAGGCCCGTTTTTGGAATATAGGTCATTGAAATGTATACCACGTACGTGAGAAACAGTACAAGTACACCAAACCCAATCAGAATTACCATATCTACTGCAAGTTCTGCTCTGGACACTCCACATCTCGCAGAGTATGGATGAAAGTCGAGTGTGACTTACGAACTTGTCTTCTATCTAGTCTCATAGGGAAGTACCGACTAAGTACCCTCCATCGAAAGAATAAAGAAAACCCGAGTTGGTAGACAGATGCGACAGTGCGTTCTAAATATCGTGGTACCGAAACTGTACCGATGCGAGAAATACACGGACTACGAAAGAACACAACGGTGAAGCAGAAAGCACCCGCGAGAACATACAGTACTGCGAGCACAAACCGAAAGTGAGTGATTCAAAAACGAGATCAACGGGATCCTCGGAAAGTCGGAAAGTACGCAAGCGAACAAAACAGCGCGGTCAGAATCGAACGTCAAAAATGATCGTAGAGAAAAATAAATCCAAAATGGTACTCAGAAAACCGTCTTTTTCTCAGCACGATTGGAGTCACTATGATAGTTTAGGGGAGCAGGGGAGCAAGCACGTTGCGTGGAGACACGATCTGTATTCGGTACAACATATCTGATATGGGGAATATCCGCATGAACTACATCGGAGTGGACTAGTTTTCTCCGCACATGAATATCACTTTTATTGCATGCAAAGTCACAAGCAACATCCCAAATGAGGCTGAATGAGTTTTCCGCAAGTGTATTCTCGAGAATTCCTTGATCACAAAAACCTAGAACTAGTTTCTGAACGAGAGGACTTTTTCAACATAATTTGCCCGAAGGTAATTGTAGTCACCGCAGAGTATACCACAGAGAAGTCGCGATAAGAAATCGTCAAGTCTCGGTCCAGACTGCTTCTTCATAAGGGAATATTTGTAACGGGCATTGAAACGGGGTCCTTCAGGTTTTGTCTAGAATTTCCGGTGTATCCATCAACGAAATTTTCATGTGTAAACCTAAGGCCCAGATGTAGTCGAACAATTTTCAGCTTACGTTTTTTTTGAAAGCCTATTGTCAGTGTTAAAGACGATCACAATCTTCGTAGTATCAATGAAGTAAGGTTTCTCCAAATTCCACGAATCCGAGAACGGTTTAACAGCACCATCAATCCAAAAGAGGTCAAGAGCACGAATCAAAGTAGTCGTTCCACAGGTTTGAAGCAGTGACACCAGATGTTATGCTCAAAAAACGACACTGTAGTGGGAAAGTAATGTAGTCCGTCATTAGAACCGGACTGCTACAGTCTGAAATCCGCACATATAGATTCGAACGAAACAACAACCAGTAAGCCTCAAGGGCAATCATAGTCAATCGGCTTGGAGCACATGACTCGCTGGCCAGTTTAAATCGACATGCACAAATCTGCACGTGACGAGTGTACAACATTCATTGCCAGCGCGTGACACATGTTCGGCCCGGTCAAGAAACAACAAGGTATTTCACTTACAGCATATTTCTTCGAAGGTTTCTGTGAAGTCACAGATTCCTCATCTCAATTGTAAATGAACTCATCACAGCACATTGTCCGTTCTGATGTTTGATATCTATCGACTTGCAACCGTCAAATGTCACACATGATTTCGCAGCATCACCAGAGGAGATTTCATGTCGTTTTGCTATGAAACTGAGGCTAGTAGACTAACCCTGGTAATCCCTGAGTTGCAATATTTTCACCATCTCCACCAAAGTCATCAGAGGATTCGAAATCATCGGGTAGCTATTCATCAAGTGTCGAATAACTTCCTGCTCCGGACGAAGACTTTTGTTGTCCAGTGCTAGTTTTACCCTCATTCGAATTATCTGAGAAGATGCAGGTCCGAATGCTACGATCAAATTCATTAGATCCACTCTGCTCAAAGTCCAAATTGTTCGACCAAAATTTGTGTTGGCGTGATTCGTCTATGTATTGTTTTTGACCTACAGAGTTAAAATTGTCATCCACTTGTTCCACACTCAGCCACGATTCCAATTCTGCCTCCGCTGAAGCTCTCTGACTAGAATCATTGCTGAGATTTGCACTAATGTTTTGCATTACCTCCAACGGTTTTGAACGCCTCCTTCATTTCTACAGCTGATTTCGGTTCTGGTTCCGTGTTCGTTGGCTCATCAGATTGTGCTGTTCCTTCATCTATTGATTTCCGCATTGCCTACTATTCGGCTGCAGCTGAATCAGAACTGATCAGAATGCTGACTTGAACAGCGTGGGACATTAGCTGATTTGCATAAAAACAAGATGCGGTACAACGAGGCAGGTAATTCCCATCTCGAGGCAACACAGACAAGTGGAGTTTTGACCCGTTTTGACTGATCCGATCAGTAGGGAATCGGTCACACACAAAAGTCAGTTGTGGTATAGGCCCGGCAACCCAGTACCACTCAATCTCGGGGTTTTCGTAACCAGATATGGCGAGACATGTGAGCAGTTCTGAGAATTTACATTTTTTATTGTCTCGGTGTACCCACATCAAATGAGATGGCTTACAGTCAACCTGAATAAAACGAAATCGTTTTGTTGATGTCTGACTGATCCTCGTACCTGCATCTACGATGCTTCAGTTCACAAATCTCCATCGATTTGCTGTACTCATCCACTATTTGTGTAAACAAACCATTTAATTGATGTTATTTATGTATGATTCGATTGCTGACGGTGGTATCCGACTCTGGTTCGGTAGTGAACTCAGGCAATCCACGATTATGCAAGTTTGTTGTCCACACGATGCACCGAAAATGAATTGGCCCACCCAACTCCATAGAGCATGATCGACTCAGCCAGTTATACGGATTGAGCAAGTTTCTGTCGGAAACCGTTACTTGTTTGTCTTTACCTAACACCAGCTGGTTGAACAGAAGAGGATGTGTGAAACTCTCGTTCACTATAAATCCAATGCAGTAGAATATACCGAAATCGAATTTCTAAATTTGAGTTTAAAGAAGAATGAAAACCGTTCCACATGAAATGACACCAAGAAAATAAATACAATGAGCACTATTATATTGGTAATTTTTGTGCATCCTTAAAAACCGACAGACTTGACTTACGTGTTCTAGCATCCATCGATCTGAGGGAATGGACAATTACGAAGTATTAGTTCGGACCCAGTTTCTCTACAATCTGATCTGACACTTGACTTTATCTTTATTCGATGTTCATTTCGTAACACTTCTCACATGAATAGAGAATACACAAAAGTTCTGTTAACTTCAGCCCTGACACACTTTCGGTATTGGCTTATCCTAGACATTGAGCTTTTTTCTACTCCTCGTCAGTAGCGGTTTGCGTGTCACTTTTCGGTCCTACCAGTGCTCAGATTTGATTACCGATTCGACTTTTCTCCACCTTATCATTGGGATGGGTTTATTCTGTGTATTGCTTCTCTTCGTTTACATAAAAAGACACATCCGAGGGTGGTTGACCTTTCGTCTTCTACAAAGAACTTTTAACAGACTGGTGAGAATCAGTTTTAGTTGCTCCTAGGATTTGAAAAAAATTCATGGTTCTATTTTTGTATTCAGAACCTAAAGTGTTGACTGTCTTACAGCAGATACCTGACCATCCAGACTCAAGACATTCTCTTGATCCTACTTTACGTTAAGATGTGTCTATCCGCCGCAGAATCTCAGAATTCGTCTTCTCCAATCAAACTTGACTTAGTATTCCACGAGTAGTTGTGCTGCTCGCAGTTCGCTGTTCGTAGAAATTCTTACTGTTTCCCTAGAAATCAGATATTTGTACACGGGACCTGTGGCCAAGTTGTCATCTATGAGTATGTTGTTAGTGCGACAGAACTCTGTGGAGCACCTGTCTTTCAACAGGCACATCAGCACAAGTGTTCAGTAGACCTCAAAGCCACGGAAATGAACGAAAATTGATGCTCAGTTCTGCCTTCCTGTCTGCTAACTTGGAAGTATGACAACAGATGAGAACTGTCAAAATTTTAGTGATATAATATGATCTGCTGGATGAGTAATGTCGATGACACTAAGTAAGTATGCGTCACTAATCAATATATATATTAGTTTTAAAAGGTTAATTTGATAGCCCATAAAATAGATGAAATACATTGACAGCCTCACCATTGCACTCGATTATTTTTCCTGTGTCCGACTTTCACGAGATCCATAAAATCAATGATCCTAGACAAGCACGAAGACGCGCCTACATATCATGATAAGTGAGGCTGTGTATTCACACAACTCAATCACCACACTGCCACCATTATTCTTACTTCTCATCCTATTTCCCATGCGGATGATAACTTTGAATTCTTAGTTGGGTTGCTGCTGCTGTGAAGTGGTGATAAGAGAAAGACCGCATTCCATGAACCGTCAATTGTTATTCCGACTGAACTAGATTCATTGAGGTCTCTCAAATTCAGGTGACCAAAGTGAATATCCAAGATTAAACCACAAGCGAGTTAGTGATAAAAGCTGTGCTATTGGATGAACTATCGATGACTAAGTATTATATTAATTTATATTTGACTTAGGCTTTCTAGCCAAGGCTTTTCTAATTTGACCGACAAGGCAGGTTTATTCACGACGAACGAGTTACTGTCAGTTCATGTACGACTAAGGGTTCACTTGACTTAGCCACCACTCTTGGTAACACAGCACCTTTGTATGTACAATTTGCAAATCCTATTGTTGTTCACCGTTTACTCAAGCAGACAACGCTACGCAGTTTTTCTTGTGAGAATGCCGACAAACCATTAAGTTAAATTCTAGCCACTGCTTTCTTCCGCAGTAGTGATACCAGAAATTCAAAGCACCGGGTTTTTACGTATTCCCGAGGAACATTAGGCACAAGTATTCCTCGAAATAGGCTGGACTGATATATATGCCATTGTAAAACTGGAGAATAATTCTGGATCAGTTGACGATGAATTAGTCACTTCAATCATAATCTCCCTTTCATATATATGCAATAATTTATTCGAATTCATCTTTGACATTTGGCGATTCCTTTTCATATCACGGTTCAGTTGGTTCAGTGAATAAATTTACGTTGACGAAAACCGGTAGCTTAGCGAATAGAAAATGTTCGGCAAAAAGACTCCTTGTTGTTCTAAGATGTACCAAGCTCGCGTACAACCAATCATCGTACAAAATATGAGGGACAAAATAAACTTAGCCACAAAGCCAAGTTGTAAAATGTGAAGAACTTGCTGTCTATGGAACTGAATATATCTTGCTGATTGATTCGGTCGGAGTTGACCGGTTAGTGATCACCGCAAGTAGATCCTTTTGGTAATCACCCAAAATGCACGGCAGTCTTATTTAAACTTCTCGCAGTCCACCGGGTAAAACGAAGGCTCGGTACGGAACTCATAGTTATTGTTTAGTTCAAGTGAACTAGATTCCTCTCGGGTATCAAGTGACCGTTTAGAATTATCGTTTGAGTGAAGTTTATCAACCAGTCATAATCACCCAATTGTTTCCGCAGCCAAACATAGTTTGTGTGGACCAATTTTATTCAAACAGCTTGGGGAAGAAGGCCAAGCTATAGCTTTGGAAATCCAGATTTCTTCATCAGACTGAAAAGAGAATTCAGTTATTTAAACAAGCAAGTTGAACATGACGCTCTTCACTTCGCTCTGGATATTACGTGCAATCAGAACCCCGGTGGATCGGACCGAATGCAGATCAATAACATCACAAACACATGAGTACACGGTGCGTGGTCACAGCGAATGCGACTTGACGAAGCACTTTGTCCATGTCATGTTGATAACTGAAAGTGCACCATTCATGATCATGACAGTTTTCTTGCTTGTCCAGTGGAATCCACTGATCATACTGTGTGTCCGTATGGGAGACTGGAAAACACAGAGTTTCATGCTTCAAAGACCATTGTCATAGAGCAGTTTTCGATAAATAATAATAAGCACAATTTCTGAGTTTGACATCGGAGTTAGGTAGAATAACTTGAATGGGAGAGTGTCCGCAGTGGCAGCATCCCCACAAAACCACATCAGCCCCTATTTAATATTGGTCCAAGGTTTTCTCCAGCTCCGAACTGAACCGGATTATGGGAGCCATTGAACAACTTGAAATAATGACCACATCTGAAACTGGCCCACCGATGTGCACTGTGTCCAAAGGTGTTGACAAAGCCGATAACCGCTTCAATCCCTATCTAGCTCCCAATTGTGGCAATACAGTTGTGTACTATCCATATCTAGTTGAATCTTAGACCACGAAACCTTTAGCGAAGTCGATGTACCGACCAATGCTTATTTGTTTGATTTCCTTCTGACCTCGTGATCTTTACTGGCATTGAAATACTATCATCTGACGTGGCTTGTAAAAAACAACTTTCATCCTAGGGGCAAATTCGTTTGTTTGCCATTGAACCAGATCTACCTAGGTGGTAACATTTCGCTATTCTGTTACCAACGGTCGGACACTATTCACATTCAGCTTGATCATGATTAAGTGGTCCACGCATAAATGGTCACATCGTACAGCTGGACGCAGATGTGAAAACCAAAAACTATTTACAAACAACAGGTGATAATGAGTAGGAAGAATCGTCAGAAATTTTATCGTTGAACTTTGCTAACATATGATACGTGATACGCAAATTAGTAGTTTTTGTGCAAACTTCCTATGTACCACTTCGAAAAGACTATCATGTAGTTTTAACTGAAAATATCTCAGAACCATGGTAGTGACTGGTATCATGTATAAACATGTCACAGCATCATTGTTCCGTTCGGGATTCGTTATAGTACTGCTTTTATTTGTATGTATGTAGGAACAATATCAGGTCGCCATCTTTCAACAAGCAAGCAAGCATGCAATTAGGACGCCTAAGACGAGCACACCAATCAAGTCAATTAGCTGCAAGCTCAGACCAAGCAAGATCCATCGGTACAATTAGTTTGATGGGAATAAACTACCAGTCTGGCCGGATGATTGAAGGCTTGAATTTGCATCGCAGTTCTCATGATCTCGTACACACTGAGCCAGGTTACGTGGTGCAACTTCCCACATGTTTAAACAGCTCCAGCCACTCATCTTGCCATGGCTGACTCACTGTTCGTTATGTTCACTGTTGTGTCCACAACCGGTAGCAGAACACGTAATGGTGGCGTTGCGTTTATTTATGCGATTGTAAACACAAAACCCGGCCGTAGCCAGCGACTAAGCGGCAAACACGCAAGCGAGTTGGCATAAAGAATTAAACTACTTGTGCCGTCACGCGCAGCAGAGGAAGACCAATCAGAACACAGCAAAATCGATAGGTCAATACTGCTGGCGCTAAAGCTTGGGTAAAGATCAAGGCAAATTGGGAGTATGTCCATTCATGAGAGGAATACTGATCGGTTGTCCGCGTAGTGTGCGAGACCCTAACCAGACACAACATTCACAAACAGAGTAACACTTACATACACACACCATGTAAATACGATTCAATCCACTCTAGTATACAGTTTTTCACTGGAGATTCCTATCACGTTTGCCTTGTAAATACGTCTATACTATTGCCAACACACACACTTCACTGAGTACCACCTGACTTCTGTGTCTTCCTGATTACGTTGCGTGGTTTGAGCGTACAAGTGCCAGTTACTGGATCTCCTTCAGTTCCGAATATATACGATGGAACTACAAATGTGTTAGAGGTAAATACTGTGCCAACGGATGATATACCACTGAACAAATATCACCTAAATTGTTATTTTATTCGATTTTTTATGCCTACCCCCGTGAATTTGACCAACATGACCAGTTTACTCTGAAGAAATGTGACCATATTGATTTGCTTATCATTAGGAGTGCTGTATGAGTACCTCGGTAGCTCTATTCGACGAGTCCGCAGTTAAATGGAACATTATTGTTATCTCATTTGGCAAATCTCTCTATCAATTATTATCAAGAATTCTGACATAGTTTTTCGGCGCGTCGGAATCCAACTACTGCTCTTGTGTTCAATTGTGCATATAGAAATTCTGCCCCCAGTCAATGGGTAGTCTTTCGTTAAACACATTGCGCAGTGTTCTTCGGGAATGGGTTCAATCCCATAGCTTCACATTTCTAATATTACTACGGAAAGTAGTAGTAGTAGCTAGCATTTAACTCGATGGTTTTCGGAATTCTCCTGAGCAAAATTGCGTTGGTGTTCGGGGAAGGATGATAACGTCACATCATGAATTAACGATTTCTTCAGCGGCCCCACCTCCCTTCCACCTATCTCATCTGCACGGAAATTCATGAACTTAATCCGGGAAACCAGACGCAGTTGATCCTTCACCGGCGAGGCTTTCAGTAACACAGCTGAAAGATTTTCATGTTACTATTAGATTCCTCAATATGACACTCTGCTAACAGCTTCAGACCTTTCACGGTTGGACGAATTTTGTCTGCACGAATGCGTTTGTTTTATATCACAGGGTACAAGCTTATCGATATACTTCGGTGAGCAAAAATCAATGGTGATCATTGCGATTTTGATTACCTGATCACCACAGTACAGAGGCGAGGTTTCAGGAATTGAGAAAATAACTTCCGTGACACAAACTTGGACATAGAAGCCAATAGAATTGGATTGCACGATGTATTCCGGACCATTTCGCTGCATCTTCACTAGTAAAAACTGCGGTCAAAGTGATCGTTTAAAAATGGGAAATTGGACGTTCTCATGAGACCAAAGGCAGAGGCCCCCACACACACGCACAACTAATGGTAGGTAGTATTAGTTCAGTGGGAACAACAATTGACGGTTCATGGAATGCGGTCTTTCTCTTATCACCACTTCACAGCAGCAGCAACCCAACTAAGAATTCAAAGTTATCATCCGCATGGGAAATAGGATGAGAAGTAAGAATAATGGTGGCAGTGTGGTGATTGAGTTGTGTGAATACACAGCCTCACTTATCATGATATGTAGGCGCGTCTTCGTGCTTGTCTAGGATCATTGATTGTATGGATCTCGTGAAAGTCGGACACAGGAAAAATAATCGAGTGCAACGGTGAGGCTGTTAATATATTTCATCTATTTTATGGGCTATCAAATTAACCTTTTAAAATTGACGTATGTTTCGTTTTATGTATAAATATGCATAAATGGGATTCATGGGCGTACTAGAGTCCTTAGTAGAAAGACTCCGTTGTCCGGGCACACCAGTTTCAGTTTATCTTAAGCGTACATTTCGTATGAACTAAACGTTTTTCTCACTGGCTACAAGCAGCGTGTTAGTAGTTACTATCTGCATGTGAATCTCTCCCCAGTCATTCCCTTGTGTTGTTGGCATAAAGTTGGTCATTTCACTGAATTCAGTCCTGATTCGTGATTGGTCCTTAATTCAATCTGACAGTAGCGTGACGATATGGTTTTATTTAATTCGCATTGATTTGATCTTACTCTTTCATGTGATTAGAACTGTTTTATCCGTTTCCCTCTTTCTAACATTGACCTGCATTTGTTTAAATGAACATATGACGCCCCCGCCTGGTTTAACGGTATATCTGACTATCCACGACCTGTCTCGCTCGGTTCAAAATTTGGCTGTATGTTTTGCTTACTCATTGTTCATTAACGCTGTACCGATTTTAGAACCGTGTTTCGGATTAATACGTCTATCAGTCGAAGTCTTTTGAAATTTGTTCGAGATGTGAAGTAAGCCACGCCGAGAAGGAGCACCCTAGAAAGGCTGAAAGCAGCTAGGTCGTACGAATCTGAGTGGAATTCAATCGAAACGGTCAAAGTTGACAGTCGAACGGATTTCGCTTACATTAAGTTTAGTAAGGACCTCCATCCATATGTATTGAGGTGAACGGGAGCGGTCAGTAGCATGTTCAACGGTTTTTTTTAACTCCCGATAAGCGTCCTTAAAACCAAAAGTATTCCATGCTTTTTATCCTTACTGTCATATTCCAAAAATATATTAGGTTTTCATTCAAAAATCTGGATAACTTCATGTTTCACTAGTACACACATACACACACGTAACACATTTGAACTTGCTCTAGGGTGATCACCGTCTGCCCTGCGACCAATGTGCCGTACGCCCACCTCAGCCAATGCAGCTCCAGTAGGTTGAATGAATATCGTCTCACCCATGGCTCCGTGAGGAGCCAACTTTTACGGCCTCATCAAACTTGTGGACACAAGGGACGAGGTACTCGTGGTACATCTGTCCTACCCTTCTCAGTCATGACTCAAAGCCGCATACAAACTAAGTGTGGAATTTCATTTCAGGATTTCGATGCAACACACTAAAGCTAAGGATATTCTCCAGGAGTCTAGGCCTTTTATACGGCGTCGATCTTGCCTTCAGTAAGATGAAACAAATTAAATAGATCAGTGAGGGATGGTCCTATCACTGGAATTGACACAAAAGCTGGATTCCATCAGCCGACGTCGATTGTGCCGTCTGAGCCCTAAGCCAAACCATAAGACAGAAATTTGCAGATCAAGTAGGTCGTGTGGCGCCTCAAGATGCCCTTTGCGTCACAACCCTTTACTTCACCCAAGCTCTGTGGCCGAGCACTCTTCTACCGAAAGGCATGCAGAGGTTGCTCGCCGTCTCTCTTAATTTGATGAGGAGCGTAGTACTTCGTTGGGAGGTACTCCTGGGAGTGGTCTACTTGTTTGGAGTATTTGCTTCCTGCTCCTCTGGTTGGAGGTTCGAACGCCCGATATTGATGGAAGTGGAACATGACTTGCTTACCGCCTGCAAGCGGTGATCTTTAGAGCGTCACTTATGAGACGGACTGTATAATAACCCATCAAAGGTGCAGCAAGCACATTCAGGTGTAGTCATGGGCAGGTGGCTATATTAGATGTACAGTGAAAATTGACTCACCACAGTCAATGGGAAGTGACCGTGGTAGTTCAAGTCCCCGGGACACAAGGAGGGCAGAGAGGGACAGCAAAGATGACCCAGACAAATGAACAACAAGATGAGGAATATCACATTACCAGTAAAGAATTGGTCCTAATAAGACAGTACGAAAATGTTTTCTTATCTGAGTAAGTGCTTTTGAGTTGTTTTCAACGGATGCCGAGGGTGTTTGTTGTTGGAAGATATTCGCAAATAAAATTTAAGGTACACATACTTTCAAAGTAACCCGAATGTTCCCAAAGGGTGGACATAAAGACTTTCCAGATCCAACTCACCCGAATAATTTCTCAGAGATTTTCCAAATACAGTTGTCCCCCATCAAGAAGCACTCCTGGGAGTCCTTCAACTTATTTCTTTCTGAGAGATGCCACATTCAGGTGGGAAAATATTCAACAAAGTAGCACTTTCTTTTACAACAAAATTGTTCTTTGTGAGGAGAATATTGAAATCAGGGAGGTTGCAATCTGAAGGAGGGGCGGGGTGAATACTATAGCTAAACCTAAACTGGAGAATGAAAGGTCAAAACGATGTTGACTGCATCGATTAGAGAACCCCAGAGTCGACTGTCAGTACATGCATACACGGCTTAAATTGATCATAGGACACGTATTTCTATAATCGGAACACTGGATGAAGGCCAACATGTTTTCGGCGACTTTATTCTGAAGTCAACACAATCACATTTGTAAGACACAAAAATTATAGAAAACTTATCAGAAAAGTTAGCTGTATCACATCCGTCGCCCGTGAAATGTAGGAGTGAGGATAGCAGGATGAGTCAACTCTGACAAAATAAAACTTTCCCGAATTACTGGGTTGCGTAACGCATGACGAATAACTTACGTCACTATCCTGCTCATGTCTGGTGTAATCTACTTTTGGCTTAGGCAGCTGGAGTGCTTGAACCGAATGTGTACAAACAATTTACATAACCCTCTCGCCTATTATTGTCTGAAACCATCGTTTTGTACCCTCCTCCATACAAGCTTCAATCACACTGAGAACAATGGAAGGACAGTAATTTTAAAGACGTTAAGCGTATCAAATAATTCTTGAGAAAAGACCAGGCTTCTGTGGCCGAAGTCCAATGATGAACAACCTTGCAACTCAGTCTGAGGTTAACTATCAACTGTCATTTGAGGAAATATGAATGAATGAACACACTGAAATCATCCACCATCATCGCAGAATAACTAACTCTAGTAGACAACAGGGGTTTTCAAGAAGATGGAACATTTAGCGTCTTTGAAAAATATATGTGTTTTGTTTCATAACAGCAGTGAAAATATAAACACAACCACTTTCAGAAGGACTTTGCATCCTAAGTTTGATCTTAGCCAAGGAATAACGAGGCGTGAATAAAAAGGAAGTGGGGACTATTTTTCTTATTCTCACCATATAACCGCGAAGGAACTGAAAACTTTTGGACATTTAGCCAGTAGACGACTTTCACAGAGTCACTCACTCGGGTAATCAAGTAGTCATTTAGTTGCTGACGAACCCAAGTTACTTTACTCAGTGAGGTGAATGTTCGATTCCACCACTTCAATATTCCGCTATTTGATGAAATGTCATAGAAATTAGTGAACTACAGTATTTGATCTTTCGTGTCAATCACTTGTTTTGTAGTATTCATATTTGTACCCCTTCTCATAGCCAAAAGGTTACAGCTTCACACTTTTCACAAGCACAGAGGTAGCAAGACTATCTTTTGACTCACAATAGTCATTTATGCACTCAATTTTAACTGATGATAAAATCTGCTGTATTTTATAAAACTGAAGAAATATTCTGAATAACTCCTCATTCACATTAAACGTAACTTGTGTTCACATTTCATATACTGTACCCTAGAACGGTCCTCTATACCTCGTTCACGAAATACTGCTTCTTGCGTCAGCAGGACAACCCGCTCCGGAATCCACCACACAGCGGCAACACTAGCAATACTTTGTATTAACCAATCTGTCCACACATACCAGGTTTCACCTACATACACCCATACGATGCTCACACAGAAATTAATTAGTTTACGCACACTATTCCTTAAGGAATGCTAATGAGTCAAATTCCAGAGCTAAAGACTGTCCTGAAACGTGTATTAGGTCAACGGCATTCTGCTACAACCCCTCCTCCCTTTCTGGGTTGTCTTGGAGTATAACAGGTCTTGTTTGGCTGTTCAGTTATTGGAAAGATAAATCAACTAAGATTCATATTATCACACGGTGTGATGCAATATATAGCCACTCAGTGGTTCTGTCTGAATGAGTGCAAACATGCCATCGTTTCTGGCCGGCAATACCACTACAAAATCACACTATAAAACCAGATCATTCTTTCGGGACTCTTTACTGAGCTCACCACGTGGACCGAGCTACTCGTCGTCCTGGTACTGTCTAATTCAGTCAGCAACAGGTTTTCATTGAAACATTAGTATCAGGCTAGTAAATAGGTTCATTTAGGTTTTTACGAGAGGTAGTCCATTTTTCGTATTCAAATTATATATGCCCAGTTGTCTACATGCATACATTGAAGATGATTACACGGAATCGCGTGATATGGTCTGATGAACTATATCATTGATTTTGATCAGGAAAATACCTTTAAAGTTTCTACCGTGTGATATGAGGTGAAAATGTTAAAGACTTTCACGGGTAAGCAATCTATATGAATTTTATATCGAAAAAGTAAAGAATACCGATAGAAATGAGCATTTTGGAAACAATGGGCCCCCTTCATCCAATTCATGAGAACAGAGAGAAGACATAAGTCGCGAGACGCAAGCATTTCTTTCACTTTTGTCAACCGCGGACGTGAAAACTGTCAGTATATATACATGGTACAGTAGGGGGGTAAGTGCAGCAGTAAAGTAGACACGATCGAAAGTTCTTACAGTGCGTACGTTGGGGAGAGTGAAGTCTGTCGTGTTAACGCCAGGGTAAACAAACATTTTGGGTCAATCGTTTTTGTGCACAGAGTGCTGGCTGATTCATCATGATTAGAATAGCTTCACTGAACGCTAATATATTCGGTGTTGGATTACGCAACAATACATTGAAACACTGGGTCAGGTCAACTTTGTGACCTGATGCAATCAAGTGTCTTCCAATCAAAGAAGCTGGCGGTTTGACGTCGTTGTGTATTGCCCCAGCAGGTTGCGTCATCAAGTTTGACAGCCATTTGGGTATGTGTTCTGACACTCGTTGAGTCAAGCAACGATCCGTCCTGCCAATGTATACGTCACCGCAACTGCAAGTGAACTGATAGACGATATGTGAGACATTGGGATCAGCATGACTGTTTGGGAGATTTTGAAGACATAACCTTTTGGTAGTCTGCAGCAAACTCAACTGCACCGCTGTGTATGCGTGCCTTAGAGCTGACTTCAGATTATAATTTATTTAATTAAATAATTGATCTCTTTTAAAAGGCAAAGTGGTAAAAACTTGCTTCTTCTCCACGTTCAATGATTTCTCGGTCACAAGTCTCGGCTTCTGATGTTGTCTGATAAATTTTTCCGGATAACGGTTGGCCAGCAGCGTTCTTTTTATGAACTCCTCTTCGTTTTGTATTTGATCTTCTGTACAGATTTTCTGGGCTCTATTGAAGAGAGTTCTGACCAATCCACATTTGTAAGCCACTAGAGTGAAGCTGGAGAATTGTAAATAAAGTCCGCCCCACGTTGCTTTTCGGTGGATTCTGCGCTGTAGAATCCGATCCTGACACCTGGTTTCGTGACTTAATGGAGATATATCTCGACATCGACTGATGATACAAATTTACCGAAATTCTGCTGTCATTTAAGTTGATTGTATGCTGTGCCAAATAAGGCTGAACTTGTATAAACTTGATTACCTAGAGAAAACGTTCTGAGCAAAGTAATCCAAGAATTACCTAGGTATGGGAACATGATTAATTTACAAAATAGGACCAAATTTTTTTCCTTCGAGTTATATCAGGAAAGGCTTCTCATTTTAGAAAAAATTAGTAGAAGTAGGTTTTTAAGGCAGAATGTTTTTGGTAATTGTGACTTTGAGATAATTTAAAATAAATTCTTTCGTATATGGAAGATTTCACTTTATAAGTGGCTTAAAAATACTTCTAATCGATAACTGTCAAACAAACCGAGAAACTGGTATTTTAGTTCACTTCAGTGTCAGTGTTGGCATGAAGTTCATTTGAGTGCCTTGTTATCGCGATAGCGACGAAAGGTTCCTTTGAAACTGGGTTCTGTCACTACCGCCTCAAAGAGGACTGAAGTGTGATGGATCTTGCCCAGTATTCTGACGTGAATAGGAGCATCGGTTACAGCACAAATCCCAGAAATCCTAAAAATGAATATTTTAGAGGTAGAATGCCTAGTATATCCAATGAATAAGACGACTGTATGCACATTGCGCTCAGGAAACGGTGCCTAAAATCTGTCCTGAATCCAGCGCTACTGTATCCCAGGCACTCATAAACCTTCTCTCTATTTTCACGGGATTTTCAAGAATATTTCTGCAAAATCATTTCTGTTCATCATTTACCTCGATACTCGTGGAAATATGTACAACTTCGATGCCCAGTTCATACAACTGCCCCACTGTAGTGTGGATTTAAATGTATTTGAAAACTCGTTCCTAGTTCTGAATAGAGAACTTACTGGGCTACTCGCGAATCAGACAATTGAGTCAAAAGTGAGACACATGAGAAGTCCAGCAGAACGAAGGCAGACCTGGTGAATATTATTGTGTAGACACGTTGTTTCCTTAGTTAAGTAGGGATTAATTCAGAGTAAATAAATCTTGTTCCTTTTTCGATCGGAGGCACATATTGCGTCATGGTTATGACCGACCAGGGGGGGAAAAATAGGGTTTCTTTCAAGTTTTGGGCATTATTACTCTCCGCATTGAAACCGACCAAATGGGTCATTATTCCGGAGCCCAGGGAGTAGGTAGGTATCCAGGTAGGTATCCAGTTGCATACTTGGGCCTTCATGAAATCACGTACAAGAACAAAAAGTGCACGTGATAGCCATTCTACATTCGTTTGGAGTAAACTATATATATATATATATATATATAGTGTACGAGTAAGTATTTATGAATCTGCCTACCAAGTTTCGCTTTCTTGGTTCCTACCTATAAACAAAAGTGTTCGACTCCATTACTTCTAGAAATTACACAAACATCTTTACCCTTTGCAAATTAATTAGACGAAAAAGTAGCTTCGCACCGCTTTATACGGATAACGTGAAAAGTGAAACAACCACATACGGCAGCGCTTTTGTCAAGTGAAATCCGAACGAGCGTTCATTCGTCAGCCAAAATAGGACTCTTTTTGAAATCTATGGACAGAAAGGTCCCCAATTAACAGCGATGTTTCAATCTGTTTATCTTTTAAAACATTAGGTGTTAGCAACCTTTTCAATGATATTCGAAAAACAACTGACGCGGTTCAAGGAGGTGAAAAAGGTAAGTCAATAAAAGCTCATACATAAATTTCAGTGTGATCCATCTGATCAGTGAAACCATGCCATTTTTCCACACTAAAGTGATGCATTCAGTTTGTGGTTGGTCAACCGTCATCTAGCGAGGTTCAGTTGACTGACCACTACATCAATCACAAACAGGTACCAAGCTGCTTCACTTACAACTACGGACAGCTTACAATTTCCTGCATACCGGAAAGAAAAATATGCTGAGTAGTCGATGCAATGCAATCTAGTGGGCTGCCTGAGTGATATTGAACGTGGTCAATGCAATAAGATTCTGTGAACACAGAAGTTCAATGCGGTTTGCTGAACGTAATATGTGGGAACATTTCACAGTATCAGTCAAGATGATTGATTATGCTCATTTTAAAATATATCCGAGGCAGTTACCGTGCATCATACTCATTGTACTTCGGTTGTAATTTTCTTCGACACTGTTATGAGTTATGCCAATCTCACATAAACCGAAATATTTCCAGGAGGCAGGATACATCGGACATTGAACTGACCGTCTCTAAGGAATGGTACTTACAACGGATTTGACGAAAAAATTCTGAAAATTCTTTGAAAATCGATTTCTGTGAGAAAAGAATATATTTGCACACCAGAAGAGTTGACTTGTGCGATCACTATGACTACGGTTTTATTCTGGTTGCAATCTCCTCTCCCGCTGGCACTGTTTCCAGACATCCACCGGTAGGAATTAGTTCCCGGTATATGCTTTGATATTATTCTGGTATACGAACCGCGTAAGTGTGAACATGGATGCGAGAAGAAATAATAATGGTCAGATCTGGCGTTATTTAGAGAGAGCGGGCACATGCTGGTGCTGAGCATGGACGGGACCGATGTGCTAGCCGTACAGCTGTACAGCTGATTCAGATGAATAGTTAGGAATCAATAAATTTACGCCATGTTTGCCGATTCCAAATAAGAGACCATTCCAACTCCGCCTGTACGGCGAATCGTGATTCCCGTACCTCATTCCTGAGACTATTCAGCTTGGCTCTTGCTAAACTTTAGCTTGTTTTTCTCCTTTGCATCGATTAGTCTAGAGCATCGGTGAATCTTCTGTGTACATCAAAGGGAGCCAATTATGTCAAAACCCTAATGGTTGATAAAAATGAGATCATAGTTCATCATTGTTGTGTCCACAATCGGTAGCAGAACATGTAATGGTGACGTTGCATTTATTTATGCCATTGTAAACACAAAACCCGGCCGTAGCCGGCGACTAAGCGGCAAACAAGCAAGTGAGTTGGCATAAAGAATTAAACTACTTGTGCCATCACGCGCAGCAGAGGAAGACCAATCAGAACACAGCAAAATCGATAGGTCAATACTGCTGGCGCTAAAGCATGGTTAAAGATCGAGGAGTATGTCCATTCATGAGAGGAATATTGATCGGTTGTCCGCGTAGTGTGCGAGACCCTAACCAGACACAACAATCATCTTACAACATTTCTATAACAGAATAAGGGAATAAGTTCATGTGAAAAGATGTTCGGTAAATTATCAGTCATATTCAACATAGCGAGTCCGATTTTCAAATTATCTGCTTGTGTTCCCTTACTTATAGGTTCGAAATAATGAAACGCAAGCATGTTGAAAAATTATTTGTAGCATTTATCAGGGCCCAACGACAAGATGCTACGCATTCACCTCATAGCAACACTGTTGTGTATGTATTTATCAAACAGAAGACACCGCAAAATTGAAACAGTAACTTACAGAATAAAACTTGGCGTTTGTCTGAAAGTATCCAGGACCACCGCCCTGGCATGCACCGTTGAACACCGGAGAAATCGAGCTACTCATCAGCTTGGTCGTTTCACACAAAGCTCAGTCTGCTCATATAGCAAACGAGTCCGAGGCTTTCCGCGTCCTGCATAGAGTCTGGGGTGGACAATCAAGACCAGTAAAACGCAGCATCCCGGTCTCGACCGAGGCCGTCGGCTCCCGGCACCCCATAACCCCTAGTTATTTGTCCAAATACAATTTGTGTCTGCTGTTAAGCTCCCCTGGCCCACCTCCACCCTACAACAGGCCAGTGACCAGATGAAAACTGAAACAGCAAGTGAAAAGCAATTCACATCCATTCCCGAGTTAAGCCTGGATGATAACTGATTTCTTTCCACTTTTATCACCATTGGTCTCTGTCGCTTCTACCTATTTGGCTAATTGGCCCACTCTCTTAACTTGTAATACACTGTGATTATGGCATGTGTGTGAGTCACTGAGTACTAGCTTGCCCGCCAATCTGCGCTCTCTAAATGTGTTCAGTGGGAATAATCGGACAACAACTTATTCAATCTTTGCAAATCTGATCTTATGGAAGTCTAGTATGCATCTGTCAAAATCTGTGACGTCACTCCATAAGCCTTTCCCGTACATAGGCATCAATCGTGTTCTGCATTACTTCGTTACGGTGAGGATTGTTTAAAAAAAAACGAAACCGCAAATGGGAAAATGTTACATTTATAATAACTGTTCTTTCACACTACTACGATTCAGATAAAACACTATTCTGAAGTGCTAGTCAAATTTACCGCTTTCATTGCCCCCAGAATTGAATTGAATTGAATTGTTGAATTCTTGCTAACACCGATGATATGGACAGCTTCAGTAAGTTCAGTTTTCATTCTATTAGTATGCGCATGTCTCGGTCGGATTTGTCAAGTATATGGTCGCAGGCAAATCATATCCAGCTGAGAAATAAGATTACACGTGGTACATCCTCTATGGAATAACAATCAGCCGTATCTGAACCTGTGGAAAGCCATGCCCGGGGTTAAACAAACGCGATCGGGCACGGTACATTCACAAGACCACTTTGTTCGGTAATATAAAGTTTTGTTCTCAATATATACACATCAATGACCATGGTCTTTGAGCCTGATATCGAAAACACTATTCTAGGGTATTGAGGGAGTGATTAGGGAGTCAACACAACAGGTGACTCCCTAGTTTCTGTAACCGTAGACTATTTTACGAAACACCTATATTTTGTTCCAAGAAAAGGTCATGTGAGCGGAGAGTTGCTAACAAATGTAAGGCACACGCATATGGGGAAAATAAAGAAATTCAGCGCTGGAGAATATCTAATGCGAACACACTCCAAGCCGAAAATTCAGTAGCAATTGGAAGGCGAGGGGTTGAAAGACTAACGAAGTCTAGGCTCCTGAACCTCCATGTTGGTGGTCGAGTTGAACTGACAACTCTTTCGGTAAAATCCGTGGAAGGATAACTGATCCAAGCAGATGGGCTTCCACTTAGCGCCTCGTGCTGCCTTCCGGATAAATTCTTGTTCGAACTAAGGACTTTGACTGAGAACCCTTATCATTCTACTTCTTTGTCAGTTGACCCCTCAGTAGTACCCACCCAAAATCTTCCATGAAAGACAGGAATGATGATGATGATGATGAATAGACTTCATGTAATTACGTTTATGTCTTGCATCATCAACAGTTGCTGGAAGTGAGTTAATGCTTCATTTTCCTACAGCATATATCAACTGTTGCTTCAAGTCACACTATACAAACCAGCTTTTCTTCCCTTGATCGTACATGTCGCTAAAGTTGCACCGAAACCTTTTGTTTACTGAATTTCACTGAGTTCCAAATTGTTACTGAAACAATAAAGAATATTTGAAGCTGCTTTAAAGGTTGTACAGCAAACATGACATTTCAGGTAAATAAACCAGAATCATTTTCAAAAAATTCTGCCCGTAGGAAAGCAAGATTGGTCGAGAGTGGGCAAGTATTTGGTTTACCGATATCCGCGTATGCTCGTCAATCACCTGCTAATTGTTCTAGTGGGTAACGCTGATCGGGAAAACGAATGTTGACGGTTTTCATTCTCACTAACATTCTCTTTTCACAGTTTCACCAATTAAGATGATATTGCTCGTTTACCGTTGTATCATACTTTAAACGGAACAATCTGAGTATTTGAAACCGAAGTCACTACATTTCATATGAATACATCCTAACTGGACAGTTGTTGGTTGAACAGTACTTTGTTGACGGCTATCAAGCTGGATTGTTCATTGTTCGAACCACAGATGGGTCATCAATTTGGTTATTTGCCCAAGGTGTTCTAGATAGACATGGGATAAAATTTTAGATAAAAGCTACAAAATCAGTAGTTTAACTATGATCTAATGGATACAAGCTCCAATTACTAAATAAAATGAACCAATGGAAACCAACCCATGAAACGAAACGGACAACTGAATGAACTATTTTAAAGTCCTGCAGTTCTAACAATCAGTCAATGAATAATCCATTTCAACCATCTGGTGTATCCGTATTTTAGTAAATCATTCTGCAAACAACAAAATCCTACCGTGCCCCACGTAAATCTTGTAAAACTGTTTCTGGGGGAATGAGTTTATGCACCATTATTGCTATTTTGAAAGTTGATAGTTTACTTAATTTCATCACATCATTGGTAGCACAAATTCTCGGAATGAATAAATAAACAGAATAGACGTGGACCATGCATATCACCGGCTCTCAGTCAGATGTGAACTGATGAGTAAAAGTATAATTTATAATTAGTTCCCTGCTCGACCACAGTCACTGATGGGACTGTAGGATAAATCACGGGTTTGCTGAATTCACAACTGTTTAAGAACACCGGGGATAATTAACTGAACAAGTTAGTTGGTGAATCAAATCCGTTTCCACGGTCGATTGTCAGTGCTCCTATTGTGCCCTAACACCGTTTATTGTTCCCGGTCTATCGAATCCACAACCACAAGACACAATATTGTTGCTTTGTTCAACTGATTCACGTTTTCGGTTCAACAAGGCAACTTACGAATGCCGCTCATGTCAGAACTGCTCTACTCCTCTTCATGTGGTCATTTCTTGGTTATTCCAAACGAAAATGTACGCTGTATATCATAAATTGCTCTGCGTATACCTCTGACTGATGAAAAATGAATACCATGAACTAATCAATCGAAGCCGCATAGGATGATATGAAATCCCCGGCTTCTTTCATTGCGTATTCGATAATTACATCACCTCCTTAGTCGGCCCGACCGATTCACAGGCATTGGATTTAAGCAGTCTAGTATGGAAGCTGTTGACTTTCAGCAAACATATACTTTTTAAGGGATTGAGCTAGCTCCTTGAGTACAAAAGCATCGGACACACAACTGTTGCTTCAGTACATCTTACTTTTGGTTAAGAGAACTCACGAGGTGTTCGACGGGATAGAATAAAACGTGAGAGGTTAAATAACGATAAGTTAACTAAACTAACTGAATAACTATTCACCAATTTTTATTTCTCTCATTCTCAATTACTTACAGTTACGGAGTTTCTTACAAAAACGTGCAAAGCCAACCTGACAACAGTTATTTTTCATATTTTATAGAAGTTAGGAGCCTGATGGACATCTGCGAGAACCTTATATTCACAAAGGACGACAAACTGGGTGAGTGAATCACGGACCTTGTCACTGTATTGCGAACGTATATTTGCATTCCGATTGGGCGGAAGCCTCTTTGAGTTGAGTTGCAGCGGATCAGTTTTCTCACACACGGCTGAGGTTCATCGATGAAGATCTCCGAGCATACTAATTCCAAATCTATATGTTTACTGAGTGTAATCGAATGAATCAGCTGTGTATTCTTACAATGTTATGTTGTTTAAATTAGTGTAATCCCCGATTTGCACATGATTACCATACCGCTCAAATTGCTGTTTCATCATTGCATTCACAAACCGCATAGCTATGCCTTGAAAAACCGAGCTGAATACATCGTCATCCTTTTTCCCAACTCACATAACTCCACACCCACAGATTCTCGAAGAAGGCTGAGTAATTGTGTATAATTTTGTTGGAACGAACTCGTTTCGTATTTTGACATAGAACCGAAAACCAATCCGTGAAACGAAACTGCTAATTGAGCATACTTCAATGGCGATTCAGATAAACTTGCGCATCCAGAATCAAAAAATGCTACGGTACTACTAAATGACGAAAATCAGATCGACAAGAAAGCACATTTTCCGAACCGAGGTAGTGCAGTACTTCACTTACGTACCACCAGTAAATCTTACGTTGTCCGAGGAGAACGGAACGTAGATTTGATCAGAGGCAAGCAATAATACAGACAAACTCTCTCTCTCTCTCTCTCTCTCTCTCTCTCGCTCACACGCTCCAGAGAGTAAGATTTTCCCTCGGGTTACAAACGGAATTGAAAGCTAAACAGGCACACATTCCGTAGACAAGACCACAGCCGTCTAATATCGGCTAGTTAGACGACCTCCAAAATTCGCTGAACCAAAGGGGTGCTTAGTTAAATTTTCTCACTCGGAGTCCGTACTTTGTGAGCAAGAGCACGGAATATCCAAAATTTCCCTAAATGGATCTTGTAGTAGCCTGCATTGATGTAGAACATGTAACTCATTGCTTTGGAGAAAAGGAAAATTATTCACGAGCAAACAGTCTGTGAATGTGCACTTAGAAAATCATGAAAATATTGCGGTAGCTTATAGGAAAAGTTAACCAGTCAATTGTCACCGCCGTTTTCTCTAACCGCACGAACCCTCACTCAGTCAGTTTTCTTCTGATGACCTATGCGATTTTACCGTGTGCAGAATTTGGAAGTATATATGAAATGATCGAGTATCAGATCAGTGAACAAGAACCAATCATCAGTGAGTCTGTTCACTACGCCATCCCCGGTTGAATTTTTCAGTATAAATAAGTTGATTAGGAATTTTCACCCAAATGCCAATTGACACTCATAGTTTGGAAACGACTAATAACCCCTTTTTCTGATTTATGGAATGAATCAGTTGTTGCAATTTATTTGTGTCTTACTCTCACTGGGGCTTTCCGTGAGAATTGGATGGTTTTGAATCCAACAAGTCAACCGTATTTAGCTGATCATCTCTCAGTAGCATTTCATGGCATGTTGCACGCCTGTAATGATGTCCTGAGCTAAGCAGCTCTTGACTCGAGTAGTCTACAACTCCTAAGCTTACCGCCTTTCCTTTAGAAATCCAGTGAGGTGGAAACCTGCATCACACTGGGCTACGTAAATGAGTCCACCGGTTTGAGGTTTCAGTGATTCGCTGATTGACTCACCATGCATTATGAATCAACAACTCAAATTATCAGTGTAGTTATTCATCACTTACACATTAGTTGACCATTTGGAATAAGAGTCAACCGACAAGATCAAAGTTGCATCGGCAATGATCATTGATCGGTGCACACTAGCGATCCCCAATACAAATTACATAGATCTTCAAAAATACTGATTCTGTGAATGGCTCATACCTCTGCTCTCGCCCACGGACAATCCCAGTACGTGTGAATTTTTCACCCAGTTACGAATTCAAATCTACTATTCTTCCATACCCCCGGTCTACTTGAGAAACATATTAACACTAGGAAAAGGCAGCATGAGATAACTGGATTTCACTGTTAATTTTTGATGTGGCAGTGGTGGACCTGAAGTAACCTTCAAGTTAGGAGCTTTGTATATAGAAAACACTAATAGCAAACAGGCTCGTTTTCGGTAACATCATCCTCATGGCTAATACAGTTACATTTATGTGCTAGAAGCGCATAAATTATGAACTGTCTGTGTGCTAAAGGGCGATTGGATCGTCTTTAAAATTAATGTTGCGTAGTGAGAAAGACAGGAGGGGAAATTTTGTTGTTCCGTGGTTGGGAAAAAGGACCAGTGAAACAATGAACATGGGTTTCGGGGATTATCCATTTCCGGTCTCAGTCAAAGAGTCAACGTCTGGATAACACTGAGCTCCAGGGTCGGTCTAAGATTGCGGCCAGGGTAAATTGAGTGCCTTACCGAAAAGTCTCTGAAAATAAAGAGATAGATTGAATAATCTGATCGCTACAGCATCTGTCTTTGCTGGATGTTATTTTCGGGCGGCTTTCAGAGCGTTCGTAGGGACCCTGTAGACTATTTTGAACGCGTCGTCTTTTACATGATGTCCATTGTCCGAAAGGTGAGCCACAATTGCACTGGTGATGGATTTTCTGTTTCCCGTCGACAGCCAAGTTTGTTTGTGCTCTTTGATCCTTTGTGATAGTTGCGGTGTTGTTCTACCTATATAGCTTGCTGAACACGAACAAACAAACGAATAGGTTAGCATGGATGAGATGAGGACAGGTAATTTATCTTTTAGGTTCGTCGAGATAGCTGGTCCACTGCTGAAGTGGGACGGCGACGGGAAAGTTGTGAGCGAATGCTTTTTCCAAGAGTCTTATTAGTAACTCGCTTATGTCATCTCCTTCGAAAGGGAGTTGAATGCATTAATCTTTCTTCCTAACCGTCACTAACGCTTGTCTCGTAGCCCTTTCTGTTATGTTCTTTTGAGTGAAACTCTAGGGGTTTCCGTTATCTAATAGCGTTTGCTTAAAACTGTCTAATTCTTCATTCACCTTCTCATCCGAGCAAGTCATTCGCACACGGACTGGGAGTGAGCGAATGAGGTTAAGTTTACGCCCGATAGGAACAAAGCTGTTAAAGTTTCTGTACTGGCCCGTACACTTTGGTTTGTAATATACGAGAAGGAGCAGTTTGCCATCGCCATCTCTTAAAAGAAGTACATCTAGAAAGTGGAAAGTGTTCCTTTCTTCTACTTCCGACCTAAAGCCCGCCGCATTATGTGCCTGATTGAACCCCTCCGCAACAGACTCTAACAGTGTATGACTGTCAGTTAGGACAAAAATATCATCTGAGTATGGACAGTAGATAGGTAGACTTTCTACCGTATCACTAAGTTTCCTTTTTTCCAGTTTAGCCATGAATAAATCAGCAAATAAGGGGTTGAGAGGTGACTCTGTTGCTACTCCTTCGGTCTGACGGTATAATTCTCCCTTGAAGGTAAACTGGACGTTGAAAGGGCATAGTAACAGCAGTTCCTTCAGACTGGTTACTGGAATGTTGATATTTTTTTGTTTTCTAGGATGAAATAGCACAAATAATTCATCGTTTCTAGAAGCGGCACGTTGGTAAACGAAGATGTCACAACCAAGGAGGCCATCGTTATTTCTCCGGCATGCTGCTCGGTGATCAGTTCGATGAATGGAAAAGTGTGTTTCAGGCTGTAATGGGCAATCTACCGGCGAAGAGGTCCAAGTACATTGACAAACTATCGGGCAAATGAATGATACGGGGATGCGCTCATGTCCGGTATCAGCCTCAATGGCATTCCTGATTTGTGATTCCTTGGTAACCCGTAAAGTCGAGGAATAGTGGCGCCAGTTGGTCTCAGCTGTTCTAGGGTAGTATGGGAGATAGAATTGAGCCATTTTAGTGATTTCAGGGTTGTATTTATTTGCTCCTCGACTGTTTCAGTTTCGTCCATTTTTCCTTGTTGTTTCTTGAACGTTCTCGGATCATTCATCTTAGCGATATAATCTGTACGGTCTATAAGGACAGCCCCGGAATCTGGGTAAACAATCAAACCATGCGGGTCCACCATTCCACGGTTAAATGGATTACCCAAGATTCATAAAACAGGCACACTTTTAAGACCGATTCTCTCTATGGTTAACTCGCCTTACCATGAAACAGCCAAGTGGCTGGCAGCTAAACTGGAAACTACACGCAGGAGTCTCGCCAAATGCAGTCTCAAAGATGCACTCGAATTTGTTGAAATCATCAAACACCGAAACATTAGAAAAATGATCAAATGTTTTCTCTGGATGCGACCTCGCTTTTCACCAACGTACCCATCTTAGAGACTATGGGTTTCTTTTGTGATTATATTGAAACTAATCAATTGCCAATAAACGTGTCACGGAAAGACTTGAAAAAGCTCTTTCTCAAATGTACTTTTGGCGTCCACTTTCTGTTTAACCAAAAGCTGTATCTTCATTGTGATGGTGTAGCCATGGCATCACCATTAGGCCCAGTCTTAGCGGACATATTCATGGCAGAACTAGAGAGTACGGCATTGAACACAGGGGATCCAAGAAATGAACTTGTATCGGCGGTACGTGGATGATATTTACTGCCTTTGAAATAAAGACACTGATGTAGAAAAGAAAAAACAGACTTTCAACAATGCTCATAAATCCGTTCAGTTCACGATGGAGACCGAAAAGAACGACACACTGGCCTTTCTGGATGTCTCCATACACAGAAACACCAGTGGAACAGTCGAAAGAAGGATACATAGAAAGCAAACATGGGCTGGACAGTACACCAACTTTCTCAGTTTTGTACCCATACGATATGAAAGAAACCAAGTCCAATGCTTAGCCTCGCGAGTAAGAAAGTTATGCTCACAGGAGACCATAGAAGAAGAACAGCATTTAGTTAAAAACACTCAGAGAAAACGGTTGCCCTGAGCGCTTCAGAGAACAAAATCTGAGATAGCCTTAAATGTGCTTCAAGTTATGATGTCCCCGAAAAGAAACTGTTTATCCATATACCATTAAAGGAGACTCCATATCGAACCTTGTCAACAGACGTTTAACACGTGCGGTGAGTGGGACATTCAACTCAGCTCATGTTACCTGTGTATTTGCAAGCTCTCCGATTATCCGAAATTCTAATGAAGATGTGTTTCCAATGCTGGCCAACTCAATGGTAATCCATTTGTTCAGGTGCGAATGTAATACAACCTACATTGGCCGAACGGCAAGGCAACTATCCCAAAGAATTAAAGAACACCGTCCACGATGGCTACAACATGGAGGAACAGGAACCATAGGCAGTGCCATTCTCGGGCATCTGGTAGACTCAGGTCATCAAATAAGCACAGATTCGGCATTCGAAATCGTCTGTCGAGTGCCCCCTAATCCCCACAACCACATCCACTTACACACACTGGCCACCGCAGAGGCGATTAGCATCCGTCTTTTCGCACCTGCTCGGTGTACACAGAAAAAATTCGTCCAAGCCCTCCAATTACCCTGGCCGTAAGTGGACCACCCCCAACCCAGTCACTCAGATCCAAATCATGTGACCGTCACGACCTAGTCGTGCAGATCGACACGTCGATCTAACCCCAACCCGTCTCCCCCGCAAACTACGTCCAATCCGAGTGACCTTGACCATTTCAGCACAACCATCTCCTATATGATTTGTAAAGACTTGAGAATGAATCATTGAAAAAAATTGTTTATCACTAAAAATTTATTACTATCAGACAAGCTCCTGAATTCGCTGATGATAAGGTTTTTTCTCTCTCACCCTTTCTTCTTGTTCATTACGGAATTATTGGATATACATTATTTTATTAAGTGCAAATATCCTCAAACCACCACTGAAAGTCACAACTCTGGACAGGATAACTTCAGTTTACAAAAAGGCTTACTTACTAGGACGAATATTGGGCAAAACTACAGCTGCTTCCATGTCTATGGACAAATTTATGCAGTATACGATGACATTTTAATTATTAGTGTACTTTCCGTAGTTGTCTGTTATGAACAACGCGACGGCAACAACTTCCCCCCATCCCACTTCCTCAGTTGGGCTAGTCAAAACCTTTTTCCGAAAGACAATGCATCACGCACGTACATGTGACTGATTTTTTTCAGCGTTCACACAATCACTCACACTTACGCATTACAATGCTCCCATGATGTAGATGTGTTTATTATTCGGTAACACAGGTTTATCGGAAAAGATGGTAGTCAGTCGACTTTTCCGTTACCAGTCTATAATCGAAGCTTCCATGATGTGTTGTCAACGCGTTGTCACGTGCACATCAATGATCATCGATTTCTGCCCGTGATCATTGACGTACGCATGCTGGTATGTCCACGAGTTTGTTCTCCAGCCATGGTGTCTTGTGATACGCACACATAAATCCATCCCGGGAGAGACCTGACATCTGTCTTGTGATTACACACGCGCAGATCCGTGGACCTTGAACTGTGACTACACCAACCAATCAGCTTCTCGCATCGTGTTATAAAATCATCTGCTTTGTTTTATGCACACGGTTTGATCTGTACTTTACTTACAGACTTGAGGACATTTGATTGTAAGCTTCTTCTGTTTATTTACTAACGCTTATCAATTACAGTACCGTATTTCGACTAATGAACCCTATTGATTTTGCGTCTACTAGCGGTCGGGATTCGAAGTCAAATAACCGAAGCACAATTACCTGGAGAGGCATCAAGCCGCTAGGTGGAAAAGAAATTGTAATAGAATAACAAACAGACTGTCAATTGTGGCCGTTTTTTCTCTACATTTAGTGTGGTTTATTATTTGCAAGAGAAGTCTGCGGCAGAAGGAATCGAATGAACACTCTCCCGCTCAAGGGACTGTTGCTCTACCAGATGAACTCTATGCGGTACACCAGTCAAACGCAAAATCACGCAAATGTATGTATTCAATGATTTGCGACCATTATCCCAAAGATACGTGGCATCTTTATTATTTCACTTCACCTTACTAGTCTAGTCAGTCCCTTCTTAATGAAATAAACAGCACTCGGCTAAGCACTGACTGATGTGTATTCTGATGCACTCGCGCAATTTACTAATGTCAAGATCATTAGATTTCTGTCTATGGTGTTCATTTTAAAATGCAAAAAATGGAACTGGAGTTTTTTTAATCAGGTTCAGGATAATTCCAGCAAATCAGTCCAATTCAACTGACCCCTGCTTTCCGCGTTCTGTGCCCCTCAAGTAGCAAGATAGTCGCTATTCGCCCCGGGGGTAGGAGGTACAAACCTTACCAGTGACGGAAAAGTTGGCGGTAGTCAGCTATCTGCAGTTGCCCGGCACATTACCACATCTGAAATTTCTGGGCCTTCGTGGTTGTCCACGTTGAGTTTCACAGCCATTCTATCCTTTATCCAAAACAGAATAATCGGGCCTTTGAGCATACGGCTTATGAATTCTTTTCACTGTAATAGTGCAGTTGTGTTCGATACAGAAGTTCAGATGAGCACTGGTTTCTATCTAAACAACGGTTGAGAGTTAATTGATAGACCAGGAACAAAACTGAACTGTTTCTTCGTAAATAACCCAATCAGGATGGGTACCGCAACCTAATTTTTTGTTCGTGCGATCCGCTAGTTCAAACTGTTAATTTGTGGTTCGAGTTTCGAATCCGAAGGTTTATGGTATGTACACTGTTTACATTGATCATAATAAGTGCTCATGTAATGCAAATCTCTTCTTCCCTAATTAGAATTCAAAACGAATTTACAAAAGGGACTGACCCAGTACCGCGAACGAAAGAAAAAACGGTACATTGAATTCCAGAGTCACACAATGAACGATTTCCATTCAGATTTTTAGGCCGAAGAAAAGAGCCGTTGAAGGCAATATGTAATGCAAACATAACGCAAGCAGTGAACAGTCCAGTAAATGGTTTGAATTAAGAAGGAATAGGTGAGAATAAATGGGACCGGAGTGGTTTTCGCTGTCAGAATTGGGCGTTTACAAACGTGAGCGACGGGGTTAAGATATACTAATAAAAAGGGCCTAGAACAATTGAGCGTTAGCGCATGGGTACCCCAAGATTAATTATTAGAATTGATTTTCTCAGAAAAAATAGTTAAGTATTCGTGATCAACTTTGGAATGTGGTGGGCTTTTCCGTAAACGAAAACAAAACGGAACAAGTGTCCTTTTGTAACTTCAGTCTATCAGACCGCACATATACGATATTTAGATTCGCAGTGAAAACAAAACCCAAATGTTCTGCGGAGTAAAAGGGTTTATCAATCGATGAGAATCAGACTTGATACGAAGCCAGTTTCATTTGACCAAAGTCCGTGAGACTGACCCAGAAACGCTTCCGTTCCTCGATAATCCACTCTCTGCCCTATGTCTCGTCTATGAGAATGTGGTTTTTTCAATGTCATATATATGCCGATTTTATTGCATACGTGTTAAATGACGTTAAAGTAACCCTGAAATACACACACATACAGCATTGATGTAAAAACTAAAGTGGACTTTCCATTTAATGAGATTCAGGTTCCCCGTACAATTATTGACTACTATAAACAAAGCATTGAACTGATTTTTTATTTGATTGTAGGTATGAAGAACACAGACAACAGTATTGAGAATACCGAGAGAAAAGAGAAAGCCAGTTAGTTTCTTTTAGTCCCTGAATACATGCGCATTGTCCGATAGGCTTCGCGGATTATACTACCACAGCTGAATCAAATACCGTTGAAAGAGATAAATGCGTGTGCCAAATCCACTCTCTTTCAAGTAACAGAAGTCCGACTATGAACATATGGAAGAAATGTATGGGTTTAAGTAAATATAACCAGCCGCGGTAAATTTACAAATAAACCTCATGTATTACGTGAGTTCGAGTCCTCGCGGGGGCTTGGTGGATGAGCACTGCTGATGATTCCTAACAAGGCTGAAACAGCTGTATAGTGCTTCCATGGTTTTCATTGGTGAGTTTAGCGTTGAAACAGCATGATGAAAGACACATTATAACTAAAAGTCATATACGGAATACCCGGGGATGACTAAGCGCTGTTCGACTTTTCCGTAAGGAGCCTATTTGAGGCTGTGACAGTATTTCACGTGGCATACCGAGCTTGGCTATTTGATAATCATGAGTAGCAGGAAATTATCGCATCAAGAAGTAATTGCCGTTCAGAATAGTTTTGCACATACACCATAGTAGGTAGTGATTGAATGTGTCTTATCTACCAGAAATTAGAGACCGGTCCATCATTATTTTTTACCCTTATTCTCTGTGTTATTGCTTCGGATATCGAATCACAAATGCTAAACCCAGAGGAGGCATTAGGAAACAGTTTGGCACTGGAAGTTGGCTAGAGGTTATTCCGGAAAGTACTAAGGATTGGAGAAAAAATCGGCTAGCCCCTTGGTAAATTGCTCAATCAGACTGGATATCTTGAGACAAGAACCATTTGCAGTGAAACCCCCAAAGCGAGAGACCCCTGAATATGGGAAATTCCGCATACACGGACAGTTTTCTATTCCTCAAAACCGCAGTAGAAAGGACGCGTGATACTTACGGACATTTTGGTTTTCCCATGCCTGTTCTTGCCGTTGCCTTGGCTAATTAGGTTAGAATCACACAAATGACGATAAGGCGAGTCCAACTCAAATTGTCATAAGTAGGCGAAAGATGAAGCAGTCCCGCATAGATCATCGAGCATATTTTCATATTTCCAATTGCTATTCAGTCCTGTGAGCCCCTCCTTCCATCCAGTAGCGACCCACTTATTTGGTCGAGATTGCCGCTGACATCCTACATTACTTATGTTTCGTGACAGTTGATGAGATGGTTTTTGCGTCATATTTATTTAGGAGTCTGAAAAGTTCACCAAACATGCATTCCAGGTAAGTTTGATAAGGTTTACAAGGGAATATTCAGGAATATATCTGACAGAACTCCGCATTGCACTCTGAGTGGACGAAGAAAGTGAGGCATTTATGAGCATTACCAGTGATTTAAAGCAAAACCGAGATATATGTGAAAGAGAAATCAAGATACACATTTAGGAATGATCATGAGTAATAATGGCTTCAAGTAAATCTTGAAGTTACTGACTATGCGCTATTGATGCTGAACTGCCCATCCTAGCGATTGACATCCACCTGGATGACGGGCTTTTGTTGTCCAAAAGCCAGTTCCGTAGTTTATCTAGAAAACCGTTAATCGACCCCTCAAAAATCATGATGAACAGTTTGAATTGCAGTTTTTTGCCCGGGTTCATGTCCCTGTGCATCAAAAGGCGATACCATACTTATAGGGTGTTTACCTACCAAATCAGTGTTGAAAATAAATCACAAATCGTTTACGGACTAAGAAATGATTCAGAATTTCAGAAACATTGGACAAAGTTTCGAAACTAAATGTGACCACTGTGATTTCAGCTTTTAGAACTTCACTTTCGTAGGGTCTAAATAAAACGAAGCATCAAGTATTTTTCATGAACTTCTCTGCCCTTCTGGTTCTGTGTTATTTTATTTATCGAAGATAGGCGCATCGTGATTATGCGTGGTCGACTGATGGTAATCAACCGTGTGTCTGTTTGAGTAATTTTATAGTCACACAGCATCAGGTGTTTACAGGCAAAACCAGCTGTACTGGTTTCTCACTCGAGCTGACCGTTCACATCCCAGAGAAAAGTTTGTATCAATAGAACAACATCTATTTGGAGCACGGTTGGCTGCTCTGATTAACAAAGTAGTAGGCTGTTGTAGTTTTTGGGGATATACCAACCCAGCTCGCCCATGTGCAAACCTGTGGTACCAAAATAGCATGAAATATGATAGTGCTCTCGAATGTGGTAGGAATTTGTTGAAAAAATAACCGCATATACTTTCTGATGATAGCTTCATTAGCGAACAAATATCTGTGAAAAAAGTGACCAATCTAGAGTCAAGCTGAAAAGCAGAATGCCGAGTCAGTGTTACAGTAGGGCATAACAAATACATGGACAAATGTAGCACTTTGTACACAGAGTGGTAGTATCACAGAGACAAGCGATATAATTGGGCCAATTTTCTCAATAATACGTAAAATTTAAACAATTGTGTCTCTGACTGGTCAATGGCAATTATGGAACTTCTACATTTCTGTCCACCAGTATCATCTAAACCTTAGGCGAAAGAGTTTAAAGATGAACAGCTAGTCACTTTCTGACAAAATCACGCTCCTTATTTCACAGATTCCAAATAAAATGTGGGCCAAAGGGTTCCTACACTCTCTTCCAGCGACAATAGTATGAGTTAGTTATTTTCCTAAATAACGATCTCCCATTTGATATTACTACGGAAACGAGTAATGTCTTTCTATTTCTATTTGTTTTCAGTGCGTAGGTTGTTGTTGTCGTTTTTGGCTTAGTGATTATGACGAAGGTAATTTGTTCATTAGGAGACTCGTGTATTGAACATGTGCATAGGTGATAGAAATGGTTGCTATTTATGTGAGATTGTTAAGTGATTTACGTGTTAAGGTTATAAGGTAAGATCAGACGCGAACAAAGGATCTTGCTTATATGACGATCTGCTGAAATGGTGATTGATGTGCAGTATTAGCAACTCTGCAGGTGAAATTTACACCCAAAATCCTTGTCCCACATCCTGAAGAATGCGAAGTGTGAATCTTTACCAGAAAAATCTTATTCGTGACGTACCATTACTCTGCCGTTAAAAATGGTACGGGACTCATTCGGTGATGAACTAACCTGTACTTGCTGATCCTTTTTGAACCCCTGACTAATATCAGTTATAAAGAGAAGGAGTCTACATTTTTAGCTCCTCTCCAAGAACGGTAACATTTAGCTCCACTTCAGCCATTCGAGTTAACACTTCACGCTAAAGTGCAAGTCATGCGAGTTCCATTCTCGCCAATCTGTGTCCAGTTGATCGACAACGTATTTCGTGCACGTTTATCTAGTAATGAGAATCTTCGCACAGTAAAACATAACCAAACACCGTAGTCCTGACGCAGAAACAGAAGAGTCATCTAGGTCACTTGTAGTCCACATATGGTAATAGTCTCGCGGAAAACATATTTCCTTTAATTTCAAAATGATATTTCTTTTTATATCAAGTAAATATCATTTCAATTTGTCAGTATGCCAATATGCACCAACTAGAGAATGATAGCACACCCAATAGATAGGTTCTCTGCAGTTATAGGTCATTAAGTTGATAGGCCGGAGTGTCAATCTACACTGAATGTGGCCATGTCAAGGTTTCTAACGCACGCACATTTACCAGTTCCTGATGAGTTCATACAGACGAATAAGTGACCAGAGATCACTGACCGATACCTGTTTCCTGAGTATATCTTTTATGAAGAAAGGCTCTGAAAGCACTGTTATCGTTGACAAGCGGATCGGTATTGTACACAACATTTTTCTGTCCTCAATATGCGGTGCTACCTGAAGACCAACTGAAATGTCCGTATAAGTGTGTCGTGAACTGTCCGTTTTCTAGAAGTTAGAGAACAGTTCGGCTAGGATATGGGCTCGATATTCACTAAGGGTAATAAATTGGGTATATTGCCCTCGAGAACTTCATTGTTGTTCGTGGTAACACTACGACTTTACACTAATTAACCCATCTTCCTAAATCATTTTGAGAATTGTAAAATCCACATTAGGCTACTAATGTATCAAAAATCCCTAAGAGAGACGAAAAATATTCGCTGTTTGCATGCAATTGTTGAGTTGGGTCAATTGCAATACCAGAAAAGATGAGCCAACAAAAAGCATTTGTCTAACGCAATCCTTTTCTCCCCAATACTAGCAGTTCCGACAAGATCAGCACTGTTTCTTTCCTATCCACTCTGCCTTCCATGCCCTGGTTCAGCTGGCGAAACCACAGTATCGGTGAATTACTAGTACCATGCTTGAATAAAGATCGGAGGACGGAATCGTGTGGAATAGATAAAGATTTCCAATTTAAGATTTTGTCTAGTCCAGGTACTTAGCCATGTCACCTATTGTCTCTAACTACGCCGTAGCAAGAACTACGTCTGTTAGCTCGAATTCGTGTCCAACCCCGTTTCAGCAATGACTTGATCGGAATAGAAGTTCAGTCAAGACCTGCAATTTCATCTCTTCTAAAGAATCTACGGGAGCCTGGTGATACACGAAGTATCCTGTATTTCCTTCAAACCACTGGTGCTTCAGTGTCTGCAAATCATGTATTCTTGAGAATCAGCTGTAGGGTAAAAAATTGAGATCACACTACCGGTGAATACATTTACAGTTTCGAGTGATGAAGCTACAACTGCGCTTATGAAATGGTCTAAGAGAAATAGACGTGTAAAACCGGCAGAATCCGTAACGTATGTTGTGACGCCTTCATAATAGCTGCCCATTTTTGTTATCGCGTAGAGTACCCTATGAATTACTATTCCCAAGCAAAACAACGCATCCGATCGTCTCACTGTTCAGTGAGTAGATTGCCAATTGAGAATCAGTTTTGCAAAAACTGAAATTTAACAATTACTCACTAGATGATATTATCATGTGATCATTCCCTGACTGGGTCCTCTCCTGTTAGTACAAATGACGAAATGTCTTGCTTTCAAAACCGGAACAACTGATGAGACCATCGAAAGCAGGAATATTGTTAACGCTCAGCAGCGGTTTTCGACCTTTTCGATGGTAATTCCGATGGTAATCTGAAAATTTACAACTAGGTTTCGATTGTCTTCAAAATCAAGAGAACCTTTCAGACTCAAACTACTTATGATTTTGAAAATCCTCAGGCCTTTCACGCACGAACCTCAGGTCATTTGATTAACCCCACGGGGCTGATCATCAGGCAAAGTATCATCAATCCCATGCACCACTTGCAAGTAATTGTGAGATATCTCTATATATTTTTCTCCTTCTAATAAATAGATTCCAAAAGTAAGTCATTTGGTCGGGAATAATGGGAACAGACGTTCTGCATTTTACAACTAATATGACCTGGAAAATTTGTGGCAATCGTTTTATTCCGATTCTCGGTCAGACATTTCTCTCAGCTAAATAGACAACATTTACCGCGGACGAAGTAGTGATTTCCAGTTCGACACTACAGTATAGAGACACGTCATAATGAAAACTATTTGGCTCGAACGTCAAAACTCATCACTGTTAGCGTATTTCATCTCGGAGGTCAAGGGTCAATCAAGACTGATCAACCTTATGGCTTTTTGGTTGTTCTGGTACTATGAGATCCTAATTCGTGACAGTACACTTCCATTAGGCTTTTACTATACTTGACCAGAAATTGCAAAATCGCGCGCCACTTGGTCCGATAAGATTCGAACCCGTACATCAGTTTGGGCGGGTTAATTGATCGTTTGAGTGAACATGTTTTGTTGATGACTTCCTTATTGTGGCACAATGCGGAATATCCCAAGTCTTCTAGATCGACTTTCATAACGAGAAGTCAATGGAGTTCAAATGAATGAATATATATTGAATTGGTCGAAATATGCGTAAAACTGAATTCACTTAGTCAGCTTCAGTTGTGCACGACCTTATTCTTTTATGGAGTAACTGGACTTTCGCATCATCGGATATTCCCGTGCTTAACACTTCCAGCTGAGCAATCCAAATTGTTCCCGAAGATCATCATCAGATTCAGTGCATGTCCACTCCGGTCCGACAGGTTCATCAGTTCCGCACAAAAACTGCTGCACTGCTCCAACTGGTACCTCGTGGATTACTTCGCGTCAACCCAGATTCATATACTCTCGCTGTTATAGTGAGCTGATAACTTCACAATCATCCACGGTTGATTACTCTCTTCTCAGGTTTGATCACAAGGAGCATACTGAACCAAAGAAAGTTTGGATGGGCACAAGGTAGTTAGTAACTTGACCAATTTCAATGGTGGAAAATTAATCATTTGTTTGGATTGAAGAAATAATGTTTTCTCGTTGAATGACTGCAATGCTTCGACTGTACGCTATTTTTTCCATGCCCATGGAACAAAACATTCCCAATTTCTCAGTTTCATCAGAATTTTACAAAATGTTTGAAACTTTGGTGAAAAACTCCGGGGACAAATTGAAATCCATCGGTAAGATATTGTGGTGTTCGGAAATTTGATTGAAGATTACCTGTCAAGGTAAGAGGGTTATTTTGGGCAGTATTCTCCCGTCAAATCGGACACAGCACGTACAGTTTCGTATAGTAGTTTACGTGACAGGGAAAAATACTTTTCTTGGTGGATCTGGACGTTGAGTGGCTGTTCATCCTTTCAGTTAGGTTACCCCGGAGTTGACTTTCGCAAAGAGCATCAGTATCAATTTCCAAGTCATGTTGTCAGGTAAACAGCAAGATAAAAATGGAGAAGTATCCAATTATTCAGCCCGATAGGACCAAGAAAAATGTTTCGAAAAAACAAGCACACGAATTTGGAGGGAGAAACATGGGGTTCTCTGGTCTGAGATTGTTGGGTAGAAGAATTAGGGAAGTCAGATAAGAATTCGCTTCTAAAAGGTCATACTCATCTTACCATTCACTGAAGCTTACTATCGGGTTAGTTTAGTTCACTTTGTGTGGCCATTGAATGGGATCCGGGAATGTAAGAGACCCTATTCGAAATACAAGTGAGAATCCTTGTTGACAGCTCGTTTTTCACCTCTGCCGACATATTCAGAAAGACTTCACAAAATGAAGTGGACTCACAGGTAGCAAATCTTTAACAAAGCAAGTGAAGTTTTATCATCCGTGGACCTTGTATTACTGATTTGGATCTACACTACTGTCAGGCATGCAGTATCTTCCGTAGTCAGAATAACTGAAATTGTACACACACACACACCCATTAAATATAAAATCAATAATGCAAGGGAAGACCAGAAAACAGTTGATGAAGGTAAATCTGAGGAGGAATTTTGTGTGTTATTTGGACAGATATTTCATTTTATTGTGTGCGATTCGTTCGATTGAGCCACCGTAATGAAATTTATTACCTCCGTAGAGACTCTGGACAAATTTTCAAAATGCAAATAGTATTTGACTGAGTGTATTATGCCTTCGGTCTTCGGGACTATTGCCGATCATGATATGCTTATCCGGTACATCTCTGTCCAGTGATTACAAACAGTTGTGCATGGGTAATTTGAGTGGATTCTCAGGGGATCGCAGCTAAGGACTGTTCATCGGCGATCACAGAAAAATGGCACCATTGCATTTGTTCCATATTATCTTGCACTTTTGTGTTAACTTGCAATCACTTTACCTCGTCCTTCCTTCCGGTAACAGATCAACAGAGTAAGATTGTAATTTTTGTTCTCTTTGTTGATGATTTCTTCCACAAGCGCTTGAACTCAAAACTCTCACGGATTCAAAACATATCAGGCCAGGTGCATTTAACCATGAGTGACTGCGCAATCTGTTCACCTGTGTTCAGTACTGAATTTCAGTCCACCTGTCCCACGAAGGTTTCACAATGAAGAGGTTCACAAGACGGACAGACATTCGTTAAAAGTTGAGTGATTGATTGAGCGCATCTGTGAGACGGCACACGTGAGCACAAGCTGAGAAATGCACGGTAATTTAGCGGGGCTGATTATGGATGCCCATGGGACCGTTGAATGCAAAAGTTTCTGTGCGACCGCGAATATTAGCCGGCCGAACACATCTATCGTCGTTCCGTTCACGATCGCATAGACGATAAGTTAAATTGAGTGAGTTCAGTTGGTTTGTCTCTTTGTTGAGGATGGAATGCGAGAGTAGCTATAAAAACTTTTGACTGGCACTATGATTACAAGTTAAAAGCTCGTTCCCGATGGTGATATTTCGTCAAAATGTCCCAGTTATCTGCAATTCAGTTTATTTCAATCTAATACAAAACGCTAAAGTCAAGAAAATTAGATGAGGTGTCTTTCCCTTTTATCTGAAGTTGGTGAAAATCAACCATTGTTCGCGGTAACTCACAGTGAACCCAATTTTATGTTCCTACCCAAACTATTCTAATTGATGCTGTACAGTAATTCTTTTGAGCTGATGGGACTTGGAGTGGAACATGCGGCAAAAGCTCCAAAGGGGATCTTCCATTATTTCAGAGTTAGTATTCACTTCATTAAGAGATATCTCTTTTGCATTGTGATGTTCTGGTGAGAGCTCACAACATATAACTGAACATGGAATACTTTCTGCTTTCAGTTCAAAAGTGTGATTCCGATAAAATGTGACTAAAAATTGCATCGTGTCTAAACCGCACTCTGCACTGCCCTCCACCACCAATTACTTGTGACTTACTTCGGGCAGTGCTGATGCAGAATGACAATTTTCGTTCACTTGAATTGTTCTTATTTAGCTGTTTAGATCGAATCAAGTCAATTAAATGCCCCGTGCAACCCGGAGGAAGAATACTCAGCCATGTTTACCGCATGCTAATTCAACAAACACGTTCCCCAGTGCATCTGCGTTTCTGTTTTGCTTCCTAATTTCCTAATACAAAAATAACTAACTGATATCTCACTGAAATCCAATTCGGAATCACTCTAAGACTTTTCATTTGTTTTCGCCACACATTCGTAGTATTGTTCTCCCCACCTCCGCACAGTGGTCAAAATTGAAATGGAGAAAGTGCTTACGGAATTCCAAACAGGGAAGAAGAAAATGGGTACGTTTCGGGTTCATAAATACTTATTCGCGTTGGGATAATTGAAATCACAAATGCAATGCATTCAGTTGAGTTCATGGGAAACAGAAGGATAGGGGATGAGGAGGGGGGGGGGAATAGAAAGCAAAGAAGAGTGCCAAGTTGTAGAAAAACGGATTTATATATTCTGTCCTATAGAATAGCAAGCTTTCTTCCTATAGTATGGCATTCTGTCCAATTATGCATTCGTTCGGTCTACTAGACAAGTAACTGATCTATTTTCTGTTTAAAATAAACTTTTCCATCGCAGATGCTGAAGGCAAGTAGAGGTTTTATGACGTCAAATATCATCGGGACCGTATGATCCATAAAGCGCACTTTGCTCTCTCTTCAAATGGCCTGGGTGTCTGCGTTGTGTGTGTGTGTGTGTGTGTGTGTGTGTGTGTGTCTGCCTGTAAGCGACATCTCAGACTGGGGCGTGTGAATTATTTGCTGACACTTCATTCTAGTTATCGTTTCAAATTTGATTAGACCCAGTCAACTTGTTTGCCATGAATACAAGGAAATTCCTTGAGTCGTTTATCATATTCCCGTGTGTTGCCTATTTTCGGTCATTCGATGAACCCGGATAAATCCGGTTATTCATAAATCATCAACTTGGTTTCCCGCTGTCCCATGATTAATACCAAAAACAGATCTCAGAAAAGCTTTTGAAGAAGCCGTGAGCAATGTTGAGAAAATGAGTCTACCAGGTAATCTTGTTTTACAACTATCTAGGAAATGGATTTACAGATTATGATGGAAAACAAATCAATAAACATCGACGTGACCAACCACCAGTCTATTGAGTAACTTTGAAAATGTTTGAATTCTGCTCTATTATATTGTAATTTGGGAGTTCAGCCCACGTGGCAAACTTGAAAAATCGCCAAAAGTAAAATCCACTGATATTCATATGTCACCTAGTAGAGCGCATGAACTAATCAATACTTGGATCGATCTCCGTGCCCCAATTCGAGGCTCATCACGGTAGACAACTATCATCACTCAGAAAGCCTCAACCTTATTCCATATATGAAGACAAGAATTTCACGTGGCACCGAATTAGTCACAGGCAAAGAAATGCCAGGATTGTTGCTCGATTTTGACCAATAATTGAGTATTTTCGATTCACTTTATTTGCTACTACTATCATACCAGCAAACGACAAACTCCACACCAAATAAAAGAAATATTCCAGTAGGTTTGAGGAACACTGTGTTCGAATAACATAAGATTCAAACATAGAAAACATTATATTACTCAACATAGGCACTCAACTTTTTTCACCAGTTTAAAGATGTATCCTCAGATAGATCTGACCTCGGTGGATTTTAGAGTCCGCAATGGATCCGGATAAAATGAGGTTGAAACAACCCGAAAAACATCCTAAATATCGCATTTAAACTTACGCAAGGAAAGAAGAAGAAACGTATAGTGTATACCTCAGGTAAAAGGTCTCGTGTATCGTTCCATTGGTCTGGTCGGAGAGACTTTTCAGGATGTTGCTCCTTCTCCCGTCCAAGATCGCTCGTGATTTACGATCAAACTCACTAAAAAAAAACTTCAAATTGATAGTTTTATTCATGATGATTTTCATCACTCACCAAAATCTTTGATAAGCAGTATGGACGCCCAGATCACTGCAGTTTAGCTGCTTCGTCTTCGTCAAAATCATTAACTCTTCCCAAACTCAATTTCTTTGTATTTATAAGACGCCGTCATCTCTCAAGATATTTGATATTTGATCGCTGTATGCGTGAAAAGTTGGCGATGTGCAATGCAGTGAACAGTATGCGTCATCCTATGCAGAATTCATATGAAGCAAGTCAAGAATAGTAGCCAGCCCTAACAGACTGACCTTTTACCTGTGGGACTGCTAGTCACTCACGTGGGGATGAATTTTCATCTAGAAATCGGAAAACTATTGGTGGAGCTATTGACTTCAAACAATTCCAACAGAGTGCTTCTTCTGAGTGTTTCCGTCAACTGAACGTAATCCTATGTCGATATCTACTTTTTAGTATCATTTCGTTACTTTGCTTTTCGTTTCACCTTTTATTCCAAAGGTTCAACACACTGTACGGATTGTTCAGCTCAGTTCATTACTTTACCAATGCTTGTAATCGTTGCCTCCAATGTTGTGAGATACGCTCTCATTTGAAGACTTCGCCCCTTTCTGTTTATTCTCACTTTATGATTTGTATTGTTTTCGGCAATAAATGTCCCGCTTCTGTTTCGTTGTTTTTCTTTGTCAGTGAGCTGTTCCTTTCCGAAATTTCGTATTGGTCTATTTCTGAAATTACTTGGCGATGTGAAATCAGCACTCAGTAATTAAGGCGTTGGAGAAAAAATCAGATTGTTGGATTCGGTCTCGGAACATTGAATGACATGAACAAGTGCCACGTTACATCTCCAATACGCAGTCATGAAAATTCTCAAAGGAATTTTGCTGCACCTGTGGATATACATTCCAACTGAATTTGGGCAAGCTTTGAGTTGCAGAAATAGCAGATTGGTTAGGTTCTTGTGGAAAATGGCTGTTTGTATTGTGAAAAAGATGCTTTGAAGATGACCAATGTAGAATTTAGCTGAGGAAGTCCAAATTCAGTGTGTTGGATGCAGATGAAGATGAGTTTTCAGCTAATATTAAGACACGTTCTATACGACAAATTGCATAACGCCTATTGTCCGGAAACTTCTGCAGGAAATTTACGAAGAAGCTGGGTGTCTAAGTACGTTCAACGAAAACAAATAGCATCAGACAGAAATACCCTCCAAGTGAATCAATAAATTAAGCTTTCCTAGCAATTGTAAGCTTCGGACTACTTATATCCACCAAATTCGTATCTTATTGAAGTCCAACCGGTCTGTAGTTGGCTTTCACAAAATATTTATGCAACTTCCATGAACAACTGTCAGACTAGCATGAAACAAATGAACATTGTGTGGTTCGTCTAAATACCCGAATTTTGATGTGGGCAATGATCAAAGTAACCTGGATTTTTATTTGGTAAGCTCCACGAGAAGTAGAGTGTATGTCATAAATGCATGTCTCCATACCATGATTGAGTTTTTTCTGAAAAACGCAGCTCGTGGCCAGCTTGACTGGAAGTGAAAACATTCTGCCCAGCCATGCGGTCCACGTGACAGGTTGGCGACTGGTGTCCTGTCAGTTTTTCGGATTATCTCCCTAATGTCTGTTCAGAATCAACCTTCTTTGAATGTCTCTGGACTACAATCTGTTGGAGCATATATGGCCTATATCTTGTCACTCGGCCAAAATCTGGGAGCCGGACCGTGCAAAGTCAGTTCTGACAAGAATTCAGTCTGAAATGGCTACCTTAGCTCTACGGTTTGGAGCAATGCAAACACCAGAACGGGTTGCTGACGTACCTTTCGTGTCTCCAGAAAAGTCTAGATGGAAAATAGTGTTGGGTTGGCTGGGGATGTTAGTCTGCTCATGGAGCTTGAGTATTGCAGTCTTGTCTCTGAAAGGTAACAGATAGCGATCTAGAGCAATAAGAGTATGCGATATAGACCCGACTGTTTTCCGATTTACATGAGCACACGTACATTAAAGCCAACTATTTTGAATTACAGACGAGGTTGAGGGAAGGTGAACTCCGTAGTTTGATTTTTTGAGGCAGTCGTTGAGGCGATGGAATTATCAGAAGTCCGATCGAAATCCGTCCCGGCATTGGGTCTGTTTCCCAGTGGTGAATCGACTTCAGTGGCATGTAAAACAGATGGATAGCTGGGAAGAGGACAGCTGGGTTCTGAGTGTCTTGGTGGATGAGCATATGCTATTGGTAAAGCGACGAAGCTTGAGAGAGCTTCAGTCGAAGGCAAATTTGTGTGAGACTTCCTGGTTTAGTTTGCGGGTGCAGTATTGATAGGCTGCCCAGGCCAAAGCAAGTGGTATTCTTGAGGGTCCACAACCAAAGCCCTTGGCTGTTCAAAGCTTAACCCACAAGGCGGTGGGATGAAGCCGAGTAGGGGCCGGTGACTGATTTATTAGTCCAAACGGCCTTCGGATGAGGCCCAACATCCTGGATGCCCAGCTCAAATCTTCATCACAGATCTTGGTGAGCATAATGCTGTATCCTTTGTACGCCTTCCGCTGTTGATTCCGAATAAGGCTTTAGCTAACTCCCTGTGAGGGTATGGGCCAACACGCGTTAGCAGTATGCATGTCGGCGATTGTCCAGAATCCAGTTCAATGCATGAGCCAACGGATACGTGGACGACAAGGCAGGGGATCGATAAGACGAGAACGGAGTTCCGTCAACTGGCAGCTGGCCGTATCACCAATCAACCAACTAGGAGAGAGGTTCCCCGATGCAAGTATGCACAAATTAATTTCTGTTGTAACGACGGGTGGCGGTGACTTTTCTGACCGTATGAATGATGTGTTCTGAGCTAATAAACTGAGTTGACATGAAGGCCGAAACATTTTCTTTCTATAGTTAGTGGGACGAAACCGAACACATTGACTTTGTCACTGTATACAAGGCCAACAGTCCCATGGTGTTGTGTGGTGAATTGATTGGCGACAGTTCACAGTATCAATTTTGGGAGTGTCCTGATAAGCTTTTAAAAGTTATAAAACATTTCTAGTTGACCAAATCCGTTGGTACAAATTTAGATTTTCCCGTCATCGTTTCGGGGGGTTCAGAAGTAGTGTATGATTTCGTGAAGTTCATCAAAACGGATAAATGAATCACTCATTTGGAAAAATAACAGAGGGCGGTGGCAATACAGAAAGGAATTCATTTTATCCGGAACAGCAAGTGCACTAGCAACAATGGTAAATTTTTGCATGGTGACGTATTTTTGAAACATTGGGTCTCCTTTATCCAACTGATCAAAATGGGTGGAAAATATATGTATTGCCGGATGCAAATCATCTCTTCTAATCTTCGCAATCGCGTATGCAAAAACATTAATTCGTGTTCTGATGGGAAACGCACTGACAAAATGGGAACAGATAGTGTCGAACAAATTGGGAAAGGATTCGCTAAATCCGGTTGGCTAACGCCAAGGTAAACGCACACTGTGGGCCCATAGTTTCTGTGCTCGAAATGGGGTGAGTGTGAGGTTCCAAGTCTTCTTGTCAATGCAGTCTCAAATAAGGCTAAGAAATTTCGGTTCCCAATTTGTGTAATGAATTGAAACGCTGAACCCAGATCAATCTGATATCGAAAGGTCAGAAGACATTATATGATCGATGAGGTTGGGTTTCTGGTGATCACTTTCTGCCTGACCGAGAGATGACTCATACGTTGCAATGGCTACTTCTGTGCAGTATGTTCTTCCGGAATGGGTGCACCTCTTGAGGTTCGAATTTCTAATATTACAAGTGAAAGTGGTAGTAGTGGTTAGGTTTTGATCTTTTCTGAAGGATAGCCCTACGTGATCTGCTTAAGGAGACTGCTAACGACACAGAGATGTGCCATTTATACCTTCAAAGTTATTGTTTAAAGCTATCTGTGGGAATCGAGGGGATCGCTAATGGTACGTAAACTAACAATGAATCGTTCTTTGTGGATAAACTGATTATGCTGATCAACTTAGTAGCGCATCTTATACAATGTCCGAGTCGGTAAAGTAGTATAGCTTCCATTAGCACAGCGTTTATCACTAACCTGTTTGATTGACTGACTGCATTTCGAATCCCAACTTTCACGCACAAACCTCAGGTCATCCTGTCGACTTTGCAATCGGAAGCACTAGAGTCGAGTTTGGTTCATGGAGTTATCAGTACAAGGGCAGCTTCTCCCTCGGAAGCTGTCCGGCACTGCCGGTTATCGTGCAGGACGACGTCAGAATAATACTTAACTAGGTAGTTCAGATTAGCCTGGAAGGGAGTTGTGGTGCTTGGCAACACCTGCCTTCCAAATGAAAAGTCCTGGATTCGAACCCTTGGCTCTGCGGAGGATATGCACCATAGGTGAGCTCCATTAAGGGCGAAACTCGAGTCTCGTGCTTCTGAGTGCAGGGCTGATCGGATGACATGTGATTTGTGCGTGGATGATGGAGTTCGAAATGCAACCAGTCGAGCAAAGAATCCAATTCAGTTGAAACAGCCGTCAACGATTCACAGGTTGCGGCGGTTCTGGCAAGGCTACTTCTCAGCAGCAACCAAACTAAGAAATGAAAATAATCCCAGTGTGGCGGAGTGGGAAGAAATCCTAAGTTAATTATAGTCATATGATGATCAGGTTGTGTGAATACAAAATTTGTCGTTTGCCGCAATTCGTAGTCATATCTTCTTGCCTATAATCAGTGGCTGGATGGACCACGTGGAAGCCCGACATGCCATAAATAGCCAAACGCAATGGTCCGGCTTTTAAAACCTTTCTTCTATCTTGGGGACTGTTCTCTTAACGTCGCCTGCCCTATCAAGGATGACATAGCATTTGATAAGTGGCTTATGGGTCCTTAGTGAAGTCGACATCTGCGATTGTTAATCCTGCTCACGGAATTAGAATGCTACTCACTTTCTGTGAGGAACCTAACGACTGAGGTACGCGCACAGCCCCGGATCAAACGTTATGAATACCGAGACTGTCTGGACATACGGTTCTATTAATCAATAATCGATCAGTAAAATTAATGAATAATACAAACTTCAATTCGTGTGGTATCTCGGATATGATGGTCTTTTAATGCACCTTTCGAAATAAGGTACGTTTTTCAATGCAAGGATAACGAATGAAATTGTTCAACATACCAGAGGGGAATAACACAGCACGCAGCTGTGTCCAACGGGTTGCCTACAATGGCAAATGCACCGTCAGTTACGATGCGCAACAAAGACAGCCGCAGCTGTGTGAAGGAGCTTTCAGGACAGCGCTCGTCTGTGTCCAATAATGCTAATGAACGTGGTCACCGGCAGTCAAACGAAATGTGATCAAGGTCAACAGGTGACACTCATGAATAGGGCTGAGATTACAGTGATAGAGCGCTCAACGGGAACCAACCAAATGAAGGACGTGAGGTGCCCACAAACGAACCACGCAGTCAAGCATTTGCGAACAATCAGTCATGCTACGTGTACGTGGGTGCATTGTGTGTAGCGAGCGGCTTAAAACAAACCCAGTTACACTGAAAGGGTCGGAGGCACTAGTGAACTGGGGCAGAGAGCAGAAAGTCCGCGAGCCGTTCACTCACTGGTGTGTGTGTGTGTGTGTGTGTGTGTGTGTTTGTGTCAACATAATGTGCGACAAGCCAGACGAGTGAGAATGACCTTCCGGATCAGGCTAAAGGCAGCGTGTGCTGCATCAATAGTGCGAATGTCAACGGCATCGAGGCCGGACCAGCGAGGAAAATAAGCATGACACAAAGATCCTGATTCTAGGGAAATAAGCAAACTTCGTATACCCTAAGATACCCTAAGACTGTGCAAAATGTGAAATAAACAAAGGGGGATGGGGGTCACCTGTACACCGAAACCGGTGGTCCACAGGCAACATGGGTAAGTCAGAAGTAAATTGGGGCAACTCACAATTAGTCTGGTTAGACGCCCAAACAGATTTAAAAGCGATCTGAATACGTATTGTACGTGGTACCTGTATCCCTCTAACATGTGGTATACACTGATGAAAATAATACTTACATATTATTGCTATAATTTTGAATACCCTCCAAGTTATTTGAACTGATATATCGCCGTTATTATCAGATACTCCCTCAAACACAGGGTAACACGAATAGGGTCCAAATGTGAACAAATCACAGTGACCGTGCACATAACAATCACAGTAATTGAACATTCTATGATAACTACCAAGTACGTTTCTTATACCCAGTCGATGGCTAGAAAGAAATTCATGCCAGGAAGATGATAATAATAATTAATATCATGAAATACAGTTCTCTATGTAGTGGGCTATTGGCATGGCCAGGTATATTAATGAGTTGACAGAGTTTTGTCTGGGGAGTGCACGCATGCATCATGTCACTGACAACCAGAAAACGATCATTCGATCCTTTTCGGATCCTAAAAATCTGAATGATCACCCAAGATCTTTTAGTTGGGCTTCGAACTCCATAAAGTTTTATGACTGATACTCACCTGTATGGTTGAGCTTTTACGTCGCTAGCCCTAAGCTACACTCACCGCTTCCGGCAGCTCTAATTGGATTCAGGCGCTTCCAGCCATTCTACTAGGTTTGCTTTCCGCTTATAAACATGATGTTAACGCACCAACTAAGGAATTATTATTTGGTCAAACTCTTCGGTTACCCTTGGATTACATTTTTATAGTTCGCGTGAGTGACGACGCTAGTGCCCAAATATTTGGCTGAACAGATACACTTCTTGTGAATGCATTCCCTGCAGCCAACAAGAAAATAATGGCGTTCAGATGTGCCTAGAACGTAGTCAATCGATAGATTGGCCCAACAATATTACGGCAGACACCTCTCATAGCGCGCCCTATTGACGCAACTTACACGGGTGGTATCATCGAATTACGCTTCATATTCCACTTTGGTCGACTGAACGTGGCTTTCGTTGTCAGGGTGCGTATGATGTGCTCCTTGCTCATACCTCTCATTCGAAAGGCACGACATGAGACTTGTACATATTGTAATCGGGAAAGCGAAACGGATGAGACACACCTACATCTGACCACCCACACAAGTGGAAGTGATAAAACATGTAGCCCGTCCAAAGCATCCTGGATCACCTAAATGCATACGGTCGAATTCCAGTTTGAACTACTGACACCATTCTCTCTCTCTCTCTCTCTCTCTCTCTCTCTCTCTCTCCCGCTGAACAATGGTGTATTCTGTACATTTTGGCCACTGAGAATGGTATGATTTGTACAATCTGGAATTTGACCGTATGTCACAAGTTCCTCTGAAATGAGATGACCACGAGTTTCTTGGACGGACTGTATAATCATCTATACAGCTTTTTCCCTGACCGCGCTGCCTGGACATTTTGTCTCCATTCTGGTCAAGTACCTGCAAATATTAGCTCGATTCTTTTTCACATCACTTTTTTCCTTTGGTCCGATTGCCTCGGTTGTAGTTTGATCGGTCGCTCTTCGTATGGACTAACTTACTGATTGTCTGAGATCCCACTGAATTCTATCTAAAAGTCAGCAGTGCTTTTTTTCCACTTACTAAATATTCACTGTCAATTCTTTGGTTTGTGACTCTCGACTGGTTGGCCCGATCGGTTTGATACCCACCTGGTCCTGTTGATACCACATTCCTTGCTCCAGTATGAATGCTGGATCGAAGCCATTATCCGACAACTCCCTTTTTCATGCTGTATTATTAGCTTACGAATGGTCACTGGAACAACAGTAAGGGTGACCTCCGTAGCAGTCTGTCACCTGTGTCCTGTTGCATGACGATTAGAAAGAGTCGCTTGATTGGGCTCCGTGTTGTCCGAGTGTAACAGTGTGTCACGTAGCCCACCATAACCCTCAATAGTACAGCCTCGAAGAAACCTGCATCTCCTAGACATACGGGTTTTTTTTTCAGGTGACGGCGATACAGTTTCGTTTCTTTAGTAGCTTACCATCTTTTCTTAGTGTCATAGGTGAAGAATCTTGAACATTGGTTTCGATATCAATTATCTCCACAGACTGAACATGGATGTCGTATGACCACACACTGATTCAGTTCTATGCTGTTTGAAGTATGCACATTCTGGTGAAGATCACGCGACCCCCATTGTGTGATACTCGCTTTATATGTACCACCGTCAGCTTCAAAGCCAACGGCTAGTTTGCCAAACCTTGTGCAGGCGGTACCGGGCTCACTGTTAGTTAGATCCACAAACTGAGGTTCTTTGTTTTGACACGCTATGGCTGTCGGGATTTCAGACAATCTGAATTTCATCTGCAACTGTCACCTTCTTATGATATATTCCAAGACTTTCTAGAATCGAGGTGTTCTGTGTAATTAAATCGTTTCAGCGTTGAACTGCATGCTTGTATCTGTTAACTTAAATCGATAATAACTTCTTCCAAATAACCCTTCAGATTTGGGCTGCCGATCAAAGAGTCAATAGCCGCCTGTGATGCAAGGTAGTTTTAGCCAAATCGTTTTTCTAGATAATATATGGCTTTCTTCATCCCTCCTTCTGCATCTGTTGCTGCAACCCTCTTGAAAGCCCCGGTCTGCTCAGAAAATTGACTGGTGTATGAGACCTGTAGCGCTGTTCGTTTTTCTACTTTCGACTACAGAACGGCATACAAACATTGTCGAAAACTGATGCATGCGGGTGAACGACAAGCAGATTTTGCCTTCTTACATGATAGGATCGAAGCAGAACTACATAATTTTATATACATAATAACTAGCGTGTAGAGGCGAGGCTTGAGGACAACACCTTGCGGTATGCTTGCACGCGGTGAATGGATATTCGGAAAATTCAGAAAAAAGCCGTATTTGCCACTCCCAGATCACCTTAACCAAGACTGAATACAAGCCCAAACTTGAGTAGAAACAGAACGTTCATACAGATTATTACGAATTTGGTTTGCCCTTATTCTTTACGACTTATCAAGGTTTCTTTGTCATAGAGTCCACTATATCTACGGAATAATTTTTTAACTTTGGCTTTATCAAGTGTCACACGTCTGACTCCACTGGCCAGAGCATAGGTAGCCCATTGATTTATCTCTGCAAGACAGAGTACTTGTTTTCAATTACTTTTGAAACTGAGCTACTAGGGGTAATTGCACGGACTCGACCTTGAAGTTGTGCATACTTTCACAAGTTTAGATAGGGAATAATGAACATACAAAAACTAGCATGGATCTTTATCCTAAAAGCTTATCTGACTATAACCCAAGACAATTTATGCAATTCCGTTTGTGATTTTTATTCCATTTCCATACCTTGGTAATACATAGCATACTTTGCTCAGAGCCTTTTACTTTGGCATCAAGGGTTACACACAGTCAAATAATTCTATGCACAGCAGAGAACAAAATTAATTGAGGGTAAACTGTAAATAGAGTAACTCTACTGTTTGATGCTCTGGTATAACTAAATAACTTCATGAAGCTCAAGCTACATGCTGGGAAACTTTCGGTTGCATCACAATCGACGTTGCCTGTAGTTCAACAATAGAAAAGCATACCTTATGATTCCTATTAAAATTCGGATTCTCACTTCTTGGAACAAATACGCCACATTCGGTGGCATGTGATATGTAGTTGCCGTTGTTGATTGCATCTTCACAGGCAACTTCGCATCGGAAATGTCCTTATAACCTATCGGAGTTATTTATCTTCCGTTGGTACATTTCAGTTTGCACTTTCAAGTTGCATCTCGTCTTAATAAGATTCCATTTCATTGACCGAAATTTTTGCTACCTCGCACAAAAACGTTCTGATCTCTGATGGGGATTTATATCTTCCGTATTTGATGGCGAAAAATAAGCTGTTTGTGATGTGATAACAGGCGAAGATGTGCACCCGGGGTCAATAAAATCCCAAAAGACAGTCGAACTTTTCGATAACATCGTATGGAATCAAATACGTCTCTTAGGTATATGGTAAAATATGTAATATAGTGTGAACCTGCATTCGAGAAGAGTTACCAGCGAGAACCATCGTGTATCCGTGGTTTGAAAGAAAACGTGACTCTGAACACGGAACACAAATTCTGGTAACGAAGTTTTTGGTTGCAGAACAATCTAATGCAGACATTACTTACTTACAAATATTAGGTAGCAAAAGAAGGTAAAGTAAATAACTGAAACTAAGTGGTTCTCTGTCCGCGTGCAAATGCTGTGGTCCTATGCAGCAGTAGTGAGATAATCCAACGGTTTCGGCATAATCTGCATATATTTTTATGTATAAGCATACAAGGGATGTCGAAGTTCGCTAGATAAATCATTTTATTTGTAGTTATATATAAAACTAGATATCAATAACGTTAGATCCTCTGCGATCCGTCGACAGTTGGAAAAGTGTGATCTTGATCATCATGATAAATCGGCTTGAAATTCAAAAGCTCTTAATTAGTTGAATGTTAAATACGGGTTGTTGTTAAGCCGATGAAGGTAAAACTGTGGTTTGCAAACGCTAGTGTTCCTCCGTGGGCGGTTGCTTGTGTTCAACCTGTAAAACACAAACGGAATGGAACTCAGTAGGCCTCAGGCTTGGTAAGCGCACTAACAAATATAATATAAGTATTGTTGTCCTACACCCATATTAGTCGAACACGGATAAAGCTGGAATCTTGCCCATTTTTCGCTAATATGAGCTACACCCTTCACGTATTCATGGTCTGACACTTTTTCACTGAGAAAAGTTTAGTATCATTTTCCCCATATGACGAAAGAGCGGTCCCTAGGGCCGCATCGGTCACAAATTTCAATAAGAATGGAGAAAGAGAGTAACTCTGATGTAAATCCTTTCTTGTCGTAAACTCGGGTGGAGGATCACTGTAAGTTAGACTTCGGTATTCAGATGCAGAGAATTTATGGTGGAAACGATATTGTCTGGTACACCCTCCAATAAGAGGCCTTGCCGCAGAGGTGTACGGTTGACTAAGTCGAAGGCAGCTTTCAGATCAGGAAAACCAGGGAAGGTAGGCCTACCGACAGTGTGCCCATGTTCGAAAATATACTAAAGATATGATCAATACAACCTCGGCCAGGGTTAATCCAAACTTGATTCTCGCACGAGCATTGTTAATGAGCCTTAAGTGAGCGGAGGAAAATAATATGAGAAAGCTGGTAGGATGCGATGTTAACCTGACTTATTTCTGCGTGTGCCTCACAGGAGGACCTGCTGACTTTCCTTCCACATCATCTCTTCGGAACTTATTCCTTCTCACATATAAAACCGAGGGGTTTTGTCAACTTCTATGAAAATACCGAGCAACCGCCACTGAATATAGATGAAAGCAACCCATCTGGTCCAGCAGCCTTCTTCTGCGTGCCATCCTTTTACTTTAAGGGTAAGTTCACTAAATCTGGTGCAAACTGAAAACGGCGCTTTCTTCGACAAGGTCAGCTTGGTTAGCGAGTTTGGTGTCCTCAGTTCTGACTCACTATTGCAATTTCAGCCCATAAGAATCTCGTCTTTAATGCTAACCTCCCATACCAGCTTCTCTGGTCCTACTTGAATCCAGATCTACAGAGCAATTAAGTTTTATTTGTGTAGGAACGATGCTTCTGTCTTTTGGCTTAATTGGATAAAAGCTTACTTTTTGTCACTTTTGCTACCATATGATTCCGGTCTAACCCCTTATTCAATATATCTTTAGCGGTCATAAGACTTTCTTCCGCTAGTGGAACTAGGCAGTGTTTTATGGCCACATTCGCTTTACCTTCTCTGTATTGAACTATGTACATAAGCCAGATAGTACTGTACGTTGACCTTCCTTCAGTAACCGAGTGAAATACTTCCAGAAAGATTTAGCACTATTCGAGTTCACCTTCAAATTTAAGGATCTCACGTTTTGGAAGATTCACATAGCATTCACCGACATATGATGGACTATCGATGTTTTGTGAGTAAAATTTATTACAATGCACACCTTCCAGTTTTATAGGCTTTTTGAGTTCGAGTATAAGTTGTCTTGCAAACCCACTTTGCTTTTCCTTCGGAAAAAATTCCATTCGATTAACACAAATTTACGAGCTTCTAAGTGAATGTTCGGATAAAATGAAAGGATTCTGATCTCCGACTGGCTCCACCATGTTCTGGAATAAAACGTCGAATAGCTTTCTGTACGAAAAATCCTTTGTTCGTGATCTACGATAAATTATCACTTGCATAGCCGTACCCAACGAAGATATAATACCCGAAGCGAGTCAGATTCGCCGTAAAATCGTGGTCCATTATTGCACGTCACAATTACCAAAGAATGGACAACAGGAGTACAATCTGCATTCAAGGTGGACTGCCAGAGGCTCCAAGCGGAGAATGCCATCACTTACTAGGTCAAAGGTGAAAATAATTAACCTCAAGTGGCCGACTAGCTAAAACAGGGATCGCAGAAACTGACCGAGAAGAACAAAGAATGCAATTGCTTCACTTTGCAGTCTCACTACTGGAATAGTGGTCGATAGCAATACACAGCACACAGAATAACATGAACAGAGTCTTACTTCGATACAGACAATGGAGAATCCACACACATCCATTGCATTCGAAATTAAAGCCGAGTTGTCATTATGTTTATCAGTCCCATTCATTGTGTATTTGTTGAATTTCACGTCATAGTGTAGTCGGAGAAATCCAAATACGTTGTCACCGACAACTCTTTTATAAACTTGTTGACCTTCCAAACCCTCTTCCCGGATGCGAAGGTATTTCTGTTATTGCACTCACCACGGTCAGGACAACCTGTAATAAAAGGAAGAACTGACAAATCTTATCCGACAGCTTGAGTGATTCTGCCCAATAATCTCCTAGGATATCTTGCTTGGTCGCACTTCGAACGGCAATGAGCTGCTGAATGCAGTTCAAGTTTATCGACTTATACTGGCACGGACCAGCCACTGCCAATTGGGTACACTGAGTGATAGAACCTAGAGGTCGAACCAATTGTAACTGAGATTTCTGTGCTAAATCTGAGCGGCATTCTTGTGCTTGAAAGCCAAACCTACAGGATGTTGAAAACATTCGAACAGCCCATTTTAGTCCAACGTTAAAGATGACCGTTGCTGACTCATTCCTGTCATTGTACAGGCAGGACAGGAATTCCACCAAATCCTCTTGGTGTGGCAAGTGCGTAGTCATTAATGCATACTCAGTGAACGATGTTGATTGTTGAGTCGTGCTTTGTCATCCTAAATTTTCTCGCCATAGGAGCACAATCATAACAAACTCTTGTACACTGAACACTATTCCATTTTCCAATGACTCTATGATACCTTTTCTTGTTTCCTTGTAGGTGAGAATTTGCATATCAAAGTAGTCCATTCCAATCACGCCTAAACCTGACTCCTCACTGAGCTTAGTTTAACCGATCTTTGGGTTCCTTCAGCTAGAGGTAGCTCTGTTTTAGACAGGGTTATCACAAATCATCCTGCAATATTCTGTCCTAAGTTGTGTGCACCCGTCTCAGCCAGTGTTCACCATCTGCTTCTCTTTGAGCGTAAGATATACTTCTAATCTGCTTTCACTCTTTCAGGCAAACTAACCAAACAAAAACCCGTCTTCGAAATTTTCCGCGGGACTATGTTTTTCTACTACAAAATCACCTTTCTTATGCCTCTTCCTGATTTACTTTCGAATCACTGCTGAGTAGCAACGTCAAACTTTTTGCAGAGACGGTCAATTTAATTATCGATATGTGATGCTCTCAAGGAAGCCCTCCTCCTCTTTAACGGCAGTGCCAAGTCTCCGATGCGGAAATACTTAGGAAGACGGATGGAATATTTCTACAAATAACGGGTTAATTAGAAATTAAGATAAATTAATTAGTCATTAATGAAGAAAAGAAATAAATGCAATGACACGTTGAATGCTAGTCAACTCCTATGCAGCCACAACCGAACACGGCAAGGCAATCGGCTTCTTTGTGGACGGTAAACGAAACAAGATGATTTTGCCGTGGACTTTCACACTAATAACATTGCATTCACCTAGACATCAAATGACTCTAAAAATGCATTTAGTCCAGCAGGTAGCTTGCACATAACCTCGTTATTTAAAGAATAAGTATTTAAGATCCTTATAACTTTCCAAATAAACTCAGGTATTGGTACCGATGGCCTAGAGTCATTAATTTTGAGACATGGTGTTGTTGCTCCGACTCATATAATTACTTCTTTCACTGAATAATCCCATCGCATTATAGAAAAAGGCACGATAGCGAACAAGCTCGTTTTCGGTAACTTCATCCTCTGGCTAATACAGTTACATATATATACGAGAGGAATGCATATTTTCGGAAGAAAATAGAGGGCATTTACAGTATCAAATTAAGATTGGTCAATCAATATTGTAGGTGTTTTGCGGTTCGGAAAAGGGGTGGGAAGTTGGTTGTTCACAAGCCGGTCAATGATTTCTATGAATCTCAAAGACAAAATGCCTGTCCTTTCCTCCTCTATGTTAACCTATTCATTTGTTTGCTCATGTTCGGCAAGCTATGTAGGCAAAACGACACGGCAACTGTCCCAAAGAATCAAGGAACACAAACCAGCTTGGCTGAGGACAGGAACTAGAAGAACCATAACTAGTGCAATCGTAGCGCACCTTGCCGAGACAGGTAGACAACGAAGCCTCCAAGATAATTTACGAAGTGCCTGTGAATTCTTCGAAGATCGTTCGCCAAATCACTTTGGGAGCAGCGGAGGCAGTAGCGATTAGGCTGTTAAATCCATCGCTTTGTTCACACAAGCGATTTGTCAAATCACTGCAGCTACCCTGGCCGCGATCGGAAAGTGGGGGACAAAATCATGGTGACCTCGACCGCGACCTTTCAGTCGTGACAGGAAGCAGCCAACCCACCCCAGATTTACTTCTTTCTCGAATAAATCTCTGTGCTCGTTTTCTGTTTTCGACTACCGGAGACTAGCCACCATTGTTACTTGCTATTCCAGCGTCACAGCTAAACGCTTTCGTCCCATTGCCCTATCTTCATCTGGTCTTAAGTCTGGAGAGCGTGATATTCTTGAACGTTCAAATTCTTCTATAAACTCTCCTGGTGACTTCTTACAGTCTGTCTATGAACCGAACCGGTCCATTGTGGGTGCTATCGCTTCCTTAACCCATCGTATAACAAATTCTTGAGTGGATTTGCGAAGTCTGTGAGATGGGCTTTTCTAGATTACTCATCTGCTCCTGACTCTATTCATCGGTCCCTCCGCCTTCGTAGTCTGGAAGCTTTCGCCAGTTCCACACAATTATTGGCATGGTTATCTGATTATTTTACCAACAGAACTCAGTGCACACGGCTAGGTTTTAAAACAGTTAACTTCGAAAAGTGTGTGGGAATAATGACACTCTTCTTGGCTGAACGTCCTTTGGACTCCACCTTTCAGCGACTATTGATATGCACTAATGATGAGCTCCAATAAGGGCGAAACTGAAGTCTGGTGTCCTGAGTGTAGATTTGATCGGATGATCTAAACCTTTGGGGAGTGGTCCAGGAGCGCTTCAGGGGAGCTGTCTTTTCTACTGTTCATTTTCCACCTACATTGTTGACCTTTCATCCAGCTCTCCGGCACAGCTATTTAAATATGCCGATGATGTGGTCCTTTGTCAAGCTGCTTCTGTAACCCAGGATTTCAATAACTTTCCCCGCAATATGTTTGATGCTTACGATTTCTCTGTTCGACCCGGTTTAGCTTTCAATTTGTACGTATGTTATGAATGCGTGACTACCCTTTCTCGATCGGTTTATCCTTGTGATTCATCAGTCAGTTCCACAGAACCACCAGCTGGAGTAGGTTCTATCGGATATTTAGAGACCACCACCGATGCAAATTTGAAAAGTACGTCTCACATTTCGAGCAGTATCACGAAACTAAGCTGGCCATCTTACCAAATCCGAAAGTCTAAATATCTTAACGTCAGACAGAATACAACTTCTCTTTTGTATTGACGTGTTTTTCTTGTTTTACCTTAATATTCCCCTATAACTTTTGCTGAGCCCATGAAGAAAGATTTTAAAATTCTTCATAGAGGTCTGTCTATCATCGGTCTCGCATCTCTCATACCCTTAAATGAACTATCTACCAGGTAGTGAGCATTGCACCTAGCCCCACATTCGCTTACAAAATCCTTGCAGACAACACTTATCCTTCATACAGTGGTCTATCCAACTGTGACTCTTCCGCTTCTAATAGTTCCTCTTTTCGATCCACAACTTCTCGCAATAACATCTACAAAATCTCGATTGTTACTTTTCTGGCCCTCATCCTCACAAACCGGAAAGAGAAATACTTTCGCCCCTCTCATATGAACGAAATAAAATGTCACAACAGGACACCGCTAGTAGAATAATTGCACCACTTTTGTGCATAAAAACGGTTGACAGAAAATATTTGTTTACCCTGGTACTAACCGAACAGACCTTATCCCACTCTGCCAAAAGTACTGTAACGGCTTTCAATACACCCGTTTCCAGTGTAAAAAGCATTTCACCTGAACTACAATTTCACGGATTCGGAAACCCCGTGACACATGTTCCTCTGAGAATCAAAAGTTACGTGGTCTTCCATGATACAAAAATGTGAGCCGGGTGCATACAGACAGAGAAAAATTGAAAGTGAGCAATAATGAAATCAGCGGAAAATCTCTGATTTTCAAGTTCATTGGAATGCAAGCCACCGAATAAATGGGGCACCATCGGAATCATGATTGAGAGTAAACTGAACAGAAAATATATCCAAAACAGTATCCGGAAAAATTCCATTATCTCGAAACGATCCTTTCACTATAGATGTCTGGATAATATAGACAAAGGTCCCGAGATCACTTTTTGCGACGACATTCACTTTGGAAACTCACTTTGGTTGTGGAACTGGATTTTAACAACATGTTTCAAAGGTACCTCAGCGTTGTCGTTCTTTGTCTACAAGTAGCTTTCTAGTCGGCCACGGTCTCCTTTGGGCACATTTACCGGGCGTATGCTACATAATAAGTAACAGTGGAAAAGAAATATAAACGTGGCGAATATGTCTATATTCAAATTTAAGCCTGACCTAGCAAATTGAAAATACTCATAGAATTAGGAAACAGATCAAGGACTAGAGCATTTGGGATTTTCCCACTTCGGTAACGGAAAAATCGGAAATTTGCTACTTACAACAGTTTAGTAGCAAACACCCGACTAGGAAATGTAGCAGTTATTTAAAAAGTAATACATTTGCCTTTTCTAGAACGGTACCACGCTTCACAGTGACTCTCTTCCTCCTGCTACTATAGCTACTAATAGCAAAACTACTCACACTAGTACAAACACTTACACTGATACTACTACTGATACTAGAACAGTTTTTTTCCTTCCCATTAACTCCAGTGAAAATTCTGTTCAGTCTCGGAATCAATTCCGTTTTATTGATACAGAATACATCGTTTATATAAGATATGCGCTCGTCATAAACAAAACCGTGCATAGAAGCTTATTGGCCTATGACAAACCTAGATGGTCCATCTGGCTGATTTATCTGGCTGCATCCGGATTGGTTGATTCGGCTTTGGTCGAATGTTAAACGCTGACTGATCCATTGATCGCCTGACTGGATCTAATCTTGTCGGGGATTCTGGTCAGCCCATCACATACTGTCTGCTTCAATGAACCAGGCTGTTTATCAGCAAAGTGCTGGAAGCATTCCCCCACAAAATCTAGTATTTATACGACCGTTACCGTATATACTACGAGTACCACCATCAATATGTCACTTCGTTGTTCGCTACGGATTCTCTTCGGAGCTCGGAAAGAGGTGATGGGTTCGGCTTAATAACAGTTACGCGCTCAGACCGACAATGCCTCCTGCACTCACGGACACTGCTCACAAGTGATCCATGTTTCTCGTGTGCACACGAACACGTCTGCAACGGTAAACTCAGAAACGGCTTTGAGGCTAAATACACTTCATCTCAGAATTTGTTTTGCCAATAAACTTTTGTCATGTGTAAAAATAATTGATCTGGCCTGAGTTGCTCCGTTGTTTCCCCGCTACTCCAATTCGTGCGATTCCTTACTAGCTTACTTGCCTAATCACAAAAGTACAACCCGGTTCCGTCTACTCATTTACAAATAAACGGAGTACAACCGCAACCTGGGCCACGATCACTACAGAACATAGCACTTTTGTTACGAGCGCGATAATTACGAAACCATCGGCAAACTAAAGATTTCATTTTTACAGTTGCCGTTCAGGAATCCCCATTCTTTTGCTGTGAGTAATTCGTCTCGGGTATTGGATGAAGGAAATGATGCACCTTCTTTACTTTTGAGTTACAAAACCAGAGTCCGACGCTGCCCACTTTCTTGACTTTGCTGCAGACCAGAGACCATGGTAGATGTGGTAACTCTAACTTTCAAGGGTTATATAGGGACGAACAAGTTGTCTCTTGTTCACGAAATATCTTCCTTGTAAAGTTCCACAATCATTTCTCATTTGTGTTTGGCTAGAATTGCCATTAAAAAAGCCAACACTAGGAGTACTTTTTTATGCCTATACCAAATGAGCATGAATGCAATTGAATGAGGATGAACTCACATTTGTGGTGTGTTCCCTTTGTTCCTTGTTAACCGGAGAAGTTGGAAAAACATTTTTGGATGAATCACAGAGCCCGTCAGTCGAGTTTATTTGATACCATCTATTCTACCTTAATTTTGTTCTTTGCTCCAAAGCTGTGAACAAGATCCAGTCCAGCTCCTTGACAATTAAATTTTACAATTTTCCTCCACACAGGATTCCACGAACCCCCCCAGGGGCAAATACATGTGTTCCTATTGTGATTGCAACAGCAAATTGGTATTGATTGTGCAAGTGAGAATCGGGTCCGAGATTGGTTTGAAAATCGAAGAAATGGTGAACTGGTCGTGAATGCATTGAGTATGCTAACAGACTGCTCTTTAGAATGACTGCTTTTGTTTAACGGAGAGGGGGGAAATTTGAATGGAGTATTCAGTCACTTGAATAAGCTATATTTACGACCTGTTTGAATGATGAAAACAGCCATCTGACCAATCAGTTATTTGGTCAGTCAACCTAGTGAGAACAAATGATCATCACTATTCATTGATTGTCTTAGGACTAAGAATTTGAATATTATAATCAAAAGCAAATTCCCCATTCCAAAACCTGAAAATGAGAACTAAACCATCATATTAGTATTGTACATTTTCGGGGCAATAAAATGAGGAGCCTTATATGAGTCCATTACTCGCATCGATTTATTCAGGCAAAAGGGTCATCGGTTCATGGAATTATCGATGCATGGATGTTGGCTGGTCAGTTTGTCAATCAATGAGTCTACAAAATCAACACACCATTCAGGAATTCAGTCACTTTCTACGATAATTCACTGAGCTGTGCCGGTAGCTCTCTCAGTGGAACATTTGACCGGTCAGTGAAAGGTCACTGATTGGATTTCGACTGGAGGCCTGGACTCTCGGGCAGACACATGCAGTTAGATCGGTCAGTATGCAACCTGGCAGTGGTAGCATCGTGTTCTGTAGTGAAATTGAAAGAAGAGGCCCAGTGAGGAAGAAGCAAATGTGGCACCTGCAGTTATAACGGTAGTTTTCGCCCCCCCCCCCCCTCGTTGCGTAGTAAAGTGCGTTGCTTCCGTTGTGAAACCAACTGCTGTGTGTATAATAATAATTCACTTGTCATACCCAATGAATGTCATCAGTTTATCGCGATGATGAAACCCAAGAAACAACAAGTAGACTTTCTAATTCCTCCCCTACAAAAGAAAAGACATAATGCCCTAACTATCTGAAAATAACATAAGTTCAAGTTGTATATTATCGTCAAAGTTGGATGAATAGAAAACTGCTTCTTGGCTTCCACATGAATTAGTTTCATTCACACAAAGAACTATAAATATTTGGAGGAGAAATTGGAAAAAGCAGAAGAACACTTTTCCACAAGTAATTTGGAAAAGAAAAGTTACAATTTCAATAAGGCTCGATTTTAGTGCATGCTGTGAGATACAGAGAGATCAGCGCATACAGGAATCGTGCTATGCTGTAGATCTGGCATCGGTTTTCAATAGAAAAAATGAGACCTTTTGGCAACCCACACGAACTGTAAACCGTACCAACAAGACCCGATTCGGAATGTTACCAGCTTTGCGTTCACATACTCTGATGGAGTCTAATTCAGTCAGATCCATTATACAGAATTCTTCCCCCTCTCACTGTAATAACCGTTCCACATACTCAAATTCCTCGCGAAGAACCTGGATCAGTGAAATTTCAGCTTTGCATACAGATGAGAAATCGGAAATCTGTTCCCCTTCTGTCCATTTTTGCTTTTCTCTCTCTCGTTATTATCCTCGATCTTCTGGAATGTTTTCTAACGTCTAAAATTGTTACCCTTTGCACACTCAAATATTAACCTAACCGGAATCACGCAAACACGTGTACACACGCACACACTTTCATTCACTGAAATATTTTAACTGGGCCCCTTCAAATAGTAGGTTTTTATAAACTGGTAAACTATAAAATCAAACTTTCTCTATGATTGCTATTGAATAGTTTTTTTCTATTCCGATAGAAATGTGGAACAAAGGGCTTATGTGCCCGTTACTGCTTGCATTAATCTGCAGTGTTTATGCCGATACTCCAGTGTCCGGTGAGTTCACACTTTGAATCTCGTTTACTTTGCAACAACTTGCAGTCATGCGCAACTGTTTCGCATGCTTACTCACAAGCACCATGTAGTCGGTGGACAAATTTTACGGTACATTTAGAGTTGGATGCACTTCTAGGTTTGAATACTACACGCAAACCTAGATAATTTGATATAACTAACCGAATGTGAGTACGGTAGCGTGTAGTTTCACTAGATCTGACTTTTCCAAACAAATGGGACAGATACCGAGAGTTATCGCCCGTGAAATAAAGCATACTCTTATTATTTTGCCCGGAGTTTAGGTACAAATGCTAATCTCTGCCACTTTTATATTGAGATGAATGATTGCGTAAATAGCTGCATGTTTGGCAATGTTTCCTAATTGAAGATCTGCGATGTTATTTAGAAAAGCTTTTCATATGGTTTCATACCCCCTACCTTGACCGACAGGATTAAAGTTAAAAGAAACATTGAATTTTTCAATCAGAAATCTTGGTAACTACACGGTCCAATATAAACGCGTGACTTTACCACAAATTTATTATCACTCATTTCAGTTTTACAAAATGAATTCAAGTAGAGGCTGCCATCGTGTTCAAATCTTTTCCAAGTTACTTGAAGTGATGCCAAACCGTTACTACTGAGGACTTCCTCAATCACCGAGTCACACGAATTACGTCCAAGTTTTAACTGAGCACTGATGATCGAGCACTCAACGTTGCAGCGACCGAGCATTCTGCCGAATGTAGTTTACATACTTATTTAACGGCTCCAGTAAAACTAAAGCCTAAAAACTGAAAATTGATGATAATTAGCATATATTGTTTTCAACATGGTGTGTCACTCGCGGGACAAACTCCATTAACCGGGTTCAACTTGTAGCAAGATTGGAGATGTCAAACTTACTAAGTTCCCAAATACCGCTTATCAGATACCACATCAAATTTGACATGGTAGAGACGGTAACTGGACAGTCCATAAGTCGAAGTAAAGAAAGTAGAAGCCGAACCATTTAACGTGGCCACTAATGGCATTTCCAATTTCCACCAGGTCCGTCTAACCAGTATTTATGGAAGATATGAAAATATGACTATGTATCATGATAAGTGAGACTTTGTATTTTCACTACCTAATCATCATATCGCTATCAGTGTTTCCAATTCGCTTCCTGCTCCGCCGCAAAGGTGAATATTTTGGTATCTTAGTTTGTTGCTGAGAGGTAGCAGCCAGAGAATCGCGGCAATCTATAGATGGTTATTTGTTGTTCCAACTGAACTATATTGATTGAAATCAATTTAAGTCAGTTCTATTCAGTTTACACAAAACTTTGTGTAGATAAAACTGATCGCATGTAGAGATAGTTGCGTTGTCGGCTCATATCCGTAGCTCCCAGCGCAGTGTTTCTCAGACGGGAGCAGGTATCCGCTTATCCATTCATAGATACAGCTATGGATTTGTGAGCGTCCGTCACATCTAGATTTCGTTTTGCCTGAGTAGCTGAAATTATTTCATGTTGGAAATTTCACAATGAGTTTCGGACAGCACGCTTAGCTTCGGTGCGAGAAGCTTCTCACATTCGGCAGACCAAATTAAATGCACGAGGTTAGACCGCAAGCAGGTTGGCGACAAACACTACTTCACAAGTTGCTACTGGACTCGGAAGGTCATTGCTGCTAAATTGACCAAAATGATAAGTTTTGTTCACGACGAACTATGTCACGCTGTTTAGTATACCACATACGTTCCACTCAATTTATCCGGTCGGCTTTATTCGATGACTTTGTAGCCATAAATAGCACTTTCGAAGGTATAAATTGCAACTATCCTTGTCATTTACGATCTTCTCAAATGGACAGTGAAAAGTGAATTTCGATACTACCCTTACCGTACATGAACCTGAAAGTAGAACACAACGGAGTCACTTTGCACAACTTATATCCTGACAAACTTGGCTTCATCTCATCAGGCACATACTACAGATAATATAATGATGAACAATACCATAGCAAAATAAAATTACCGGCGATAGCCTCGAAAACGTCATGCTTCTGCCTGGACCACGCCAGGGAAACGAATAAATCCTTTCGCTTGAACAAATTAGACTTTCATCTTTGGAGCGTATTCTCTCCGGCAACCTGTAGTAGACGTGAATTCGTGACCGAGATCACACAGAACGCACTTGTGCGGTCGATCCGGTACTTTGGGTCTAGCAAATGACGTGCAATGGAAGAGGCTGGAGGCTTCATTGCTGGTGACCTTTGGCTGTGTGCTTACCGTTGGTTATCACTGGACCACGTTTGTAATTCAGGGGCACAAAGCTCGTAAAATGCAGGTACTGTCCTAAACATGTGTTTTTGGTACACGAAACTAATTACTCTACGTTCCAGACGCCTGGTTGTCATGATGTTGAGAAATGCGTATATATTGCTAGTTTCGTACTCAGATGAACAGAATTGAGTCTATGGAAGATGTTGGTGGAGTCCTGCTCTGAGTTGCTGACAATAAAGATATGGTCGACGTATCTCCTTTGGAGCTGGGCCTCAATGGTGTCTATAATTCTATTCTCAAGACTCACCACGAATATGTCGGCCATGATGTGGCCTAGTGGACTCCCATTGAGATGCTATCGACTTCGCAAAAATATTTGCCCAGAAAACTGTGACATATTTTAGTGCACCATAAAATTAGGCGTCTCAGTTTCATCACAGGGATTTGCTGTCGATGTTATCTTCGTGAACGTAATAACGAATACAATCAACTGTTCCCTGCGGTGACACCTTGGTGAACAGTGAAGTAACGTCCATTCTGGATATATGTTGATTTCTGACAATAATGTTGTCCAGAGCTTCTGTTAGCTCGACGATATCTTTAGGATTGTAGTTCGTTAACTTGTTTGTGACTGGCTTTATTATTTTGACCAAGCAATTTGCTAACTTGTGTTGAGGTGAGTTGGCCATTGATAGGATGGATCCCAAAGGTAAACTGGGCTTTTGTGGACATTTCCAGAAAACTCTACAATCGTTAAATCACAACCTGAACAAACCAACTTTTTCAAGCAAACCTGATAGGCACTTTGGGAATCTATCATCTTCTGTCGATAGCCAGAGGCAAATCGTGGCTCTCTCATACAGGTGAAATTTTGTATTCCACCCCAAAAGATCAATTTTGTGGGATCACAAGCTGGATTCGAATATTTGTTCGATCAGCTGTCATCTCTGAAGCGGAACTCGGCGAATGCGAAAGCTTGCTGACTTGTTGATCTCGAATGTCGACACAGACGTACTCCACCTTGAAAGAGAAGCCTTTTGAGTGAAGATCATCTAAAGACATTGGAAGAATTGAGATGTACATCAGTATCGCCATAATACAACCTGACAAAGGATCTGATGTGGTCATCAAGTACAGGGAAGATTACGCCTACAGAAAACGGAGGCTATTGTGACAAAGGCAACAATATTTCAAGTATCTACCAAAGAGGACATTATAGGAAGCTTAGAAAGAATCATGTCACTAGATATAAGGCAGCTGCTCAAGGGTGGTTTCATTGATGAGTTTACAGCAAAACAAATTAAATCTCGTGGCAATGAGCTGCCTCATCTTGACCACCACCGTAAGCTACTGAAGCTGACTGTGCTTTTAAGACTCATCCCATCAATGACCAATTAATCTCAGCATAATGAATTGTAAACCGGTTTTGAGAAAGGTTACCCGTGGTAGTCGAAACTTTGCATGGCAATCATTATTTGCGACAAAGTTCTGCTACGGAAAAATAAGCCCTTACGTTTAGTTTATCGTATGGTGCATCATTTATCTGTACATTCCGAATAGATCGCATCCCCGAAAAATGAACACTAAGTCACTTGTAGAGTTTTGTGGGCAACTCAGATTATCTCTTCTTCTCGCTCGTCAAAACCCAATGGGAGTACGATGGAGGCTTTGTGCATTTTTATTGCTGAGAAAATGTGCAGGAATGCAAAACGAGTGGACGAATGTGTGTGTTACAGACCAGTAGGTTCCTGGGGTGTCTTGTAAACTAGGGTTGGACGCGATTCGGTGTGCTAATCATCGAGTTCAGACAAAACATTACCAGTGAGGATAGATAAAGCCCCACTTATGATTATCGAGCTACGGCGCAAAGATTTCGAGTGCTTTTTCCGAAGGCCGAGAAACATTGTAGGGGGTTGTTAAACAGGAGAAGAGGAACCCATTGGAGTAAAAACTTGGAAATAATTGACTGCAATGTCCAAAACTCGCTGAATTTCACTATTTGATATGAGTGAAGTCGCAGTTCTCGAGGACGGCTTTGAATGGTAGTTGTCTATTGTAAATTGTTTTCGAAGATAACTTCCATGTGATTGACTGAGCTTACTCTGGATAGAAATTCGGAATTAAGGGAAATATTTTCTGTTGCAAATGGGGTATTGGAGTCACTGAGAAAAAGTAGGACAATTTTGGAAAAGTCAAGTTTATTTGATGTCAAGCCATTACATCATACAAACTACCATGAGAGTCAATAATTTACCAGGTAATAGAACAACTTGATGTGTTACTAAATACTTTTGTTGTTTCGATTTTATTCCTTCTTCGCTGGTCTCGTCCTACAGAAACGAATAAACAAAGAGCTCATTGATTTGACTTTTTCCTTCAGCAAGTAAAATAACTATGTCAAAAAGTGTTTACTAACCCCAATTTTGAATGAATGAAAGAAGCCACTGGAGGTTCAGTACCAGCAACACATATCGTTATTCACTTCCACGAACAGGTGCAGTTGTCACTTTTCCCGGTCTTCGCGAAAACGTATTGGAGTTACTGGAAACCGGTTATTTACACCAGCGGTGTTTTGTGGACGGCTCAGCTCATGACGAGTATCGCTATCAGTGGCTGAGTCCTGATGGACATGAAGTGTCAGACAATGCCGAGTTGATCAAAGACTACCTTAGGCGACCAGCTGACGAAGGAATTTACCAGTGTCTGGCCACACCTACTCAGGATGGTTCATCACCGGTGACGAAGAACCTGACAGTGACCATTGCGCGTGAGTTTACTGACAAAGGATGATAATGTGATTGTGTCATCAACGTGTATCTATATGCATTTGTTATGTTTGTAGTCAGTTGATCATGTTTCATATCCAACGGTCGTAGTTGAATGAGCTGTCAATTATAGCAGAGCAATTTTATAGTTGGAGGCACCTGTCTTTAGATCGCCCTCTCCGTCCCAATAAAATATTCTCCATTAGCCGTAAATATTGCGTGGCCAAACTGACTAGCCTCTGTCGGATCGATGTTCCGAAGGTTGCTTCTATGAGGGGAACAATGCTTGCCACATCCACTTCTAAGTAAGTTGACTTACGTGTTTGTGTGGTCAAGGAAATGCACTACACAAACCGTGACACAGTTGACTAGATAAACGTCGATTTCTCTCTTGGGGCACATTTAGAAATCTGCGGCTGAGCGACTCAAAGTGCGAACATTATCGATCAAGCCCTGGGTGCTCAAATAACGGAAGTAGGATCAGCGGTGGGATATAAAAAGGTGCCGTATTTAAAATAAGGTGTTTATTACCATTTATGTCCTACACAATCCAAAATTGTTCAAAAAGTCAAAGATGTTTGCAATCAAATACTATAAATTAGCTTTGTTTTATCGTGGTAACAACGGAGCTGAAACTGTTTCTCGCTTTTATCATATTTTATTCTTATTTTATTTATCGAGAATTCCGCCCCGATAAATTGCCTATATAATGGACTGTATGGCAGTATGCACAAATGAGTATCGAATGAAATTTTCCGGAATATGTCGCTAAATCTACATAGTATGTTATTTGCCTGGTCAAATATACCTCGACAATACTACTTCTAAGGAAATGATGCTCACTGTAAGCGGAGGCTTGGCACAATCCGATTTAATTATCTGGCATAAAAAATCGCCTAACGAGGTCCAGATTAATTTTTGGACAGAATGTATCCATTGCATATTTGTAAATATGCTTATAAAAGATTCGTCAAAGAAAATTTTTTTCTCCAGTAAAACAATCTCCATCACTTTACTCATTTGAATAATTTTGTTACTGACACGAATCGATTATTTGATTATATGCATGCATCCGTTGTCCCGTCAAATTTGTCGATCGCCAGTCCTGTTCATACTGGAGCTGTGAATTTTGCACACTTTCTAATACTAACTGGTCTACGTAATTCGTGTTCATCCCACCAAGATAACAATCGTGCAGTACGCTCACCTGAAAACGCAACGGGGAAATCAGATAAATTGTCCAGATTCAATACACTAATTATTTTTCCAGCCAAGCTATATCCTTCCCACTTACTTTCATCACTTTCTTCTTCATTTAGCTCTTCAAACTGCTATTTTTATTGTGGCTGATGAACTCAAAACGGGTGGTTTCGCCACACGGAGAGCCTATATCATGCAACCCATTGGGGCAAGTTTTATAACCAATGAGAAATTCATCCTCACTTGGTTCGGTCCAAAGAGCTCATTTCAACCGATTGGATTTGGACAGAAGTTGCACGTGACATTCACTACTTCGGAAGATTTTGGCGAATACACTTTGCAAGTACAGGGTGTCGGTTCCAGATACTATCAGAAAACGGTCATTAAACTTACACCGAAAAGTGAGAGATCGATTTGATTTCTAAGGATCAGATATAGATGATCCACCTGCATACATACACACTTCAGTGTTCACGCCACGAACTAAACTTATATATTTCAGCGTCGGCTCTATCGGATGAGTCATTTAAATTCGGAATTCTAACAAAATCGAACCAGTTATTTCTCAGTTAATTTTTCCACTTCGCTACGAGTGAAAATTTGTCTGTAACACGTCACTGGCTTTGCTTGCTACTTTCTCTACTTTGTATGATTCAATTCACATCGTAGACGGAGTTATTCCTCTTATCAGAGTGTTGATTACAAAAAGAACAGAACGCATTCGGTTGATTCCACTTGAAAAAGATTTCAGAAAAGATGAAATATAAAACTTCGTGGCATTTTAGAGGTCTAGTTTGGCGGATTTGCCCACAGTATTTTACATTCATCCTTTTGTCAGAGCTTCTGATATTTTAACAGGAAGCTGAATAAAGGAAAATTGTCTGAAACACCGAAATAGCCAATTTTATGGAGAACAGGTTCCCCTTGCAATACAGTTCGGTGAAAACAGAATAGACCATGGATCGACGACAAATCGATTATGGCAGCGATTCTGCGGATAATGTTGTACTATTCGCTACACAGAAGGATACAGATTCCGATTCATATTTAATTCCCGTAGGCAATCAATGTTCAGCGTATGTGGCTTGCACAGATAGAAAGCACGGCTATCCACTCGGCACCGATTATCGGACAGATTCACTAAGACTGACTGAACGAATAATCCGAAATCAATTAACATAGGTCTGCATGTGCGCGGCAGTTATCGTCAACGGAATTGAAATCTGGAACTGAAGCTCCCTACTGTTCAGAAATAAAACTCCAGGTGGTACATGCACACCAACACACATGAATAACATTTCTGTCTACACTCTGCGGCATTGCTCTCACGTGCAAACACTTTCGAACACGCGAGACACGTTGAAAGTCGTTCGTCTTACACGATGTCTGATGGTATAACTTCGACATTGAGAACAATTAACTAGTGATGTTAGCCTAAAATACAGCTCTAAATTTCGGTGGACCATAGTTGAGTAACTTAAAGCGGTTATATGTGCACTTATTCCAAAACAAACTACCGGTATTTGGATACTTAGGGGTTCAAGTAGGCGAGATTTTGGGGCGATCCAATATAATGCCCACGGGCCATTATTTTGTGATGTTATTTTTGGATACTGATGGGCTAGATGATTCGGTTGTTGTGAATGGCATCAAATCATACTGAATGACATCCAAAATGAATTAGTAGGTGGTCATGGACTTCCATTTGTCACTGGTTGACATTGCGAAACGGTGAGTGCTATTGAATGAGTTTACTACTCAGTGTCGGCCGTTACCGAGACTAATATTCCGGCAGTGCGGACACGAGCAAACTAAATCAAGGTCACATGTATGCTTTCTTTCTTTGTAATCGAATTGTCGTTTCCATTCACTTTCCGTTTTACCAAACAAAGTTTGAAGATGCATGATTTCGTGATTCCTAGAATTATTTACTTAAGCCCCGTAATGTTCTTAGGACAGCTACCGCTGCGTGAACTTATCAGCCGTGATAAATAAGCCTGAGACTTGAGAGTGTCAGTTTACTGAATGAACAAAAATGTTTTTTTTTGTGCTACTGTGATAATGAAACTGAGTTCAGTTCTGTTTATATGAAACGTGATGTCATAGAAACCACGTTGAGCGAAATTCAACTCTGTGGACGCAAGTGCGGATCTTTTCTGCTACGCATAAAAAAGACTACGAATGAGTAATGAATGTATCCAGAGTAGAGATTTCTCTATGGATCCACGCACAGCTTTGCAAAGAACGCTTTCCATCACTTGACAAAAATAAATCCATTAGTCTACGCCCACGGGATTGTTTCAGTTTTTTTTTGCGAAAGTGAATAAATTCACATGGGACCTTCACTAAAGTTGGTGATCGATTTACTTTGCGGGTTATGCGATGAAACTCGATAAGAAATTTGTAAGAAACTCGTGTCAGCTTCTTTGAAGGTACATACTCTGGTCAAGCCTGCTGACGTAGTCTACATTGAATCAACGTCACCCATGTTAAAAAAATGTTATTCTCAGCTATCTGAACAACACTGGATTCATTCGACTAGAACAAATCAGGGCACTGAATCTGTCAGATTGAATGGTTTTCCGGCGAAAATTATTTGCTGCAGTGTAATCGGTCATGTCTCGACCTCCGTGATGATATACATTTCATTTGTTTGTTATATACCTGTACTGTGGGGAAACCATGAGCTCTTTCGGGATCATTTTTAGGCTATTTGCCAATAGCAGCCCTGATTTGATTACAATGTGACATTCGTTTTCTGTACAAGAATGATAGGCTAACACATTTTAGCCCCACTTGCCTTTGGATAAAAAAGGAATTCACGGATAGGAGCACAGGACAACTCGTGGTGTCGTAACTCGATAGGTATCACGTGTGAAAAGCCTGAAAATGTCACTGAGAATCAGGATAACTAAATAAATTAGTACCCAAAATGTGTCGTGTGCTGTAAATATAATGGAATAAGCTTGCACGCAAACGAGTATCTCCTACAGCAATGCTCGTTTTTTCACGACCAGTGCCATATACAAAATGGTGAATTCATTAAAAAAAATATCGTGCTCTGAGCTCCACTGATATTATAAGCTAATCCAAAATGCCTTAACATTTGCGAAGCGCAAATGCAAGGCAGCGTATTACTCTGGTGTCAGGTAGTACATTCGATATTGACTGATTACTTCTAAAAATCTTGATTTCCTTAGAACTTTATAAATATCTGTTATTAGCAATTGTTTTCACTCCCTCTAAATTGGACATTTACAAGGGACATCTGTAAGAGGAAACATTGTTTCAAGTCCGAGTTGTGTTAATCCTATATATATAAAATCCACAATCATTACGTCTATTTTCATTTCGCTGTCAAAAGGGAACGACGTGATCAGTAAACCACAACCAGGTGAGTGAAACAAATTTGGAACATCTTCGTCACTAGTGTTGCAGTTTTTCTAATTACTATTCTCTAAATGAACAGATCATTTTGCCCACCGATTATAGGGATTTAGATCTATCAGTCCAGTTTCCACTTAGACGGGCACAAAATTGAAACATGACAATATTTTGTATCAAGCCGGAAAGGATACATTCGTTGTATGTCTCATGGGAATTCGAAAAGTACAATCGAGTTGCATTTCCGTGAACTTCGCCAATTTTGACGCCTCTCAGATATACATCATATCTGACGAACTTTCAACAAAAACAGCCGTACTGTTCTGTTCGTTAGCTGATCTTTAGAAGCTCAAGCAACATCCTCGCAGTACTCAGTAAGTATCTGATACTCAGATTCCGATCTCGCCTAGGCATCGCATTTATTTGGAAGATAATCACGGCAAACTGGGGCATTTTCATGGGGGTATGCCCGCAGTGGTCCTTGTAGCTGTCAATAAGGATTATTCTACCATATTGCAAAAGTGTAATTGAGTAGTAAATTAGATTTGTATATTATGATTCACTATGCAGCTTCAAAGCTCAGCTCACCATTGAAAACCGTAGGAACATTGTATAGCTGTTTCATCCCTGTTGGGAATCATCGGCAGTTCCCATCCACCGAGCCCCCACGGGGACTCGAACCCGGAGTGAAAGAGTGTGAATCGAACACCTTAACCACAAGGCTATACGGGCTGGAGCTCAACGGGTTGTTGAACATCTACACTACGTAGCACTACATAGCACCTTTCCGTCACAGTGCTTCTATGGTTTTCAATGATGAGTTGAGCGCTGAAGCTGTATGATGAATCAGAAAATCGACGCTGCATTTCTGTGTTCAAATGCCACGGACACCCGGAGGCTACCATTTAGGCATTCAAGGTATTTCTTAGCGTTCTGATGCAAAAACATTTGAATAGTTGTGTGTTTTTATGTTGTGTAGGCTTCGAGTATCCCCTCCAAGTCGACTTCATCAACTCATTCGTCACGCAGCATCTTGGACGAACTTCGCCCATGTCTCTTTCTTATTTTCATTATTGGGTGCTGTTCGAACTAGTTGCATGTACATATGTACAAGTAATTGCGGAGAAACCATTTGTTCCTTTTGCCCAGAGATGGAATACGGAATTGTTGGTAGTGGTACATTTTGTTGGGGTAAAATTCCCCGGTTTTGAGGACTGTCGATGTTTAGGGACCAGTTGGGGCATGGATCCAAACTGTTGTTGGTGGCACAAACTCCGTGAAATGAACCTCGAGGACCGTCGCAGTTTGTAACTATTTTCATATAACGACCGAATCAACGATGGAGGAGGTATTTACTGAGTACTGCAATGTTAGACTGTGTATTCCGTGTGTTGGCTACTAGGGCATTCTTTTCTTTTCCCACCCATGTAGGTCCACTTCCTCTCCATCTTGTATATTCATACTTTTTAATTCAACGTGCAACATGGTGAGAAAGGCAGTGGTCATTGGGGCTTGCCCTACTGTTTAACGCTGTACGATGATGATGAATGTAGTCCGACTCTTATTCTGCCCTCAAAATTGACAGTCTCCCATTACCGTTGTGGTAAACAGCTCTAAATACCATCTTTCAGAACGATGCGTATGAGTCACCTAATGCAGAATAATAACGGTTTTTAAATAGAGAACGTCACACTATCCTCCGAATAGAAAAACGCAACATGATGGAGCTTGATTTATTGGTATCATAAAGAAATGAGCCAAACCTGAATTTAGGGATCATATGTACGCCTGAGCAAATATTAATTAGTTTCACTTGAGAATACTCGAAGGGACTAATTTACAATGGTATCATGTATTCAGAATATCAAGTAATGTTACAAAACTATTTTAGCTTAACACAGTTTCATATGGTTAACCATATTCCATTGAGGACGGGATGAGGCGTATTAGGTCCCAAAACAAAGAGTAGCAAAAAAGAAGACGGATGTAAATGCAATCGATTGAACTTCTTAGTTCACTTGTCACTCGCATTTTATGCTTTGACGTATCTTCTAATAGGAGTCTGATTTCAGGTTTGCGTACACTGACTGACTGCCTCCGTCAACGTTCCTAGGCCACACCCCATCCTGATCACTATTCACTTTGTTTATGATCGAAAATTGGACTAGAAAGCATTTGATAAGATCGAGCTGTTCTATGTTCAGTGTATCGAACTAGCTCTTATTTTAGAATTGTATACTTGATGATGAGTTATCTCTGCAGTATGATTGGCTCTGTTATCCGTCGTGAGTGAGATTACTCGATTGCGGTTAACAGCCTATCCTCTATCAGAATTATGAACACCTAGATTTGCCCCTCATGACTGATCTGTCGGATCATATCATCTCTCATTCCGATATGACTTTACACACTAGAAGCCGGTAAGACCATTTTGAGTTTGTACTTTACTATACTTGTGTGGAAAGTTACTGGTTATGATTTAGGTGTTCATGTACAGAGTGCACTTCCGCTTATGTCAGTGGCATTCTTTGGTTTCTCATTTATCATTTTGGGCTTAAGTTTAAAGATAAAAGAAATATTTGGGGAAATTATCGGGATAGTGGCACAATGAAACAACTGACTACAAATATCTTGGAAAATGAATATGGATAAATTAAAAGCTAGGTCACTCGATCAATGAAACACCAGCCACCCAATCCAATATTCAAGGTTTTGATCAGATCAGTGTCGTTTCACAGTAGCCTGGTCGTGCAGTTTTTAGGTATGTGCATTTTGCCTTCACGAAGATTTCAGCAATGGTGAGGTTATTGTGCAATTGTTAAAAAATACAGTCTCCTTATGACAGCACGAATCGTATACCACATTTAGTGTCTTTGTAAATAAGTCTGGCGGGTAAAGAGAGCAATCGAAGGAACACCATACAGAAACAACTGATAAGGATCTTTGAGGGAGGGAAATGTTGATGAATGACAAGTTACCAAAGGTGACCTCTGTATGTTTTATCTTAACGAGTGGAAGCTGTGCTGAAAGGGAATAAATTTGGAGTCTGATGGTAATGACAGCATAATCACTCGGTAAAACAGGAGCTTTCAGTTGTAGGTGAAAAATGTTCAGAATTTTTGGTGATAATTCTGCCTAAAACGGCATTCCCTTCAACTGAGATAAGACAAAGGTCACTCAAACCAAAATGCAAGTATGATATAAGTAGGGGCATAAATAAAATCACCGACAACAATGTATAAACAACCAGACAGTAATCGAAATAGAACGTGTACCGAGGCTTCAAAAAACAGGGAGTTACACTTGTAGGAGCAAATGTGAGCAGTGCACAAATTACTGATCACAGTACCTTGAAAAGACGAGAATTTAAGATGACATTCAACAACCCTGCAGTCAACACAGTACCAAGAGAGAGAGTAAAACAGCTTCATACTTGGCTCACCACTCCTCTCCGGGTATTCTGATTCGGTATCGTTTAGGCCGTGCAGTCAAACATTTGCTACATGATTTACTCAAGCTTTAATCTGTGCCTTTCCAGATGAATACATCCAACTTCTGTTTCGGTTCGGTGTCGTTGAGTAGGCTGTTTCAGATAACCGGGAGTAGTAGAAAATAACTTTATTTGATGTGTTTCGCCTGAGTACATTTGAGCGCCTTACAATAGTCACCTCCTATCCCAATATGAGTTTCAATAAAGGTGCGATGATAGGCTCTGATGCAAATGTGATTTGCTCAGGCTTATGATACTCGTTTGGGCTTGTTGCTTACAGCAGTGGGAATGGGCTGAATAGTTTAGATCACGTCTGCCTTTCTGAGATTACTCTTTTGGAGAAATAAAGGAATTAGATCTAATCAGAATTTCCATGCAAAATATTTCATTGGGTTTCACTACATCGATTCGATGAGACAGTTTCTGTTCGCTCAGATAGCTTGCAAATGTGGATTGGTCAGAACTCTCTTCAACAGAGCCCAGAAAGTCTATACAGAAGGTTAGCTACAAAATGAATAATAGTGAAAATAGTAAGCTGCTGGCCGACGGTCATCCAAAACGCTTTATCAAAGATGGGAAGCTGAGACTGGTGAGCAAGAAAACTTTTAAGGTCGAAAAGTAACAAGTTTTCATCATTTTGCTTTTTAAAAGGGAGCATTTATTATATAAATCGTAATCAGCTCTTAATCACACGTGCACAGAAGCTCAGTGGTCTTACCTGCGAACGACCAAAAGTGTTGTGTTTTCAAAATCTTTCAAACAGTCTTCCTGATCCCAGTGCCTCACATATTGTATACCAGTTCACTCGCTGCTTAACTCGACGAGTGTCAGAACACATACCCGAATGGTTATCAGAATTGATGACGCAACCCGCTAGGGCAGTAACCAGTGGCTTGAAACCGCCGTTTTTTTTTGACTGCGAAGCAAATAATTGCATCAAATCACAAAGTTCACTTAATCCAGTGTTTCAAAGCACTGCTGTATAATCAAACACCAGAACTACTGGCGTTCAGCGAAACCATTCTAATCATGACGCATATTTTGATTAGGACAAACAGATGACCGTGTGCCTTAACGTCTATGATTTGCACGGAATAAGGAAACGCAGCTTTAACACAAATGAGATCCATATAAATGATGATAGTCAGACCAAATTGAATGATAGTTTATTTGTGGAACTCACACCCAGTCACTCTTTTGAACTCTGCTGACTTGTTCTGGAGCTGACTAGTCCCAACAATTGAGAGAAATCACTATTATAGTGCTTTCACAAACTGTTAATGTCGCGGAATCGGTATGAACTGAAACTATACGACCTTGAATGTCAAATTTTAATCTATGTACTTTCTTTTCTCTCCGAAGGTTTTACACGCTGTACGGGTTGTTCGATAGGAATTATGCAACTAACCATATGGATACTTGTGATACTTTGCTGTAACCTTATTGCACTTAATTGACGAACCCATTTTTGACTGCTATTTCTATTGTCAAATTATATTCACTTCAATAGACATGGTTCTTCGTAATCTTTGTTCTACTCTAACGTGGTTAAATTCTACATTGTTTATGAGGAGGTTCTGGCCCACACGTTTCTCGGTCATTATGAGTGATGTCGTATTCAGCTGACTTACTGTGTTGTTATATTTCCAGTGGACATAGCCAGTCCTTTTGAAAGAGTGATAGATTCAGTTTTGACGAAAGTCAATTCTATAAGCCAAGCAACTGATTCAAGCTTTTTTGTCATATCTCTCATGATTACCCCGATACTACTTACTCATTCCCACGAAACATTCTCATATCTGAAATTCAGCATCCTTCAGCTGTTCTAATTTGTACACGTGTCATTTTCACAAAGTTTTACAATATACTAGTTGAACCCGTATTCCAATATTTGTGAATCGATAGGGAACAATGTTTCAATCTTATTACGATCAGTGAGAGTGTGAACTGTGTGAGTGAATACCAACAGGGTTACTTAGGCCAACTCCGGGAAAAGATGTACTCGCACAACCGTCGCGCTAATGAACGTTTCTCTCCGTTCTGCTCACCGAGTTTGATGTTTATGTGTCCCTAAAATTTCTGCCTAAAACTAATGAATTTGGAAGATTCGATTTTCTGAGAAAGAAATAATGCACGCAGTCTTGGGCTATGTAATTTTAATCATACCACCGGGTCTCGTTTGCTGTCGCCTTGTTGTCTGTCAATTCCATCGAGATACAAGAGAGATCTCTAGATAACGTTGGATTCAACAGTCGGAGTTGCTATGTGCCACTCAAATTCCACATGATTCGACAGCACATAAATAGCTTAGAAATCATAGTAATAAAATCTAGTATAATTCCACAACCAAGATTAGTTCAGTGAGCTATGAATTCTAACCACACGCGAAGAGAGTATCTGAACCTAGGAAAGTAACTAGAAATTCTGTAATAGTTGTGGTCCGCAGAAGTAGACCAACACTGAGTTTCGTCATGTAGCACTGAATAGTACGCGAAACGGTAAGACCTGTGCCCAACTGCATTCACTGGGTAAATGAATCTAGTCCAATGAGTGATTGTGCATCATATATTTCGGCTAGGTGGCGGATATCGAAGGCGTGAACAAGTACCGATTTCACTTGTGTGAATGCATGCACCATAATTCGTTTGTAATTCCCTTGTATGTAGTGTTCTCATGTACACACTCAAATAGACTGAACAGATGCGTTCACCATGTTGTAGCAAGAAAACTGTCGTGCCTTTTGATCACTGAACTAAAAATTCCCCTTCATGTTGTAATGGACAGAATGTTCTGTTCATTTCATCTCTCCGTGTGCCGCTCTAAGAGAACAGAAAATCGTTCTCATGATGTCAGCTTTGTATCCATTATTGAAAAGTAAAGAAGCGTATTGCTCTTTCCTACGGAAACTGTTTGTACGGGATGCCGTGGCACATGGAGAGCATAAACGAACCACCTAGTCCTAGGCTTTGATGGAATTGTTTAGTTACGTTTCTACGGGCGCATTTGAAGAAACAGACAAGTGAAAACAGTAAATTTCGTAAAATAAGATTTTAAGTAATACGAATGTAGAAATGATCGTTGAGTGATTTATAAATACCTTGAATGCCTTGTGTGCTATTTCGATATTTTCTGTAGAAGTTGGAGAAGATCAACTTATAAGAAAGTTGTTTTACATCTACTGAAGTCTGGATTGGCCATCGATCGGCCAATAATCGACAGTCACCTTCCAAAATGGAGTGCACTACCATTATCGAACACGTTTGAGCAGTTGAGATCAGGAAACTGTTTTATTCTTACTTCATTAGCTGATATAACTGGTTACCAGCGTTGAACAATAGTAAATTTTACCGAAAATACTGCAGATTTGTTTCTTTGTTTCGTCAGACAAGCAGTTACTAGAATCCTATCGTGAAAGGCTTGTGCGCCTGGTAAGCACCATTTAGCGTCAGTTACCGTATCATGCAAAAAAAGTTCTGCATAACTGTGCTATCATTTTTAGCTGAGCCGAATGTACTGGGGGAATGACAGTCGTCAGCTCCACTTAACCCCTGGAAGAGACTAGTTCATTTCAATGTTGAATTAACTGTTGTCGATACAGTGCAAAAGTGGAGGCTCAAGTTGACTTCCAACGAATGTTTTCAAACAACGTTTGGGCAATAACCCAACATCAGTCTGTCGGTTGGCAGTTGCCTGTCCGTGGTCATAAAACACTTTTGACGGTTCTGAAGGATTTTGATTAACCCTTCATTGAAATTTTTGTGGATACGAAAAAAGTTCCTGAAAAATGGATACAGTTGATGTTGGTGATTCTGCTTAATTTTGGTATCAACGTGTAATTTCGTCTGGGCTGTCGATTTCTAAGGCTGAATGCGCAGCATTCAGTATTGTACGAAAAGGTCGTCCAAACTTCATTTCTGTCAGAGAACTGTTACGAGTAATTAGATGAATGAACAGGTTCTTCAACTATAAAAGAACATTTTTATGACCAAATGTTTCCTTTTCAGAAGTAAATATCTGAATATCCACCTCTGTGAAAGCAACGATTTTGCTGCATTTTAAATTGGTACCAGTATAGTCGAGGTGAGTACTAGCTAGCCCATCCACTGGTTGGTTTCAAATTCATCTTCTACTTCCATGCTATAATCGTAATTCACTAAAATAAAAAACCATCAACCAATGCATGAAGCTTTGCAATTACCTCTTTCCCGAAGAAGTAGAAGTCACAGGACTGGGTGTTTCTAGTTTGGAGTCTACAAAACACCACAAAGATAAGGAACATTTTCCCCAACCCCAATGCTTGCAAGCGATTCATTCTTACCGTTTTCCACAATTCTTCAAGCGTTGACAATGACTCTTTCATGCTTTGTTTATTGTCACGTCTTGTAGCACACAGACCGAAAAAGATAGTAATTTCTCGAATAAAATTCAGAGGAGATAAGGCTGCAGAAACACTGACCCGACGGTTATCTAATACAGTGACAAATACGTTCTACTCTGCCAAGCTGCAAATCGCGTTCAACACTAAACCATGCTTACAACTGAAACTCAAAGACAGGCTCACCGAGTGTTCTACCTCATGCTGTATATACTCCCGATCCTTTTCCTGTGGAGCGAAATACTTCGGAAGAACAACCAGGTGTCTGTCCGATCTACTCTAAGAACACTGTCCTACATGGTTAACCAAAGAGATCAATAAGACGGTTACCAGCGCAATACTGACCCATTCTAGCGATACAAGTCACATACTAACGCGAAATGGGCCATTTAGAATTATCTACCGTGTGTCGCCAAACCTCTCTAAAGGGGTCAGACAACGAATCCTTTCTACGGTAGCTGCGATTATATCCGGGTTAAATAGGCCAATCCTGTGCTCAAAAAAAACAGTTTGTCAAGACACTGTAGCTCCCGTGGCCGAAGGTCAATGTGATGGTGGGACAGACACACAGGACAGGTTAACCTAGTGGTCAACGCGCCCATACAAATGAAATGGAAACGGACTTGACATTCAGTTTTGTGCTCTTACGTTAATACTCTGGATCGCGTTTTCGAATAACACTAAGACTTTTCAATATGTACTGTACCGGTCTTAGGAGAAAAACCGAAAAGACTGATCTGTGTTCGCTACGTTACATTTTCTAAATTAGGACTATTTCACAAACTGAAATACATGTTGCACTTACCGAAGAATGGACAACAGGGGTACAATCTGCATTTAAGGTGGACCGCCAGCAGCCCCAAGAGGCGAACGCCTTCATTTACTAGGTCTAAAGAAAAATACCTAATTTCAAGTGGCTGACTAGGTAGAACAGGGATCACAGAAACTGACCGAGAAGAACAAAGAATGCAATGGCTTCAATTTGCAGTCTCACTACTGGAATAGTAGTCGGTAGCAATACACAGCACACAGCATAATATGAACAGAGTCTTAGTTCGATGCACATAATGGAGAATCCACACACATCCATTGCATTCGAAATTAAAGCCGAGTTGTCATTATGTTTATCAGTCCCTTTCCTTGTGTCTTCATTGAATTCCACGTCATAGTTTTGTCGAAGAAATCCAAGTACGTTATCACCGACAACTCTTTTATAAACTTGTTGACCTTCCAAACCCTCTTCCCGGATGCGGAGGTATTTCTATTGTTGCACTCACCACAGTCAGGATAACCTGTAATAAAAGGAAGAACTGACAAATCTTATCCGACAGCTTGAGTGATTCTGCCCAATAATCCCCTAGGATATCTTTCTTGGTCGCACTTCGAACGGCAATGAACTGCTGAATCCAGTTCAAGTTATTCGACCTATTCTCGCACGGACCAACCGCTGCCAATTGCGTACACTAAGTGATAGAATCTATATGCCGAACTGAAACTTTTACTCTAAATCTGAAGGGGATTTTGGTGCTTGTAAGTCTAACCTATTGCATGTGGAGAACATGCAATCGGCTCATTTTATTCCGACGTTCAATATGAAGTTTCAGTTTTCCTAATTTTCGTGTAGGCCATATTCTTGGAGCGAGTTAGTCTTGTTCAACCCAGGATAAGACGTACGGGTGAAACACGGTAAGCTGACATTCAGCTGATATTTTTGACCAGCTTGGTAGAAAATTTCTGGTCACGAAGCTTCATTCTCTTCGACTTGATGTTGACTGTCAGCCGCGTCATGTGAAGCATGACAAATACTTACTAGAATTATATTCTGAATGTTACGTCTTGCTCAAAAACCAGTGAATATACAGTAGGTGAACGTGCTAATACAAAATGCTTCCAGATCGGTTCCACACGGGTAAATAAATCCTGATATTTTAGCTCTGTCTGTTTACTGTTCTGGGTGAAAATTGTTCATCGAACTGGTGTAATTTACATTGTTTGCAGGCCGAAACCCGTACAAAGGCTTTTCATCTCCTTTGGAGTTTCCGGCAACTACGCATCCTTGTTCATTTTACGTCTAAGATAGCTTTGCGTCTAAGTTAGCGAGGCAAACTTTCGTGGTAACAATATTATGACTGTTATCAGGCACCCTTTGACGGGTGCTACACTTCTGTGTTAGTCACCACCTCATCGAATTAAAGGAACTTGTTCGTTGTACGCCTTTATACACGAACAGATGTGCCTCTGCTCAAACATGCCACTGGATTTTCCACACAACCAGATTTAACCACCAATATATATCAGGGGCTTATCATTGGACCCACACTCTTCCCTGAATTGCATCTGTCCAGAGAAGTTGTCCGTCCAGTCACTTTTCCGTACCAACATAGGTTCTCTTTTCACTAGACTGACATATATAACCTTTGTTCCTCTTTCTCCAATTTACTTTCATATTTGTGTGGTTTGCCTACAAGAATCCTGGCCAAACCCACAGATAGCTGACTTGATCGTGTCTATAGTTGATTTTAAACCGCACTAGCTGGACAGGAATTCCACCAACTCCTCTTGGTGTGTCAAATCAGAAATCATTTATTCATACTCAGTGAACTGTACTGACTGACTTGTCATGCAGTACCATCCTAGATATTCTCCCCAAAGAAACACAACCACAACCAACTTGTATGTGGCTCAGCTTTCCACACAGAACACTATGCCATCTTCCTATTACTCTCTTGCGCTGTCTTTTTACTTGTCGGATAACATTTTGCATATCATAGTAGTCGATTTAAATCATGCTCCAATCCAAACCCTCATTGCTTCGGATTTAACTGATCTTTGTGTTTCTCCAACCGAAGGTAATTCTGTTTTAGACAGGATTATCACCAATCATACTAAATTATTCTTCGTCAAATTATGTGCACCTTTCTCGACCAATGACCATTGTCTACTACTGTTGGGGTCTAATGAGTACTCCCTGTGTTCTCTCGACTCTTTCATGCAAGCCAGCTCAGTCAATCCCCATCTCCGAAAATTATCACATGATAGCTTTCTTGTTCTTCAGAAATATCTTACTCTTGCATCATCCTGGTCCCTATTTGAATGTTCACAAAGTAGCAAAATCAGAAGCTTTTTAGATTGGGTCAGATTTGTCTTCGTCGCATGCCTCTTCATCTGAGATGGTCATTCCACTTCTCCGATGTGGAAATCCTCAGGAAGACGGAGGGAATATTTCTACCAGTCCTGGAATAACCCAGAAGTATGTCACATTAATCGGTCGCTAACTATTTATTAGAAAGAGAATAATTAAGCTCCCTGACTTTATGAATGCTACTCGAATCCTTTACAGTGACCATCGACCATGGCAAGGCTTTCAGTTTGTATGGAAAGATGACGAAATAAGGTTTGCCACGGATGTTGACAGCACCAACAATGCATTCATCCACCCAATAAATGACCCTCCAAATGCATTTATTCCAGAAGGTTGCTTGCACATAACATCGTTCTCTGCGGAAGTCTTTAGCCCCGTAAAACTTTCAAAATGGCCTCAGGTAATGGTCCTGATTGCCTGTGGTCATCAGTTTTGAGACATGATGCTGCTGCTGTGTCCGGTACAGTCACTTTTTTCTCTAATAAATCTTTCTGCTCGTATTCTATTCCGGACTTCTGGAGGCCAGTTACTATTGTTCCAATACACAAACCTTGTAATTCTGGTGTCACAGCCAAATGTTTTCTTCCCATTGCTTCATCTGGTCTAAAGTCTACAGAGCGTGAAATCCCTAATGTCTGAATTCTTCTATGAACTCTCCTGATGACTTGTTACAGTTTGTCTGTACACTGAACAGGTCCATTGTGGATGCTATCGCTTCTTTAATCCAAAATCTTTGGATGGATCAGTAAAGTCTGTACGTTATTCCTTTTTAGACTACTCACTCACTTTTGATTCTGTTTCGCGGTCTCTACTCCTTCGTAGATTGGAAGCTTTCGGTTGTTCCACACCTTTCTTAGCATGACCGTCTGATTATTTTAGTAAAAGAAGCCAGTGAACACGCTTAGCTTTTAAAACATTTAAGTCCTCGGCGAATAATTCAGCAGTGCTTTAGGGAACTGTGCTTTCCTCCCCCATCCCCCCACACCCTATGTATTTTCCCTCTACACTACTGATCTTTCGATCAGTTCTCCAGGCACATTTGTTTCAATGTGCCGTGATGTGGCGATCCAGGATCTCAATAAACGTTCCAGGGATTTGTCACATGCCCATGATTTATCTGTTCCATCCGGTTTAACTTTAATTGTCAAAATTTTTTGAATGCGTATTTACTCTTTCTCCGTTGGTTTATCCTTGTGATTCATCTGTCATTTTCATAAAACCATCAGCTAGAGCGGGTTCTGTCAAATACTTAGGAATCACTATTGATAGAAATCTAAAATGATTATCTCGTATTTCGAACTGTATGAAAAAACTACGAATTTTAATGTTAGACAGTGTTATTTCCCGTTTCCTTTATCAAAGTTTTTTTCCTATTCAGCTGTGTTGTTCCCCTGTTATTTTTGATGGTCTAGTGCAAACAGGCTTTAAAATTCTTCGTCGAAATCTATTAATTAGTGGTCGGGTATCTTTCATACCCGCAACTGAACTATATGCTAAGTCTTGCGACCTTCACCTGGTTGCATGTGAAAATTTCGCTCACATAATAACAACAGACTGTACTCAAATTTTATGCAATGATCTATCCAAGTGTAACTCCCTCGCTTCTACAAGTGCCTCTTCTCGATCCATATCCTCTCCTAATAACATCTATAAAAACTCGGTTGTTTAGCATCTGGCCCGAATCCTCACAAACCTGGGGTGAGTAAAAGCGGAACTTCTTAGCTATTTCGTCAAGTAATCACTCTTTTTCTCGCCTCCTTTATACGATGACCTGCCAAGTGTAAATGGTTTTTCTTTTAAACGAAGATATCTGTCTAAGCAAAAGTCCGATCAAATACGAATACAAATCACTGGTTCATAATCTATGCTGGATTTGCATTTCTTCAAATTCCCTTTCCACGATGGACCCCAAATAAACTCGGTATTTTCCTACCGTAAATGACTCTGTAGCCTCGGTGAAGTAGCAAAATTCTGTTCTCGGTGCTCAGTTTGATGCTGTCATTGTTATTGATACCGTTTAGGTATTCAATTTAATTAACATACTGAGGCGCAATGACTGATGACCCAGATATTGCAGTATCGTGTGATAGCGCAAGCCGTTCTCTTCTGTCACATTTCCATAATGTTCAAGCACACAGTCTGCCCGCACAGTGTCGACTAAATAGTGTTCAGCTTAGAAGCAAAAAAATAAGCTGGACGAACGGTTCATCAGAAGATGGCGAACGGTACGAGGTCATAAACACTGGGCTGATGTTTGTCTGATAAACTTGGTCAATCCGTCACTAATGGCCATGCTACAGATCACACTGACCCGACGGTGACTGACAGCCTGGTTTTGTCAACCGAACGATTTCATAACTAGTTACTTAGCAGGACTACTGTATCTCGTACAGAACGGAATGAACATGTGGTTTCTTAAAGCTTCCTTCTTGAAAAACTCCCAATAACAGGAAATACCCGAAGGATGTTTCCGTGGTAAAAGCAAAACATTTTATCCAGCCTTGGTTGTTTTGAATTGTCTGTGAATCGTTTACTGAACCAATGATGAATCTAAGTGGGCTTCACCTAATTTATCTGGCTTTTAAACGTAAGCTTATTACCACTGTCATTCACTTGTCATAAGTACACATCTAGCTTATTTTGTAAGACTTACAGTCAAACTGTCCACAATCCACCGGATGTGTGCACTTTTAAATTTTGTCAGTCAAACAGCGAGGTTTATCCAGTTCCTCTTAGAAGAATAGCTTTCGAACTTTGGGAAGGAAGACTGTCTTTGAAATGAAGTGCGCAGTGAAAATCTTACACTTGACTTTTCGTTTGTCGTAAGCATCTGATGTGACTTCAACACGGAGCTAAGGTAAGGCTGAAGCTGAACATGACTAACAGAGAGGAAAACGCCTGCAACATTTTTATCTAATCGGGACCTAACACATTAGGTGCTTGTCTATCCGTTATATGGAAAAAATAATTTTGAATCACTCAGATAGGGACTATGAACTACAAAGGTGCCAATGAGACTTACAAGCTGTCAGGCTTGTGCGCAAAGCAGGATATTTGAGGCTTCACTTAAGGCTGCAATATCAAATCGTCTTTGTTAAGCAAGGTCACAGATGAGCCTGTATACTTTTCAAGGGAAATTGGTTAACTTTTAACATGGAGTATCACAAACTGGGCCACAGCAGAACTGATGTTATTTGTGATAGCAGTGTTATGGATGGAAATTCTTTCAGTCCCGTGGTCCCAAACAATTGTGTGAATCTTTTGTGAGTAGTTTTGACAATCTTCGATTGTCAGTGTGGCCGCTTTCCCCGCGGGAAGTACGAAGTGAGTTGTAGCATTTGCTCTCTTCGGGTGATGTATGCTGGGTGCCACATCGGTAGTAACGGAAAGTCATTGGTGGTCGGCAGGTAGGAAAAAAGCACACAGGTTGATGAAGGGTGACCTGACGAATTTTAGTCCTCTCGATAGACTCAGGTTTAGCGAATGCAGCGAGAAGAAAGATAATTCTGACCATCGGTTAATGTCATGGTTCTCTTCTTTTTAAGTGGATCTTGTCTAGCAGTCAACCTACTGAAATTATGTCTTGAAGCAAGTCAACCAGACAAGCCGCTGGAATCAATGGGACCTCGTCTAAATTTAAGGGGCCGAGGTGTCAACCAAATACATCGAAAACATAAATGAGACAAACTATATCCGTATTTATTGCGGAAGCTGTAATTCAATGCTACACAGTTCAATATTATATAATAACTCAGGTGCCAAGCTATTAAACTCCTTCTACGTTCCTCATTTGTAAAGTGTGTAAAGTTTAATTATAAACGAAAATCTTAAAAATAGCAACGACTGTTTGCTTGGTGTCATTGAAGATCCGTGGGAAGTTGAAACTGCATGATCGTAGAAATTTGTCTGAAGAATGAATCCAAGATTGAATGGAATGTGGAAAATGACTGATGCTTGAACCATGAAGATAAGTGATTTTCATCAACGATGGACAGTAACTTTGCCTCACTCGGTTCTTTTTGATAAAATGTCTCGTACACATGTGTTCAGCATAAATGGGCGAAAAAAGGTGCCAAAAGATGGGGAAAGCAAGCTAGCTTATACTACGGTAAGTCTAATGACATATACCGCAATATAATGTCAGACAGCGTGAGTTGGAATCGAATATTCGATCCACCACTTATGGGGCAAATTCAATATCAATCGGATTAAGTGTGAAGGTGTAGCCTTAATCGCATTTAGAAGTGACCGACGAATACAGTACAGTGATTAGATCCAAATCAGTTTCCTTGTACAATGGGAATAGTGATTGCGCATCACTGGTAGTTTAATTACGTTATTTCATTACGACTGACCACAAGGTTCTAGAGCATCTGGTAGAGTATCTGCTCAATAAGCGGAAGGTAGCCGGCTCTATTCCGACTCAAGACAACAGACTGAAGATGCGAAGACGTAAGCAGACAGTCCGTTACCAACTACCCAGGCTCCTTGTCCCAAAGAGCTATGTTAATTCGCGGTTAACTAACCAAATCAAGCTTGGTGGTAATTGCACCAGTAAAAAGAGTCTGCTTGATATGTTATGCCTTATCATTGTATGAAAGCACAAGGTTTACTCCAGCTAAGTATGCAGTTTGATGAGCAGCAGTTTGATTTGTTTACCTTGGAGAAAGCTTCATCGAACTACCAGAAAGTTTCTCCACTTTTCCAAAAAATATAATGATAACGCTGCAATGGCAAAGCAGGAAAGTGCTTTCTTGCAAATGCTGCTCCGAAAATTCTCGGGAAAAACACACGTTTGTCCACGTCATGCGCACGAAACCTGGTACCACAACAGGAAGCGGTGAGCGAAATAACAACATTCCAGACTTGAACAGTAATGTTACGCACATCTCAATGATTGATTATATTAGGATTTCAGTGATTCCTGTTAGCCATTTCCATGTGGTACGGCGGTTGACCCACTTTCGGCCACTATCGATTAGGAATGCATCTGGTCAAAACTATCCGTGAAAAGCAGTACCCTTGAAACGTCACAGTCTGCGAAGTGTCCCAAATATCGCTGAAACTAACCTCACTGAACCACTGTGGGTATGGTCTCCAAAAAGTAACACTCGATTGGCTGAAAATGTTCTATCGGAATGTCCATTTAAGCAGTCGTCCAATCAGTACCCTCATCGTCTACTGGTTGCTACTCAATACGTGAAAAGATTTCGAGGCATCCGGATGTCTCTCACGTCATTCACCAATTCGGTTTAGAGCAGATTCATTAGGCCGTCATATTTTTGTGACACAGGACTAGTGAATTACCGGTCAATAATCAGATGAGCTCCCTCAACCACTTACATTCCAATCAAGGACGACTGAATTTTACCTAAAATATATTACACCTAAATGGAAAACAGATTCATTAGGAAACTCTATGAAAGGTGTTCTATCGAGAACCAGAACATGTGTGATATTGCATGATATTAAAATGTGGATCGAGTTCATGCTGACAGAAATCAGTAGACTTTCCTTCTTTCAAGATCATCAAAACTCAAGCAATCGAATAAGTGGGGCACTACCAAATTCATGCTTCAGAGTAAATTGTACAGGAAATGTATCTAGAAAATTTTCATTTTCTCGAGACAAACGGTGGCACTACAAATGTTTGAATAATGCCGACAAAGGTTCTGCGGTCACTTATTTTGACGACACTCACTTTTGGCACTCATTGTCTTTTAGGAGCCACGTTTCAACAGTATGCATCAAAGATACCTCGCCGCTGATTCTTTTACTTTTTCAACAAGTAGATTTTATCTAGTCGGTTGAGGACTCTTTCAGGCAAATCCAAATCGCATGTTTTGCATAATAAAAGATGAAGAAAAGAAATATTAATATGAAGAAGAAATTTTCATGTAAACATATAACTCACCCGTGAATAATTTCAAGGAATTCATATATTTAAAAAATAAAGTAACAGGTAAGCGGGTAAGACGATTGTGATTTTTCTACTTCGGTAATAGGAATATCAGGTATTTGCTCTTGTATTTTGTTGTTAGCATCCAAACACTGAAATGTGGAAGTTACTAAAAGTAGCACTTTTCCTCTTGTTCTAGAAGCGCGGTACTTCAAAGACCATGGCTACTACTACTACTACTAGTACTACTACTACTACTACTACTACTACTACTACTACTACTACTACTACTACTACTACTACTACTACTACTACTACTACTACTTCTACTACTACCACTACTAACACTGCTTTTTACAAGGAAACCAGTACTAACAATACTACTTCTACTACCGCCAATACTAGTACTAATATTACTACTGCCCTTTCTGCCAATAGCAAGATTGCCATCATCACTATGTCACCTTGCTGCGCGACGTGAAGTTTTCTCTACTGGTGGAGAGAGGTGATGGGTTCGGCTTGAAAACAGTTACATTCCCAGACAGACAGTCTGGCACGTACGCGCGGACACTGCTTACAAGTGGTCTATGTTTCTCGTGTTCATGAACATTCACCTGCAATGGTACACTCACAAACGATGATGATGCTAATCATACTTCATCGCGGACTTTATTTTCCGATCAGCCCTTGCCACATGTCCAACTGTTTCACGTGGTCTGATCCAGTTGAATTCTTGGCTTGCTTTTCATTTGCATTTGGAACTGGCTCAAGTAATTACTTACTCTTGTACTTGCATGTTCGCTTACTTACCTACCTATCGTATTACAGCCCGGTTTTGTGCACTGATTTACGAATAGACGGAGTACAATGGGGATCTGTGCCACGGTCAAAACAAAACATAACACATAAGTTATGAAAATTGCAGCTGCGAAACCACGGACAATCTGATGATTCCATTTTTACACTTGCCGCTTGGGAATCTCCATTTTATGGTCATGGGGTACCTGTTTTCAGTATTAGATGAAGAAAATACTGCACCTTTTTCGCATCTAATTTCCAAGACCAGAGTCCGACGCTGCCCATTTGCATAGCTCCCATTTGCAGAGCAGTACCCTTAGTGAATGCAGTGACCTGGACTCTCGAAATTTCGTTCACACAATATCTTTTTTGTGATATTCCACATAAATTCCCAGTTTTATATTTTCCTATGGTTACTAATTAAAAGCCAAAAGTAAGATCAAAGTTTATACGTGTGCCAAATGAGCGTGAATGAGTTTGATTGAGAATGAACTCATTTTCCAAGTTTGTTTTCTGGCTTTCTGTCAATGAGAACATTTGGAATGACTGGCTTGGAAGAATCACAGGAACCTTCAGTTGAATTTACTTGGCACATCCAATCGCCCAAAAACTGTATATACGCATTCTGAGATCTCATCAAATGTATCCAAACTTCCTCCTACCTAGGATTCCGCTAACCCCCATAGGGACAAATCCATGTGTCCATACTGTGATCGCAGCAGGCAACCGACATGAACAGTGCAAGCTTGAATGTGGTTTCAAAGGTGGAATTGTGAATTGGTCGTGAGTGCATTGAATGTGTTACCGGAATTCTCCTTCAGATTGACTCATTTTGATCCACGGACACGGTGGAAAGGTTCAAGCACTGGTGCACTGAGAATTAAATTAATGGAGTCAGAAACGAAGTTATCGTAATGGGTCTATGAACTATGCATTTTGCTGACTAAAATCTCGTGCATTAATCGGAACGACTAACAGAGTGGTAATTTGGAAAAAAAATCACCCGCATCATTTGATGAGTGCTAAGACATTTTCAAAATTGTTGTTTGTAACAGTTTTTTCAAAAAGGCAGAAAACCTTTTCCGTCTTATATCAGCGTATACTAACGAAAGCAGTAAAATAAAACGACTCAAGGTCATCCCAACCGCAGAAAGGTTCAAGGTATAGGGGTCACATTGTAAAAAAATAGCAAAATCCGAAGTGCAGTGTTATGCTTTGATCTGATGGTCTTTGGTTATTTTCGAGCAAACTTCCCGCTCCTTATAACACGCGAAGTGCGCAATGATAAACTGAGGTTTGGAGGATTCAGCAAATATTAAGATGATCCAAAAGTTTATAGTCGTTAGCCCCAAACGGATTCGAACCCACGTATAGCTGAGGCTTTTCGGTTCAGTAGGTAGAGCTGAAGCATAATTGTTTGAACGCTTATTTAAACTTAAATTCTCAAAAGGAACAAAGTGCACGGATCTCAGTCTCGCATACTTTAAAAGGTTTCATGATATAACTGTGAGGAGAGCAGCATACCAGTTCTCAGCTTACTCTTATATCCAGTGATACATCATCTATCCATATTCCCGAAATGTTATGAATATGGAAGTAGGGAACCCATGGCATGTGTTGGGACTAAAATGATGACAACTGTCACCGGCTGTAGGATTCCGTATTTTCTCCAGTTATTCTCAAATATATGAGTCATTACGGAAATGTAGAATACCGACAGTTCACAAATCCTGAATCGTATAATTCAGTTTTAGGTGACGGTAAAGGAACGACTCCAGCACAGAAGGTCATCAGCTGAGAAACAGCGGAAGTCTGTTTACCACCATGGTTATTGTTGCGTAAAATTTTCGAACTTCCTGTCTAATTGCCAACGGTCACATTAACGCAGAAAATGTATTGTGAAAATTAACAAGAAATCAAGGTTTTTCGAAATAATCAATTCACAGCACAGAAGGTTGCACTTTTGTGAATGGTTCTAGGTTAAACGGGAAGCTTGCAATAACTTCTTCCATACATACGAAGAATAAATTTTTAATCTCATTCAAACCATAACACCAGGCAGGTAACCATGGAAATTGGATTAGTAAATTCTCTAGTGGCAAAAGTTGATAATAAATGGGTAGATTTGTCCACGTTTATAAGACACAGCCTTATATGAAATATGACCTAGTGAACCACTTTAAAACCAGACAATTTTCCTAGAATAAAGTCTGCTATGACTGGCAGGAACTTTTATCTTCCGATCACGGTGAATTCTACGTTGTTCAGGGTATTTTTAGGTAAAAAATGTTCGTAAGATTAATCGTGATATTTTACAGATCCTAACAATTGGCATGGTTAGTTTTGCGTCCTCAAAGTGACTAAAATGGGTTTCTTCAAAAAGTTTAATTAGCGACGGAAGCATTGGTGAGCACCCTAATTCTCACTACAGTTCGTTCAAAGTAAATCGATGGTTGAAACAGTTTACGATGCGATTAGGATATTTTTATAGTTGCAACCTTATGCCACGTATGCATTATTATGAAAATACGGGCTTTCGATCGGCTAAAGGCTCAAACAGCTAACTTCCGTCCACCCTGTATTTTCAATGGAGCATGGAAATTTATCATCAAATTTTATCGCAGATAAAATATTCATTCATCTACAGCTGTTATTTTTATTCCAATGTAGCTAACATTGTTATCATAGTCCAATTTGTTCGCATTTTATACATCACATCTTGCTTTGACGCCACTTTTCACGTAAATAATGAGAAACACGTTGTCTTTCACAGGAAGAATGGGGAAGATTTTTCACAGGAACAAGGGTTCTGTGAGCTAGCAAAATATCGTCCCTTCATTCTTCTTCAATGAAGTAGCAGAATTTTCCGGTTTTCAGAAAATATTTTTTCCGAAGTAGAAAAAATGAAATGAATATTTACCGGGCCGTGCTGGAACGACACTAAAATCCAGGTCACGCTTCCGAAAATACCAAAGATCTACCTCCGGCGAGGCTAAAATTCACCTTGAATGGACCGTTTTGCTGTTGGAGAAAGTAGCATCCTCCATGCATATTTTTTCGTTTTGCCTTATTCTGTTACGCGAAAACGTGTCCAACATTTCATAGAATAGAAGTGTTTCCTATAAAATCAGTATTTCATTTTAGTCACATCACCACCCATGGTGAATTTTTCTTTGTCGATGTAACAGTAACCCATATTTACCATTCAAATCACCTCGGACTTCTAAACTTCAGGGTTATATGTCATCGTGACCAATGCTGCGCAATTTCATTCTTCACCGGGTGGCAGAAGAACTAACGTTACTGGCATCAACTGCTATGGAACTTTATGTTTTAGTCTTTCGCCGTGTTGAACTATGAAAAGTTCGGGAAACCGGGATTAATTACGAAGGATAAAGCTTGTCTGGTGAATTTAGACAACTCCCGTAGGCGGTATAGACAAACATATTTGTCATTTTTAGTGAAAATTGGATTCATGCTTTAAGTGAAACTTAATCGAATGTGGTAAACATATGTGGTCTGGAATAGAATTTTTTGCTTTCTATCATGTATTACTGGCAACCACAGTCAAACACTAAATTGATTATCCGATAAAGACAGATTAAGCAGAAAGAAAACTCAATATATTCGTGATCGCAACCGGCTTGGTCGAGATCACGTGAAAATAGTGAAATAGATTTAATGGAGGCGCCTTCCCAACTAAACTACCAGTCAATTCAGTCCATGAAATAATTGTTGCAACATAAATTTTTCATGTAAGTAATAAAAAGCACACTAGATCTGGGAGAAGATTGATATCAGCCAGTTTTGCATAACACAACCACCTCTCGCCCATCTATCGAGAACTGACTGAATTTCACACACTTACCTCCTAATATTTACCGATTCGTTTTATTCCTTTCTACTCAAATGCTAATTGGTCACATTCCGGCATAACCAAAATGTTATGAATGATTGTCCGAACGACTGGAATCGAGGCCAAACTGTACTCCTAGGTAACGTTCGCTCGCCGTCAGGCCACCGACGAGCGCGTTAAGATCGCCGGTAAGCACCACGATAACTGTCCGGTGTGCTGTGCACAAAAACACAAAAAGCATTTAGTAGCAACCATTTTTGAATGTGCCTGGACTACAATCTGCTGAGGCATAACTGGTCGATATCTTGTCACTCGGCTAGAAACTAGGAGCCGGACCGTACTAAGTCACTTCTGACAAGAATTCAGTCTGAAATGGCCGCCACAGCTCTACGGTTTGGAGCAATTCAAACACCAGCACTGATGGCTGATTTATCGTTCGGGTCTCCAGAAATGCCTGGATTAAACTTAGTGTTCGGATGGCTGGGGATGTAGTCTGCTCGTGGAGCTTCAGTATTGCAGTCGTGCCTCTGAAAGGTAGCAGATATCGATCGAGAGCAATAAGAGTGTGCAAGATAGACTCACCTGTTTTCCCATTGGTCTGGGCATACGTACGGTAAAACTAACTAATTTCAAACTCATAAGAGGCTGAGGAAGGGTAGACCCTGTAGTGTGGTTTGTTTTGCAGCAGTCGCTGAGGCGATGGCAATATCAGAAGTACGATCGCAACCGGTGCCAGAAGTAGGGCGGTTTCTCTATGGTAAAGTGACTTTGCTGGCATATGAAACAGCAGGATAGGTGGAGAGAGGAAGGCTAGGTTCCAAGTGTGTTGGTGGGCGAGCATATGATCTTGCTAAAGCGAAGAAGCATGACAGAGCTGCAGAAAGGCGCAAGTTTGTGTGAGACTTCATGGTTTATTTTTCGGGTACAGTACTGATAGGCTGCCCTGGCCAAAGCAAGTGATATTCATGGAAGTCCCCAACTGGAGCCTTTGGCTATCCAGAGCTTAATCCACCAGACAGTGGGATGAAGTGTGTGGTCCGAGATCGACCAGGTACCGGTGATTCATTTATCGGTCCATACACCCTTCGGATGAGGCCCAACATCCTGAGCGCCCAGCCCACACCTCCACCACAGATGTCGGTTATTATAGTGCTGTATCCTTTGTACGTCTTCCGCTTTTGATTCTTAATCAGGGTTGAGCTAACTCCCTTTGAGGGTATGGGCTGTTTCATTGTCGATAGACAGGTAAGTCCGTTAGATAGCTGATCAGCCAATTACGATTGATTCAATTCCGTCTACTGTTCTATAAAACTTGCCAATCCGTTTCCGCCCTGCAGTTTCTCAATTGTGCTGAGTCCATCGGGATTGCATGTGATCAGGAAGTGTGATCTGTAGAATTACGTAACTCTATATTTGATGCAAATTCAAGAATATTTTCGTACAGTTAAAGGTAAATGAATGCTTGTTCAGCCATACTTTGTCATACTTCTAGTTCTTAAGCCTAGTTGACAAAATGATACATGTATGGACAAGGTAAGATCAAAGCACCTGTCTGACTGCTATACACGTATCGAACTAAGACCTTTTTAGAAGTATACCATAGACGATAACTGATATTCATGATGATACGGTACATAAACTGTACCCAATTTGATAGAAAGCTTCAAAATCGCTCGCCACAGTTTGTTTGAGTGTTGCTACTCAAGAGATGTTGACAATAAGGATCTGGTGGAGAAAAATGAAATTGATTTGTGGATTATTGGATTTCCGATCGCATATTCATCATTTATTTACATGCGCTGTCGATATTTGGTTCCCCGCACGTTGTCTCCTTAATGAACCTCTCTTACTTGGATACCAGAACATTACAATACCCCAGTAAACCGGAAAGGGATAACATTTGGTGAGCCCATCGGGTACCAGTATGTCTGACAGACATTGTTAGGAGTTCGTTCATGAATGAAAACACGTGCTTCACCTTACTCGTGAAAAACGTTGTAGCAGAACAAGAGGCGATGGGCAAGATACCAATATATTTGGCTTGGAAAATAATCTTACTTGCACTGTGTCAGGAAACAACTGTGTGAAGAGCACTGATCGTAACCAGGGATAACGGGTTAGGGAATTCTCTTTGATCATAGGGAATTAGAATAAAGAAACGTAAAGTGATGAACATAGTGTATGTGCATTGTCGATTTCGATGGATTCTGATTCACATCGAAAATTGTTCTGACAATCGACGTATTACTTTCTGCAATCTGTGGTGGAACTAAGAGGGCCAAGGAAAACGTGACTCTAAAAGAAATTCACTCTAATAATTTTTATGTTGCAAATTAGATTAAACTCTTCGTTCACATCACGAAGAATTTATATTATATAAATATTTAAGTAGAGAGACTAATTCCGAGTTCTCATGATCAGATCATATCATGATTGACGATGCAGTATCAAAATTCACCTCATCCCTGAGAATCACGGAAGCACTGCATAGCTACTTCATCCTTGTTGGGAACCACCAACAATGCACATCTACCGAACCTCCACTGGGACTCAAACCCGCAGTGGACAGTTGTGAGTCGAACACCTATCTAAGTCGATTCTCAAAGGTTTGCTAAACATGTACTCTCTTTCGTCACTGGCTTTGAAAGGTAACAGCCCGACTCCCAGTGGGGGCTGGGTGAATATGCATTGACGTTGACTACTGACAAGAATGAAACAGCTGTAGACGGCTTCCGAAGTTTTCATTGGGGAGTTAAGCATGGTTGCTACATGATGGCTAAAATGCAAAAGCTAATTTCCTCGTAACTATATACACAACAGTTCATATGTCAATGTAATTACCGCGGTTTTCCGCTCAGCAGAGTTGGCTGGGTGACGTAGCATTATTAAGGAAGAAGTTCGTGTGGGTAACCTAATCCAGAAATGATCACTGGACAATGTATGGTGGTATGGTGAATATCCCGTAGCAATTTGATCGAATTACTTGACATTACCTACCAAAGTTCATTTCACTCACTAAAAGAGTTGTATACTTTCTAACACGGTACACATTGTGCGCATTATTTGATAGTAAAACAGTGCTGCAGGGCACTAAAATTAGTCTGATCTCCGTGCCTTTATTGGATGAGGACAAATTCGGCGTGCTTTATTCAATCTCACTAACTCCAGTAAGAACTCAGTTCTGCATCAGAGTCATCTCATTTGATCGGCACAAAACACAGAACATATGCTGCTCTCATATTCGGCCACATGTTGTACACAATGCATTGGTCCGACTGGTGTGGGCCACCAAGCCTTGTGGCTAAACCACACTGACATAACTCATCTCTCATCTATCGATCCACTCCAGTGATCAGCTATCTTGTCACTCGAGTTTCCGTTATCTCAAGCCTTGGGCTTGGTACCGCACCAGTGCTGATTGCTGACGCGACTTGGATGCACGTCAATGATGGGTAACATATTCACTCACATGGCGTTCTAACGAGGAATCGCTGTCCAGTGATCGAGTGACGCGTAGAATACGAACACCGAAACCCAAGATGATATAAGGTGGGCTGTCAATCTGCGTGTCGTTCAGGAAACGATCACTACAAATGTAAACGACACCTCGATTTTGGGGGCAATCCATTTACAGAGGTGAATGGATATCACGTTTACTTCGAAAGTATTACCACACAAGGACCTACACAGGTGGGAAACAGAAAGATTACCCTAATAGCCAGCACACGGAACACACAGTCTAACTGTACAAACGTACATCGATCAGTCGTTCTGATTCGATAGGAAGTGACAACACGATTGCCACCGTTCGCGGTTCGCAGCCATATCCTTCAGTGTCTCCAACCAACTGGTAGACGGATCTTTTGGACCCTAACCACGAAGACGTGAAGCACCTACTTCTCCTAAGTCTGCTGTACATTTTCTCATTCCTCGCTGCCACGTCATCTGCTGACCTCCACGTGGTATCTTCCACTCCTGATGAGGAAAGGAGAATAGGACACGGTATGGTAGACGTGTGGTTGACATACGTAACACATGCCCCAACCAGCGAAGTCTACTAAGTTGGATACGCTGTGACAGAACGTTCTCTGAATTAGTACCCAATACTCGGTTTCTGATCTCAGCATTGCCTACTCGGCTACTCCACCCGATCTTAGCTATACTACGTAAACATCGGTGGTCGAAAACCTCAAGACGACGAATATATTCAGCACACAGACTCCAAGTTTCGCAACCATACAACAAACCTGAATGCACTGCGGCATGGTATACACGACCTTTCAACTTCAGTGAAATATCAGGTCGGCACAACATGTGCTTCAGTCCAGCGTACGCCGCTCGAGCCTTGGATATACATGCGTTCACCTCCACTACTGTGCTCCCATCCGTCGTCACGCTGCTTTCGGGGTAACTAAAGCGGTCAACCGTTGTTAGCTCTTCTCCATCGAGCATCAAGCTAGAAATCGTTGATGTCCAGTCCTTCAACATCACTTTACACTTTGAAGGTGCAAAACGCATGCAGAATGGAGCTACAGCTCTCGCAACTCTATTTAGTGCACGTTGAGCATAATACGTGCATTCGAACAAGCAGACAAGGACACCCGCGTAAATTAGGTCACATAGCTTCTTTCTATTTCCTAGTTCGATCTCCACATCCTGGAGGTCTCCCAAGGCATTCTCCGTTAATTCCTCCACGATGAAGTTAAACAAGAATTGAGAAACTATACATCCCTTTCGAACACTGCTGGTCGTTTCAAAGAGACTGGCTAGTTCACCGTAAACCCTTGCGCGGCCAGAAGTATAAGAACAAAACGACCTCAGTAGATCCACGAATTTTTAAGGCGTACTTTTCCGGCGAAGAGCACTGAATAGCTCCGTCCAGTCAAGTGAATCGAAGAAGCCCTACAAATCGAGGAAAACCTTCATTATCGGTCGACGGTTTGGGAGACGCTTCTCCAGTAATTGACGGATAGTAAAAATCTGGTCGATGCATCCCCGACTGAGGCGAAATCCGGCCTGTTGTCCGCGGGAATTTCTCTCGCTAGCCGATGTAAGAAGGCACAGCAAAATCGAGGTGAATACCTTGATGACTATCGGAACTAAGCTGATCTTACGACGGTTACTACAGTCATTGCGTGTTCCTTTCTTGAAGATGGGTCTAGTCAATGACTCACCCCATAATAACGGAATACGTTTCTCTTCCCAAACGTCACGGAGCAAGGTGGTTAGTGATTCTGTCAACACACCACCACCCACTTTGAAAAGAACTGGGAGGAGTTCATAAGGATAGGCCACTTTCCATCGCTTCAATAAGCAAATACTTCCGATGGAAGCCCAAATGATACCCCCCAAGTAATGGTAGTAGTTGACATCGGAGTGACTACATTAGCGCGCGGCCAGCTAAACTGCTCCTTGAAGTATTCGGCCCAACGACCCAGCCTTTATTCTTTCCTATAAATAGGCTCTCCATTTCTATCGCTTATCATTTCACTGATGGGGGTTCGCCGTCCACCGATGTCGCGAATAAGTTTGAATAGTCTTTGACGGTTACCTGAGGTAGCTGCTCTTTCTGTTTCTTCGGCTACCTCAGCCCACCAATCTTCGCCATCATTCTTGAGGCTTTTCGCAACTTGCCTTCGTAGTTTTCTTCGGACCTCATTCATCTCCACGGTGTTCGAGAGCTGCGGATTTTTAAAACCGCTTTGAAGGTTTTGATTCTGTTGTCGGTTTGCCCACAACTCGAGTTATGTTACTGTTTTATAATTCATCCCATAGTACACGTAGTAAAGGGAACCTGTGTTCTCTGCTTTGGGAACTGGGGTTCGTTTATCCTCGAGCCACTCAATCCAGGGACGAGAATCATGCATAATAAGTGTTCTAAGACTCCACTCTCGAAACACTTCCTGTTAGCGACCTTGACCACAACAGAGATGCAGACGCGTAAGCCAACTTTAGGTCACTGCACCTCCTCCCGCTTGGGTGACGAATTGTTTTTCTGGTCGCACATACTCGCGCTGTCCGGGAAAGTGGTTTTTCCGTTGTATAAGATTCATGCTTCTCAAGCCAATAATCCAATTTGTGAACATATGCCATTTTAAAATTGATTTGAGAACTACCACATATAGATTTAGAAAACTACGAGATTAATTTGAGAACCGAGCGCAGTGGTTGGTTTGCGCATCGCGAAAGTGCATTTCATCGGTCAACTAGTCACAAGCCTCTCTGGCCGACCATTTTCTTTCGTGACCGCCAGTCTTACCAGGCTCTCCCCGTGCAAAAATGGTGCTGACCCTAGACATACGACTTGTCACATTCACGGATGGACGTCGACCCGGTGGTCAGTGGGGTCATGTGACCTGAACCAGAGAACCAAACCGTCCTCAGCTTAGCAAAGGAGGTGACGCCACATCGCGTTAAATCCCTAGAGCCTAGCGAGAACACTTCAATTATCCGATAGACGGAGTTGTGATACTGGTCTCCGAATAACATCAGCATTCACTTCATCAACACGATGCGTAGATGAAAATATATAAATTACTTTCTCTTTTGTTAATAACTCGGTACTTCGCTGAGTAGGATTGATTCGATTAGATCTTTGATTCCAATCCTGAAAAGTAATTTCTCACGAAAGGTGTTTATTATATGTATTTGTGTACTTAAAATGTGCAGTATGCTTGAGTTTATGTTATCAATAAAATATGGCGTGCGTTCTTTCCGTGTATCCTGAGAATAAACAGAAAAGAACATATTCAACTAAATATAACCCATGAAGTCTCATGTTGACATCTGAGAATCCTAGTGCCACTTCATGTGAAGCTGCTTATTTTTAGCTCCTAATCAATAAATTCTATTATATTAAATAGAAGCTTCCCCGTAATCCTTATTCCCGATGAAAACTGCAGAAAGCGAAGTACACGGTAATTTGAAGACGGTGAAACGTTCTGGGGGAAAATGCTGATATCTCAGATCATCTGTGGTGGTAGACGGTAATACATTGTTATCCAGCTCGTTACCACACCTGAATTATTTTGACCTATGTGCGTTATCACTCCAAGTTTCAGGGTCTGGTTGCCGGTTATCCCTTATAGTACCGTGTGTCATTGAGGCTGTACTCAAGAGCAAGCGTGTCTTTAAAAGACCCATAGGATGCCAGTTCACTTTTAACTGACTATTATCATAAATGTTGATTTTGGTAACATAATATCACCTAGTTGAGCTGAAATCGTTACGAAACATACAATTCTTACGATTTTCTGGTACATTAGCCCTGAGTTCAGAAAAATGGTGACCAAATGCATGCGACAAGTTTTTCTCACATTTAAAACACTTGGTACCCTTTATTCAATCGGTCATTACTAAAAGATGCCAAATGCTGCTGCTTTGGTCATCAGTCTGAAACTGACAATAAAATGTGTTCGAGAATACAATAAACGGATACGAAGCATTAACCACCGTGTTTCTCCAGAATTAGGACACAGGCTTGTAATACATTTGTCCAAAAAACGCACTAGGGCGTATGTTCAAGGATGTATTTCATTTTTGCGGACGAAAGTTCAAAAAGACAAAACGAAGTCTCATTTCCTCACGTAAAATGAAGTCATCTAAAATAGAATTCTTCTGTAGTAATTAAAGTTTTAGGAATTTTCGAACTGCATTTAATCAGTTGCAATCATTTCGTCTTTTTCTGTGATGCCTCTCTAAATTATGAAACCCGGAACTTAAGAATACATTTCTTGAAGACCGATTTCTTGGAGAAGCACTGGCTGCAATCTCATGTTTAGCAACAGGACCTTTGTCGAATGAACACTTTTTGTCCAAGAACACCCCTCGTGGTGCACTGGAAAGCGACTTTCGGCAGCCTTATTCCATGAATGGCTCACTGAATTCACGAATTCTTGACGACTACGTTTGATAAACTTTTCACACTGACATCTCTCCATTCTATGTTCGATATACCCATTCACTTCCATCCGCAAATAATCCTACAGTGAATTTCAGTAGTAGGACGTGGGATCTGATTAACAACTGATTCATTGTGAAGCAAAAACGCCTAACAGTACTTCCACAGTTTTCAATGCTAAGTGGAGCTTTGGTACTGCATGGTGAATTATTTGTTAGTATTTGAATGGCGTGAATGTGAACGGTGTATTTTTACCGGCTGAGTGGCTGGCAAATTGAGTTCTCATTATTGCGAAGCTTGGAGAAATGGGTCATTTTGGGATATGAGGTTCCATCTTTGAGCACATTCCGCGGATTCGTCTTTGATTAGGTCTCAACTTACGTCTCATTTGACTTTTTTTCACCACACTCCACATGTTTTCAATTGCACCTACCATTTATGAATCTGGTGACATCCCCAAACGCTTTGACACCGATTATTCGTTTCCCATGATTACTTCCTCCAGATTGACGTGACAAGGAGCGTTGTGACAGATGCTAGTAATGGTCAAGGTTTCATTCACTCATCCGAGCTGAATACTTCGAGTGAACTCCACTATTGAATGGGCTGGTCAATTGTACTCTTCTGAGTAGAGCCCAATTTCGGTCTCAGTGACCACAAGCGACTTTTATGCGTTCACTCTAGGCCGTTACCAAGCTCGCTGAAACAGATTAACCACATCATGGTGAGAACCAGAATCCTTAGTGGTCTTATTTGGCTAATATGTTACCAACAATCGGACACTATTCACATTCGGCCATATCACGATCACATTGCCCAAGAGTAACTGACAGCATCATACAGCTAAGCACAAATGTGAAAACCAAAAGTTATTTACGAACCCCCGGTAATAATGAGTAGCAAGAATAGTCGCAAAGCTTGTCATTGACCTTTTTTACGTATGACACATGATGAACAAAGTAGGAGTTTCTGTGTGAACTTCATGTTCACTATTTTGAAGGGACTATCATGAAGGATTTTTTGGAGAACAGAAAGCAGTTTTAACTCAAAATATCTCAGCACTATGGAAGTGACTGGTATCACGTACAAACATGTTCCGTTCGGGATTCGTATTAGTACTGCTTTTATTTGTATGTATGTAGGAACAATATCAGGTTGTCACCTTTCAACAAGCAAGCATGCAATTAGGACGACTAAGACGTGCACACCAATCAAGTCAATTAGCTGCATGCTCAGACCAAGCAAGATCCATCGGTACAATTAGTTTGGCGGGAATAAACTACCAATGTGGCCGGATGATTGAAGGCTTAAATTTGCATCGCAGTCCTCATGATCTCGTACACACTGAGCCAGGTTCCGTGGTGCAGGTTCCCACATATTTGAACAGCTCCAGCCACTCGCCTTGCCATAGCTGACTCACTGTTCCTTGTGTTCACAAACAGAGTGGCACACACACATACACACACCATGTAGATACGATTCAATACACTTTTCTATACAGTTTCTCACTGGAGATTCCTATCATGTTTGCCTTGTAAATACGTTCATTTTATTGCCAATACACACACTTCACTGAGTGCCACCTGACTTCTGTGTCTTCTTGATTGCGTTGCTTGGTTTGAGCGTACAAGTGCCAGTTACTGGATCTCCTTCAGTTCTCTCGAATCCAGGAGACCAATGCGAATATATACGATGGAACTACGAATGTGTGAGCGGTAAATACTGTGCCAAAGGATGATAAACCACCGAACGAGTATCACATAAATTGGGAATTTACTCAGTTCTTCCATACCTAACACCGTGAATTTGACCAACATGATCAATTTATTCAGAAAAAAATGTGTCCATTTTGGTCGGTATACCGCTGTAGGCGTACTTCGGTAGCTTTGTGCGATCAGTCCGCAGTTAAATGATACATCATTGGAGCAATAATTGGCAAATATCTGTATTGGTCATTAACATATTAGGCGAACAGTCTAACATTTTGTAGCCGGGCTTCGAAATTTCGCTACTGCTCTTGCATTCAGTAGCATACATAGAGCTTCGGTCCGCCATTCATGGGTGCACTTCGGGTGAACACTGTGCAGGACTATCTTTGGGGATGGGTACAACCCCGGAGCTTCGAATTTCTAATATTACTACTGGATAGCAGGAGCAGTAGCTGGAATTCAACCCAATGGATTTTTGAATTCTCACGGCAAAAATTGCACTGCATCGTCCGCTCCAATGAGCGGTTAATGGCACTGAAATTTGTAGATTAAATTTTAACGACAGAGTGGTCGGCAAAAGCTACATGCGAAAATCTAGTGGACCGTTAGTCGCATATAAAATGACGTGAACTCGTTCACGGTAAATAAACAGGCCTTGTTAGTCAAATTAGCAAAGCCTTGCTTAGAATGCACTAGACGAATAGTAATTTATGCTGTATCTGATGACCGATATGTCATCCGTTAGCATAGAATTCATCACCAACTCGTTTGCGGTTTATTCTCTTATAATCACTTTGGTCAGCTGAATTCGAGAGACTTGAATGAGCGCGAAATAAGCCCATTAACGTTATTTGAACACAGGATCTTGACGAACATACATTTTCGGTGATTTCATTTTCAAGCCATTACTATCACAATTATATGTTAAGAAATAATTCGTAAATAGTTAATTAAAAGAGTTCTAGTTACTGCATTTAGTGTTTTGAAATCGAATGGGATAGCCAGCTTGAGGGTGAGTCATCTTTGACCATGTAACACTTGGATAAATGACCCGGCTGTGTAACAGGTGATAATTAACTTACGTCACAGTCACACTTATGTACGGTGCAATCGACTGTTGGCGGATGAGTTTAAGATAGTATGAGAGTGGTCGGTTGGAATAAGAATGATTACCATGGTACTCATCCATATACACAGAACAAACACCAGCTCAGGTCAGTACCACGTGCAGTGGGTGGTACCAGAAATCCCGTTATGAAGTAGATAACACCTCACAGAACTGGAAAATCGTACACCACAAATCGGTAGAGCGTTCACCGAGGTCAGGGTGTTACATTTCAACTTACCAGTTATAAATAGCATATTTGTACAGGCTGCATTTGTTATTGTTGTACCCAGTTCATCACGATGTTTTGATAGCATTCCAGTTATTGCCTTATTTCTAAAACCTTGCCAAATTTGTTGTACTACGCTCAATGAACCTGCGCCTCAGATCCCCACTGAAGTCTACGTGGAATATTTTTTGTGTCTTGTACTTTATTGTGCAGCAACTACGGGCCTGCGATTAAAACTACCGTCATGAGTTATTCTTCTTGTTAACCCAGAACGCGAGACGGGCCTCAGCGAGTTACGTCAAAAACACTCCTCAGTCAATCCAGAGGACGTCAAAATGACGCAGTAGATGGAATTCGGAAAACGAATTTCATTTTAAAATATCTCAATTCAAATAATGTCATCTCACAGTGAATTATTTGATAAGCTCCTTTGACTTCCAGATATGATCAAACCCAAAAGAAAATACAAGTTCAGGTAGCACGTATAGTGTGGATGCAACTGCACAGATTTATTATGCATCTTTTCAAACTTGAGCCGGTCTCAGAAGGTGCATTGATAAGTTCAGTTCCACAGTTGAACCTTACGAAGATTCGATGTGCAATCACCAGCGGTCGGTCATTTTAAGCTTCTTGAACAAGCACTTTTCACAGATTAGTCAGTGTATCCGAAATCGAGTCTGTGAATATAGGCTTATTGAGCGCACTGAAAAAGTAAAAAAGGCGCTACTATGCGTCTGGCAAACGTATGTCCAAACAAATTATTTCAACCATCTACACATAGTGATTCTACTTCGTTATGGATGCCGATTCTTCATTGGCATAAGATCGTGTTGTGAAATTTTCCACTTTGTACTGTGAACGAAGAAAGCTGTTCCGATCGGAAAACGGAATAATCACACATGCAAACACACACACACACACTGAGTATACAAACAGTTCCTTTCCAAAATGTTCATTCAAAAAAATCTGCCATCCGGTTTGATGCTTACATTACACGCAAACGCAAAGTCAACTGCACACTTTTGAATGGGAGAATACTCAACACAAGGAACTGTTTACACGAGAAATTGCTTTGGAACTCAGGGGAGTAAATTACACAAAGCATTTGTCGTACGATAAAATCTGACTGACATATTTCACGAGATTGTGTTTTGTTGGCTCTGGGTATCTAGTGTGACGCACCAAGAAAATCAAAGAGAAGGCAAGGTCAACAAATGGTAAACTCATTTGGCACACACAGAGACAGGAGTAAGTTCCAAGCTTCGGAAAAGTACTTTTGATGGCATGTCGTCAGAACATGCGCAAAAGATCAACCTGGAAAAAACAAATATTGTGAGCCATGCTTATCAACAAATTATCCAGTTTCTTCAATTCGTGGATAGTAGCTGACGCAAAGAAATGATCACTCTTTCAAAGTGACCAGAACAATGGCTCCACGCGTTTTAAGTCAGTGCACCATTTTATCGCGATGTGACTTTATCCGGAGTCATTCTCTGTGGAATGTGGGAAGCGTTATCCTCACAGAAAACGCATAGGGATTAGTCACCTCATCCGATGAGGATTTGCCAAATTCTGGTTGCGTAACACTAAGAAGGTTGATGAAGTTTCGGATTTGAAGTTCTGTATTTTCTTAGCAATGACAATGTTTTCTGAAATTCAGTTCAAATTTATTATTTTTGAAATGCTTTCGTCACTCTTCCACTTCAGATACTGCTATACGAACGTGAAGAGTATTTATTTGAACTAACTCATCACTGTGCCCATTGGTGTTGGAGAAATGGAGCAATAAAATGTCGTCTCATTTGGTAAATTGAAACGTTTTTCAAAGTTCAAGTTTCAAGATTCAAGTTCAAAATCAATAAAAAGTCAGATATAGAACTAATTATCCAATCATAAAGGTTGAATTCACGACAGATGGATTTCATCACTAATCATCATATTGTTCTTCTGATAAAAATGGTTCTTCTTTGATAAAATACAGACAGTAGATGTTCCTTTATTTTGCTCTCGATAGTATCGTGAAAGTTTTTCTGAAAATCCCATAACTCGAGCATTCTGCTATTATGGAGGTTACAATTTTGCGAGGTCATTGGGTACGAATCTCTCTAACATTCATTGCTGGGAGTCTGCCCGTTAGTTGCAAAACGGTCTTCGCATTATTTATGTAAAAAAATAGCCAGAACAAGACGCATTAGCTGGAAAATCAACCAGTTTGACTTGAATATCAGTCTTGTGTATTTAACGTCCAAACAAAGAAGCATATATAATGGTCAAACTGTAAGCCGCCGTATTGTTGTTCGACCAGTGTACGTGTTGGTACTTGTTGCTGCAATTACTGAACCTGGGCTCAAGGAGTTTCTCCTTGTTGTGTTTTGCAGATCGAACAAATGCAATCCCCCGGAGAAAGATCACAGATAATTTTAGGTTACACATGCATACGAGATGTTTAGCAAATCCTTATAATCCAATGTGAATAAGAGTGAAGTAAAGTGGGCCGCAAGATGGAGATTCTGTCCAAATTCCCGAGGCATTTAGGTTTCTTCGAAATAGTCATTCTCCAACACATATGGTCGCCTCCTCAATAAATTTTCCTAGGTTACATGGGAAACAAACGACAATTTCTTCCTTACACATGAGGAATAAATTCCTAATCTTATTCAAAACGTGACTTTGAGCAGGAGATTCGGAAGAACAAATCATTGAATTTTACGGTGACTTTGCTACTGGAAAATTTTATAACAAATGGATAGATTTGCCCGAGTCTGTTAGATGCATAGCCCCGCGTGAGTTATGACCTTACGCATCATTCTGCAGTACGACAGATGTCCTAGTAAACTGTTGGTCAGCGAGACAGGGAATATTCATCCTTTGACCACGGAAAATTGGGCATTGTTTAGGATACCTTTAATAATGTCCTAAAAATGAGGTTGATCATGATAATTTGCAGCCCACGTCAACCAACTTGGTGAGTTGTGCGACCACAAAGTAGCGAAAATGACTTGCTTCGAAAAATTTCTTGGGATAGACCTTTTCGTGAGCCCCCCGATTCGCGTCAAAGCTGTTTCTGTTGAATCGATGGACAAACCGACTCCGGAAATTGAAATAGTGGTATTTTCTGATTCTCGATAAATATCTCGTCAGAGCAGCAAAAAAAAATGTGGATATTTACCGGGCCGCCCCCGTACGGCCTTGAAATCCGGGTTACACATAAGAAGTGAACCAGAACTTTTCCTTCATCGAGGCTACCATTCACCGTGGCTAGTTTGTCGAACTATCAGACAACATAGTAATCTCCTTATATGTTCGTTTCCGTTAGGCAGAAACACCGCAAATGATTCAGAGAAAAGGGAAAGGTTCCTAGTGGGAGCATCAAGTATTTTTCAATGATAAGATTCTCCTATGGCATATTTTACTTCCTTCAGTTTTACAATAAACTGTATTTGTCATGGTGATCAAGGTCAGAATTTCATTCGTCAGCGAATAGCAGCAGAATTGGACTTACTGATATCAGTTTCTATAACATTTCAGCCTTTTGTTGTGCTGTACAACGAAAATTTCAGGAAAGAAGTATAGATCTCGAAGAAAAAGTTCAGATGTTGCATTGGAGACGAAAAATGAATCGCATAATGAACTGACTTGCGTACCGAAACGATGCTTTGTGTAATCAATGGTGAGACTGAGAGTGCGCCAAAAAACGCGAATCATTCTCAGAACGACAGCTATAGTAACAAGGATGACCACCCACAGCAGGATACTTGTATTTCACCGGTCAAACAAGTCAAGTCATGAAACACATACAATCGTTTATATAGGCTTCTTTCCAGACTGTGCGGCACCAAGATTGCTATTGCCACTGCTTGAGCGCTTCGACTGCGTTCTGGCCAGTTGCCCGTGGCCGATAGCTTGCTTCTCTTGGGCGTCATTTTTCTTCGGTTGGTCCGATTGTCTCAGTTGACGGCTCAATCGGCAGCCCCTCACTTGGGCTATCTTGCCGGTTGCCGGAGATCCCGCTGCTTCCTCTCTGGTCGTCTGTATGTCTTCTTTTGCCTGCTTCGGGAAGCCTACGACATATTCGCCACCAGTTCTTCTGTCTGTGGCCCTCGTTCGGTTCGTCCGTTAGCCTTGATATTCACACCGTTCCCTCACCCCAACATTCCCTGTTACACTGTGACTCTCGGATTGTGACATTACCTCAAGTCTGTTTTCAATGTTTAGGGTGTTTGATGAACACGTCTTTTTCATCAGAAAAGAGCACCTCATAAAAGACAGAAACTGTAGTCAGAATTATTCATGATAGATATGATACATTCGCTGGGATGAAACTTCTAAACGGGGTTCAAAATATCGTCAAACCTGTGAAAGTAAGTGGAATGAATTTAGTGGTAGTTTTGTAACGCGCCATCACGACGGGACTGTACTTTGACATGGTGTAATGTCTAGCATGTGTTGTAACACTGAATCAAAGTGTTGAGGAGATTCTCACGCAGAATATTCCTGTCTCAGCTTTTTTCTTCCCGTTTCCCATCACACTTCTGTTTCCATCTCGTTCGTCTCTTTCCACGTTGAGTTCACTGTTGTCCAGCCTTCATCATCTACGGGTTAATTATGTGTGCACTTTATCGCTGTGTTGCTTTTTCACTCTGGTCACTCACGAACTTCACATTGTATCTGCTCTGTGTTGACGTCGTCCTTTCTGCGTCGTTCATGCAATATTTTGTTTATGCCCTCGCCGGTGATTTGTTGTGCGCTTCGTTTTCAAACGAAATCCGCTGTTGAACCTGCATGCGAGTTATCTTTGGTCATCACGCTGATATTACGCCATTTCAGCATGCTAGTCTAGGTTTAGTGTGCGTGCGTGCCGTCTTCTGCATGTCGTTCTCCGAAGTCGCTGCCCCTCCGTACGCTATATGAATTTCCCAGGTTCCTTCTCTGAATAGTTATCTTCTGTACTGTGAAGAACTGATTTTCACACTCTACCGATGATTCGGTCCCATATTTCTCGGCGTATGTTCCTTCAAGCCCATATGAACAATTGATATCCTGTCACTTTTGTAATTGGATTGCTCCCGAAAACTAAGGTGTTCTTCACATCTGTAATGATCGTTCCCTGATTAACTCGTACATTGACGATTCATCTTATATCACTTTGGATTTCGGGTTTGTGTTCTACGTGTTACCCAATCACTGGACAAGGGTTCAGTCACAAGTGTACTTCCAAGTCTACAATGAACCTACACACCACATTCTCGATATGTGTGTGATACGACGAAAACACCGTTTTGTGTTGGAAAATTCGACGAAAAGCATTCAAAAGAAAGTGGCTTGCAGGAAATAAAGTATTATCCCAGATAAATCCCGTTTTAAACAAATTTATTTTTTTAAGCCACGAGAGTTGTTATATGTCAGCCGGTCATCCCCCCCCCTCTCCCCTCTCCCCGCCTACCACTTGTTTGACTGTACGTTTCACGCAAGTGCTGCTCCCGACACACTACCTCAAAACTAACCAGCGTGCGTTCTTTGTAGTTAGCACAAATGAGAATAAACGCGGTTGGCCCTCCACGGTCTTTCCTCGTTGATCTCCTCGACGAAGATGCTCGTAGATGAGGAAGTGTGCCTCCAATAACTACACTGTTTTGTTTGATTCCCAATATGCCTTCAGATTTATCGGACAACATTGGTTAACACGTAACCGGAATCATGCATCCCGTTTATATTTTTACGAAATTTCCTCGTTAGAACGCCATGTGAGTGAATGTGTTACCCACCATTGACGTACATCCAAGTCGCGTCAGCAATCAGCACTGGTGCGGTACCAAGCCCAAGGCTTGAGATAACGGAAACTCGAGTGACAAGATAGCTGATCACTGGAGTGGATCGATAGATGAGAGATGAGTTATGTCAGTGTGGTTTAGCCACAAGGCTTGGTGGCCCACACCAGTCGGACCAATGCATTGTGTACAACATGTGGCCGAATATGAGAGCAGCATATGTTCTGTGTTTTGTGCCGATCAAATGAGATGACTCTGATGCAGAACTGAGTTCTTACTGGAGTTAGTGAAATTGAATAAAGCACGCCGAATTTGTCCTCATCCAATAAAGGCACGGAGATCAGACTAATTTTAGTGCCCTGCAGCACTGTTTTACTATCAAATAATGTGCACAATGTGTACCGTGTTAGAAAGTATACAACTCTTTGAGTGAGTGAAATGAACTTTGGTAGGTAATGTCAAGTAATTCGATCAAATTGCTACGGGATATTCACCATACCACCATACATTGTCCAGTGTTCATTTCTGGATTAGGTTACCCACACGAACTTCTTGTTTATTAATGCTACGTCACCCAGCCAACTCTGCTGAGCGGAAAACCGCGGTAATTACATTGACATATGAACTGTTGTGTATATAGTTACGAGGAAATTAGCTTTTGCCTTTTAGTCATCATGTAGCAACCATGCTTAACTCCCCAGTGAAAGCTTCGGAAGCCGTCTACAGCTGTTTCATCCCTGTCAGTAGTGAACGTCAATGCATATTCACCCAGCCCCCACTGGGAGTCGGGCTGTTACCTTTCAAAGCCAGTGACGAAAGAGAGTACATGTTTAACAAACCTTTGAGAACCAGCTTGGGTAGGTGTTCGACTCACAATTGTCCACTGCGGATTTGAGTCCCAGTGGAGGTTCGGTAGATGTGCATTGTTGGTGGTTCCCAACAAGGATGAAGTAGCTATGCAGTGCTTCCGTGATTCTCAGGGATGAGGTGAGTTCTGATACTGCATCGTCAATCATGATATGGTCTGTTCAACAGAACTAGGAGTTAGTCTTTCTACTTCAGTAAATACCTAGTATAAATTCCCAATTTCCAGGTCGTCAGTCCCCTTGAAAGATATGCTAGTCCGAGTCAAATATATTGGTATCCCGCCCACCGCTTTTTGTTTTGCTACAACGTTTTTCACGAATAATGCGAAGCTCGTGTTTTCATTCACGGACAGGCCCCGAACAATGTCTGTCAGACATACTGGTACCCGATGGGCTCACAAAAAGTTTTCCCTTTCTGGTGTACTCGGGTATTGTATCGTTCTGGTTTCCAAGTAAACGAGGTCCATTAGGAAGATAACGTGCGGGGTTCCAAATATCGACAATGCGTACAAATAAATGATGAATATGCGATCGGAAATCCAATAATCCACAAATCAATTTCATTTTCCCCACCAGATGCTTATTGTCAACATCTCTTGAGTAGCAAAACTCAAACAAACTGTGGCGAGCGATTTTGAAGCTTTCCATCAAATTGTGTACAGTTTATGTACCGCATCGTCATGAGTATCTGTTATTGTCCATGGTATACTTCTAAAAAGGTCTTTGTCCGATACGTATATAGCAGTCAGACAAGTGCCTTGATCTTACCTCGTCCATACATGTATCAGTTTATCGACTAGGCTTCAAAACTAGAAGTGTGACTGGACGAGCATTTATCTACCTTTAACTGTACGAAAGCATTCTTGAATTTTGTATCAAGTGCAAAGTTACTTAATTCTACAGACCACACTTCCTGATCACATGCAATCCCGATGGACTCAACACAATTGAGAAACTGCAGGGCGGAAACGGATTGGCAAGTTTTATAGAACAGCGGACGGTATTGAATCAATCATAATTGTTTGGTCAGCTATAGAATAGGTGGGCTGGTGGAGCAGTGGCTTCTGTAAAGAGGTTTTTAGAACATTGGGCGGATAGCAGACGGAGTGAACGCGATTATTATCCCAGTCATTCAATGGGAATTTAGATTGCAGAAACCTGTAATAATTCACGTCGGAACGATGCAAGCTAAATTTACAGTTCACGTCAGAAAATGCTGCACATCAGCCAGTCAGATGGTCAACGCAACAAAGCGCGATATGATGGGCGCATCTGACCTAAATGAATGGCACACTCACGATGCTTGACCCAATCAACAACGGTCAGAAACCAGCCAAAAGAGCGCATCAGTTAAACAAAAGATTGGACAGGTGTACATGAGCAACGTAAAACGGATGGGAGAAAAAATGCAAAGAACGAAGTCAATGAAGAACGATAATAGACATACAGGGTTGGTCGGATGCAGCCAATGTTGGATCCATGAGGCAAAACTTTGGAATACCACGAAGTGTGGAACAGCAGGTGCATTTTTGTATACATTTATCAGTGGTCAGGAGACAATCCATTGGTAATTCTCACTAAGCAGAATAAACTCCGACGTTCCTGGGAAACTCCTTTGGAGAGAGAAAACAAAAATGTACCTTGCAATGTGAAGAGATTCAATGATCAAAATAAAAAATATGTGAAATTATTCAATCAGGTATTTCGGTATGACACGTGTGTCGTGTATTTCGTTGTCGGAAGTTTCCCGTGAATGTTTAATGCACTGAGTTCTGTATCCTCCCATTCAACAACATACTGATGACCTCAATCATGCGTGTGATGGTAGCTATGAATTGGATCACAGTTTGTTTTGAATGAGCAATTCGAAAGAGAGCTGTTCGTGTTTGCAGTGTTAATTTGCGTGTGTGTGTGCATGAAAGTGTACATGGTAGTGCGATTATTCCATCTCTTGATCAGAATAACTCTCCTCGCTGCACAGTGCAAAATGGAAAGTTTCAAATCCCAGTCCTATGCCTCAGGAAGACTCGGTCTCACTATACTTTGCGTATAGTTGAGCTGATCTGTTGAGGCATGTGTTTATTGTACACAGGTGTCGTATGGTATGCAATCCTTCTCGAAGAAAGTAGGATTTCAGGATGCCAGGTCTAATGATAGAGCGCCTGCCTAAAACTATCAGAACATAAAGGACAGCCAATGTATCATCAGTCTCACGCTCAACCCTCAAGTAATTTTGATACGTCTACAAATATCAACCGCGAAGCAGGTTTGAATATGGATACGTTAGCCCATCCTGTGGAGAAGACCTGACTTAGTGGAAAGCATCAGTTTGGAGTTAACGTGGAGAATTACTGTGTCCCATTACGAAGCAGTCGGGAATTCCTAGCTATCCTAGAGAACTACATGTACACAAACCTAATTCCGATGAGCCCAGAGAGAAAGGGGGGGGGGTTAATTCGTAACATATACACATTCGAGTTGAAAAAACCCGGGTTCACACCCTGGGTGCGGCGGAGGATATGCACCGCTGACGAGCTCTAACAAGAGCGAAATTTGAGTCCGGTGCTCCTGAGTGGAGAGTTGATCGGTTAACTTGAGGTTTGCGTTTAAAAATTGGGGTCCAAATGACAGTTAGGCTAATAAAAAGAACACTAACTGTCTACTCTGTGCACACGGATCGGCCAAGGTTACCAGTGATACAACCTGACGTGCGTCAAATAATTTTTATGGAGTCGGTCCAAGCTATTCTCAAGGATTCACAGCCGTTGATTCCGCAAGCAAATTCCCTTTACTTGATTAGACATAACCTCTAACTCATCGAGAATTGGCAAGCTCTGCTGATGTTGTGACCGTAACAAGGCTCTTACAGCCAAGAAACATCTGCTCCGTTGCACAACAATTACTCAGCTGTATTCGCAGTGAAGCGCTAGATATTTATCTGCCTATTATTTATCCATCGGCTTGTTCTGCATTTGTGAGCTGCTGAGGTGATATATAGTAGAGATATGGCCTCCATGTTAGCGGTTCTTGTATCGTTTAGTCCCTGGTGATCGAAAAACGTTTATTGATACCAGTTACTGGCAGGCTTTCTCAATCTGACTAACGGTTGAAATGTTGGGAGCCACTATCAGATGGCGCCTAGTTATCGGGTTTCAATCTCTACTATCTATTGTTCTTTTATTAGTAATTCATGACTTCTCGCTTTGAAAATTATGTCGGTATTGTTTTATCTCAGGGCTAGTTATCTTCAAAGTTTAATTGCTCACTGTGAGAGCCCGCTATACTCGAGACGCTTTCATGCAGTGTTCTCGGCAGGATCAATGTCTAAAATCAGCCATCAGCATTGTGATTTGGAGTTGCGATGGGAGCTACGTTGTGAAGGATGATTACAGGAATCTAACGCAGTATAGCATAGCGCTTATTCGGTCTATTGGCTCTCCAGCGGGTTGACTGATATTCAGTCTAGGTGAGTGCTTCGAAGTTTTTCGTTAAGTCGATTGACAAAAGGTTAGTGCCTTCAGACCATTTCATTTTATTAGCTCAGAATACATTATTCATCTAGGATGAAAACAGCCACTGTCACAACTCATTGCAACACTTATTAATTTTGGCACAGTTGCATCGAGGAACCTCTCTTGTGATTGGTTGATTGGTGGAAAGTTTAGCTACCGGATGACGAGAATCCGCTCTCGTCTTATCGATCCCCTGCCTTGTCATTCACGGATTCGTTTGGCTCGAGCATTGACCTGGATTCTAGACAGGCGATGGCGTATACTGCTAACGTGTACTGGCTGTCTATGTATCAGTCCATACCCTCACAGAGAGTTAGCTCAACCCTGATTCAGAATCAACAGCGGAAGCCGTACAAAGGATACAGCACTATAATAACCGACATCTGTGGTGGAGGTGTGGGCTGGGCGCTCAGGATGTTGAGCCTCATCCGAAGGGTGTATGGATCGATAAATCAATCACCGGCCCCCAGTCGGTTTCGGGCCACACTCTTCATCCCACTGCCCTGTGGATTAAGCTCTGGATAGCCAAAGGCTCCAGTTGGGGACTCCCAGGAATATCACTTGCTTTGGCCCGGGCAGCCTATCAGTACTGTACCCAAAATATAAACCATGAAGTCTCACACAGACTTGCGTTTGTCTGCAGCTCTGTCATGCATCTTCGCTTTAGCAGGATCATATGCTCGCCCACCAACACACTTGGAACCTAGCCTTCCTCTCTCCACCTATCCTGCTGTTTCATATGCCAGCAAAGTCACTTTACCATAGAGAAACCGCCCTACTTCTGGCACCGGTTGCGATCGTACTTCTGATATTGCCATCGCCTCAGCGACTGCTGCAAAACAAACCACACTACAGGGTCTACCCTACTCAGCCTCGTATGAGTTTGAAATTAGTTAGTTTTACCGTACATATGCCCAGACCAATGGGAAAACAGGTGAGTCTGTCTTGCACACTCTTATTGCTCTCGATCGATATCTGCTACCTTTCAGAGGCACGACTGCAATACTGAAGCTCCACGAGCAGACTACATCCCCAGCCATCCGAACACTAAGTTTAATCCAGGCTTTTCTGGAGACTCGAACGGTACATCAGCCATCAGTGCTGGTGTTTGAATTGCTCCAAACCGTAGAGCTGTGGCGGCCATTACAGGCTAAATTCTTGTCAGAAGTGAGTTTGCACAGTCAAGCTCCTTTTGATAATATATCGACCATATATGCCTCAGCAGATTGTAGTCCAGGCATACTCAAAAATGGTTGCTACTAAATGCTTCTTGTGCTTTTTTGCACAGCACACCGGACAGTTATCGTGTTCCTTACCGGAGATTTTAACGCGCTCGTCGGCGGCTTGACGGCGAGCGAACATTACCAATCTTCCGGACAATGGGGATAGACTGCTGACAATATGTGATGATCACTAACTTTCCCAGCAAGCACAAACCTTCTTAGCTCTAAACGATGTACCCCTAACTGGCGCCTCTCTTGTCGAACACAGAAGTGGTCTCAAATCGATCACTAAGCGATTAGCTATCTTTGGCGCGGCAGCTTGCTAGGTTTTCCTTCTTATAGGTCAACCTGTCCTGATTCCGATCAAGCATTAGTATGAGGTACGACTTGCTTGCGATTCGGGGGCTCGAAGATTTCGAATCATGTCTGCCTAAATATGTACAAGCTGGCGACCCTCTGGTACTGGGAGCCTATTGGAGTATGCTGATCCAGAAACTAAAATTCACCACTCCACCTGATGTTGACACGCACTGAAAACGAATAAAGGAAGCCTCAGTTGACGCCGGCTTGGTAAGTTGCGTCACAGAAAGGAAGCAGCTTCTGTTCACGACATCCGGGAAGCTCCTTTAACTCGTTTGCCCTACCAAACCATGAAAAACGGTCGTTTGTGAGACAATCTGAGAAGTTGATGTGACGTCAGTCACCAACCCGCCGGGGGGACTAATTGGCTGAGCGGAACATTTTCACTTCCAACTAAGCTGATCACCCGGCTGCTTCTATTGCTTCTAGCAATTCTTCACTTTCTGTGTGGCCTACTTAAGCGGTGCCCTGCCAGAAACGGAGATTCAAAAGGAACTACAAACCACAAGCGCCACAAAGCACACGGAGCAGATCGTATTCCTCTTGTGCTCTTCCAGGTTGGCTGGCGGGTTCTGTTGAGATAATTGAAAACCTTGGTCTCAAAGTTTGGTCAGAATGAAAATTCCTCACAACCTGAGGTGAATAGTTGATTGTACTTATCTTCAAAAACGGTTACCTCAAAACGTGCTCCAGTCACCAAGGGTTAGTCCGGTCTCTGTAGCTTCGAAACTGTCGGCGTCCGTGATCCTCTGCCGTCAACCTCCCTTGCGCGAGCTCCAAAGTACTGAAGAACAAGCTGGGTTCCACCATGACCGCGAATGCCCAGATCGAATCTCAACCCTTCGTCTATTGCTTGAATAAAGCCAAGTTTATCAAAGGCAAACCACTAACGTGTTTCTTGACATCAGGCTAGCCTTTGACTCTGTTGATAGGTCCGCTCTGTGGACTTGCACGTTGAGAAATCGCGTGACCGAGAAGTACGTTTCCATCCTGAAAGAACACTTTCGGCGGACTTCCGGCAGAGTAAGGGTCTATGGAAAGTTATCCCTATCCTTTGCTGTCCCAAACGTAGCACGGCAAGGATACTCTATTTCCCCGTTCGTCTTCACTTTCGTTATGGACGATCGGCCCGAAAGAGCTTCTGATGATTTTGCGAACGGTGGTGTGGAAATTCCACTAAGTGCCAGAGTTTTGGACTTAGATTATGCTGACGACGTTATCTTGCTAGAGGATGATTCTGACGTTGTCCAAAATGCCTAAAACCACTTGGCTGCAGAAGTCACTTAGTATAGCATGTATTTTGCTCAATTCGAAAAGGCTTCTCCAAGACAGACAAGGACACTCTTCTGCACGAACTATCTGTGTGGAACGGTTGGAAACTGTCAACAACTTGATGTGCCTGGGAAGTTGCATTTCTGCTGATGGACAGATCGGAGAAAAGATCTCGCTGCGCACCTCTCAGGTCCGTTCGGTGTGTCGCTCAGAGGAAGTATTTCTCTCCGTCTACTACGATGGCAAGGCCACGTCTTGCTGATACCCGTCCAGTGTTTGCCTTACCACAATCCATTCACGATCGCTAGATGAGAGTGGAAAAGGCGGTGTGGAGGACAACCCATAACTTGGAGGAGTGCAATCTTTGAATTGCAATTTAGCCGCAAGGCAGCCCTGTCGTCCACCAGGTTGGAACAAGAATGACATTGAAAGCAGCTGGTTAGAGAAGCTGATAAATACGGCACAAAACCAAAGTCAGTAGCATCAAAGCTGTCTGCAATGTGGTGCTGCCTCCCCATCCTTGCCCTTTCGTGGATGTTAAATCACAAGATTTTCTAATGAACTGGCACCAAGAATTGCACCAGTCTACAACGAGGCACTGGGGACTACGTGCATCTTAATTTAGGAACCAATAAGCTTGTAACGGTCTTATAGCAGTCGTTGAGATAAGCGTAACACAATCCAAAAAACGCCAAGCGTACAATCGTGGCCAAGATGTTCTGATCGCTGAGCTTGGCGTTTAGATCGCAAACGTTTCATCACCAGTGGAGGTGACATCGTCAGTCGACTGGTGATGAAAAGTTTACGATCTAAGCGCCAAGCTCATTGATCAGAACATCATGGCAACCAACAACCTGAGCTACAGCGAACACAAATATTTAAAACTATTGAGTACAATTGTGGGTTTAAATACGGTTCTTTATAAACAAAATATTACACAGAAACTGTACAAACCTCAACGGTAACCGTTCTGTGAATCAAAACCGGCCAAATGCAAACAAATTCAGGATCGCTTGAGGTTCAAGCGGTAAAGTCAACGAAATGTCTATGGAAAATGTGGGTCAATGGTCACAGAACAAAATCAGTGCACACACCAGTCTGTGGTCACTCATAGTCAGTGTCCGATGTGTCGTTCAGCGAATGAGCAAGTGTGGAGCAAAACGTTAATGGAAAACATAAATTTGGAGTGAGGGCAAAGGGGTCAGACTGGTCCTGATTTAGAGCCTCGAGTCTGGTTGTTCTGTCGATTGCAAAGCTATCTGTTTTTGACGGCTCTGATTCTAACGGGGATTACCCATCGAATGCAGTTCAGGCAGTTAATTTATCAGTTTTCGTTTTTGTTTAAAAGAAGGAGAATATAATGGCGAGTGCATATCCCGTAACCATGAAAAAGTGCTTCATAACCACGGTAAATCAGGATCCATGATATGAATCACTGCACAGTCACATGATCTGTTGAGTTTCCTCTAGCGTTCTGGTAGAATAATTGAGATCATTAGAAAACCAAGGAAATCAGGATTATGAGCTATGACGAATAATTTTAACAAATTTACAGGCGATTTGCTTCCCTACTACAGAAATTGTTGGACTTGTAAATATAATCATTTCTATATAAGTGGAAATTTTCGAGGCTACACCACAACTCGAATCTTAGATAATATTAGGCCAAACATAAGAAGAAATGGAAACAGTTTTATCATTTGCTCTAACGAGAACACAATGTTGTCGAGTCAGTCGACGCACTAGGTCCACGCAGTCATTCATCCATTCAGGGTGACTGGCTGTCAGTTTGATGTTCACTTACTTCGTTCTACGAACCCAAGTCGAATTTCTCACACAGGCGCAACATGAAGGGGACAATTCTGTTTAGTGAGCGTTCTCATAATGTAATAAGCCACAGTGTTTAATTTATCGAGTGAAGCCAACTCCAAACGAGGATCAGGTTTGATCCCACACCGTTTATCATAGTCTGATAGCTTCACATTTTCGGAAAGCATATACAGTTATATCAATTTTTGATCCGCAAAGGATTGTAAAGCACCAAAATCATACACGAAACTCACGACGCACAGTTTCGTTTCGGGTGCATGTTTCTATGAAAGGATTGTGATAAGCATTTCCACAATCTATCCCCTCTTTTTCAAAGAAAGGAAACATCACTTGTCCTTTCACACACAATCGTTAGTCGAATACAGCTGCCTGCTTGAGCGCAATAACCAATTCCATAATTCATCACATGTAACAACGCTAACCATACTCAATCTTGTTCAATATGGTCAATTCCAATCAGTATAGCTGATAGTATTCATCCGTCTGAAGTGTAATCGAAAATGAATAATCTGGCTCAATCTAAGTTCGAAGGAGTTCGGATCAGTCAAATGCCATTTGAAGGGATTGCCGCGAAATTTCAACACAGCCACCTAAATGTTCGCTGTTTTTCTCACCTCTCTCACGCGATCCAGTTCTGGCCTGACATCCAACACACCTCGTTTCTTCTTCTCAATAATAGAATGGATCTACTCGCGAATCACATCAACACACGGATCGACAGCATGTTTACTCGCCCCACCCCGCAGCCCCGTTCCGTCTGACATAGTGCAAACAAATGATTGTTTATGATGAGCACTAATACTATATAAGAGAAGCTTCTGTTTTCCTTTATGATCGTTGTTTTTTGAGACAAAAATGTGGAACGGAAAGCTCCTCCTTTGTGTGGTACTGCTTGTCTCAGTCAGCAGCACCATGAATAATAGTCCGCAGTTTGGTGAGTACAAAAGTTGATTTTGGTTTGTCTGAACGCGGTTTTATTGTTAGCATTCAAGCTATATTCTGTATCACCGTCTGGAAATATGCATTCTGTAAGACAGCAACTAATAATGTGGCCTGACTTTTTGTAGAACCTAACTGCAAGCTTTAAATAAACCGTGTCACTCATACACAACAGCAATAGCAGATTTTTGTGGCTGGGATTATTGCTCCCCTTAACCGATTCCGGACTGAACAATATCTCCATACCAAATTTCAGAGTCATGGTTGCTAGATCTTGATGACTGTGTTTGGAATCAAAGCCTTCAATGAAACTGCTGATTTCTGTGATATCGCGTACAACTAGTGAATAAAAGAACGTCACCCTTCATAAGTTACCTATCATGATAAAGGAGTATATGAATATACACTTGACGGGGAATGTTCACAAATGATGGCCAATGTTCCGTCCATAAAAACAGCATATATGACAGCTACAGGAGTGAAATATCACACAAAATTTCGAACATTTAGAAAAACCAAGCACAATACAACCACGATTGTTGACTACTTATAAACCCAAAACATTGTGTAGCAGCTATCCCGATTACTTGGGCAGAAAAGTAGACTAACTAGCTTTGCGCATGATGTGGGCTGTACACGGCTACGGTCAGCAGAACAAATTCCTATCGACTGACGGTGTTTATCATAATTTCGTGGTTCTGTGTGATGCAGTACATAAATATACAAAAGCAAGTGACTTACAGCCAGGTGAGCAATCGAGAGCGAAAGTACAAAAGGTTATCCGGTAAATTGGGACAGTGCAGTCACGAATGGCGCACTCAGCAAAGGGTCAAGCGAAACAGTCGCTCAGCATGGTCACTGCACATATAGTAAATCAAGAAGCTTTCTAGCTAACACGAAATGATAGCCCCAGTCACAGGATAGGAATATTCTAAGCAGTTATCAACGTCAAAATGCTGTTATATCCACGTCAATGAAAGAACCTGGTTTGTGCCCCACAGATGTGCACTGACAGTGTAGTACGCTGGCAAAGGGGCTGCAGTCGGACGACCTAGTCTCTGAAGGGCGGTTTTCATGCATGAGTGAAACTCTCAGCAAATTTTTCTTGCTGTGGAACTGTACATCCATAGGACACAAGAATCAGGCATATAATCATAGAATGTTCATGGAATTTACATAAACAAGTGAATAGGAATTGCGCCACTGGATTAGAAATGGAGAAATCAGGTCATCAGTGTTCGAGGTCCATGATACATGTGCGACGCTACTGATGAGTAGGACAAGCTGGAATACCATCAGAACACAAATTACGAAAAGGTAATTTACACTAAACTTGAGCAGGTTTTTGTTTATTTCTTGGAGATGGTATGAAATTTATGAAATAACTCATGTAAGTGTGTCACTGAACCTCCATAATGACCTAATAAAGCCTTCAGTCATCATGACTGATGCAATCCTTCACATATTGCTCTAAATGCGCAATAGACAACTTCATAAAAATCGCATTAAAAGGGCAACCACTGCCAGCGTTGTTCTATCCACATACTTATTAGCTCATACTGCCGAAATACCCCACTTGAAACTGTAACTTGAAAGCATTATTTATAAGGACACTCATTTTTAGTGGCGTCAGCGTAATCAGATACCTTCGATCGATCCAAATCAAACTTGCTTGTTTACACCGATTTTATCTGGAGAAAAACCAGGAAAACCGTGCAGATGACAAAACTTAACTTCCAGTAACTCAGTATGAGACCAACTTTCAAAGAGCTTATCAACAGTGCATAGCACGTTATTCTATTGTCTGTTTAATAGGAGAATGCTCGGCGTTGTCATTCAAAGCCTCGACTTGTTTTTACAATCCACGCTCATGCTTTGCTGGTAATTTCAACTGCTAGCATCATTTTTTGCAGTCTGATGTTTCTAAATATATGTTTCTTTAGGTGATGGTTTTATGCTGCGAATTAGATTGACCGACGTTTGTTGCTCTTCGGTGAGATTCAGTGCACTGAACAAAACGGGTAGTCGATTGAACTAATAACGGAAGTAAGTGGCATTTCATGGACGCCCACGATCTGCACCACAAACTTGTAGATCACCTGGCGCAAATTTTAACCATACCTTTTCTTTTTTAAAATAGCACTTTCACCTTGCTCGGGGGTGCGATATTTCACAAACCTGAGTGTGATATTTTTATACCTAAAGAAGCTTGAAAATGCAGTGGCCTCAGTGAAGCAAACCACAGACTTGTCATTATATATATATATATATATATATATATATATATATATTGGTAGGAAGTAGTATGGTAACGTGTGGACAAAATCTCCCCGGAAGCACACGACCGGTTTCGCGGTTGTTGCCGCTCATCAGGTATGCATACCCGGTACTCATCTGCCCACTCATCTTCATATTTGTACACTCCGATCTTATATGTTCACTAGAATCTAATTTGAATCGTCTGGAGTGTAAATGGATACTCTTCATTGAAGAGCCCACAACAGGCAGACCGCACAGGATTCATGTCACTGATTTCTATTCCCAGCCACGTCCCTCAACGTTTCTAGCCAACGACAATTCTCATCCCATGGGTCCCAGCCAGAGGGGCCGCAAACTCCAACCGAGGACAACGCTGATGCTAGATTTTTCAAACCTATACTCCAAGTCATGGCCTGACTGCCGCGTCGCTTCTTCCAGCCTTATGCAGTTCAGGCGAATAGAGTACAGAAAGATAGACGGTGGGCAGGCATTCGGTAAACATGACCGAACCTCCGAAGGCGTTGTAAAGCGATCACTCCGTTAAAAGGGTGGCCATCCGTCCCTAAAACAAGACGGCCTACCTCGCCATTACTAACTCGATGTTCCCACCAGACGCGAGCAGAGCTTCGGTTGTCGAACACAGAAAGAAGCCGAGCATCCCCAAATCGAAGTAGCCAGGTCCCGTAACCTTAGAATAAAACACAAGGAGTCATGTTGTCGTAATGTCGTCTCTTAAGAGAGAGTCGGGTACCACGACGACACCACAGGTGTCACAGGTTTGCGAAGTTTGCTCTAGTTCTTGCGATGCATGGACTGATCTCTTCTACAACACGAGTTGGCGGGATACATTCTCTGTGTGAATACACAAAAGCTACTCATCTCTCAGAAGTACTCTGCTAATCCTCCATCAAAATCAAAATTTTCTGGGTTGACAGCTGATATTTACTAAATTTGAAGAGAGAAAACCGCAGAGCTAAGTTGCATAATGTGTATCGGGATGGATTTCGCGGTATCTCATCAGGTTCATACTATAGATAATACAATAATAAACATTAGAATAGTAAAATAACATTGCCAGTGGTAGGTTCACAAACCTCAGGTTTCCACCAGAACAACTCCTTGAACTAATAAACCCTTTTTTCTTGCACCGATAGGGGCTTCCATCAGATATTAACTGAGACAAATAATATGGTTCCCTGAAAGACATTTTATTTTGGTAAACACCATTCACATCCCACGTGGTAAACTGAATTTCCTGGTTGTCCGTTTCTGAGTGCTTTATTATCTGTTCAAGAAACTGAACACACGCATGCATCAAAAAAGAAACTTTAGCGCTCATCAAGGCTTTGCAGTGAAATTGAACCTCCGGTCCTAATGGCGTTATTTCTATTCTCATATCTTGCCGAATTCGCATCATAATTTAGACACAAACTGGGAGTTTGAGACAAAACTAGCGAGTTTTGTATGATGCGGATTCAGTTTCGTATTCATTAGACGAAAGACACGAAGCTGTTACATTCCAGTCAGTTGTAAGAATGTAAATGTACCCCGACCTCCGCCGGGGAGTAAACCATAAGTCAGCGAGCAGGCCGAGCTACAAGTGTTTTCACGCGAAAACAAAAGAGGCAAGATCGACCGGTCAATACTGCCCGCACTGAAGCATAACTGGAAATCAGTACCATGCTGGCACATGTCCATGAGTGAGAGGAATGCTGATTAATTTTCCTCGCAGTATGAGTTAATTTAACCAGGAGAGGCAATGAAGAACCAGTTTTACTTGGTTAAAATCGGTGAAATCTCGGAAGAAAAGTGTCCTTTTGCAAACCAGAGGTGAGGGTTTTATTTTCTAATGTCTGTTTAAAACAGCTATGAAGATGAATAAGCTAAAACACCTATATAATACAAATGTAACATTGATCTGGCACTTTATTTCATTTTTTCGTTCAGAATTTGCCCAAGGTATGGTAAAGGTTAAAAAAACTCCCCAGAATACAAACGAAATTAAAAAACTCGGTAAGTTTTTGCAGTTTATGATTTTATATGTATCTTTTGATAGCTTTCGTATAATTCAGCGCCACCGGGGACTCATATTCAGTTGGTAAATGCAAATGTTTAAGACAGATCCCGTGTTAGACAAGAAGCACTCGTGTTTGAAACCATGAAAACAAGGGGCAGAGTTGAACGAATTCGATCGGGCAATCAGACGCAAATTAACTGAAAATTATACACTGCATATCCATGATTGATCATACGCTGTGAAGCTGAAAATGCAAATCTAGTTCATGTAAGGAAAGGATAAGTGGGAGATAGAAAAATACGTTATTTTAAAATGTTGTGAGTTGTACTGTTTTAAAAACGAGCCAAATTTTTTAAACAAACTGGAATGTGAAAAAAGAAGTAGATCGCAATCTTGAAGTTCTATTTTTCAAAATCCAATTAGGTAGGAAGAAAGAATATCTAATGAGAACACCCAAAGTGTGTTAGCTTCATGAAGTTCCGATATTAACCTATGCAACAGTTGGTGATGATATCGTGCTCCAATTCGTTGTTGTATAACACGCAGGGGCAATGCCTTTTCGCCGAGGGTAGCACGTGTGCGACCTGCAAAAGCACAAAACGAGGAGAAACTCCATGAGCCGAGTCTCAGTAAGTATGTGTTCACAGGCACCAACACTTACATTAAACGAACAACAAGCTGGCGGCCTCCGGTCTGGCCGTTACATTTGCATGGATAAACTGAGATTTTACTCAAACCGATGCTTTGGAAGTGGATAAACAAGAAAAGATAACTTTAGACGAGAGTTACTTTACCAAACGCCTTTCCCGGAAAATGATTCTTTGGTTGATAAGTTGAGGACACTCAGCTCAATAATAACCCCTTGCCTAGAGAAATACCCGATACGTTTCGCAGTAGGTATTAGTGATCTACACTTCCGATAATTGGTGCTTATCTACTTGTTGTCACTTCTTGTTCACAGGTTCACCTAGTAAGCCAAAACTTCCTTCTTTATTTATCTGATGCGAAGATCTGAATTTTCGAAACCAAAACTTTTACATTTGTTGCAAATCCACCATAACATAGAAAGGACTGATTGATCTGTAATTCGCTATCCCCTGTCTGAGACTGAAAATTTTCAGACTCTCTAAAGGGTGCAAAATCAGGTTTCTGATTAAAACTGATGCATGGTAATTACCGTGTTGAGGAAAGAATCCACGGAAAAAGGGACTCTGGTATCAATAAAATAATCGGATTTATTGGCCTTAGAAAATCACCTAATGGGCCCAATAATATAACCATTATTTTAATGAATTGAACATATTAGTTGGCTTCAAATGGTTACATTGTACCAAAACTCAATGCAGTGAAGGCTTAAGTAAAACAATGATTCGGAGACAAAGTAACATTAATTGGTACTAGAGCTGGTTCGGGCCCTCAGTTTATTATTCATTGTTCTCCTTATTCCAGTGCGAAAGCCATATTAATAGAGTGCTCACAGGTATTACTTATCACCTGATTTACTCTGATCTTCGAGATGACTGCTGGGACCTAAAAGATCACCTCCTCGCTGGTCTAAACAGTTATCAGTTAGTATTAGTAGCGGAAGATCAGATTTTACACAATACGGTTCATTGTTAAATAAGAACGCTCAACTCACCATTGAAAGTCATGGGAACTCTGTACAAATATTTGATCCTTATTAGGAATTATCAGCACTGCACACCCACCGAGCCCCGACAGCGACTCGAACCCGGAGTGAACAGTTGTGAGTCGAGCACCTCAGGCACCAGGCTAACCGCGCTGGTTCCGTTAGCAGTTAGCGCAGAGACGAACGAATCACCTAGGACAAACGTTGCTGTACGCAAAGCACTGACCGACGAAAACGAATACTAGTTACTCGATCCGTTCAATTCACGCAGGGTGACGTAAAATTTCCCACTTATTCCTTGATGAAAGAGCAAATTGCATCAAATCACGCAGTTTATTTGCGGTAATGTTAAGCTATCTAGTAACGAACCAGCAGGCGTCAAACAAGCCTGAATTTCTCCTGAGGTATGAGCCAGGGCTTATTGTACCAGGTCGGTCGACGCGAAATAGTTGTGCTTCGACACATTTTCGTTGTCACTGAAGGGGGAGAGAGACTTAGTCGACGGAACCAGAACACGGAATATGATGTAAATTGGTATATATTGATGACTGAATGAAAATGAAATTAAAATGCAAAAATCCCCAACAACTGGTGTATCCGCATTCAAACTCACTTTTTGAATTATTCACTTTTGGGCAGTTTCTAACAAAACGTGCAAAACGAATTTACGTTAGTAACGTTTATTATTCATCAGACATGAAGAACCGATTGGATAAAAGCAACCTCCTCGTAGCCGAATCGGACAAAAAACCAGGTAAACGATTTATCGAACTTGTCATAGTGTTTCAGAAAATTAATTTGCATTCTAAATGTGGATAAAACCCGTTAGATTTCCGAACCAATGCATCAATCCTCACACTAAGATGCTCACGGAAATGAGGAAACTGATCGTCACACATTTGTTGAGGCTCATCACCAGAACATACTACTCAGAAACCAGTGTGTTCATCCTCCCTAATCGAGGTTATAAGTCTGTTAATCCTGTCATTTAATTGGCTATAATAATGCCTATGAATTTACACACTATAAAAATACTTTTTCAGTTCTAGTCAAATTGTAATTTCATCATAACCTCACTGAGAGAAATCATGCTGAATTTTGTTGTTTTCTTCCTTTTGCTGTGTGTTCACAATAACAGATCCTAAAAGTAAGTTGTGCATACGGTTACTGACGCGAATCTCTGTTCTGACTGATTCGAAAATCGAAGGTCAATCAGGAATCTGAAATCTCCAAATCGAACAATACTCAGTTGGAATATTGATAAAGTTGTTCGACCACATGCAAAACACTTTATCCTGTAGCTGAATAAGAAAATGACGTCGACAGTTCCGAGAATGTGAAGCCTCCTGTCGGAGGGCTTGGAGTATTTTAGACTGTAACATTTTAGTTTTGCAACATCCAATGGAGCACAACCAACGACTGAGCAAACAAGCGCATAGAAACATACACAGTGTCACGCTTGTGACCACGCGCACGTGATCCTGAGACCAGGGTCGCCGAATCCGATGCGATAAATACTTTGTTAACAAAAATATAAATGTTCATTATCAGTTCGCAAGAGCACTTCCCATGCTTGGTAAATTGCTAACATACGCTTGTAGATCTGATCAGTCGGAGCCCCTCGTCCCACCTAGTCTGCACTTTGTAGTGTCCTTTTTGGATGTACCTGAACAGAACTAGGCAAAAGGAGTCAGTTTGTGAAATGTTTGTGAAAAATCATTATTCAAATGCTGATTAATCTGGATTTAACTTGTGACTGGACGTAGCTGCCGTTTTCTCTATCTAAGTTGCCGTTCACTGAATCGTTTTTCTCATGACAATGCGTATAATTAACCGCTGTGCAGGATTTGACGAGGAGTATAGAAAAATCAAAGAAATGATGCCTAAGAGGAAAGAAATCTTCTGTGAGTCTTTCGTATACATATAACAAGACATTGAATTTCTCAGTATAAATGGATTCAGGTTATCGAAATTTTACTCAAAATTTAAAAGAGTTCTCGAGGTCAGAAATAGTTTTCATAAGTTTGAAATGCTTCCTACAAATCACCACTAAAGGTGCAAATTTGTCGTTCTCTTACCGAGGCTGGAAGACAAGTGGGCAGAAATTTAGGTCGACCAAGTAAATTGTACAAAGATACCGGCTTGTGACCATAGTACAACGTCGTACAACCTAACTATTTTTGCGCTTAACATCAGTTGCAAAGGATACCAGATATTACTAACAGAAGTAAAGATAAACATATAAATATGAATATATATATATATATATATATATATATATATATATATATATATAACCAGCAGAAATACATATGAAACGTACGGAAATGAATCGGGAAAAACCGACTTTCAAAAAAAAAGATGGGAAAATTTCAGAGCTGACAATCGCCCGACCAAAGCCAATGCCCAATCAAAGGAAGAAAGATCAATTAGGTTAAAAACAATATTCTCGACGAAAAAGAACTAAAGGAAAACGAGTCGCCAAATTCCCCTTGGAATCAGAAAGTTGAAAAGGGAACGAAAAACGGATCAAAGAAACGAAAACTCCAAGAACAAACAAGAAAAGAGATATACGAGGAAAAAGAGGAAATTGGATTCCAGTTTCATTCGGTTGTAAAACCAGTCATGAAAAAGGTTACCAGCGGTGACCGGAACGTCGACAACCTACCAACGATTTCGACTACGCTGTATTATTGTACAATAAAATTCAACCACAAAAAATAAAAAACAGTATTACTACACAGATCAGAGAATTCATACAATTGCCAAAAACGTATACCTAGGATTCACAATCTCTCGCCTGAATACGATTGTGCTTCAGTCCGAATCATGTTGATAATTGGAACAATTATACTGTGAGACGTGAATATGACACGATCAAGCGATTATTGAAAATGTTCGATAATTGGCTCAGATTGGTGGCTAAAATGTGAAGCACTTTGGGAGATGATACGCGTTCGAAATACCATAAGAATATTAGCATCCACTCAAACGATTCTTGCTATTTTCTATTATCACCTTAGATGAGTCAACTTATTTCTCACATTCAACGTGGTCTCAGAATGTGACATGTACTTCTCGAAACAAACAAGTAAACATATGTTTGTTCACAGCTTTCTAATCTCCTACCAAATATTGGGAACAACTTCACGAAATAAGCTACACCACGAAGCTACAACGAGAAATGAGAACACAGCTACCAAGTGAACCGAAGTGATACAATTCTCACTATTATCAGAGCTCGTTGACGACCAATACACACGAGTACTGTATCATCTCGGTTTTACTGAATTTCTCCATTAATAGCTCAGAGTGAGATCACATCATTTTGAGAGAGAAGAGATGAATTTGAAAGACACAACGCGAGAGATTGATCCAATCGTGACCAAATGATCTTCTCCATTCTTCAGTTAACAGAATAATTCCAGATGATGGAGTCTCTTTATCTTCAAATGGAAACGGCGATAATTTGAGTGAGTTGTTCAAAATTGACAACGTTGGTTGCATTCATGGGATTATCATCACTGAGATAACAAAGATTTTTATTATTATTCATAGTTTTGGAATTCGGCTACGTGCTGTAGAACTAATTCCCATCAAACTACCGTGGTTTAGATAATTTCTGATTCTAAAACTATACGACAAGCACAAAAATACTGCAAGTAAAAGACCTACTCTCTGGTGAGAAACCAAGAATTTGGGGCCGAAACTTCGGAAAATCCGGACAGCACAGAGAATAAAAGGGTTCGCTTAGAAAGCAGCTGAACGAAACTGTAGCGCAGTTCGTTTGCGTTCAATCGGCTAATCAAGAAACGTGTGCCGCCACGGTTAAATAATTCAGTTACAGAAGTGTGAATTAGACTGTAGTTAGAATACGAGAGCTATCAACAAATGAGTACGGACAAACCAAATCTACGGGGTAAAGGAGAGCACGAGAAAACTTGAATCAACGAATCCGGCACTGGATCTGGTGACGCCGTTGATGCGTGATGGAAATGGTGGAGTGCGGTGACAGAAACGTTTTGAGGTTGGGAGTTTGATCCTCCGCGAGGCAACGTAACTGAACCACTCAGAAAGCTTATATTCCATTAGAAATACAAACCTTTGAAGAAATAAGGTTAATAATAAATGTGGGACTTCCTCATGAGATAGCCACCGTAAAGGTGAATTAAAACTATATGATACGTAAGAAGAGAAAATTCATTAAAAATATCCTAAGTTCACGAGCTATGTAGTCGCTGCTCATAAGTAAACCTGAAAAGGGAGGGACGTATTCGTATTAGGAATAGTAAATAACACGTGGTAAAGATTGGTATTCCTGCCTATACACCACTTAAACAGCCAGAGGCAAGGCTGCTTCAAAAGTGAAATGACTGGGAAGCGTAAACACAGATCGGGTGCGAGACAGTTGGTCCACAGTTTGTTTTCAGTCTTGACCATCAACTGTATTGCAGTTCTGATTGAAATAAATACCCAGTACATCTGTCCCTACTGAGTGGTTAGTAACCACACGGAAACGCTGAATTACGTTACGGTTGCTACGAGATGATTCCGCTTAAAGTCCGTTTTTCCAATCATAAGTATCAATTGCATAAATTTCATGTTGTTTCACTTGGGCTATTTTGAGGAGAAAACGAAGTCCTAACTCATTGTCGATCAAAAATCACTCGGCTTATTCTCTTTAGCGCACGGGTGCTTCGCTGTGAGTGGCCTTGAAAGCATTCTGAAACTTTATGTGACAAGCCTTTGTTCGTGACTGTCTTCGTTCGACGCAGTTCATTTTGTCTTTAACCGATCAAGTTTCTTCGAATTTGTTCATTGTTCTGTAATCAACAACCCCAAACGCGATCGATAACCAACCTAGCTGCATTCCGCCACTGATCCCAGCTAATACACGCTAGTGCACGCACACAGACGCACTTAGTCAGTCTATCAGTTTTCAACCGAGACCTGTCTGTTATGTGGTCCTTGTGACAGTCAGACCTTTAGGCCACAGGTGAGCTTAACTCTGATGTCTATCGTAGAGGAACACGTAGGCCCACGCACTTTACTTGACTTGTTTATCGACTGTGAGCAGTGAACATTCGGAAGTCACACGTGAGGCACTGTAAATAACACTGCTTTCGGGGTTGGGAGAATGTGACGAACCACATTCATGGGCATAAGTCCGACTCAAGAACATGCAATTGTCGTATATCTCTACGATGATTACCGTTAGTTGTACATACTGCAAATTTCTTATTCGTCCATCGCTTTCTATAATGGTTTTTCAACTATCTCTTTGGACCAAGCTCTTCTCCATGTGTACTTGTCAGTTAGGAGAACTACGTTGCCCATGTTCGAATCCTGGCCATGATTATTCCACTTAGAACTTGTCTGTAATGTTGGCAAACATTCATTCAGCCAACGAGCCCAGAAAGCATCGGCCAGCCCTTGCACCTGTCGGCACCTTCAATCCAACACGTTATCTGATAGCTCGGAGGAAAAAATCTATGATGCAGCTCATAGAAGAAGAAGATGATTGGTTGTAATGGCATTGAAATCGTCGACATCATCTGATGTTCTTGTTAGAGGTTGATCATTAAGTATTCTCTCTACGTCGCGGAACATCGTTACTAACACCTCGTCCACGACCAATTGACCAACTGGAAGGGAAAGCAGAATACGGTAGACAGATGGTATCATACATTCCCTTATAGCTTCTCGGTGACCTACCTTCGGCTGAGATGAACGTCATTCACAATTTCTACTCCTAAATGCTTTTAGAATCTTGTTTTGCTCCGAGCCTTCAGAAGTTGCCCTAGGTTTGGTTCAGTGCCCCTCATATTCCTTCGTTGTCACCGTAGACAAAACTGGGACATCCCCTTCTTGCTACAAAGCGAGAGAACGCAGAACAGAAAGAATCCGTGTCTAGTGTTTAGGCAACCTCTAGATGTACAGCACTCATGGAAAGGCCGGTGAATATACAACCGTAACTTTTGTCGGTGACTCTGCCGGGCTTCACCAGGAAGGGTCCAAAGTAGTCTACTCCGACATCAGCAAACTGATTCTCACCAAATAATATTCTGTCTTCAGGAATCGGTGTCATTATTTGACTTCGTGCCTGGGAACACTAATGTTTACAATGAAAACACTATCGTAGTATATTTTTGACTGTAGAGTAGCCGTGTATGATCCAGTAGAGCTACCTTAGTGATGGCAACACGTGCTGGACCCGAGTGGCCATTCGTTTCGTGATAATATTGCACTGAAAGGTTTATATTAAAGTGATCATTCGGTAGAATTGCCGGGTTTTTTGTCTCGAAAAGTAGAGGTACCCACCGTAGGCAACCTCCCACTTTTAACATACCGCTGTTTTTAAACGGACGCAGTTCGTGCAGTTGTCCTGGAACAGGCCGGGACATTCTTGGGGCCTCTGATTCTTGGGAAATGGTGCTTAGTTCCTTACTAAAGCAAGCCTTTTGCACCAAAAGAAGCAAGGCAATTTCCGATGACACCAATGCTGATGGTTTCAACTGCTTGGTGGTGGTCAGATGAGTAGTATCTGTTTCATGTCGTTGTCGAATCCAAAAACAAAATCGTCTTATCCAAGCACTTTGGCTCAGAAAAGCTAACCAATATTTGACATCGTGGAGTCTTTGTATCCGACCGACTTTGTTCGATGTTCGGACTGCGTTCATGTGAACCTTTTTGGTCCACTCAACCGGAGTGGATACGGTGGGACCAAGCTGGGCTGGCCACGAAGACACCTGTGATAGGGATAGTGAGCCATGAAAACAAAGGGCACCTTACGGCCTTCTCGAGCTAATCCTGTCGAGACCAAATCAGCGGAGTTGTCTTTGCCTTCCAAGTGAACCCATTGTTCGGATTCCAAAATTTCAATGATCACCGCAAGGAGGATGGCCAAAAAGGTTTCGAAGCGAGACTTGGTACTTCTTATTGATTGCAAAACAACCAGCATGTCCGTCCAGAAAGTAGTGCAATAGGAATGTATGGAAAGTTCTTATTTGGAAAAGGCGATTCACCTCACTGAAACAACAGCAGCCGCAAGGTCCAAGTGCTGGCTAGTCACAGATTCCAAGGGGACTAAAAGAGACTTCGCCAATATCAGAGAACAGTTTACCCTTCCATCATTGGTAACAAATCGTAAATAGAGTGCTGCTCCATAGCTCAATTCTTAAGCTTCACTAAATGCATGTAGTTCCAGTCCTGAATCCGCTTACTCATCCGCCGGACGTATACAACGATCGATTCGTAGGTCAAATACAGCTTGAACTTCCCTGAGGCATAAAGTCCACCGATTGGTTTTTTCTTGGGTTATTTCCTCGTCCCATTTGGTCTGTCATCGACATGAGCCCTGGGAAAACCATTAGGAAGGCCACAAGCTTGGAGGTCCAAGCCCTAGGGGGTTGTAAACTGAAACGATGTAGGTAAGGAAACATGTCTGGGTATATTTTCCCTCCTATGGTGTAACGTCAATAAAATCGCTACCGTGATTTGTATCACTGTATTTCCAGAGTTTGCTTTACTTCAGCTGGCTGTCAATCAAGCAAATTGGTTTTGCTTCTGCTGCGGCAGCTCTCCCAAAGCACGTGGCCTATTACTAAAGGCTTTGATCAGGTTGAACCCGCTTTGCAATAGAACGTTCAGCGATATTCTCTCCATTCTCCCAAAGTCCTTCATTTCAGTAATGCTCTTCAAACAGTTGTATACGTAGAAGCTTTCCTCGGCTTGGTTAATCATTGCCGTGCCACAAATTGCCATGTTTGTAATCAATAGTGCTCTGTAAGTCTGAGTTGCGACATGACGGCAACGAGGTGGCCCCAAATGTATGAGTCGTCGTACGATATGCCTCCGATTTATTGGTCATATGACCATGGGGCCATCAAGGGAAAGTCAGATTATCGCGGCCGCTCGGTGGTACATCCATCTGGTAAAACAAAGCATCAAGATCGGCTAAAAAGTGTACATCTGCTGAACAAACCTCAGCAGCACTCTGCACAAGTTATTGGCAAAGCCTTGTCTCGTCATTAAATGCTTGTTTCGTGATGTTACGTTGATCTCCGCAGAGCAGTCCAATACCACGCTAATCTAGGTTCGGCCTCCGTGTTCATATAGGCCGCGGTGTGGAAGGTACCGTTCGCGGGGACCAGTTAGGTTTCGCTCAGTCCCGGGTACAATCTCGGTGTAACCTTTGGCAATTTATTCGTGGATCGTTACACGATAAATTTCCTTCAATGTCAGATCATTTTCAAAATGCTTCTTTAGGAATAGCAATCTTTTCAGGGCTAAACCTTTGTTATTCGGTAGGCTTGAACTGCCGGGTTTCCATGGCAGAGCAATTTCATATTAGGCATTTATCCTACGCCCAGAGTCTGTCATGTGACGTAGTGCCAACCTGTCATCCTGTGACATGCTTCATTTGATACAGACCGCATCTACAAATTCGAAATTGAACACACGTTTCAGACTTATACCCAATTCTGTGGTTGTGAAGTGGTGCACGTGGTCTGCCGGTTTGTTCTGACGTGGCTGTGAATTTGGCCCCAGTGTCACCCATCCGAGCGGTCCTCTCACAGCGTATGGGTCGTCGAAACCGCCAGTTCGTTGTTCCAAAACCCAGTGAGCCTCTGGAATATTTGCCCTCAAATGGTATGCAGATTGAGAATAAACAACGTGGCGAACAAGCTCGTCTTCAGTTATTCGTACTCATACCGTACTCATACTGAAAAAGAGCTTGTTCGCCACGTTGTTTATTCTCAATGTGTTCTGTGGTATGCAGATGTCAGAGGCATTGAAATCTGACGCTATTTCTTTCAAATTATGCGATCTGCTAAAGTCTTGAAGCTAAATGAACAGCTGTAGCTACAGAAGGGTTCCGACTGCCCAGGCTCGGTGGATCTGGACAAACTGTTGTACATGCAGTGAGGTTACCGCTAGGGATACTGTGAAAAACTTTGTCACGTAATAGCCAGTAACAGCATTGACAGTTGGGTACTCACCTTTACCGCTTGGCTCCAGTTTCTTCATGAGCGAGCCATCAAAAAGAGCTCAGTCTGAAAATTTATCAAAGAGACCATTGAGGGTGAAAAATATCTTAAAGGATCTCGGAGAAGAAATCGTAGTACATGGAAGCTTACCATCCACGAAAAATGAAGAAAAATGCGGAAAGAATGTGGATACGTCTGTGGACATTAAAGAAGAAAAGTATAGTAAAAAACGCCGAGCACTAAGAGAAAAGTCACCAAAAACAAAAAAAACAAAAGCGGGAGAAAAAATGGAAAAAACGGGAAAAAAGAGAAAAGAGGAAAAATCATACCAAAAAAACATGAACGAAAATAAGAACAAAAAAAGCCAAAAAGAAACCAGCAGAGAAGGGTTGAGACGACTGTGAACAAAATAAAAATAATCCATAGAAAGGAGGGTGTATGACAGAACGAATCACGATGATAATTGGAACAATTATACTGTGAGACGTGAATATGACACGATCAAGCGATTATTGAAAATGTTCGATAATTGGCTCAGATTGGTGGCTAAAATGTGAAGCACTTTGGGAGATGATACGCGTTCGAAATACCATAAGAATATTAGCATCCACTCAAACGATTCTTGCTATTTTCTATTATCACCTTAGATGAGTCAACTTATTTCTCACATTCAACGTGGTCTCAGAATGTGACATGTACTTCTCGAAACAAACAAGTAAACATATGTTTGTTCACAGCTTTCTAATCTCCTACCAAATATTGGGAACAACTTCACGAAATAAGCTACACCACGAAGCTACAACGAGAAATGAGAACACAGCTACCAAGTGAACCGAAGTGATACAATTCTCACTATTATCAGAGCTCGTTGACGACCAATACACACGAGTATTGTATCATCTCGGTTTTACTGAATTTCTCCATTAATAGCTCAGAGTGAGATCACATCATTTTGAGAGAGAAGAGATGAATTTGAAAGACACAACGCGAGAGATTGATCCAATCGTGACCAAATGATCTTCTCCATTCTACAGGTGGAAAAGCAATTTCAGATAAGAAAGATTCTTCATCTTCAAATGGAAACGACGATGATCTGAGTGAGTTGTTCAAAACTGACAACGTTGGTTGCATTCATGGGATTATTATTACTAATATACGAATGATTGTTATTATCATTATTATTATTATTAGAATATTATTATTGTTAGAATATTATTATTATTGTTCATATAAGAGGTTTCATTTTCGTCTACAATATGGATAGCATTATCATCATTACGACGGAGACTGGAGACGTGATGCCCTTGTATAATTTGTTCTCTCTCATTCTTCATTCTCTCGTCTGAATACGATTGTGCTTCAGTCCGACTCATTTTGATAATTGGAACAATTATACTGTGAGACGTGAATATGACACGATCAAGCGATTATTGAAAATGTTCGATAATTGGCTCAGATTGGTGGCTAAAATGTGAAGCACTTTGGGAGATGATACGCGTTCGAAATACCATAAGAATATTAGCATCCACTCAAACGATTCTTGCTATTTTCTATTATCACCTTAGATGAGTCAACTTATTTCTCACATTCAACGTGGTCTCAGAATGTGACATGTACTTCTCGAAACAAACAAGTGAACATATGTCTGTTCACAGCTTTCTAATCTCCTACCAAATATTGGGAACAACTTCACGAAATAAGCTACACTACGAAGCTACAACGAGAAATGAGAACACAGCTACCAAGTGAACCGAAGTGATACAATTCTCACTATTATCAGAGCTCGTTGACGACCAATACACACGAGTATTGTATCATCTCGGTTTTACTGAATTTCTCCATTAATAGCTCAGAGTGAGATCACATCATTTTGAGAGAGAAGAGATGAATTTGAAAGACACAACGCGAGAGATTGATCCAATCGTGACCAAATGATCTTCTCCATTCTACAGGTGGAAAAGCAATTTCAGATAAGAAAGATTCTTCATCTTCAAATGGAAACGACGATGATCTGAGTGAGTTGTTCAAAACTGACAACGTTGGTTGCATTCATGGGATTATTATTACTAATATACGAATGATTGTTATTATCATTATTATTATTATTAGAATATTATTATTGTTAGAATATTATTATTATTGTTCATATAAGAGGTTTCATTTTCGTCTACAATATGGATAGCATTATCATCATTACGACGGAGACTGGAGACGTGATGCCCTTGTATAATTTGTTCTCTCTCATTCTTCATTCTCTCGTCTGAATACGATTGTGCTTCAGTCCGACTCATTTTGATAATTGGAACAATTATACTGTGAGACGTGAATATGACACGATCAAGCGATTATTGAAAATGTTCGATAATTGGCTCAGATTGGTGGCTAAAATGTGAAGCACTTTGGGAGATGATACGCGTTCGAAATACCATAAGAATATTAGCATCCACTCAAACGATTCTTGCTATTTTCTATTATCACCTTGGATGAGTCAACTTATTTCTCACATTCAACGTGGTCTCAGAATGTGACATGTACTTCTCGAAACAAACAAGTGAACATATGTCTGTTCACAGCTTTCTAATCTCCTACCAAATATTGGGAACAACTTCACGAAATAAGCTACACTACGAAGCTACAACGAGAAATGAGAACACAGCTACCAAGTGAACCGAAGTGATACAATTCTCACTATTATCAGAGCTCGTTGACGACCAATACACACGAGTATTGTATCATCTCGGTTTTATTGAATTTCTCCATTAATAGCTCAGAGTGAGATCACATCATTTTGAGAGAGAAGAGATGAATTTGAAAGACACAACGCGAGAGATTGATCCAATCGTGACCAAATGATCTTCTCCATTCTACAGGTGGAAAAGCAATTTCAGATAAGAAAGATTCTTCATCTTCAAATGGAAACGACGATGATTTGAGTGAGTTGTTCAAAACTGACAACGTTGGTTGCATTCATGGGATTATTATTACTAATATACGAATGATTGTTAATATTATTATTTTTAATATTATTAGAATATCATTATTATTATTCATATAAGAGGTTTCATTTTCGTCTACAATATGGATAGCATTATCATCATTACGACGGAGACTGGAGATGTGATGCCCTTGTATAATTTGTTCTCTCTCATTCTTCATTCTCTCGTCTGAATACGATTGTGCTTCAGTCCGACTCATTTTGATAATTGGAACAATTATACTGTGAGACGTGAATATGACACGATCAAGCGATTATTGAAAATGTTCGATAATTGGCTCAGATTGGTGGCTAAAATGTGAAGCACTTTGGGAGATGATACGCGTTCGAAATACCATAAGAATATTAGCATCCACTCAAACGATTCTTGCTATTTTCTATTATCACCTTAGATGAGGCAACTTATTTCTCACATTCAACGTGGTCTCAGAATGTGACATGTACTTCTCGAAACAAACAAGTGAACATATGTCTGTTCACAGCTTTCTAATCTCCTACCAAATATTGGGAACAACTTCACGAAATAAGCTACACTACGAAACTACATTGAGAAATGAGAACACAGCTACCAAGTGAACCGAAGTGATACAATTCTCGCTATTATCAGAGCTCGTTGACGACCAGTACACACGAGTATTGTATCATCTCGGTTTTACTGAATTTCTCCATTAATAGCTCAGAGTGAGATCACATCATTTTGAGAGAGAAGAGATGAATTTGAAAGACACAACGCGAGAGATTGATCCAATCGTGACCAAATGATCTTCTCCATTCTACAGGTGGAAAAGCACTTTCAGATAAGAAAGATTCTTCATCTTCAAATGGAAACGACGATGATTTGAGTGAGTTGTTCAAAACTGACAACGTTGGATGCATTCATGGGATTATTATTATTAATATACGAATGATTGTTAATAATATTATTATTATTATTATTATTAGAATATTATTATTATTATTCATATAAGAGGTTTCATTTTCGTTTACAATATGGATAGCATTATCATCATTACGACGGAGACTGGAGACGTGATGCCCTTGTATAATTTGTTCTCTCTCATTCTTCATTCTCTCGTCTGAATACGATTGTGCTTCAGTCCGAATCATGTTGATAATTGGAACAATTATACTGTGAGACGTGAATATGACACGATCAAGCGATTATTGAAAATGTTCGATAATTGGCTCAGATTGGTGGCTAAAATGTGAAGCACTTTGGGAGATGATACGCGTTCGAAATACCATAAGAATATTAGCATCCACTCAAACGATTCTTGCTATTTTCTATTATCACCTTAGATGAGTCAACTTATTTCTCACATTCAACGTGGTCTCAGAATGTGACATGTACTTCTCGAAACAAACAAGTGAACATATGTCTGTTCACAGCTTTCTAATCTCCTACCAAATATTGGGAACAACTTCACGAAATAAGCTACACTACGAAGCTACAACGAGAAATGAGAACACAGCTACCAAGTGAACCGAAGTGATACAATTCTCACTATTATCAGAGCTCGTTGACGACCAATACACACGAGTATTGTATCATCTCGGTTTTACTGAATTTCTCCATTAATAGCTCAGAGTGAGATCACATCATTTTGAGAGAGAAGAGATGAATTTGAAAGACACAACGCGAGAGATTGATCCAATCGTGACCAAATGATCTTCTCCATTCTACAGGTGGAAAAGCAATTTCAGATAAGAAAGATTCTTCATCTTCAAATGGAAACGACGATGATTTGAGTGAGTTGTTCAAAACTGACAACGTTGGTTGCATTCATGGGATTATTATTACTAATATACGAATGATTGTTATTATCATTATTATTATTATTATTATTATTATTATTATTAGAATATTATTATTATTATTCATATAAGAGGTTTCATTTTCGTCTACAATATGGATAGCATTATCATCATTACGACGGAGACTGGAGATGTGATGCCCTTGTATAATTTGTTCTCTCTCATTCTTCATTCTCTCGTCTGAATACGATTGTGCTTCAGTCCGAATCATGTTGATAATTGGAACAATTATACTGTGAGACGTGAATATGACACGATCAAGCGATTATTGAAAATGTTCGATAATTGGCTCAGATTGGTGGCTAAAATGTGAAGCACTTTGGGAGATGATACGCGTTCGAAATACCGTAAGAATATTAGCATCCACTCAAACGATTCTTGCTATTTTCTATTATCACCTTAGATGAGGCAACTTATTTCTCACATTCAACGTGGTCTCAGAATGTGACATGTACTTCTCGAAACAAACAAGTGAACATATGTCTGTTCACAGCTTTCTAATCTCCTACCAAATATTGGGAACAACTTCACGAAATAAGCTACACTACGAAGCTACAACGAGAAATGAGAACACAGCTACCAAGTGAACCGAAGTGATACAATTCTCACTATTATCAGAGCTCGTTGACGACCAATACACACGAGTATTGTATCATCTCGGTTTTACTGAATTTCTCCATTAATAGCTCAGAGTGAGATCACATCATTTTGAGAGAGAAGAGATGAATTTGAAAGACACAACGCGAGAGATTGATCCAATCGTGACCAAATGATCTTCTCCATTCTACAGGTGGAAAAGCAATTTCAGATAAGAAAGATTCTTCATCTTCAAATGGAAACGACGATGATTTGAGTGAGTTGTTCAAAACTGACAACGTTGGATGCATTCATGGGATTATTATTATTAATATACGAATGATTGTTAATATTATTATTATTATTATTATAAGAATATTATTATTGTTAGAATATTATTATTATTGTTCATATAAGAGGTTTCATTTTCGTCTACAATATGGATAGCATTATCATCATTACGACGGAGACTGGAGACGTGATGCCCTTGTATAATTTGTTCTCTCTCATTCTTCATTCTCTCGTCTGAATACGATTGTGCTTCAGTACGAATCATGTTGATAATTGGAACAATTATACTGTGAGACGTGAATATGACACGATCAAGCGATTATTGAAAATGTTCGATAATTGGCTCAGATTGGTGGCTAAAATGTGAAGCACTTTGGGAGATGATACGCGTTCGAAATACCATAAGAATATTAGCATCCACTCAATCGATTCTTGCTATTTTCTATTATCACCTTAGATGAGGCAACTTATTTCTCACATTCAACGTGGTCTCAGAATGTGACATGTACTTCTCGAAACAAACAAGTGAACATATGTCTGTTCACAGCTTTCTAATCTCCTACCAAATATTGGGAACAACTTCACGAAATAAGCCACACTACGAAGCTACAACGAGAAATGAGAACACAGCTACCAAGTGAACCGAGTGATACAATTCTCACTATTATCAGAGCTCGTTGACGACCAATACACACGAGTATTGTATCATCTCGGTTTTACTGAATTTCTCCATTAATAGCTCAGAGTGAGATCACATCATTTTGAGAGAGAAGAGATGAATTTGAAAGACACAACGCGAGAGATTGATCCAATCGTGACCAAATGATCTTCTCCATTCTACAGGTGGAAAAGCAATTTCAGATAAGAAAGATTCTTCATCTTCAAATGGAAACGACGATGATTTGAGTGAGTTGTTCAAAACTGACAACGTTGGTTGCATTCATGGGATTATTATTACTAATATACGAATGATTGTTATTACCATTATGAATATTATTATTATTATTATATTATTATTATTATTATTCATATAAGAGGTTTCATTTTCGTTTACAATATGGATAGCATTATCATCATTACGACGGAGACTGGAGACGTGATGCCCTTGTATAATTTGTTCTCTCTCATTCTTCATTCTCTCGTCTGAATACGATTGTGCTTCAGTCCGAATCATGTTGATAATTGGAACAATTATACTGTGAGACGTGAATATGACACGATCAAGCGATTATTGAAAATGTTCGATAATTGGCTCAGATTGGTGGCTAAAATGTGAAGCACTTTGGGAGATGATACGCGTTCGAAATACCATAAGAATATTAGCATCCACTCAAACGATTCTTGCTATTTTCTATTATCACCTTAGATGAGGCAACTTATTTCTCACATTCAACGTGGTCTCAGAATGTGACATGTACTTCTCGAAACAAACAAGTGAACATATGTCTGTTCACAGCTTTCTAATCTCCTACCAAATATTGGGAACAACTTCACGAAATAAGCTACACTACGAAGCTACAACGAGAAATGAGAACACAGCTACCAAGTGAACCGAAGTGATACAATTCTCACTATTATCAGAGCTCGTTGACGACCAATACACACGAGTATTGTATCATCTCGGTTTTACTGAATTTCTCCATTAATAGCTCAGAGTGAGATCACATCATTTTGAGAGAGAAGAGATGAATTTGAAAGACACAACGCGAGAGATTGATCCAATCGTGACCAAATGATCTTCTCCATTCTACAGGTGGAAAAGCAATTTCAGATAAGAAAGATTCTTCATCTTCAAATGGAAACGACGATGATTTGAGTGAGTTGTTCAAAACTGACAACGTTGGTTGCATTCATGGGATTATTATTACTAATATACGAATGATTATTATTATCATTATTATTATTATTATTATTAGTATTATTATTATTATTATTATTATTATTATTATTAGAATAATATTATTATTATTCATATTAGAGGTTTCATTTTCGTCTACAATATGGATAGCATTATCATCATTACGACGGAGACTGGAGATGTGATGCCCTTGTATAATTTGTTCTCTCTCATTCTTCATTCTCTCGTCTGAATACGATTGTGCTTCAGTCCGACTCATTTTGATAATTGGAACAATTATACTGTGAGACGTGAATATGACACGATCAAGCGATTATTGAAAATGTTCGATAATTGGCTCAGATTGGTGGCTAAAATGTGAAGCACTTTGGGAGATGATACGCGTTCGAAATACCATAAGAATATTAGCATCCACTCAAACGATTCTTGCTATTTTCTATTATCACCTTAGATGAGTCAACTTATTTCTCACATTCAACGTGGTCTCAGAATGTGACATGTACTTCTCGAAACAAACAAGTGAACATATGTCTGTTCACAGCTTTCTAATCTCCTACCAAATATTGGGAACAACTTCACGAAATAAGCTACACTACGAAGCTACAACGAGAAATGAGAACACAGCTACCAAGTGAACCGAAGTGATACAATTCTCACTATTATCAGAGCTCGTTGACGACCAATACACACGAGTATTGTATCATCTCGGTTTTACTGAATTTCTCCATTAATAGCTCAGAGTGAGATCACATCATTTTGAGAGAGAAGAGATGAATTTGAAAGACACAACGCGAGAGATTGATCCAATCGTGACCAAATGATCTTCTCCATTCTACAGGTGGAAAAGCAATTTCAGATAAGAAAGATTCTTCATCTTCAAATGGAAACGACGATGATTTGAGTGAGTTGTTCAAAACTGACAACGTTGGTTGCATTCATGGGATTATTATTACTAATATACGAATGATTGTTATTATCATTATTATTATTATTATTATTATTATTATTAGAATATTATTATTATTATTCATATAAGAGGTTTCATTTTCGTTTACAATATGGATAGCATTATCATCATTACGACGGAGACTGGAGACGTGATGCCCTTGTATAATTTGTTCTCTCTCATTCTTCATTCTCTCGTCTGAATACGATTGTGCTTCAGTCCGAATCATGTTGATAATTGGAACATTTATACTGTGAGACGTGAATATGACACGATCAAGCGATTATTGAAAATGTTAGATAATTGGCTCAGATTGGTGGCTAAAATGTGAAGCACTTTGGGAGATGATACGCGTTCGAAATACCATAAGAATATTAGCATCCACTCAAACGATTCTTGCTATTTTCTATTATCACCTTGGATGAGTCAACTTATTTCTCACATTCAACGTGGTCTCAGAATGTGACATGTACTTCTCGAAACAAACAAGTGAACATATGTCTGTTCACAGCTTTCTAATCTCCTACCAAATATTGGGAACAACTTCACGAAATAAGCCACACTACGAAGCTACAACGAGAAATGAGAACACAGCTACCAAGTGAACCGAAGTGATACAATTCTCACTATTATCAGAGCTCGTTGACGACCAATACACACGAGTATTGTATCATCTCGGTTTTACTGAATTTCTCCATTAATAGCTCAGAGTGAGATCACATCATTTTGAGAGAGAAGAGATGAATTTGAAAGACACAACGCGAGAGATTGATCCAATCGTGACCAAATGATCTTCTCCATTCTACAGGTGGAAAAGCAATTTCAGATAAGAAAGATTCTTCATCTTCAAATGGAAACGACGATGATTTGAGTGAGTTGTTCAAAACTGACAACGTTGGTTGCATTCATGGGATTATTATTACTAATATACGAATGATTATTATTATCATTATTATTATTATTATTATTATTATTAGAATATTATTATTATTATTCATATTAGAGGTTTCATTTTCGTTTACAATATGGATAGCATTATCATCATTACGACGGAGACTGGAGACGTGATGCCCTTGTATAATTTGTTCTCTCTCATTCTTCATTCTCTCGTCTGAATACGATTGTGCTTCAGTCCGAATCATGTTGATAATTGGAACAATTATACTGTGAGACGTGAATATGACACGATCAAGCGATTATTGAAAATGTTCGATAATTGGCTCAGATTGGTGGCTAAAATGTGAAGCACTTTGGGAGATGATACGCGTTCGAAATACCATAAGAATATTAGCATCCACTCAAACGATTCTTGCTATTTTCTATTATCACCTTAGATGAGGCAACTTATTTCTCACATTCAACGTGGTCTCAGAATGTGACATGTACTTCTCGAAACAAACAAGTGAACATATGTCTGTTCACAGCTTTCTAATCTCCTACCAAATATTGGGAACAACTTCACGAAATAAGCTACACTACGAAGCTACAACGAGAAATGAGAACACAGCTACCAAGTGAACCGAAGTGATACAATTCTCACTATTATCAGAGCTCGTTGACGACCAATACACACGAGTATTGTATCATCTCGGTTTTACTGAATTTCTCCAATAATAGCTCAGAGTGAGATCACATCATTCTGAGAGAGAAGAGATGAATTTGAAAGACACAACGCGAGAGATTGATCCAATCGTGACCAAATGATCTTCTCCATTCTACAGGTGGAAAAGCAATTTCAGATAAGAAAGATTCTTCATCTTCAAATGGAAACGACGATGATTTGAGTGAGTTGTTCAAAACTGACAACGTTGGTTGCATTCATGGGATTATTATTACTAATATACGAATGATTGTTATTATCAATATTATTACTATATTTGTCACAATTATTATTAATATTATCATTCTTATAAATAGAATAATATTATTATTATTCATATTAGAGGTTTCATTTTCGTTTACAATATGGATAGCATTATCATCATTACGACGGAGACTGGAGACGTGATGCCCTTGTATAATTTGTTCTCTCTCATTCTTCATTCTCTCGTCTGAATACGATTGTGCTTCAGTCCGAATCATGTTGATAATTGGAACAATTATACTGTGAGACGTGAATATGACACGATCAAGCGATTATTGAAAATGTTCGATAATTGGCTCAGATTGGTGGCTAAAATGTGAAGCACTTTGGGAGATGATACGCGTTCGAAATACCATAAGAATATTAGCATCCACTCAAACGATTCTTGCTATTTTCTATTATCACCTTAGATGAGTCAACTTATTTCTCACATTCAACGTGGTCTCAGAATGTGACATGTACTTCTCGAAACAAACAAGTGAACATATGTCTGTTCACAGCTTTCTAATCTCCTACCAAATATTGGGAACAACTTCACGAAATAAGCTACACTACGAAGCTACAACGAGAAATGAGAACACAGCTACCAAGTGAACCGAAGTGATACAATTCTCACTATTATCAGAGCTCGTTGACGACCAATACACACGAGTATTGTATCATCTCGGTTTTACTGAATTTCTCCATTAATAGCTCAGAGTGAGATCACATCATTTTGAGAGAGAAGAGATGAATTTGAAAGACACAACGCGAGAGATTGATCCAATCGTGACCAAATGATCTTCTCCATTCTACAGGTGGAAAAGCAATTTCAGATAAGAAAGATTCTTCATCTTCAAATGGAAACGACGATGATTTGAGTGAGTTGTTCAAAACTGACAACGTTGGTTGCATTCATGGGATTATTATTACTAATATACGAATGATTGTTATTATGATTATTATTATTACTATATTTGTCATAATTATTATTAATATTATCATTCTTATAATTAGAATATTATTATTATTATTCATATAAGAGGTTTCATTTTCGTTTACAATATGGATAGCATTATCATCATTACGACGGAGACTGGAGACGTGATGCCCTTGTATAATTTGTTCTCTCTCATTCTTCATTCTCTCGTCTGAATACGATTGTGCTTCAGTCCGAATCATGTTGATAATTGGAACAATTATACTGTGAGACGTGAATATGACACGATCAAGCGATTATTGAAAATGTTCGATAATTGGCTCAGATTGGTGGCTAAAATGTGAAGCACTTTGGGAGATGATACGCGTTCGAAATACCATAAGAATATTAGCATCCACTCAAACGATTCTTGCTATTTTCTATTATCACCTTAGATGAGGCAACTTATTTCTCACATTCAACGTGGTCTCAGAATGTGACATGTACTTCTCGAAACAAACAAGTGAACATATGTCTGTTCACAGCTTTCTAATCTCCTACCAAATATTGGGAACAACTTCACAAAATAAGCTACACTACGAAGCTACAACGAGAAATGAGAACACAGCTACCAAGTGAACCGAAGTGATACAATTCTCACTATTATCAGAGCTCGTTGACGACCAATACACACGAGTATTGTATCATCTCGGTTTTACTGAATTTCTCCATTAATAGCTCAGAGTGAGATCACATCATTTTGAGAGAGAAGAGATGAATTTGAAAGACACAACGCGAGAGATTGATCCAATCGTGACCAAATGATCTTCTCTATTCTACAGGTGGAAAAGCAATTTCAGATAAGAAAGATTCTTCATCTTCAAATGGAAACGACGATGATTTGAGTGAGTTGTTCAAAACTGACAACGTTGGTTGCATTCATGGGATTATTATTACTAATATACGAATGATTGTTATTATTATTATTATTATTATTATTATTAATAATACTAGTATTATGGTATTAATAGAAAATTAGTTTTATTACCGTATCAGAGGTTTCATTTTCTTTTCCAATATCGATAGCGTTATCATCATTACGACGGAGACTGGAGACGTGATGCCCTTGTATAATTTGTTCTCTCTCATTCTTCATTCTCTCGTCTGAATACGATTTTGCTTCAGTCCGAATCATGTTGATAATTGGAACAATTATACTGTGAGACGTGAATATGACACGATCAAGCGATTATTGAAAATGTTCGATAATTGGCTCAGATTGGTGGCTAAAATGTGAAGCACTTTGGGAGATGATACGCGTTCGAAATACCATAAGAATATTAGCATCCACTCAAACGATTCTTGCTATTTTCTATTATCACCTTAGATGAGGCAACTTATTTCTCACATTCAACGTGGTCTCAGAATGTGACATGTACTTCTCGAAACAAACAAGTGAACATATGTCTGTTCACAGCTTTCTAATCTCCTACCAAATATTGGGAACAACTTCACGAAATAAGCTACACTACGAAGCTACAACGAGAAATGAGAACACAGCTACCAAGTGAACCGAAGTGATACAATTCTCACTATTATCAGAGCTCGTTGACGACCAATACACACGAGTATTGTATCATCTCGGTTTTACTGAATTTCTCCATTAATAGCTCAGAGTGAGATCACATCATTTTGAGAGAGAAGAGATGAATTTGAAAGACACAACGCGAGAGATTGATCCAATCGTGACCAAATGATCTTCTCCATTCTACAGGTGGAAAAGCAATTTCAGATAAGAAAGATTCTTCATCTTCAAATGGAAACGACGATGATTTGAGTGAGTTGTTCAAAACTGACAACGTTGGTTGCATTCATGGGATTATTATTACTAATATACGAATGATTGTTATTATTATTATTATTATTATTATTATGATTGTTAGGATATTATTATTATTATTCATATAAGAGGTTTCATTTTCGTTTACAATATGGATAGCATTATCATCATTACGACGGAGACTGGAGACGTGATGCCCTTGTATAATTTGTTCTCTCTCATTCTTCATTCTCTCGTCTGAATACGATTGTGCTTCATTCCGAATCTTGTTGATAATTGGAACAATTATACTGTGAGACGTGAATATGACACGATCAAGCGATTATTGAAAATGTTCGATAATTGGCTCAGATTGGTGGCTAAAATGTGAAGCACTTTGGGAGATGATACGCGTTCGAAATACCATAAGAATATTAGCATCCACTCAAACGATTCTTGCTATTTTCTATTATCACCTTAGATGAGGCAACTTATTTCTCACATTCAACGTGGTCTCAGAATGTGACATGTACTTCTCGAAACAAACAAGTGAACATATGTCTGTTCACAGCTTTCTAATCTCCTACCAAATATTGGGAACAACTTCACGAAATAAGCTACACTACGAAGCTACAACGAGAAATGAGAACACAGCTACCAAGTGAACCGAAGTGATACAATTCTCACTATTATCAGAGCTCGTTGACGACCAATACACACGAGTATTGTATCATCTCGGTTTTACTGAATTTCTCCATTAATAGCTCAGAGTGAGATCACATCATTTTGAGAGAGAAGAGATGAATTTGAAAGACACAACGCGAGAGATTGATCCAATCGTGACCAAATGATCTTCTCCATTCTACAGGTGGAAAAGCAATTTCAGATAAGAAAGATTCTTCATCTTCAAATGGAAACGACGATGATTTGAGTGAGTTGTTCAAAACTGACAACGTTGGTTGCATTCATGGGATTATTATTACTAATATACGAATGATTGTTATTATTATTATCATTATTATTATTAATATTATCATTCTTATAATTAGAATATTATTATTATTATTCATATAAGAGGTTTCATTTTCGTTTACAATATGGATAGCATTATCATCATTACGACGGAGACTGGAGACGTGATGCCCTTGTATAATTTGTTCTCTCTCATTCTTCATTCTCTCGTCTGAATACGATTGTGCTTCAGTCCGACTCATTTTGATAATTGGAACAATTATACTGTGAGACGTGAATATGACACGATCAAGCGATTATTGAAAATGTTCGATAATTGGCTCAGATTGGTGGCTAAAATGTGAAGCACTTTGGGAGATGATACGCGTTCGAAATACCATAAGAATATTAGCATCCACTCAATCGATTCTTGCTATTTTCTATTATCACCTTAGATGAGGCAACTTATTTCTCACATTCAACGTGGTCTCAGAATGTGACATGTACTTCTCGAAACAAACAAGTGAACATATGTCTGTTCACAGCTTTCTAATCTCCTACCAAATATTGGGAACAACTTCACGAAATAAGCTACACTACGAAGCTACAACGAGAAATGAGAACACAGCTACCAAGTGAACCGAAGTGATACAATTCTCACTATTATCAGAGCTCGTTGACGACCAATACACACGAGTACTGTATCATCTCGGTTTTACTGAATTTCTCCATTAATAGCTCAGAGTGAGATCACATCATTTTGAGAGAGAAGAGATGAATTTGAAAGACACAACGCGAGAGATTGATCCAATCGTGACCAAATGATCTTCTCCATTCTACAGGTGGAAAAGCAATTTCAGATAAGAAAGATTCTTCATCTTCAAATGGAAACGACGATGATTTGAGTGAGTTGTTCAAAACTGACAACGTTGGTTGCATTCATGGGATTATTATTACTAATATACGAATGATTGTTATTATTATTATCATTATTATTATTAATATTATCATTCTTATAATTAGAATATTATTATTATTATTCATATAAGAGGTTTCATTTTCGTTTACAATATGGATAGCATTATCATCATTACGACGGAGACTGGAGACGTGATGCCCTTGTATAATTTGTTCTCTCTCATTCTTCATTCTCTCGTCTGAATACGATTGTGCTTCATTCCGAATCTTGTTGATAATTGGAACAATTATACTGTGAGACGTGAATATGACACGATCAAGCGATTATTGAAAATGTTCGATAATTGGCTCAGATTGGTGGCTAAAATGTGAAGCACTTTGGGAGATGATACGCGTTCGAAATACCATAAGAATATTAGCATCCACTCAAACGATTCTTGCTATTTTCTATTATCACCTTAGATGAGGCAACTTATTTCTCACATTCAACGTGGTCTCAGAATGTGACATGTACTTCTCGAAACAAACAAGTGAACATATGTCTGTTCACAGCTTTCTAATCTCCTACCAAATATTGGGAACAACTTCACGAAATAAGCTACACTACGAAGCTACAACGAGAAATGAGAACACAGCTACCAAGTGAACCGAAGTGATACAATTCTCACTATTATCAGAGCTCGTTGACGACCAATACACACGAGTACTGTATCATCTCGGTTTTACTGAATTTCTCCATTAATAGCTCAGAGTGAGATCACATCATTTTGAGAGAGAAGAGATGAATTTGAAAGACACAACGCGAGAGATTGATCCAATCGTGACCAAATGATCTTCTCCATTCTACAGGTGGAAAAGCAATTTCAGATAAGAAAGATTCTTCATCTTCAAATGGAAACGACGATGATTTGAGTGAGTTGTTCAAAACTGACAACGTTGGTTGCATTCATGGGATTATTATTACTAATATACGAATGATTGTTATTATTATTATCATTATTATTATTAATATTATCATTCTTATAATTAGAATATTATTATTATTATTCATATAAGAGGTTTCATTTTCGTTTACAATATGGATAGCATTATCATCATTACGACGGAGACTGGAGACGTGATGCCCTTGTATAATTTGTTCTCTCTCATTCTTCATTCTCTCGTCTGAATACGATTGTGCTTCAGTCCGACTCATTTTGATAATTGGAACAATTATACTGTGAGACGTGAATATGACACGATCAAGCGATTATTGAAAATGTTCGATAATTGGCTCAGATTGGTGGCTAAAATGTGAAGCACTTTGGGAGATGATACGCGTTCGAAATACCATAAGAATATTAGCATCCACTCAATCGATTCTTGCTATTTTCTATTATCACCTTAGATGAGGCAACTTATTTCTCACATTCAACGTGGTCTCAGAATGTGACATGTACTTCTCGAAACAAACAAGTGAACATATGTCTGTTCACAGCTTTCTAATCTCCTACCAAATATTGGGAACAACTTCACGAAATAAGCTACACTACGAAGCTACAACGAGAAATGAGAACACAGCTACCAAGTGAACCGAAGTGATACAATTCTCACTATTATCAGAGCTCGTTGACGACCAATACACACGAGTACTGTATCATCTCGGTTTTACTGAATTTCTCCATTAATAGCTCAGAGTGAGATCACATCATTTTGAGAGAGAAGAGATGAATTTGAAAGACACAACGCGAGAGATTGATCCAATCGTGACCAAATGATCTTCTCCATTCTACAGGTGGAAAAGCAATTTCAGATAAGAAAGATTCTTCATCTTCAAATGGAAACGACGATGATTTGAGTGAGTTGTTCAAAACTGACAACGTTGGTTGCATTCATGGGATTATTATTACTAATATACGAATGATTGTTATTATTATTATCATTATTATTATTAATATTATCATTCTTATAATTAGAATATTATTATTATTATTCATATAAGAGGTTTCATTTTCGTTTACAATATGGATAGCATTATCATCATTACGACGGAGACTGGAGACGTGATGCCCTTGTATAATTTGTTCTCTCTCATTCTTCATTCTCTCGTCTGAATACGATTGTGCTTCATTCCGAATCTTGTTGATAATTGGAACAATTATACTGTGAGACGTGAATATGACACGATCAAGCGATTATTGAAAATGTTCGATAATTGGCTCAGATTGGTGGCTAAAATGTGAAGCACTTTGGGAGATGATACGCGTTCGAAATACCATAAGAATATTAGCATCCACTCAAACGATTCTTGCTATTTTCTATTATCACCTTAGATGAGGCAACTTATTTCTCACATTCAACGTGGTCTCAGAATGTGACATGTACTTCTCGAAACAAACAAGTGAACATATGTCTGTTCACAGCTTTCTAATCTCCTACCAAATATTGGGAACAACTTCACGAAATAAGCTACACTACGAAGCTACAACGAGAAATGAGAACACAGCTACCAAGTGAACCGAAGTGATACAATTCTCACTATTATCAGAGCTCGTTGACGACCAATACACACGAGTACTGTATCATCTCGGTTTTACTGAATTTCTCCATTAATAGCTCAGAGTGAGATCACATCATTTTGAGAGAGAAGAGATGAATTTGAAAGACACAACGCGAGAGATTGATCCAATCGTGACCAAATGATCTTCTCCATTCTACAGGTGGAAAAGCAATTTCAGATAAGAAAGATTCTTCATCTTCAAATGGAAACGACGATGATTTGAGTGAGTTGTTCAAAACTGACAACGTTGGTTGCATTCATGGGATTATTATTACTAATATACGAATGATTGTTATTATTATTATCATTATTATTATTAATATTATCATTCTTATAATTAGAATATTATTATTATTATTCATATAAGAGGTTTCATTTTCGTTTACAATATGGATAGCATTATCATCATTACGACGGAGACTGGAGACGTGATGCCCTTGTATAATTTGTTCTCTCTCATTCTTCATTCTCTCGTCTGAATACGATTGTGCTTCATTCCGAATCTTGTTGATAATTGGAACAATTATACTGTGAGACGTGAATATGACACGATCAAGCGATTATTGAAAATGTTCGATAATTGGCTCAGATTGGTGGCTAAAATGTGAAGCACTTTGGGAGATGATACGCGTTCGAAATACCATAAGAATATTAGCATCCACTCAAACGATTCTTGCTATTTTCTATTATCACCTTAGATGAGGCAACTTATTTCTCACATTCAACGTGGTCTCAGAATGTGACATGTACTTCTCGAAACAAACAAGTGAACATATGTCTGTTCACAGCTTTCTAATCTCCTACCAAATATTGGGAACAACTTCACGAAATAAGCCACACTACGAAGCTACAACGAGAAATGAGAACACAGCTACCAAGTGAACCGAAGTGATACAATTCTCACTATTATCAGAGCTCGTTGACGACCAATACACACGAGTACTGTATCATCTCGGTTTTACTGAATTTCTCCATTAATAGCTCAGAGTGAGATCACATCATTTTGAGAGAGAAGAGATGAATTTGAAAGACACAACGCGAGAGATTGATCCAATCGTGACCAAATGATCTTCTCCATTCTACAGGTGGAAAAGCAATTTCAGATAAGAAAGATTCTTCATCTTCAAATGGAAACGACGATGATTTGAGTGAGTTGTTCAAAACTGACCACGTTGGTTGCATTCATGGGATTATTATTACCAATATACGAATGATTTTTATTATGATTATCATTATTAATATTATTAATATTATTAGAATATTATTATTATTATTCATATAAGAGGTTTCATTTTCGTTTACAATATGGATAGCATTATCATCATTACGACGGAGACTGGAGACGTGATGCCCTTGTATAATTTGTTCTCTCTCATTCTTCATTCTCTCGTCTGAATACGATTGTGCTTCATTCCGAATCTTGTTGATAATTGGAACAATTATACTGTGAGACGTGAATATGACACGATCAAGCGATTATTGAAAATGTTCGATAATTGGCTCAGATTGGTGGCTAAAATGTGAAGCACTTTGGGAGATGATACGCGTTCGAAATATCATAAGAATATTAGCATCCACTCAATCGATTCTTGCTATTTTCTATTATCACCTTAGATGAGGCAACTTATTTCTCACATTCAACGTGGTCTCAGAATGTGACATGTACTTCTCGAAACAAACAAGTGAACATATGTCTGTTCACAGCTTTCTAATCTCCTACCAAATATTGGGAACAACTTCACGAAATAAGCCACACTACGAAGCTACAACGAGAAATGAGAACACAGCTACCAAGTGAACCGAAGTGATACAATTCTCACTATTATCAGAGCTCGTTGACGACCAATACACACGAGTACTGTATCATCTCGGTTTTACTGAATTTCTCCATTAATAGCTCAGAGTGAGATCACATCATTTTGAGAGAGAAGAGATGAATTTGAAAGACACAACGCGAGAGATTGATCCAATCGTGACCAAATGATCTTCTCCATTCTACAGGTGGAAAAGCAATTTCAGATAAGAAAGATTCTTCATCTTCAAATGGAAACGACGATGATTTGAGTGAGTTGTTCAAAACTGACAACGTTGGTTGCATTCATGGGATTAATATTACTAATATACGAATGATTTTTATTATGATTATCATTATTAATATTATTAATATTTTTAGAAGATTATTATTATTATTCATATAAGAGGTTTCATTTTCGTTTACAATATGGATAGCATTATCATCATTACGACGGAGACTGGAGACGTGATGCCCTTGTATAATTTGTTCTCTCTCATTCTTCATTCTCTCGTCTGAATACGATTGTGCTTCAGTCCGACTCATTTTGATAATTGGAACAATTATACTGTGAGACGTGAATATGACACGATCAAGCGATTATTGAAAATGTTCGATAATTGGCTCAGATTGGTGGCTAAAATGTGAAGCACTTTGGGAGAATATACGCATTCGAACGACCATAATGATGTTAGCTTCGCTTTTCTGTATTCAGTCTAATGGCGTTCAAACCGAGTGACAGTATTGTGCTCCGTTACCTAAAGTATACTTTGAATAATTCAGTAATTTAAGTTTTTGAATCCTAATCGTTCACTCCTTTCCAGTCTCATTGGGGACTCGATGATCGTGTATTGCTGCTGATTGCTAAGACTAATGAAACATTTTTATCCTACTTCAGTTATCTAAAATTGTGATTTGACCTTTGGCACTATATATTGTATCTCTTTAAGTAAAGTATGAGATTGCTGTAAGTAAGTCGCAGGTAGTTTAGTTTGAAAACACACAGATATAATGTTGCAATTCATTCCGAAACTAGTCTGAATACCTACCTCTAATTTTCTCACAAATGAATACTTTTCCTCCTGACACCCAGTGATTTTAAGAGAATTTGAGAGGGTGTTAGCGGAATTAAAGAAGCGGGACGGGAAAATGGGTAAGTTCCAATCTCGTTGGTATTTTCTTCAAATTCGGCTTATCAAGTTCCAAAATTCACCTTGAACAAATGAGTTTATCAGCAAGTGAAGGATAAGAGGTTTAAGAAGAAGAAAGTGGGATTTTCCGTCAATGAGAGTTCGATAGGGCAGAGCTCTTTCTGTTGCATTTAAACTCTACTAAAATTAGGGATTATTTTGTTCTCTTAAACATCGGAAGATATTAATTGTTTCTTATACAAATTTTACAAAATAGATTGTGAATGTAAGTCTAGTTTTGAGGACATATTATTACTAAGACTGTTTCATCTGAACTGCTTGCTTTCTCGATCTTCTGTGAATTCTGATGCTGATGTATTACATTTGTTCGATACCACACTTCATGTGTCATTCTCGATTAGCCACGTTTTCCACCTGATTTCCATATGTTCTTCGCCCAATGTCAAAAACAGCCTTCAAGGAAGCATTTGAAGAGACCGTGAAAAATATTGCGAAAATCGGTACACCAGGTAATAACCTATGTTTTGTGAAAAAACAACGATTTGTGCTATGCACCACAGATGATGGTCAATCGATCCTTTAAACAAACGCATATTTCTCATGGGAGTCCGCAGTTCCTTTGAATTATTCAAAGATATTGTTTTTAATTATTTGTAACTGTAATCATAATCCGGGCTTTCAGTAAACGCAGTCAATTTGAATGACATGCCCTAAACAATTGGAAAATTTCGTCCGTCCGTTGGGAGAATGCGTCAGAGAACATATGCAACTAGAGATGCACCGTGACAGATGAATATGATGACTTAAAGTAAATCAACTTTTTAAGGGTTCCAACTTTTTATGCTCTGCTCTAGTATTCTGGCAACGAAAAGTCAGTGATTGTCATCAACTTGGGGCCATTAGATGCACACGTCGAAAAGGTTTCAGTTCCAGTTAGCAAATTGCCCGCACAGTTAACACCACTGATCAAACGAGCGAAGATATATTCTTCAATGAGTTTCAAATATTCTGGACACAAAATTGATATTATTTTGTTGCAATGCAAAAAGTAACAGATATTTCCTCCGTAAGCCACCAAAATCATTCATCAAGTCGAGGGTTATTCTTTGGATAGATTTGGCTTCAGGAAGGCACGTTTCTATGGGCAAACGTGTATCTAGTAACAACCTACGGGAAGCCTAATTACGCAAACACGTATGCAAATGCATGAGTCGGTGGTGCATGCGGTCTAAAGTGTAAGACAACTGTACAATCAGATTACGCAACGCAAGGTCATGTAACACGTGATACAATGTGATTGGTCAGTACCGTCCAAGCTGAAGCACGACAAACGTCAACAGTGGTGTGTCCATGATCACAAGGTATTTGGACCACGTGTGTGCAGAGTGCGTGTGCGTGTGGGGGGGTTCTGTCCAAGCAAATGACTGTTCCATTAAGAACAAGACGCTGGAGAGCGAACAATCGTTTTCAATAAATCCTAAACGTGCTCTTACAATTCATATGGGTGAGGTAACATTGGAATGCGTTAGCCATTGGCCGGAGTTAAGGTCATTGTCGTGGTGTTAGGACAAAGGGGGTTGGTTGGGTGGGGTGTCTCTATCGTGTGCTTGTTGTGGTGAGAGTTTCACTCCCACCGTCAAGAGTGGTAATCGATAGTGGACTTTTGGGGTTCGGTCGGCGATCCGTGGTTTCCGGATTTTGGCCAGGGCAGCTGGAGAGCCTGGACTAGTCGGTTTGTGCACATAGAACAGGACTTAGCAGCGATTGCCTCTGCCGCGGCCAGAAATCGAAGTCGGACTGGCTTTGATCGATTGGATGGAACTGTTCCCGCCGAACACAGCAAACTGTTTATTGTTTGTCCAAACCATTAACACTGCATATGCTTCGTTTCACACGTTTTCAGAGACTAACAATTGTTTTCAATGATTCATTCTCAAGTCCTTACAAATCATATAGGAGATGGTTGTGCTGAAATGGTCAAGGTCACTCGGATTGGACATAATTCGTAGGGGGGGGGGGGGTAGATTGACGTGTCGATCCGCACGACTAGGTCGTGAAGGTCACGTGATTTGGATCTGAGTGGCTGGGGTGGGGGTGGTCCACTTACGGCCAGGGTAATTGGAGGGCTTGGACGAATTTTTTCTGTGTACACTGAGCAGGTGCGAAAAGACGGATGCTAATCGCCTCTGCGGTGGCCAGTGTGTGTAAGTGGATGTGGTTGTGGGGATTAGGGGGCACTCGACAGACGATTTCGAATGCCGAATCTGTGCTTATTTGATGACCTGAGTCTACCAGATGCCCGAGAATGGCACTGCCTATGGTTCCTGTTCCTCCATGTTGTAGCCATCGTGGACGGTGTTCTTTAATTCTTTGGGATAGTTGCCTTGCCGTTCGGCCAATGTAGGTTGTATTACATTCGCACCTGAACAAATAGATTACCATTGAGTTGGTCAGCATTGGCAATACATCCTTATTAGAATTTCGGATAATCGGAGAGCTTGCGAATACACAGGTAACGCGAGCTGAGTTGAATATCCCACTCACCGCACGTGTTAAACGTCTGTTGGCAAGGTTCGATATGGCGTCTCCTTTAAATGGCATACGGATAAACAGTTTCTTCTTGGGGACATCATAACTTGAAGCACATTTAGGTCTATCTCTCAGATTTTGTTCTCTAAAGCGCTCAGGGTAGGCGTTTTCTCTGAGTGTTTTTAACTAAATGCAGTTCTTCTATGGTCTCCTGTGAGCATAACTTTCTTACTCGCGAGGCTAAGCATTGGACTTGGTTTCTTTTATGTCGTATGGGTACAAAACTGAGAAAGTTGGTGTACTGTCCAGTCCATGTTTGCTTTCTATGTAACCTCCTTTCGACTGTTCCACTGGTGTTTCTGTGTATGGAGACATCCAGAGAGGCCAGTGTGTGGTTCCTTTCGGTCTCCATCGTGAACTGAATGGATTTATGAGCATTGTTGAACGTCTGTTTTTTCTTTTCTACATCAGTGTCTTTATTTCAAAGGCAGAAAATATCATCCACGTACCGCCGATACAAGTTCATTTCTTGGATCCCCTGTGTTCAGTGCCGTACTCTCTAGTTCTGCCATGAATATGTCCGCTAAGACTGGGCCTAATGGTGATGCCATGGCTACACCATCACACTGAAGATACAGCCTCTGGTTAAACAGAAAGTGGACACCAAAAGTATATTTGAGAAAGAGTTTTTTCAAGTCTTTCCGTGGCACGTTTATTGGCAATTGATTAGTTTTAATATAATCACAAAAGAAACCCATAGTCTCTAAGATGGGTACGTTGGTGAAAAGCGAGGTCACCTCCAGAGAAAACATTTGATCATTTTCTTTTGAAACGCGGCCCTTCAAGAGATGTTATCCTATGGTGTGTATAAAGCTTTTCATCTTTAAATACAGCACGTTAAAGAACGCAGTGGTAATGTGATGTTGGCCCATGGTGACCACTTCGAATAGACCGACAGACTGACATGTGCGATTGTCAAGCGGTCACACACCGGGGACAGTTTCCCAGTAAATAAGCTGCAAACTTGTAGTGCAGCCGAAATAAAACGAAATTTTGCCAAGATGGATTAGTACTCATTTACAATTGTCTTATATCAATATGTAAACTTTCAACACTTCTCTGAATTTTGGTCATTGTTTTCTTTTCATTTCTGGTTTCATCCCAAAGGCCCTACATACTGTGCAGGCTGTTCGATAAGAAATATGCAATTCACAATTCTCGTAATCGTTGGCTCGTACATTGGGAAATATGCCTTCTTTTGAGAAGCCCACTGCCTCCATCTTTTTCACATTTTAATGTGTAATTTAATCAATACTAATTGTTTTGTTATTCTCACGTTTGTTCATCACGACGGGCTATTCTTACTCACATTATGCATGTTACTGAATATATGTCTCCAAGAGTGAACCTCTCTTTTGTGATATTTATACTGACCTATATTGGGTGTTTCATAGGGATACGAAGACGGTGTCCAGTAAGCTCAGTCAGAAAGTCGCAGTATTCACCCACGGAACAAAACATGGTATAATAAAGTGCTGCTTTGGATTTCAACTGTGGATTCGGAGCCTCTGTTTGTTTAGAACCGTTTCGATGAGGTTTATTAGCCCAATTAGTCCCACTAGTGCAATTAAAGTTGTCTTAGAGCTTCTGAATATAGAAAAAAACAATCTGGGTGCCAGTAAGTTATAGATTGGGCTCTGAATCGAATGATCCCACCTCTATTGCAGTATACGAAACGGCGTGAAGGAATGGAAACTGGCAGCGTTTTTCCTGGCCACGGGTGCTCGTTCGTCATATTCGTTTCCGAAGAATATATCTTCCTCCAGAAGTGAACTATTATTTTCATGTGAAGAGTTGGGGATTGTAACTCTACCAAGTAGTCCCGGTCGATCTCCAGCTGGACGAGAAATGCCGAAATTCCATGTGTTAGTCCTTGATCCGAGCTTAAGCTGCAATTTGAAACATGTATCATCAGAATCTTCATCTCAGTAGATTTACGCACGATATGGGCTGTACACGGCTACGAGTACCAGGACAAATTCCAATGGAATAAGTGTGTTTATCGTGTTTCCGTGGTTTAGTATAACGCATTGTAATATAAACATAAACGCAAATGACTTACAGCCAGGTAAGCAACCAAGAATAGCAGCAAAGTAGTTTATCCGGTAAATCGGGACAGTGCGGCCGTAACAGGATCCACTCAGAAAGGAGTCAAACAAATTTGTGGTTCAGCGTGGTCACTGTACAAATAGTTAATCAAGTAGGTTTCTACCTAACACGTTATGATAACTCCAGTCACAGAACGAGAAAATAATCTATGGTAAGAAAATACAAGAGAATTACCAATGAAAAACAGATAATTTATGCCGGGAAGATGATGAAAGAAGCATATTTCAATGTGAACGAACGAACCTAGAAATAAACCTGTTCATGACGCGTTCGGTTTTGGTGGTCTACCGGTGCTGTACGCCGGCTCTGGTCTGCGTTGTTCGAGTCTTCGGTGGCCTGTTTTATAGTGCACAAGTGAAACGTTTAGCTAGATTTTCTTACATAGGAAATGTGCAGTCAAAAGGCAATATAGTCAGGAATATAAACATAGAATATTCATGCGGCTTTTATATCATAAAAAGTAATTATAAACCCCTCAGTGCAATAGAAACCGAGAAATTAGGTAATGAACGTTAGGGGTCCATGATACGTGTGCAGTCTACTCACGGATAAGCCTAGTGAGAAAGTTATCAGAGAATGAATCACAAAAAGTTGATTTACAGCCAAGCGATTCACAACGAAGACCGCAGTCGATGGCACCAATCTAGGGGACACCAGAATGAGACCCGACACCATTAACATTCCCATGTAGCAAAACAGCTCCCATACCGCGGTTTTTGATTGGTTTGTGCTATTACGACGACCGGTTTTCGAGCGGTTTTACAGCGGTTTAAAAGTGTAACTACGAAACACGGAATATGTTTTATTACTTTCTTCCATTTACCCCAAATTATTTCTCCATTTAACTCCTTTATTCCATTATCACTACGGAATCATTTCAGCAATCACATTTCTACCTACCCAACCCCTCCTGTTTTCTGTTGCGGAAAAGAAATCACTTATGAAATGGAATGGGAAGAAACATATTATTGTAAAAAATAGAGAAATATAAACACATGTACAAATATGCTCAATTTATCCAGGATCGCCGTGTTCCGTCCATTTATTTCTGACCTGTGGAGCAAATATGAAATAAACTGTTGCGCACGTGCAAAAGCAAAAGTGTCATCTGCAATAAGCAAACTGATCAAAAAATGCGGTATCAAATAAGAACAGTTGTTTTTATTGTTTGAGAGGAGAGGGATTGTAAATGGACACGAATGTTTTGGATATCATATTCTCTGAACTTAGAGCACAGCGAAACATTTGTGTAGAATATGAACCAACTATGTACGGACAATGTTAGTATGTCTCAGATGATGACTGCTATCGGAATACTAACGAAATACATCACTTTGGCGGTAGTATCGCACAGTAAATTAATCATGCCATTACATCACATTTTATATGAACAGTGTTAGGTGAACAGAACAGAAATCAAGATAAGGCGATGAGTCAAAATTTAAGTGGGGGAGAGGGGATCAAATATCACATGCGTGACCTCGATCCGTCTCTGGACCGTGAATGGGTGTCTGCGGTGTCATTAGTCGGATCAACGGATCTGTGGTTAGTTTGTGGGTAGGGGGTGGGCCAAGGAAGCCTTAGCGCTTGCACGAACTGTTTTTGGGCGCACAACGGGGGATCGTAGAGACGAATGCACACCGCTTCCGTTGTGGCTAGAACACGGCTCTTCATCAGTCTTGATTGCCCACTTCGGACTTTGTAGATTGGCTCCAAACTAAATTGGCCAACAAGCCCCTTTTATTCATAATGAACGATTTCATGTCCGTTTAATTACGACTAACAGTTCACCCGATTTGTGTAAGCATCTATACCTGATCACTTAGGGGTTAAAAAAGCACCTTCGAATGTATACTTTTGCAAATTCCGGTGTCCTTCACGGATTTCTTAAGCTGACAGAGCAGCGCAATTTTCCTCGCAAGAATACGGAAAAAGTTGAGATCTAACTACTGCCAATGTTTTCAGCGGTAGTATTAGAAATCGGAAGCTCCAGGGCTGTAACAGTTCTCAAAGAACGCCATGTACAACAACCTCTGCCACGCTATAAAACACTGCAAATGAGTGAACAACACAATATCAAGAGATCATTTGCAATACTGCCGAAAGGTGCATCATCGTGAGGCGATGCTTTGCGTAGTACTCACGCAAATAATCCAGTAAGATTCGTTTTTCCGTCATCATAAAACCCGTACTATGGATAATCCTATTATCGCATGAAATAACGTGCTTATTTCGTCCACACGATCTGGTGCGACACTGAAAGTAGATGCTATAGGCGTGGAACTGTCTAGTGGTTTCCCAGATGAACTTGGTTCCTTGACCAATAATGAATCCGCTTGCACAGCCGCGAAACTAGAGCACGACTCAGCGATCGCTCTTCACGCCATAGCCAAGGGACACAGTATAGACTACGAAAACACAAAAATCCTCCAACGTGGACTAAAAACATGCACTCAGCGCCTGTGGGCCGAAGCTCCGGCAATTGGTACCCACCCTGCATGAGTCAACGGAAATGACGGGACAGAGATTCCCGGAATTTGGATAGCACTGACATCACTAACACAAAAGCAGCCCAAAGGTCACATTGACACCTAACCTCGTCACCACGGGCTCGCATAGTGGGAGCCCGTGTGGCTATATTCCAATCGATCTGATCGACGAACGATCTAACACACACGCACACACTCACGCACATATCGTCGACTGGTTACAAACGTAATCTGATACGCTGTATTCTACAGAGGGCGAAATATATCTGCACTGCAGATACTCTAGAGGCCGAGCTATCAAACATAAGGAAGACGCTACTTAGCAGCGGTTATCCTGAAAAATTTATCCAAAGAAAGTGGACCGAACGGACAAAACCAGTGAGAATCACACAAGCAGAAAAGAAAGTATTATCCATCCGATTCCCCTTCAAGGGAGATTTCGCAGCCGATAGAGTCTGTAAAAGTTTGAGTGCCACGGTTAAGTCCACCTTCAACGCTGCAAAGATCAGATGCGTGTTTTTCACGTCACCAATAATCCAATGTGAAAATAAAGATAAGCTGCCCTTGTTGACCTCATCCATGATCACTTATCAATTCAGGTGCATCTGTGGTGCTACTTACATAGGTCGAACGGCAAGACAGCTATCAAAACGCATCAAGAAGCATCACCCACGATGGCTTAGACACGGAGGCAATGGAGTAGTATCAAGTTCAATCGTCTCGCACTTATTAGAAACTGGGCATTCAATCGACATCCAGTCCGCCTTCAAAGTCGTCTACCGGGTCCCACAACATGTGTCAAGAACAATTAGGCTCCGGATACTAGCAACTACCGAGGCAATTATCATCCGCCTCTTGAAGCCTGAGCTTTGCGCGCAGCGAAAATTAGTCCAAGCACTACAACTCCCATGGCCAACACTCAACTGTGTTACACAGCCGGGCGCAGCGGTGACGTAAGCTAATTAGCACCGGTTACATAATCTGGTCACTCACACGGGTTTCCATCCTTCCTCACCCTTAATTCTCCACACTGACTTTGTGAGACTTTTTCTAACTCTTCCTAATGATTCGTTTTCATATAAATCTGATTGTAATGGCTTGAGAATGAAATCACTGAAAACAAATGTTCACCTACAACTCGTGTTCTGAGTAAAATTTATTGTTTAATAAAAATCTCATTGTTTGAAAAATATGTCAGCGAATCCATGGAATCTGGAAAACATTTTCTGTGATGAGGCGCATTCTCCGATTCACTCAAACCGCATGACGCATGAATCAACGGCTGCTGCTGCCGGCTTCCTGAGGTGACTGCCATATGGCCGCCACTGATCCATTTAATCATACTTTTCAATAAAATTTTACCCAAACTATGATGATACTTTCATGAAACTCATATATTTTCACGATGATTTCTCAAGGTCTACTCCAAATGTATAATTTTTTCTGTGTTAAATCCCCTAATAATTGAACCTACAGAAAAGCGACGTAAAACTGATGCTACGAATGTACTGCGCTACGAGGGTTTGTACTGCTTGCGGCAAATTTCAACTCTGATGAGCTATCCGCCTTCGCGATGCCATTATCTAGTTATCAAATCCACATTCGTTTTGCCAAATCATATGCATCATTTCAAATGTGACTCCTGATAATTCGAGGGAAGGTTCAACTCTTGTTTATGCGTTGAAAAGCTTAAGCAGTTTCAAGGTCATCCGAAGCTTTAGTTCATCATTGTTCCCGGATGTTGCAAATTCATCATTCATGATGCAGTATTCCACCTGATGCAGTCCATTGACAGGTGGCTTCATGGTGTCACAGGTGACCTCATTGAATCGCTGGGCGAACAGAAACTCTGGAGGAGGCTGAAGGGCCACTAAGTCTCTGTGATATTCCAGATTCCAGTTGATAGCTTATCTATCCAGCTGTCGAAAATACTACTTGTCTTGGACTGGTCAGTACCACTTATGACAACATCGGACGGTCGTACAAATTAACTGCTGATTTATTGGCTGACATCATTCAACGGAGGAACACTGACGTAGCTGCCCAAAACTATCATATTCCGTATCAATCCAGCAAGACAACTCGCTGACGTTTTACTGAGATTCTTATGCTAAGAATCACCTAAGCAATCAATTTCACTCCTCCGGTTGCTCCCGAGAGCAAATATTGAAGATAATACTAGTTAGCTGTTATTTTAAATAGTCAAGAAGGGATATCAACGGGAGGCAAAGTTGAAGCACTCGCGATTCTTCCTGCACCACGAGGAGCTCAGAGTACCACCGGGTAGAGTGCAATGTCGTTGTAACGAATTAACCATACAACAACCACTGCGTAAGACGGTTCTGGAGGAGTTGCACAAAGGACATCGTGATGTAGCGAAGAGGAAACCACTGGTTCGACAGAAGTGTTGTTGCTCTCCGTTGGAAGCGGAAATCTGTACGACAACAAAGAACTGTGCAGTATATATGCACAAGGTTAATTAAAGACCAGATATCTTAAACTAATGACAGTATGCACATCTCGGTGCAATTGCCTTTCATTTTTGAGAACATAGACTACATTTTTCACAGCCGAAATCGGTGAAAACTGTCTTTGTGCCTTCGAACGAAAATGCCCTCCAATGGATACTTCCTTAAAACCGTGGTTTTCATCTTCACTTTGACTACTGGGAGTTGTCTCAGTAGCACAAAGAAGTTCAATTTGGTGTAAGTACAACCGTAGCCATCGATTCGACTGTACAGCACAGATCACAATTTATCCTTTTCCTTAACTTACAGTTATCACTTTTTGGGAAAATTGGGGGCGTGAGTGTGGAAGTTGTGTCCTAGTTTACATTGTTTTGCAAATTTTCAACGATCAGTCATTAGTAGGCTTGAGGGTCAACGAGGAAGTCTTTCGGGCAAAGGCTACAAGACTTAGGTCTTTTGTCCCTAGAGAAGAGGAGATTGAAAATGATCTTGTTTATTCATCATTTTGAAGAGGTATACTGGCGACAAGAGTTACGGGTGCTTTGATCTGGCTGTGGAAAAACAGTGAAGAAGAAAGAGCGTCAAGCTGTAGGACGCATACTGAAGCTGTGCTGGCTAGCGTTTTCAACTATACGGTGGTCGGAGTCTGGAACTGGCTGACGGCGATTATCGTGAACCAGCAAGATGTATGGTCTTGCAGAAAAGAATGATGGATAATAAGTCGAACGAGGTATTACAGGAGATAGAATTTTGGGGCGTAAATGAAATTACGCAATATATCATGTACTCTAGATATTCTATGGTTCGCTACTAGGAACCGGTGCACAATATATCACATTATTTATGATAGAACACTTGTCGTGATTGTCTCTCACCTTGACGTAGGGAAGTTTACTCTGCTTTATCTATTCAGGAAAATTGGTGCGGTGTAACAATGTTTTAGGTCAAACACAGGAAGCATAGATTTTTCTGGAAGGCACCTCTACTTTATTTAGTATACCATACGTGCGACCCATTCCTTCAGAAGAAAGTTTCGCCGTGTGAATGTCAGTAAAGCCCAGTTGTTTAACTGAGTAATGGGAAGAATGCCCCTAACTAACTCATCGACTAACAAGAATGTTTTCCTACGTATACGTGAAGAAAACTGAATGAACTCACATAAAGGAAGCCCACAAACATCCGTGGGAACTCGGCTTGCTTGAAGAACGCTCACCACAATATGAAAAGTTAAGAAAGAAGGGAGAACCATAGGTTTAATTATCATCAACTTTTTCAGACATTTAAAGAAACCCCAGGGGTGAAAGGTGGAAGATGTCCTTCCCCACCGTTATAAGTTAAATGAGGCCCAGCTTACGAAAAATTTCACTTGGCGTGAAATTTTGTTAGAAACTTCAGCACACGTTTTTCTACCGTTCTTTCATCGGTTTGATTCGAAATGATATCGGAATAAATACACAGAAGACAACCGAATTCATTGAATTTTAGACGGACAGGATAAAGCACTGCGTACGCCGAAAACTTATAACAGAAAGCGTACATACGTAGCACTTGAGTTGCAAGCACTCGGAGTGGCAGTCTTAAGTACTTCGAAAGTTTGGGTGATGAAGAGATGGATTGAATGTACGATAGCCATAGATCAATAGGCAGATAACGCAAAGTCTACAGTGATATGAATCAGTTATGCATGAAGATGGTGAATGAGCGAAATTGACTGTTGGACTTTGATGAAATAATATCCGAACTCAAATTACAATGTTGCGTGCCATTTTCAAGAAATTATCACAGCGAGCTTGGAGTAAGAATGTGTATACAGTTATGATTCATACACACCAACCGGATTCGGTTTCAACGTCAAAACAATATGAAGTTCGCGGTACTGGAATTAAGCTTCCCGAGTAGAAAACCACACATCGGAATGGGGAAACAGTACCCATACCAAAAATTGGTCAACTGGTCACTGGAAATAAGGCATTGGCATTCATCTTTCAGAGTAGAAACACAGTCAGATTTGTACTGGCGGCGAACGCCGATGCAACTACCAGTTACGAAATCCCACTCAGTTTCTGAGTGACTTGCAGGAAGCCCATCACAAAACTGGATGCAAGTCAAATAACAGGGTAAGCTTTTCCTTCCGCCAGAAAAGGATTTGCTCAGTGAAAGTTATTCAGAATATTGTAATCATCATGTAACTGTAATTATTCTGACAGCTTTTGAGAGCCAGGAAAGAAAGCACCTAGTTGTGTACATCATCTTACGAATCGCCCTCTTCTGGATGTTGTAAAATGTATTTACCGATAAACGAGAATATCTCGCATACACAATTATTGAAACGGACCAAATTTTATCTCGAAAACTTTTCCAGAATTAGGATAGAGTCACACGACAGTTCGTATTCGACTTTGGTCACAAACATTTAGCCATACCAATGCCTCACTAGAATAAATTGAAGTGTTTTGTAGCTTGAAACGTTACCGATATTCCACTGTTCTCACATCCATACGCAGAACAAAACTACCACACTAACAATGATGTTTTGTGGCGAAAACATAAGACGTTATCTGCTCGCATCATTTAGGCATGGATTTCATCTACGGTCAATGCAAATGGTAGAACTTTCAAAGCCGACAAACCCGTTTTCATATCGAAAGTTCTCTGAATCACGAGAAATTGTGAGCGAAAAACGTCAGATTCACTATATCTCTGAGAATTCACCACACTGGTGAGGAAATATGAGTGGACAATGTTGAAGAAGCCAGTGAAAGCTAGAGAACGATTTAAAGATTTCCATAGTATTGCTTCCATCTATAAAGAGCCCTTATTTACCGATACCTCATATATCTGGCCTTCGAATGCTTAAACAAATTAGCTCGACCATATGGAAAGTATACTCCCAAGTTGTTCAGGAAACTGATTACCATGGGGCAAATTTCAATTTGCGCTGTGAAGTGAAAGCACATCGATCGAGAGCGGAATAATCGCACCTCCCCGCAGGCAGAGAGGCACAGCGCACACGAAAATCTCTTTCATAAATAGCTCATTCAAAACAATTTCTGATCTCCTTTGAGGTTTGTACTACATGCACCATTAGGGTCAACTGATTGTAAATCGATGATAGAATACAGAATAAAGTGCATTGTTCTTGTGAAAAATTCGTTTGGAGCTCGGGGGATTTAAATATGCGAAACATGTGCCTACTCAAGAATCTGACTGACTGAATTCACGATTGGGTGTTTCACTAGATTTGTGCATCTACCGTGATACGCAACAAAAGGCAAAGATCAGACTAGGTCGGGAAAAGGTGCGCTGAGTTTGCGCACAGACAAAAATAATACGTGGTAGAATAAACAAGAAGAAAGTCTGAACAAGGTCGCACTGGAGAAGCTATTTAGTTTGAGCTATCCCTAAAGCCAACCTGTTAGATTTTTCTACCTTTTGGATGCTGGCAGGCGCAAACAAGCCATCTCTTCAAATAACCATGACATTTTCTGAATTTCTCCTATGTCAGCACACTGGGATTTCACTGAGCAACTAACTCGGAGTATGTTAGGAATGTGACAGGAGTGAAGCAATACGTTCACAAAGCTCACGAGCACAAATACAAAATGGATTCACATCATCTCAGGTCAACTTCTGGCTTCTACATAAATAAAATGAAGTCGGCTCGTGAGTTCGGAGATAGAAAAAGGCATATTTATCCATCGGTGAGAAATAATATTTACATTCGAGATCCATGTTATTGTGCTTGTCCTGGTTTTCTCTTTGTTAACTGCATTATGCCGAGATAATATGAATTCCTCACAAACTGGTCATTGATAACGGTAACATAGTGACCAGTATGTTACATTTATAGTACAAAACTGTATAATCTATCAACTGCTCTTTGAGATATAGTTTGGTAATCACTTATTCAAGGCCACTGTCGTTCCGTGGTTTGGAAGGATCAGACGAAATAAGGGACATTGTCCTTGCGATTATCTTTTTGCTGTTTCGACCAGAGATTCAGCGTATAGGACACTGAGTTCGGAGGCCGGTTTTGGATCGTAGTCAGGTCAGTTTAATTGCCCTAACGAACTGCTTTTTACCAATCCTACCACCAAAGATTCTGAAAATGCACAATATTGCTTTCGAATAACTTCAACTGCGTCGGTAGGGACTCTGTAGATTAGTTCGTCATTCACTCGATGTCCGTTGTTTGTACCTTGAGCCACAATAGCACCGGTGAGAGCTTTCCGACTCCTGTCTTTGACGCTTTGACGCTCTATCAGTGGAGCTTGCGGAACACCAGCGAAATGACGAACATATTAGAATGGTAGCAGCAGGAACAAGTTAATGGTCTTTCAAGTTCAATGAGACCACCTTTCTGCTGATGAACCAGGGACTTCTCGGAAAAGAACTAGCCTCAGCCTTTCCAAGGCCTCTTACAATCAACCCACCTTTCTCACATCCTTTGAGTGGAATTTATGTGCAATTCTGTCTTTTGAACGAATATTAACACTTTCCTATCTTTAAAATTCGGTAATCCGTAAAGTCAAATAACTATGTTCCAGAAGATCCTAGATGTACTATGGCTGTAATAAATATAAGACTGAGCTCCTTTATTGACTTCAGATCTGCGCTGAGCTGTCAATCCATTATTCTGTTTGATCCACGAGGACTGACTGGGATCTTCCGTCAGGTCTCAAGAAGGAGACATTTTCGTCCTTACCTACCATTACCAGTGCTTTCCCGTGTCAAGTGTTCAGAATATTTCCGCTTTTCCCTTATGTTCCACGATGTTGGTGCGAACCGTCAGTAAGAGTAGCCTGGAAATGATCAGTCACTTGTTGTGATGTTGCAGAAGACAAGTAGGTTTGAGCATATAATGTTTCAGACTGCAGTTCTACGTCTAACAGGTCACACTTAGAAGAAGGACAACGAAACTTCAACCGCACTGAATGTGCTTCCAAAGTCGCCATGCCCGTAAACACAAGTGATAAGTAATGCATATGCGGTTCCGAATAAGCCGGCATTTTTATTTATTTCAGTATGTCCTGTAGTCTGGCCAGCTCCTTCCTGACAGTTAGGAAGTTAAAGACAAACAAAAAAACTTTTTCCAAGAAAGCCAACAATCCAACTCGTGCGCGCCAGGCCGGAGTGAATAATCAATAATCAATAATTTACTGAATTACTCAAGACGGAACCCCTTTTGTCGATCAAGCAATTACCTACAATCCAACGTAAATCGGGCCAACGGATCAATAATCAACGCAGCAAATATTTTTGTCAACCCAGTCGGCCTAGCAAGGCTTGAACCTAACTTGACGCCCGAGTTCAAGAGCTTTCAGTTTTCGCTTTAAGCACGGCATAGTAATTTCTGTAAAGGACACACTTTTTGGCGATCTAAACTGTTGTCTTCTGGTTTTCCGTAGTGGGCTGGAGTGATTGAAGTCGCAAGCTGAGATCATGTGCGCAGGTTTCCAATCAGCCCGTAGAAAAGAACGCGTGAGTCATAACATTGACTTGTTTGACAACTGTCTTTAGGAAACAACTCAAAGGCCGGTCTATGTTCACGACCGTATCATCGACAGAAACTATCAACTTCGTGGTACATCACATAAATGATAACAAGACAAACCCGTTACTTCGATGCGCATGGAGTACTCAGCTTCAATTTCATGGACATTTGTGCAGGCTGTGAGGCCATGTGATCACCACTAGGTTCACTCATTACCAGCACGTTCCTCACAAAATTGGAAGTAAACAAGCTGATCTCTACAGTTGACAAATGTGAACGTTACCATCGACATGTAAACAGCTTATTATGTGTGGCTGCCGCTATTCGTGACCCCGATTCCGTGCAAACTGGATTAAACCACTCACGCGAAGCAATTTTATTTACAATACAATATGAGGTAAATGGTCAAGTGTCGTTCCTCGATGCTGCTCTAGTGAGATTGAAAGGTGGTCTGGTTTGGCGAAATATGTACTGAAAACAAACGCGGAGTGGCAAGTACCCAATCAGAACAGTTTTGTTGTTATACAACACGCTGAAACCTTCAAAATCCACTGCAATGGCACTTTGTTCCGAAGAAAACCTAAAGGACAAACTGATGCACAAGAAATACAATAGGCGAGAATAGTTACCCAGATTGGTTTATTGGAGGAAATGTTGTAGAGCGGGTGCGGAGAATAAGCGTGGAAACTGTAAGATAGGAAGAACTTTTCATTAGCTTCTCACTTAAAGGTGGTACTCTGAATGAAAACTCAAATCAATGACGGCGGAGGGAAATTTAAAACACAACCAATGATGATACGCTGTGTGAATTGAGTTGCCCCCCTGATCGCGATTCAGAAAAAGGAAATATTGCCGGTGCTGACCTCATCACCACTTAGTTCAATCTTTGCTTTGCAACATTTGACAGAACTAAGCTGAAGTTTACAACTGCCAGCTTACAATATGACTGCTGATATATGGCAAAGTATTTTGTGACTGACTCTGTCCATGACTTGAATTCCGTGCCACGGTTGTATACTTATTCAGACGTGTTTGCGGTGCACGACTGATATCCACTGAAATAAAAGAAAGTGCCAAAGGTACGGACGGACCTAGTCGATAAAAAGGGCAAACATTGCGCTCTTGGCTGACAGGAGAAACGAGGTGAATTCAGGCCCTATCTTCAAAGATGCTCACCGTGTGCCTCCAAACAAGTAACAAAGGTTAGGAAAATTAATTTGAAAAAAAGGTTACATGCGGTAACCAAAAGTTGTCTAACTATTGTGTCTACTTTGTAACCTATTTTTTCAACAATACAACTGTGGAAGAATGCACCCAGCTCGTTGCTAATAGACGGCTGGGTTCAATGAAGCAGATAGCACTTGATCGACTGACCAGAATCGCCGACAAGATCCGAGCCATTCAGGCGATCAAGGGATCAGTCAGCGGTTAACATTCGACCAGAGCCGAATCAACCAATCCGGATGCAGCCAGATAAATCAGCCACGTGGGCCATTTAGGTCCATCAGTAGACCAATAAGCTTTTATGTACGGTTTTGTTTATGACGAGCGCATATCTTATATAAAAAAAGTATTCTTTACCAATAAAACGAAAGTGATTCAGTGGCAGAACTGAGTTCTCACTAGAGTTAGTGGGACGCGAAAAAACAACATTAAAAACAAGAGTGTCCAGTTGCACATTCAGTTAATAGCCGAGGCAAATGAAATCAAGAACCCTACGGTGGCTCGAAAGATGTTCCTTGAAATTTATAACCCGAGACATGAGTAATTGAATAACAGTTACCAGATGCAAATTTAGGGGGATATAATTGGCCAAAATCGGGAACACTGTCGTTTGAAATCGCTATCCTCATCTTCCTATCATGTGAATAGTCCATGCGAGTAGAGAATGGACTGAAGTTGGACGGGGATAACTTTCTTACGCATTGAAAGATCTCAGAATTCAATCAAAGATAAAGTTCAACAAATAAATACTGACACTTTGTGACTGGTCATCGAAGGCTATGCATTATGACGAATTGCTAGATAGAACGGTCACAAAACCGAAAAATTAAAATACTACAACGTAGGGAAAGTTTCGAGAATTCGATGCGCGACGTGTTGTTTTTTATTGGAAAAGTTATAAAGTCAGTAACATAGTTTTGTCGGTAGACAGGATTCATCAACGTCTGATTATAAAATTGCGTTGATAAATAATGCCCACAGTAAGTGAAACGTTAGCGGATTACATCCACTAACCGCGTTGTGTTCCTAATATTACAACTTTCCCAATAAAATACAGTAATTTTGCCGTTTCCATCACAACGGCGAAAAACAAAAAAAAATTTAAAGTCAGACAGTCAGTAGACGAATTTAATCAATTCGCCCTTTCTTTCAGGCAAATAAGCTGCTTGCTAATCAATATCCCATTGAATTTAATGAAATCAGGACAGGTAACTCAGTGTGATCAAACGTGTGAGTGGCAATCGCAATTTTTCACCTTTTGTTTGTTTGGAGATTTCAGTCGAACTGACGGTGTTTGCACACATTTACCACGGCGTGAAAGATTACCCGCGTTGAAAGATAAATCACAAAACTCAATAGTGCCGGAAACTCAAAAGTCTAACTTTGCTTCTGTGAGGTACTGGACACGACTGAACAGAAAAGCTGAATGCATAATTGTGCACACTTTCAAGGACTGTGCCTCATTAGGGTTCCCTCTATTTTGCTCAACAGTTACAACTAGTTTAGTGCTACAGATACAACACACGATAACAAAGACTAGAAAATTTGTTTATTTGAACAATTACCGTATTTGGTAGCGCCACTTGCTCCGCCTGTGTACATCGTCTGCACACCGTTGCGCTCCTCCATTACACACGTTGTCCAGCTCCAGCGTTCTGTGTTCTGCTCTCTTGCGCGCTGCCTAGTATATTCGTTAACGTGTCACGAACCGAGGACCAGGGGCTATAGACTCTATACGGGAGCAGGTCCTGGTTTAACTTAGGAGAATCTTAAACTAGCAGTGTGGGCCGAATAACCCATTCAGAAGTCCACACAATTCAGTAACATCAACGATACCTGCATAAAATCAATCTGATCAAAATAAGTTCACATGACTTACGTTGATTCGTCAAAATTTCACTCAGAAAATCGGTATTCACGCTGGAATTATCTTCATAGTACTACGGATCAGTCAAATACCAGCTCTCTAAGAACCACCATGAGCTGCCGATTTTGCCTCACCAATTTCGGTAGATTCTCGTCCCACCTAGGTATTCTTCTGTCTTTTCGTCGAAAAATAATTCTACCGAAGAAGCACATGATCACATGGCTTGAGGACATCAATGCCTGCCCAGACATTGGTTGACCTAGCAAAGTAATCCGTTGTTCTTGATAAGGGCCAATTTTGATAAAGTTAACCGGCTGTTTCCAAATTTGATAAAATCTTTCGAGAGGGACTGAGATGTTGAAAGGCGGGATATTCTGCTTGATACTGACTGCTGGAATTAGCAGCAAATCGTTCAGTATTCCACAGCTTTGTGAGTAAAACTGAATCTCGCAGAGTAGAGAAATAAAACACAAAAATATACATGCAGCCGAAGAAAGAATGAAAATAAGATGAAATTTTCATTCAATAAATACTCTTCAGGAGGAGGCCACTGTAAGAGCAACTGATCAAAGTGGATCAGATGAAAAGGACGATTCGGGTGAATTCCTTGCCATAATAACACTGCTCCGTGCACAATTAATACGGAGTCTGGAAGCACCTTTCTATCACGTTTTGTAATACTTCTGTGATGATCATCACAGGCAGCGGTTCTAAACATGGGTATGTCTGAGAACTGCAAGTAGTATGTCGAGAAACTATAGCACCAAACATTCGGGTGAATGAAGAGGTTGTTCGCGGATTATCTGAGAATGTCAGACGAAATCAAAGCGAACGTCAGAGTTGGTACTCGTTCAAAGGTCTGTACGCGTGTCACCATCAGCCGATGGGTCTATTGCTGTTCGGTATAATCGGCTGACTTGGTTTCAATATTTCCGACCGTGGGATGTGACGTGATAATTCAAAGGGCAGATTCGATGACACCAATTGGAAATACCTGTTCACGGCTGGTTCTTACCGAACAAATATCTCATACAAGTAGATCACATATCCCACAGTGCCAATTAGCGATCAGAAATGCGACTTCCGTGTTCCCCGCGTACAGCTACCGAACGAACTAGTGATCATTTTCTCATTGCAATAGCAGCTCCACAAAGATGGCTATCAACAGAGAACTGTTCCTCCCCATTATTCTCTACGAGATCAAACAGTAATTGCCTTCATCCACCGATCCGTTTCACACGAGTCTTCTAATCGAATCTTATAATTAATTCAGTCATATATGCATGAGTACATTTCAACAGATACAAAACGAATTTTTATTCAGCAATGACATATTCAATTGCTCCATTTTGCAGATGATGAACCCGAGATAGAGTATGATGATAAGCATAGAACTATTCGACCGAGTTTTTTCTTCGATTTTGCCGTTCTTTCCACTACACTCTTTTCTCGTGACTTTTCTCTTATGCCTCTTCATTGGGTCTGTCTGTACATTCTTTCCTTTTTTCTGGATTCACTGTTTCAATCCTCTTATGTTTTTCGTTTCACGATTTTCTGTCTATTTCCGTCAATTTCTCTTTTTCGTCCTGATCGCTTGCAAGCTTTCTTAATCCTTTTTTTCTCTTGCCCGCCTCCCCTCTTTGTTCTCTGTTTTTCTTGTCTTCTCTTCGTTGGTTTTTCCCAAATGATCTTTACCGTTCATCTGTCTTTCATTCTGTGGATCAGCTCTTTATAAGAGTCCAAGTGAATTTTGTCCCTCTCATTGTTTAACTGCACCTTGTGGCCTCTTTGGCTGACACTTTTGTATCCAACTAACCGATATGAGGAACTTAAGCAAACATCTTCAGTCTTCGATAAGACCGGTTTTGACACGACGAGCTTGGAATTTGTGTTTTACTGGTAAATAGTTATCCATTTACTCTGTCCAGTCCGACTGTCTCACATGATCCAAAGTATTTCCTTTATGTTACCCAAAATATAAGTTTTCCGGTGTCCACATGCTGTACACTCTTTATAGTCAAATATGAAGTGCAAGACTGAGATGACGCTAATAGGTTGAATCTAACATTTCATACGGCTAGTCACCAATGGCTCCCATGAACTTTCTGAAGGGGAGTGAATGTAAGAATGTACCCGGAGTCAAAATATATTTCGTGATATATTAATCATAGATGCACTTATTCGTTAAACGTTCACAAGTGAAGTATTTCTCAAAATAAGCTAGAGTATCTGGTTGTCTAAATGCGTGAAGAGTTGATGTACAACTGGTAAACAGTGCTCATATACCGAGATTAAGTAAGTTTCCTCTGTACTACTTTATCAAATAATAGAGGTCACATGAACATTCACTGGTTGCGTACATACAAGTAGGTTGCTTAAGCATGCAACTGCTGCCAGTACAATCAAGAAACGCTTTGAAAACTGCCATCCGCATTACTAATCACGAGACCAACATCTGAAGCAATTCTTCCTGCCAAGGGGAATTTCCATTTTTCACAGTAGCAATTGAAAATAATAAGGCGTAAAGTACACCTCACGTTTGATTGTCTCACCTTTATAGTGGAATTTCAGACTTATTGCAATCAGTTGCGATGAAAGCTTTACTCAATCCGTATGGTACAAATGACACTTCATTTTCTCCCCTCTCATCTCAAACATAGATTCGAAAAGTAAGTCAGTGCTCTTCAAAGCGAGGGATAGCTTTGTATTCGACCGCAGCACAGATCGGACAAGTTTACAGTGTTCGTTGTAATCAGATACCGAGTTGAATAAGTTCTAGTACGATAACTAAATGAAATTCCCAATGAAGAATGCCACTTTTTCACCCAAACACGACACTTTACAATACACTCGAAATCTGTTTGAAAAAAAAGGATCAGCTACACTGATTATAGAGTATTTATTCAGAGAAATAAAACAAAGCTCTTCAACATTGATTATTTGCAGCACTTCTTAATTATTCTGCTGCTATGAAGGACCTGCCTCCTTCCCGTTGTTTTGAAAGCAAAATTCGTCAAATACTACTTCGATTAGAAAGTCTGTTCTTATGGTATCTGGGTAAGAACTGCAAAACATTGTGGCCTGTTTGGCCAATTCATCGAAAACTTTGGCCCCGGTAGGATTCGAAAGCAATTGAGAGTACGGCGTGTGCCAGTTGGGCTAAAAGACCTCTACACCGTGAACTTAGGATATTTAACCGTTTATTTCCACACTTTCGGTCAACTAAACATACAAATCAATCAACTTTTCTGCCAATAAATTAACGGGATTAGGACTGTTATAAAATAGATCGTTTGGAAGTTTTGCTCAAGTTTACGCACTTGGTCATAATCTCTTGTGTACAAGATCTATGCTGCCTATAAAAGAATTTCACATTGGCATTACAAAATAAAACAACCATAAAGATTCGTGTGTACACATTTTACACGTTTTTATTCCTAATTGTTGTTAGAAATTATCAACTTTAATGCATGTCCAATGCGGCCCAGTTGGCGATGCATAAACGCTGATTGGTGTACGGTCTGCTCAAAACATCTGATGATACCTCACATCGATCGAACACCAGTTTTAGTACTGAAGCAAAAACTAGAGAACACTGATTGGCGAGCAGCACCATTTTCAGTGATTCATGTCCACATCATTCAACCATAATATATTAGGGCAAGCCAAGAAACTGGACCGACTAGAAAAATAAATTGAAGTGACAGAGATTATGGGTGACAAAAAAGAAGATGAAATGATTGCAATTCAGGTTTAAATCACAATCGAGTGTAGATTGTTTCTCACGCGCAAGTTCAACGATTAGATCTACCGTGAAAAGGAAGGGGTAGCAACTTGATCCCGACTGGGACCACTGTTTGTCCACGCCTTGAATGCCAAGTTCGAAAATTGTCCACTTGAATCAATAATCCACATGCTGTTGATACATACGCTATGTAGAAGACATCTTTGTGTAGTCATTTCTTCAGATCAGAAAAGTCAACTGCTAAACACGTTTAACTCGGCTCATAAAGACTTGTACCTCATAATGGAAACAGAATCAAATAACACAATAGGCTTCTTGAATGTTCGGATTAGTCGTTGTGAAGATGGTCCAATCTATCAGTCAGTACATAGGAAGGCCACTTGGAATGGGCAGTCCACCCCATCTCACAGTTCCGTGCCTCAGGGTGAAAGTTATATATATATATATATATATATATATATATATATATATATATATATATATATATATATATATATTAAGATACCTGACGAACTGACCTAGATGAACGTGGTCGAAGGACGCCAATTAGCAAGGACTCCGAACGGCTCGAGGCGTTTTTATCCAGAATAGCTACTCGGATCGCTTAGTTGATAAGGTGACGCAGATGAAAGTGAAAACTCCAAGAAAATCTGTATTCAAAAGAAGGCCAGTATACATACCTTTGACATTCAAAAGTGGCAAGTTTGCAGAGATTGTGTTTAGAAGATTATCAGGCCTAATCAGCAAAATATTTCAAGCAGCTAGTCTCTGGATATTGTTTAAGTCCAGACCAGCAGTACTTTTGCGGTTGAATGATAAAATACCTTATTCTGCAGCCTCATTCTGTGTGTACTCCTTCACTTGTTCCTGTGGAACAGTGTACATCGGCCTCACGACCAGGCCTTTCTCTGAATGTGTCAGCAAACATCACTCTTCATGGTTGATCACTGTGGTAGCCAAGTCGCTTACTAGGGCCGTCGTTTCCCACATACCTCGCTCTTATCAAAAGGTAAAAGCATCAGGTTTTTTCATGCTTTGTACAAGGTGAACGGTCGACAATAGGGAACAAAAAATGTCGCTTCCTGTCCACTGCTAAGGCTGTAGGCATGTGCCTACAAAATCCCCTGTCTCTTGTGTGCTCAAGAAATTTGTGTATACTCCTAAAATCCTCTGGCCCATCCTCCATCCTACAACAGGTCATAGACCAGATGAAAACTGAGAATGTGTGAGGAACAATCGGGTCTTGAGTTCAGCCTAAATTATAATTGATTTCTTTCCTATTTTGTCATCACCGATCTCCATCATCTCTGCCTATTTGTCTAATTGGTTAGATCCTTTAACTTTTCGTAACATATTGTGAGTGAATTGTATGAGTATGAATCAACAACAATTTGCTTTCTCGTCGATCTGTTTTCTCTAAATAATCGGGCTACTGAAACATTTGTTAGTAGTTAAAACTTTATGCAAAAGCCATAGATTAAGGGAAAATCCAATGGACTGTGTTCGTGAACAGTGACACCATTATTCACTTTTTTCGGCCACCATGAAAGACCTGCAAATGTAATTAGAAGTATCCCGAGATTTTCATACAGTCATGATGGCTTATATTGTTTGTGCATTGGTAGCACTGGACAAGGGGACCAAATGACAGTTTTTATGTCAACTTAATCCGTAACTTGATGAGTTCCAGTTTACCCTGTTTTTGAACTAGAAACTGATACTATATAAAGGTTTTGGAAACTGCACACATTCCGTTCGTTTACCTAAGTTTGTTCCTAACGGGATGCTTCTCATCCACATTGCATGAAATAATGGTCATAAATTATGATGTGTCATGTACTAAAAACATGTCTGTCACATGGTAATCAATACGTATGTTCTAGATCTGTTCGTTTGAAGTAGACTGAGGCGAAATTCGATGAAAAGCTCACGACTTTCGGTGGCTTTATCAGTCTTGATAGTAAGAAATTCCTAATGTTCTGTAAAATGAGGAAATAATTTTAATCCGTTGAGTTGCTCTATCACCTTGACAGGTCGCTGTTGTTTTCGTGCACGTATAAAAAGCTTCCCAATTTTGTTTTAGTCTGGTTAGAATTCGATATGGCTTTCCAAACCATGGTGAGAAACTCCGGTGGCAAACTACAAAACTTTGGTGATATATTTTGCCACATAATTATGATTCCCACCGTTTCACCGAGAAAACTGAGGAACGGTCTGCAGTATTTCCTCACACTTATTAAGCAAAACACTCCGGAATCTTTTTTCTTTCGTGTAAAGCAAAATGCACTAATGAGATAGAATTCAGTAGTGAGCAACAGTTGTCCTCTGAACTAATTGGCAACATACGTTTTCTGATTGGCATCCATTTATTTTTTTTAATACGCTGTTTAGTAAGCCATCGGAACAAGAGCAAAAAGCACAATGATAAGTAAAGCTTGGAATCGATCGATTGGATGAAACCCAGAAAACTGTTGTCATCAGGACGAAAACAAAAGTGAGATGTTTGTGTGTGTATGTACGTGTATATGTGCATTCTGTCGTTTAAATGCCCTCCGGTTGATCTGGATATCAGCTCCAAGTATACTCCAAAAATGGCTTCACTGTTTTGCTCGAGTCCTGGATCAAATTTCCACCAAACCAGCAAAATAAGAGTACATACGTAAGTACCACTTGGATGGGGGGACAAATTCCTCAGAAACACACAGCTGGCTCTACGACTATGGCTGCTTATCAGTTGGGCATACAAGGTACACGTTTTTCCACTCATCAACATAGTTGTATCACGCGATATTTATGCTTACTCAGTGTTTATGCATCAAGAATGTAAGTGGGTCCTTGCCGAATCCCAGTCATTGTCTATTCTACGAAAGGCACAACTAACTGGGCATTGTGGAACAAGATGAGTCTTAGACTGTGCTTCAAGTTATTCGCAATGTCCTCTTGTCCGATCTGCTTTCCGGAGACAGACCAAAAAGGCAAGCCCACCATTTCCATTTTGTGTTACGTCATAATTTCCTCCAAATCACGGAAACCACAACGGAATAGGAGTGAACAATATCAGATCATCCTTTTAGCTGGTGACAACACAAAAGATAAGGTGAAAATGGTCACTGTGTTACCCTCAGTTCACTCAAAAGATGAAAGAGATAAATTATATAATATAAATTCCGTATAGCGATCGTGATTCGTGCACCCGTTGTTGGAACCATCACTTTATGGTTGGTCAAAAAAAACACTAAAATCACATGACAGAATGTTCACAAATTTTCTGTCGTCTCTGTTGCTATTTATATCCGTCACATACGCGCAGATATGGATGTCGAAAGTGAAGTATTTCGCTTTTTAACAAGGATAAGCGACTGAGGCTGACTGTACCGTGTTCTTCGTGGGCAGTTGCACCCCAGTGGTGTTCAATTTCTATTACTGACTTGAACTTCCAATGTGTCGGGTGAAAAATTACGTCCCACTAATTACTTGAAAAGGTTGCGAACCACGCCAAAATTTGTGAATTATACCTTCAAAAGTGCAACATTTATCGTTCAGTGACCGCATAAATCCTCCGAAGCGATCCAGTTGAGTTCTTAGTGGTATATCAACAAAAATGGACTAATTTTATTATGAATGAGTTGGTCATATTGGTCAATTTGGAATTAACCTCTGTAGAATTCCCTAGACAAAACATGACTTATGTAGTATTTTCTCAACGGTACGTCAACTATTAGCACAGAGTTCATCGTTAACCCGTTTCTGGACTAATCTCGAGTTTTCATTTCGATATCCCTAACGTAAAAAGCTTCAACAAATGGGATTCATTTTGAGCTACCATTAGTGAATCACAAATGACTGCGGTTCCCCGTTTGTTACTTCTCAGTCGTAACCCGATTCGGAAATGGAAAACAGTCATCACCATACCAAAGCACACAGAGAAATACAAAGAACGATACTGACCGTATAACTTATTCGAGGGAATATAATAACCTCACTTGTCATAATGCGTAGTCATATCTTCCTACCTGTAAGCACTGATTGGATGGATCTCGCAGACGACACCGTGGAAGCCCGAAGCTTCCGAAACGCCCAAATACAAAAGTCCTGCCTAGAGTACCTTTCTTTCAGTTTATGAACTCTTTGCGTAAAGTAGCTTAACCAGTCAAGATCGGTGAAGAATTTCGTAGATGATAAATGAATAACTAATAAAGTCGACGTGATCCATCCGACTAGAGGATGAACTTGTTTATTATATTTTGGCAAACAACTATCAGACTGTAATAAAAGTAATACCAGCATATCGTTAATTATTGCTGACTTTCCTGCAGGGACTTCTTTCAAGCCATCACATTTGGATGGTAATCCTAGTCGTTGGTTATTGAGATATTTATAGTAACCGCGATTATTTTTTTTGCACGGTAATTGGCATGTCTTCCAACATTAGACATAATTCGTAACTAAATGAGTAAAAGAGTCTCCAATAATTGTGGTTAGGTGTCAGTTCAAGTGACTGTGGAGAATGTTAGACATGATGGCTGATTTAATATGACTTCATTTCACGAAACTAAAATACACTGTGATCAACCTGTGGTGAAATCAAACAGTTCTCGTGGACTTCGTAATCGCCGGGATTTCTGACTGACAACATCACTCCGTACTAGTTCAATTTCAATCGTGCCAGTAAAAGTGGGCGGTACTGAACTACATAAAATACGTTTCTTTATGATTTTAAAGGTCTTAAATTAAAAACAATGCCAAACAAGGAGCTGTTTATACCTTTTCGCGATAGAATAAACGTGACAAATATGAACACTCATATCTATGCACGGGACAGAAACTATGTCAACTGAGTCAGAGGGAAAGTGTTCAAGCAGTCGAAAGGCTGGAAGGCGTGGTCGATTTGTCTTATGTGAGGTAAAAGGTCCACAGTTTGTTAACTGCTTTATCAACAGGAATACTAGTATCCTCATTGAAATATCTAGCTTGTTCGTCACTACCTATTCACGGACGTTTAGCCTAAGTTGTAAACACAAGCTCCAGCCGTACGTTTATCGTAACCCCTCCAGATAATATGAGCGAAACTCGGTCTTACGCAGTGGCTCGTAAGATACAACGATATCATTATCTGTCTTTTCCCGATGTAGGGAACTGGAGAAGGTATTAGTGGAAATCTGAAAAGAAGGTGGAATAACAGGTACGCTTCGGTATTAAAAGAATTCATTCGAATCAGGATTTTATATTTACAGTATTCAAATAATTTCATCAGATGTGCAAGAAAGTCGGAAAAAATGAGACGATAGAGACAAAGAAAAAGTAACTGACTGATACTTGGTTTTACGGGGGAAACACTGGTTTCCCCCATCGCATTGAAGATTAATCATTTTGGAGGGCTTTTTATTCTACTTCGACAAGCATCTGGTCTACTTGTTCATTTTATAAACGTTTTTTCCCTACAGACCATGAAAGTAAGTCAAGATTTTAGGACTTCAGTTTTCTCGGTACTGTCTTACCTGAACTGAGTGTTTTTGCTTTGCATTCTTGTTGCAAGGGAGCCACCCAACACCGACGGGTGAGGAGTAAGTTCGCTATCAAACTTCCGTGTTCTATAACTGTTTCAAATTTGGGCATATCCAGACGAATTTGTTGATAAGCTATGCAAGTAAGGGGATTTATTGAATCTTTCGTCATACTTCTGTGCTGTGTAAATTTGACCACCTGGTTAACAAGGATAATTGCTATGTAGTACTCATCTGCTTTCTTCCTATGATTTGCCCAATATCAAAAACAGGTCACAAAAAGTGTTCGAAGAAGCCGTAAAATAGGTTGAGAATCTCTGTCTGCAAGGTAATAATTGATTTCCGTAACTGATTTTCATAAAAACTATTGAACACTGAATCAGGAGAACACTCATAACATAGCATGCGATGATTTTTCCACTCTGGCTGGCTGGCTTATTTGAAATATATCCAGTTTTTATACTATTATCTTGAAATCTCAGAGTTTAAGGAGTACGGCCAGTTGAAAACTGCCCAAAGAAATTAGTTAGGTTTCTTCTGTCAGCTGGTAGAACCCCTTAACAGAACGCACTAGTGAATCAAATAACATGCATAAAATTTAAATCAAATGAGGCGGACAGTTTCCTGCTGATGGGAAACTTCAATATTGTCCGAAATATGAGGACTCGATCATCAAAAGCATTCGTCTTATTCTCCAATCCGTGGGAGCATACTTTCGATATAACTTGAATTTCTGATCAGAAATATTTCGACAGAACAGCTATTCCGAATCAGCTGTTAAAAGATATTTTCCATTAACACTTAAGCAGTTCGTATACAGACTGCGTTGGATTCCACTGCAGAAAACATTCCGTTTTCGCCATAAGGCTTGGAATTCTTACATAAAACTGAAAATTTGTTTGTGGCCTTGTTTTAACTACTAGTTGGAAAATGGCCTGGATGAATCAGAATTAAAATAAACACGGGAAAACAAGGAAAATAAAATAAAGTTTTTGACTTGAATAGAAGGAAGCAAAATCGGGCTTGCAAATTAGAATTCCGGGCTTATCAGTCCCAAAACCGTCCTGCAAAATTATCGTGGAAAGTACTGTGCCTTCAGTACTGCACTGCTGTGAACTGATGAGGAAATTCACTAAGGAACTTCCAAAGTACCAGTTTCATTCGCAAGACCACAGGCTACTCACAAATTCTGTAGCAAGTAGTATCGACGCTTACCAGTTTATTAAATGAAAACGCGTGAAAGTACTTTTAGGTCAGTTCGTCTTCGTCGAACGGATTATTGGTACTTACGCGTCATTTTTCTCGAATTTCTACTGTGACGTTGTCCATCAAGGAAGTTGATTGTTCTGTGTCTGACAAGTTGTTCACTTCTATGGCAAAGGAAAACTGAACGTGGTATTGTATTCTGTTCATATGGAACAGGTCAACCACGCCCTGCCTCTCTAAATAAATAACGTTGAGGTGCTTGCTATGAGTAGTGTCTACAGATGAATGAAAGAAAAGTAACGAAAGCACACAACCAGTTTGACCTTTATTCTCGTCCATTGTTTACGCGTATCCGCTACTCCTCCGCACAGTCATCATTATGCTTGCACACTCCGGACATATGTGTTCACGATAACCACGAAATCAGTCGTGTGTTTCCGAGAAACTTTTTCTGTCCATTTATAGTTACTACTCACCTCAAATACTTCAACTCGGGATGACAATGTTGTCGCTCCCTAGGTTAGCTGCGACTAACCCAAGTGGAGTTAATACTAAGTCGTAGTGGTAGTTCCTCAGAAGGATATTCTGAGGACAGAATCCGCTGACTTTCCTGATACACAGATTCGACGCTTGTGAACTGCTGATGTGTGTTTATGCAAAGGGCCAATTGTTTTATGTCGATATTCACATTTTTACCACTCCAGCCATTCTTGATTCTTGTTTCATTTCCTTTCTTTTCGTGTTCAATTCCAATAGGTTTCACACGCTATGCCGGTTGTCAGCTACAACTTAAGCATTTCACGATGCTAATACTCGTTGCGTTCTGTGGTGCAAAACATCCCTTCGTCTAAAGACCTCAATACACAAATGTCTTCCACAATTTCTGATTTGTACTGCAAAATGTATTGAATGTTGTGTTGTGCCTACTTTTGTTTCTTATCTACTAGTTACTTGTGCTGGCATCATATACTTGCTTGCTGCTGAATGAGCATGCTTGATAACTAACCTCTCTTCTCATTACCTTCTTACTGGTCAATGTTGAATGTTTCACATGAGTATGAAAACAATGTTCATTTAGCATGGTCCTGCAGAATGGGTCAAGCAATCACAGTGTTCATTTAAGGTGTACTAAATGGCACGACCATGTGTCACGGTAGATCTCAGCTACGCAATCACGGACATTCTCAACCGAATTTTGCTAATCCTGTATTTATGAAGAGCCATATCAATGTGAATCGTTAGTCCAGGTAACTCAATTAGTACAACTGTCACTGTCTTGGAACTGCCCTTTATGGAAAAACTAAATGTGAGAGCCAGTAAATCACGAACTGAGTATTTCTTCGAGTGATTCGAACTGTGGTACAGTATGAGGAAGCAAGTGAATGAAGAGCACCTGACGGCTCTTATCCTGACCACGGTCATCCGTTAGTTGTATTCCCCCTTGGAATACTTCTCCTTCTCAAGAACCAAAGTACCAGCTCCATTTCGAGAATTGAGGACTGATACTGGACCACTTAGCTTCGGTCAGCTCCCTGGCGACTGGGAATGCAAAACTGCATTTGTTTGCTCTTGATTCGAGCATAAGGTTTCGTGCTTTCACTCCTACCCTGAAGATGCAGGCCAAAAATACATTAGCAAAAAATTCACATCTTCGACACGAAGTGATCCAGGAAACACAAACACCGGAATGGAGAGGGGGTGCCACTGAATCTTTGTTTTCCTTGTGGCGAATCCCATCTCTCATGCGTGTGTCACCTTCGTAATGCCTTTTGCTACCTAGGGTATCCGCAAGTGTTTCACCAATTTATTTGCAAGACTTCGAACACGATTCCCGATAATTCAAAGGAGGATGCGGATTCTGCATACGCGTCGAAACTGTTGAGCATTTTCCAACTACCTATCTCATAGTTTTGTTCAATCTCAATACCATCAGGAGTGCTAATGCATCTTGGGCACCGAAAGCTGTGAATCTATCATTACCGAGGCAGTATTCGATGTCGTACGGATAAGCGTAACGCCGCGACCCGCTGACGAACGCCTTCTTGATTTCATTAGCCACGGCCTTGTCCTTTTCTGCGGAACCATACCCAAGACGTAGTTGGGATGTGAATTAACATTTGGGCTTAAGGCGTGAAAGGTGGACACAACAACAGCGGCGAATTTTTCATCTGAACACGGACAAAATCAACCATACGTAACAACACTGCTTACTTGCATTCTCAATATCCTGTTCTCAAGGTGATATTATTTCGATCGGGAATGCAATCATCTTGTTAATATTTCCCTATTAGTCTCATTACTTTCATTCCGTGTAAAGCTATCACGTCCAATATCATTCTGTGATTGACCATTATTGTTCTTTAAGCAGTCGATTACTTGTTTATTCAGTGAGTAGCAAGTAAACTCTGCCACACTTGTATGACTTGTAATATCAGTTGATGGTCCATTGATCCCGGAATTGACAGCACTGCGTGCTGTGCTGTTTTCAACTCTAATTTTTCTGTCATCCATAAGTTTGTTCGTTTGGAATGGATTATTTTGTTCACATATTATACAAGTTGCTAAAATATCTACGGGAATGGATCTCCCGATCCATTACTTTCGTATTTACCGATATCGGACATATCACATGGACATAAAATCCATTCTGTAAACGTGGTCCCACAGAAGGAATTGGGTAATTTGGTTTAAGTACCTGGTGTCTATTTTAGAAACAAAACAGCACAACTGTGTGTCGCGATGCATTCCAGTTTTCCATTGGCAGAATTTTGAAACGGAGATCTGCCTCACTCGTATTTACATGCTCACCGTGTTGCAAATGCATTATGACAAGTGAAGAACGGTAAAAAAATAGCAGATTCGTTTGGTTCTCTGTGGAAAAGGATTTTTGTAATGGCGTGTAAAATTTAGTAAAAGAAAGTGAAATCGATAAATAAAATTTCCAGGAAATACAATTTATGGTGGGTGTAATGCAATCAAATTTAGCATTGGGGCCGAGACGGTAGAGTGGGTGCAATCCGTGAAAGGTGAGTGACTTACAAGAGTTCACAAAAAAATTTCGAAAAAATTGAAGACTTAATCGCATTCCCCGTGATGTATGTAAGTCGGAAATAATTAGTATTAGTATTTTTACGATTGTCTCCCCATCATCTACATTACCGTGCTCTACTCGCACCGTCTAGACAAAGCAGGGAAAAGCGACTCGGCGGCCAGGCCATCACTGGGCGCAGAGGTATGAGAAAGCTGGCATCGGCATTGGCTTCAGCTGGTGCATCCCGCCTCTTTGGTTGGGGCCTAAGGGACGAGGACTGTGGTTTGTCAGAGACGCTGACCGTCATATTCGAGAATAGAATTCAATGGCGCAAATGGTTTGTATTCTGTCTACGGAACTCTCATGCCCCGGAATCACAAAATGTCCTTCCGATAAACAAAATGACAGAAAATATCAAAACGTTTACCGTGAGAAGCAAAAAAATGGGCATTTTTCTCTCTCAACAATTGTCTCCTTTACTGTACTGTATTCCCCTTACCCTATTTTGTAATTTTCGTTGTCGCTTTGGCACACTGCTGGATCTCAAGCCCATGTGAATGCATATGTGATAACCGGAGTGCCCGAAATGAAATCCGAGGTCACTTCAAATGGCACGGAAATATAATTTTCGATGAGCATATAGATTAGGGCATTTTTATAGGCAGTAAAAGTACAGGATCGCAGGCCCACGAGCAGTCATCAACAGTTACTCGAATGTTGTTGGACGATAGAGTTCGATCGAATGTGTGAACTTTCACAATAGCTGAGCATACCGTGTGATCAAAGTCTGAAGTGGAATGAACCATATTCAAGTAATGTTGATTGCATGAAAATTAACTTAGTACTGTCGGTTATATATCGGATTAAATGAACTTTGTCTTGGACTTGATTATTAAAGCTGAACTGATCACAAATTTACTTATATATATATATATATATATATATATATATATATATATATATATATATATATATACATATATATTCCGAGTATTTATAACCTTCAAAATCCTCGTAATCCTCAAATTCAAATTTGCTCTGGTTTTAATCAGCCTGAAGTTGGCTCTCGCCTAATACGTTTTGGTTCCGCGGATTGAGTTCGTGACGACAGTTAGAAAGAAAAGTGTTGATGTTCACCGCGATATTCAGGGGAAGTCAGTTTTGCCGCTTTCTCTGTACTGTTTATTCAGAACTTAAGCTGACCAACAGCGAAATGCATCTTCGATTCCGCTCTTCAAATAATGTTTTCAATTATCTTCTAGCAGTTCGGTGACAAGCCCTACAAGTAAATGTTAGCTTAGTCTCCTTCGGACTCCACCTTTCACACATGAACCTCAAGTCATCCGACCAACCCTACACTCGGAAGCACCAGACTCGAGATTTGTTCATTTTAGAGCTCGGCACAGTTACCGTCCCCTCATTTGAAGCTGTCGGGGAGGACTGCATATGAACAAACTTAACTCGGTGATTCGGATCAGCCCACCTTACTCCCGGCAAGGTGGCGAAGTGGTAGTGTGCACTCCTTCTAGGTGAAAGGGCCCCTGTTCAAACCCCGGGTGCGGTGGAGGATATGCACCACAGATGAGCTCTGAGAGAAAAACCCGAGTCCGATGCTTCGGAGTGTACAATAGGTCGGTTGACCTGAGGTTTGTGGATTCTCAAGGACAGTCAGCCATCAGTCCCACATATTACTTGCAAGCAATTGCGATATATATATATATATATATATATATATATAATTTCTGTTTCAGTATTAGAAACTCGACCAGTTTAATGAAAGCTATCCGTTGCACCTAATCCGATGTTGATCCAAGCTCATGTATAAACGGTACGACTGAAGTTGTGAAAGTAAACATTGCGCACAAAACTATGCATGGGAACCAACAGTCAGATCACAGAGCTTACAGCACATAACACCATTGTGACTGATGTAAGGACATTTTACGGAGGGTGCTCTAGAACGATAATTTGTCTTGCACCAAAAATTCAGTTAGTTTTGCAAATATTCATGCTCGCTTGTTGACCTCTGCATTTCCGGCATTCCTTCAGATTCACTCATCTTTTACAATACGCAAACAATGCTGTCAAAACCGGCACATGACTGACTCATTTTTGTATCCTAAGCTTTCGACTTTCATGCATTCAATATCAAATACGCAGCATCATATAAGAAGTGGTTTCTTTCTGTCCAGTGAGCGAATTTTAATCTGGGTAGCAGAACAACACTTTTGTAGTAACAAAGCCGTGCTGGTTCTTTTGAATGGAACGCCTTTGTTATACCAAGGCCCGTACGGAAAACTCATCCATCACAAGAATTGATCTCTAGGTGAGCAGTAAGCCTTGACCGTTCAGAGTCGGGGACGGAATGGTGCTATATCATGCAGTGTATATGTTCAGTAAACCACTGAGAATCTGCCTGGATAACCTAGTGGTTGGATGTTCGGTTCCCATTTTTTATCCTAGGGTTCGAACCCCGTTAAGGGCTCGGTGGAAGTGCTTTCCGGATGATTCGTAACAAGGAAGAAACGGATATTCGGAGCTTCACTGGTGAGTTGATGAATCATATAAAAAGTGGTCATTTACTTGTATGCGTTTCATATTCAGTAGCACAGTGCTGTCGAAAATGATGGCAGTCAGTCGACATTTCGGTTATCATGGGTAATCTTTCTAAAGACCACTTTACAGTCGAATGATCTTGGTATTTCAATTTACGTACAGAAATCCTGTCATTTGACTCCAGTGTTATCGTAATCAGTATGGTCGTTTTCGGCTTTAAGGTGGGCCGCGGCTGCCGATTCGCAAGCTAATTTCGTTAAGAAGTCCCGGATCTGTATTTCTTTTTGTGCTCCAAAAGCCTGACTTCCAACTTCTTTTACGTTTCTCCGGCTCATATACCACGACGGTCCTTGCAATTATTCTTGTAAATGCAATCGCATAGGTTTTGTTTCCGTGGAGAACCCGTGGTCCCAATAAGTTGAGTTTACAACGCGTCTACCTGAATCAGTCTTAAGGATGAGTACCCGCGATGATCGGAAAGTCGATTGGTCAACTCCAATTCAGACAAAGCTGTGTTACCAAATATCGTTTTTCGATGCATTCCAAACCGACTCCTGCTCCGATACATTACAAAGACACAGTTTTAAAGATGCGGTGTGTGTGTTGAACTTGTGTCACCATTGAGTAATTGACTTGTTTTGAGTAAAGCTATACAATCACCTCGGAAATCAGCGTAGTGCTGATTGGAAATAGTTTCCACAATCCTGTACTTATTACCGAGCTCCAGCTTGGTCAAGTTTTCAGCACTCTGAAAATGAATTCGCTTGGTCCAAGTAGATGAAAATGCATGCATACAGCCAGTGAAGATCTCATCCTGACAAATAATGAGCATTGGGAGAAACTGCACTATTCTGGGATATGGAAAATTTGAATTCAATAAAAGAGTAGTCACCAAGTAGGCCGTTCAATCCTTCATTAGATAAAGCAGTTACTCCACACTGACTTTGTCACAGTATATGGTAACAATAGTAGCATGATCTTCTGTGATGAACTAATAAGTGATCTCTGACAGTGCTAACTGCGGAACTGCAACTGGATGAGCCCGTAACTATTATATTCTTTATTCTTTGTTATTTTATTTGCCTCCTTTACTTCAAAATAGTAGCACAGCACTTCAGGAAGGCGGCCACCTCCAGTTAAAGGCTGTCAATTTGGGAAGTGACCGACAGAAGCTCTAGGATTTGAACTTGGAAGAGGCATCAGAAGCCCACCTTGATGACCTTTTGACTACTACCGGTAAAAGGATGGGAGAATTTTTTCCACACCGCGTGATAAAGGGTCACATCGTGTTGTCGTTATTCAGCGACATTCGAAAGCAACATAGTTTTCTCTTGTGTTACGCAAAATTGTCAAGTTTGTCATTCATTTCAATATAAAGGTTGCGTCGCGAGAACTCCTTTTACTTCGATCCATTATGAGAAGTAGAAGAAATTGGAACAATATCCTCTTCTGAATAGGGTATTTTAGGATTTGGAGGTCAAAGTGCATAATAGTCATTCAAGTATATCGGACTGAACATTCTCAAACTGTATATTTCAGTATACATGCAAAACATGGGTGCCGGATGTGTAGTGGCTCTTTTTTATCAGGTTTTAGACTGAAGAGAACAGATTGGCACACGGAAATGTGACAACCTTTCACGCTGGAATACCTGCGTCATACTGATGATGCCCTTAGTGAATAACGAGCTGTCAGAGCACCAGACATGATGTATCAGCAAACGAGCAGAGTAAACGAAACTGAATAAAATATTTTCCCACAAGATTTATACCATTTCGGAATCGTGCTCAGGTCCTGCTAATTCAACAATTTCTTCTCTTGCTTGAGTCGCAAGCAAGATACGATGTGTGATATCACAGAGGTATGCTCAAGGCTTGTCCCTCCACGCTAGCAGTGATTAGTTTTCGACGATGAACAATTACTTTTCCGGCAGTTCGGTTTGCATTGAGTCAAAACCTAGCCTCCTTAGTTCAGTCCGTTAAAGTGATCGCTTTAGCACTTAAATCCGCTGGACTCTAACCGATTTCTGATAATAATCAGAAGGTATGGCCGGTATCGAAAAACATGCTAAATATTTCTGCCCTGATTACCGCCTGGTAAATAGGGGTATGTATCGTGTGTTGTTTAGTTAACTCATTTCTAGCCCGATAGCACGACCCCACTCATAAAAATGAGTCAATCCACTTGCGCCAGGCGCACGTGGGCTCAAGCCTGGAAACTAATCCAGGATATTGAAAAAGTTATAATGATTGTATAGGGATTGTAAAGTTACTTCAAGATATCTTCCCGTTCACCAGAGTTAAGTTTTCAAAAACAATTAGTTTAAGCTTGACTTCACGGTGAAACCCACATGTTAAGCTCGTTAATCAGAACCTCACGAAAGATCTGTTGACCATTTGGTATTCGATCTACGGTACACACTAAACCAGAATTTCTCGCGATCGCTAGACTTGGGGTGAACGGAATGATGTTCAGTTTAGGCAGTCACGTGCAAAGTCAGACGGTCTCGCGCGTACACACACATGGTTACACACACCTCGGACCAATGATCCATATCCCACGCACACGAGGACGCGCACTCACACACGCATACAGGCTTCACGATGATCAAGCTCCATCTCTGACCCCAGTGACCAATCATACATTCTCACGTGTCCTATGACCTTGCGTGGTCTGATCCAGCTGTATCCTTGGCTTGCGTTTTCACTGGCATGTGACCGTGATTCGCGTACTTGCCTGCTTGTGTCTATCGAAACTATACCATAAACCAGCAGTACCTCTCGCCCTAATTCAATCAGTTTTATTAGTGAGAAGTATTTTCTCCTGTGATAAAAAATTGCACCAATAGCTAATCGGGCTTGTCTCATTCGCCTCAAACATATTTCTATGGGCATGTCTTCACTATCCACTAGGTTTAAGTGTATTGGCATATGAAGCCATTCCCATAATCTCTGATTTAAGCGTTGGTAGCTATGTTAGACATTTACCGCTCTTCAACTCATTGAGTTTACATTCTTATCATGCCTTTACAAACGGTGAACGTGCAATCTCCACGGTAGAGTGCGGTATCCAACCCACATCCGGCGACTTTGCTAGCCTCCCTGTTAGCCCCGTTAGTCACCGGTGAGGTGCACAGGTGTTGCGTCGTTTCTGTTTTCGTCGCTAATGTTGTTGTTGCTGTTGGCGTTGTTGCTGCTGTTGTTTAGTGGTCGTCGTTCTCTATCGCGTTACACAGACCCAAGTTGTCCTACTCCCCGCACCTCAGCTCTTCGATCGTCCATCCTAATCTACTATGCAAGGTACCCCAGTGACCCACCAACTTCAAAAGCCATGTTCGAGATCGTTTTTATCATTTCCGTGGTCAAGTTGCTTGCTTTTAGTGTTTGTTTGCACTCTTCTCATTAGTTCCTTTACCAAAATAATGTAGGTAGGGGGAAATGAATGGAACTGAATATCCATCCGGTTGGTTGAATAAAGCCATGTTTTAACTTAAACCAAATTTTTACATTCCACAAATTGCAATCCACAATCATTCGAAGAAGCAGTGAAAAAAATGAGTTCTGGTTGGCTGTGTACGAATAGATTCAAGAATTTTGGGTACAGTTGAACCCGGTAACACTTACGTCCTTAAGCGGTAGGAGCAAATGCGATTGTTCAATGTACTTGGTGCCTGTTATAACGGCTGTAACTGAATCACTGCCTCACCAATGGAAACGGTTGAAATCCATTCGGTGGGCAACCGCCACAACTGGCAATTTGTTAAGCGTACGAAACAGTCAAATTGTGCAATTCCAAGTTAGTCTTTTCACTAATCTCTCGCGATGATTTCGCATATTGGAAACAGTAATGGTCTGGGTAGTAGAAATGTCTGGCCACCGTGCACTTGCACAATAGTTGGAAGCTAGGGAATCGATGCCCTAGCCCTTCCATTTTGAAGTATCTAGGTTGGCTTTTAAGCAACAAATGACCTAACTACGAAGTATGTCCGTTAGGAATGATAAGTCCCAAACTGAGTCAGTGATCTAATGTTCGTCTTTGTTAATTTTGGATATTGACATTCAAGGTTTAGTTCTTGCCACTTACGTAACCTTCTCATTCAACAGCCTTTAATTTCAATTCTTATTCTGAGACTGAAGCAGCCATTCCTAGTAAGCTTGGATGCCTCTAGAAAGTTTGTCTGTACCGTGATGGTGCGGCGCTAAAGTTTCGTTTGACGCTTTACTGAGTGAACCATCCATGAATACTCTGTGCCGATTTACCCAATATCTTTTCGCACTGTTGTTCTGGATTGCTCACCTAGCTGTAGGTCATTTGTCTTTATGTATTTATACACATGGTTTTATGTAGAATCACGAAATTATGGTCCAAATGGAATTTGTTCTGGTCCCCGTAGCCCTGTACAGCTCATATCGCACGTAGAGCTAGTGAGACTAATTTCTACTAGATCGACATCTTGAGGAATCGGCAGAGATTCTACAAATACCATATCTCATTGCAAGTGACTCATCTTCACATGATTAAGCGTCTCATCCAAGCCGCGTTGTCATTGTGTTAGACCGTAGATTTGTGATACCAAGGTGTAAATACTTAAACAATAAACTTTAGTAGACAAGAGTGTTGACTTAATTGAATGAGTAAAAATCGGCCCTAATTATGCGTGGATTAAGTATAAGGCTGTCAAATTACGCATCAGTTACGCCCTTATCGAATGCAGTTCCCAATCAATGCAATCACGGTAGCGAGCACAGGCTCAAAAATCAGGAGCCAAAAAGACTGTATGGGCATCTCGGTATATTTTCTCCCCCCCCCCCTCCCCATTCCAGCGACTTAGGTCACATTCGTGAAAGTCATAACTAAAGGACAGTGGTGTCGCTGATCCTATGATCGACAGGATTTCCCCCTTCCTCCCCCAAAAAAAAGAAAAATTGGGAATTTGGCTACTGGCAATCATTACAATAGTAAAAACTGACATTTGACTGGTTACGAGAGGACCGGGATTATTGGGCAAACTGCAAATAAAGGATCGCGAATCTATTCCCATTCTCGTTAGCCTTCGTAGTATTCCCTAATTCCAATAAACACGGTGCTAATTAGATGACCAATATGATGGTGTGATAGTATAAGGATGCATGCTGAACAGCTAACGCGCAGGAATTCAAAGTAATTTGACAGCATCACAGGTTAAAATATCCAGCCAACGGGAAAAAACGTAGTTACAACAGTTTTCCGTTATCGGTGTGAGATCAGTAGAGTTTTTGATTTCGCTAACACTAGCTGCATAAGCAGACTGTGCTGTAGGGAACAATTAGTAAACCATGAGTTCAAAAATGTTTGAAAGGGGACACTGAAATGTAAATGTGCAAACAAGTACTGATTCCGATACGCCGATCAGATGCCCTTGAGGTTTGCACTAATCAAAGTGTACAGTACAGGAACTGGAGTTCTTAAGTAAAGAACCCATACTGGATCCGTAAAATGAAATTAGGTCAACGGATCACTGAACTCAAGGCATTAAATCTCACCTATCCAAACAGAAACAGCCTTTGATTAGCACCGACAGAAAACGCACAGGACAAGGGTCTTGTTTTCGGAATTTGTAGAACGTAGTACGCAACAGATCCGTTTATCATCACATCAGTAAACAAGCCCGTAAGTGAGCAAGCAAGCAAACAAGTGAATCATCTATTGACAAACCCAAACATGATAATACGCCAAGAGGATGGAAGCAGAGAATCAATGTCAATCTCACGCGCATCTAGCTGCATGTGACTGGTAGAGTGGAACAAAGCAGAGCGTGGGTAGACAGGCATCGCGCACGCGAGTGCAGCGCTAACGAGGCCGGAATGAACCACGGGTGAATGCCAATGACACGGGTTAGCCACACAACAAAGAGCACGAGTTTTCTCGCCCAAGTCCTTCCCAAATTTCTGAATATGTAGCATAGATCATCAGCCATTTGCGTCACGGTTCGGTCAGTGCTGACCAGCTCTATGTTAGTTGTTGTTTGAATGGTGTTCTACAACTGCTCATTGGGTGGTAATGCAGTGTCAGAAGTGTTTAGTATTATCAGGTGTTTTGAACATGGTCCCAATAAGGGTAATCCAATCACAGACTTTTATAGGTTTATTGAATGTACTAGATGCACTTGAAAATAGCCATGGAGTAAGTGATTTCTTTGACTGGGGCGGCTACTTTGACAAATATCCACAAGCAAGGAGGGCGTATCAGGTTAAACCCAAGATCTACAAGAATAACGTATGAGTCCATGGCAGAACCAAAGGTATTTCTGCTGGTTTCGGTAGGATGACGATAACTGAGCCTATCAGATCACAAACTTTTCATTGCCAACAAAGGTGAAACCATTCGTCAGCAGTTATTTACAGGATTCTTGCAGTTAGATTTAACCTTTACATCTCAAAAGGACTCAGGCAATAACAGAGTTAGGGAAATTTAACCTTTTGACCTTTTACTTGTAAAATCCTTGACCCTTGATTTTTATGCCTTCACGTTGGTTGAAAGACGCATGTTACAGAAATCGAATTGCACAGATGAGACCGACTTCTCAAAATTTCCAGCTGTTTTAGGAATGGATGGTTCATAATACGTGAACAGTTAGGACTCTAGAATGCGACGCAAACTGCTAACTGAAGGAAACAGTGGAGGTTGGCAGAACAGCAACAAGTGAACCTAAACGGAGAAACTAACCAGGATTTGAGCTTCCCTCTCTTCCTCATGCACACACGCGCACACAGTTTCTTCGATGTCCATAGCATTTCTCGTCAACAAAATATGTGATCTACACTTTCTTATCTGTGAAAAATTCGCTATGAAGATCCTTTTGGACCTAAAAGATCCTCCTTGCCATGCTCTGCTTTTGCCGTTTACACCCTTCTACACATTCTGAATTCCAGTTCATCCCGTCCGGCATAAATTTTCATCGCAACTCTACGGTGCCTTATTTGATAAGAGTTCTTGTGGGCAAAATAACTGTTGCGGAGGAACTTCGCGTTCGCGTCAGTGGTTGGACGTTATTCTAATTTGTCCGATTTTCTACCCCTTTTTTGTAATGTTTCCAACTTGACACTTATCGTCTCCGCTCCTTTTTACGGCGGAGTTGTGAGTCATTAATTTACTGAAGTCTTCAATACAATACAGTACAATGCCGTATAATAGTCTAGGGATATGAGATCACTTTCCGGTTCATCTCTAAACTTGGCCTGTTGGGACCTAACGAGGTTCGCCATTCCATACCTCAGCATCTGCTTACGGGCTATACCTAGTAGAATAATGAACGTTCGAGGCCACTGGACATGCTCTTTCAAGTGAACTCATACGCAAGCAAGTACTAGTTTGAAATTACTACAACGTTGGGTTTGGCGAGTTCTCATCATACTGGCCGAGTCTTATTCGGATCAGTCAGCAGTAATACTAATGATTTTAGCTGGTTTCGAGTGGGGAGGTCTCCGTCTCATGCTTAGAAGACAACACTGTTCGTCTGCCAATGTGACTCAAACACTGATAGGAGGAGCAGTAATCCTGACGTTAGTGAGCCGTTTTTGCGTCATATTTTGATAAACTTTGAAATTACGCATCGCATCACCGCGCATTTCGCTCACGAATCGTACTCCGTTGCTCTTGGGATTATCAAATCAACACAAGTAAGGATTAATCAGTTGGGTTTGTTCATCCCCAACTGCATCATGGCTTCAACAAGTAAGAACCGTCTATTCCTGAGTCAAGTAACCAAGCGCCCATTTTCACTGGGGTGAATTAAACAGATAGAAACATTCAAACCAAATTCAAGGAAACAGTTTTTTCAAAAGTACTAGTCAGTGTTTAAGTTCTTCGGAATAAATTTATATATCTATTGCTTTTTACAAACTAAGTATGCCAAATGATGGTGGTTTCATGAGTAAAGAGTAATTCATCCTCTGGGCCTAAACAGTCAGCCATGGGTTCAATGATATCTTAAAAGTTTACCGTCAGTTTATGTGACAACGGCTTCACTGGGGTATGTTTTTTTCTAGAACTAGCTTCATTCTCATTCCCATTATAATATCTAATCTTTATGTAAAGATGATGTAGCTCGATTAAAGAGACGATGCAACTTTTCAAATACTATTATATGAACATTTTCGCAAGAACAATTGCTATAAGGTCCCAGGATGCTGTCCTACCGTCGTGCAAGTTTATTACTGCGTATAAGTTGTTACTTTGATTGTAAGAAACGGTTTTAATGGTAAAGGATAAGAATGGCAGATATTAAATGGCCTTTCTGGTCAGAATTCCTCTACGAAAAGAACGGAAAACTGGGAAGTGCAAGTCTTAGAAAACTCTACTGCTACTGTTACTACTACTACTACTACTACTACTAATAATAATAATAATAACAATAATAATAATAATAATAATGATAATAATAACATTAACACTGATACTAATGCTACTATCACCACTTCTACTACTATTACTTTTATTGTGACTTCTTTCTGCTGACAGTCTACCTCCCTGAATACAATAGCACTCAGCAAGTAACTGCGTGCGCGATGCCGTTGGTATTTCTTGTTTGGGGGACTACTGTACGCAACGAAAAGCTTTCAGCAGAAGCGAAGTCGATCGAGGCCTCCTCCAGGGATATTTGCCAATTGGTAACATGTACGGAAACATACCACTTCACTTCTCAACACGCGATAGGATATTGGAGCTCTGATAAAGCAGTTCGGGGGAGTGAAAAATGAATGGTTCCGAATACCTAACATTCTAGAACTGTGGCTGCACAAAAATGACTGTCAAATGCAGTGTGCTCAGTTACAGACTGTTTGAAGTTAAGCTGACAGTCACATCTACTGTTCCCAAACCTACTATTATTCCTCATGATGTAAGCTCAAAAGGTGGTTTCAGTCAACCCGAGTCAGGCGAGCAAAATAAATATTCGGAAACATCATGAAGAAAGTAAGCCAAACTGATAAGTGATTGACTATTGACTGGCTAAAACGTATCCAAAAATTGACCACTGGGTGATAGAAAACTGATTACAATAAAACGCGTTTTGGTTAGGCAGTGGTCCGTAGGTGAAACTGTGTTGAAGAAAACCCTTTTCTTAATTGACTACTGTTTACCCATCTGACCACAACTGGTCACTGTTTCCAGTCAGCTGACCCCTGTGTTGCTTCGTTATGGCTATTCAGCCGTGCGTGACTTAACCTGACCTGATTTTCGTAGAGTTCAGAATGTGACGAGGGTGAGTTGTTTGCCATACATTTCACGAGATAGCTTGATATTCCGTCATAACAGTTGAAAAATACGGCGACTGTCGCCCTTGAACTAATGCATATTAGACTGATTGTCAAAGGTTTACTTTCTAAATGTTGAGCTAAAGACCGAGCTTATGGGGGACATTAGCTCGAGGACAAAGCACCAGCGGTGTCTAGTGCTCATGTGAACCTTGTACCGTTCTAGAAGTTCGTTTTCGTGAACTGAGCCTCAGGAATACCAATTTAGATAAGCCACTTGTTCACGGCTAACGCGACAAGAGTCGCTGTGATATGAACAGTCAGTATAACCGACGATGGACTACTTCGTTCAAATTAAGCAGTACATGGGAGCCAGAAGTCACGTAAACTTATACAAACTGGCAGAGTAGATAAATGCAAAGGTCAGACACTCGAGCAAATTACAGAGAATGAGAACGAATCTGATGAAAAGCTGTCATCCTTGGAGGTTTGGCCATAGATACAACACCCCACTGACAACAAAATCAGTGGATCAATTTGCACCGAAATCAAGATATACCGACAGCCAGTGTTCAAAGGAGATCAGATTGCCTACCTGAAATTATGTTGAATGAATTCGCGTAGAGCCAACATGTTGTACAGCGCAACTCACTTATCTTCGTTTACAATAACATTATAATTCTACTGTATTTGTTGTTTATTATGCAGAAGCTTTACAATATGTCAAGAAGCCGTTACAGTAGATCAAAAACTACTAAACGGGGACGTGACGAGTAGAGTCAGGGTTCAAACCCGGAACCCTAAGGTTTACAGCTCATCATTATATCATTTTGATCACTCACTGGACCGAATGGACTGAGACAAAACTGATCCCTTTCTTGGCCCCAGGTCTGTTTACCACCTGCGACTGAACTTGCGGATCACAGCACGTAGGAATAGCAGATCGTCAGCTGTCCATCCGAACGAGCAAACACATGCCGAAAAATCACGTTCCCTAGGATACTTGATTACCTGTGAGTTCCATCACAGATCCCTCTACCGATATTTTGATCGAACTCACCAAAGTAAAGCTTTCCGTTTCGTTATTCGAGTCCGGAACCTGGGATTTTTGATTTTGTATTTATACGGGGAAGTATACAAGCAGAGTATAGATATTTCGGTAATTAGGTGCAGAAATAAAACAAGATAAATTGACAACGTACCATAAATGGCAAAATATTTCGGTGAGAATCTACGGGTAAGTTCTAACTGGAGTGTTTCAATAGGTGAGTGAAGAAAAATTAAGTTGATTTTTTAGATTTTGTATTCAACTCAGCTTTTATCTTCTGCACAGGTTAGAGTACAGGTGAGCTTTTGAGCAAATTTACTCTAGAGGAACGGTGCTTGTATACAAAACAGGTGCCTGAACGGGAGCGAAAGAAACGATAAGATTGTGTGTACCGAATTAGTAGAGTCCTGGGATATCTTGTGGGTTAGGATTAAACAAAAGTCAAGTTGCTGTTCAAAAATCTCAGTCTAAAGAACGTTAGTGGGGATAGATGTAGAGCTACTTACTTCGGGGAAAATATCGGAGAACTATGAATCAGGATAGGAAGAAAACATTGGAATTCGAACTTGGAAATTACTGATCACAGTGTCGGAAAATGTCTAAGTTTTCGAATTTGAAATGATAGACCTCACAGTTTTCCAATAAAGTATGGAACGTCGGTTGTCTGTTGTAGATTGTTATACAAGTTAGCTCGCAAGTTCGGAAAGGGGGGTGGAAATTGCTGAAAACATGTTCAAGTCAGTTGGACAGGATTAGTTTTAAAGCACATTGGGTAGACAAATGGTTTATTTCAGATGAGTTTCGCCAGAGTTATCATCCGCTGGAGTCGCTTTATATAGCAAAATTCAACTGGTTTTTGGATTCAAAGGGTGTGAGTGACACAAATCCTTCTGCTATAGAAACGGTCAGGCAGGCTTCTCGTCCCTTGCCATTTTCTTGTTTAGTCCAATTAGTAAAAGCTGTACACCACCAATACATCACCTATATTGTGGTTGTTACAAGATTCTCCACAAATTTCAAGCTCCAGTTTCAGACTATCTATCTTCTTTATGTCTTCCGTAGTGAGTTTCCAAGTTCTAACCGAGCCCCGCATTGTTCATTGATTAGAATGAAATATATCATTGTGTGTGCGTTGACAGCTGACTGAAAGCACACGAAACTGTTGGCTGAAGTCAGTTCTGTTCACAATCCGGTTCTTAAAGTATTGAAATAGAAAAAGTTGCCTATCCCGTAAATGACCAATAAACTAATGACTTCAGATTATAAGGTACTTATTTACACCCGGATTTCACCTCTCGTTTTTGATTGGTGCAGCCAATCGAAAACAGCCTCTTAATAAATGCACTCACTAGGTGGTGTACCCCAAATGTGTATCTGCTTCTTCGAGACAATGAAAATGAGAAGCACTATTTCGGTAATTCTTATTACGTTTGTACTCTCTGTTTCCGATGTTTCGTTAGACGCCATGTGCCACCGCTTACGAAGTGAACACGCACTTCTTTTGAGGTGTCCACAAGGTGGTGTCAAATTTATCCGGCAATCACATAAGAAACACCTGGACCTTTCACCTCAGAGTTCGTGCTCGAAAACGGACATGCGATGGTTTTGCTTGGAAATGCTTACATGTGTATCGGTTTCAGCAGTGAAAGGGGTAGGTTGCTGAATGTGTAGACCTTTGTAAAAGATAGCATACATAACTAATGATCAGCACAAATTAGCAATACGCGTGATGATTTCCTATACACAAGAGTATTTTTTCAGAATGAAAACCTCACTTGTTTCTTCGAAAGTGAACTGGTTGGTGTTGTTCCGGACCACAGTGCATTTATCTTAAGTCCAAATTGTTGCCGTAAGTTTTACCATGTTCAAGAACATTTTTCCGAATCCAATAAAGTATTGTGCTTTTACATTTTACCATAACTATGCACTTTACTTATTGAAGAAGGAGAATTAAAACAACATAAGAATAACAGTAAAGACAAATTTATTCCTCTTCACTCACTTGTTCTAATTTTGCTTATCTTCACGAATACAAGTTCATGAAACTGTCTCGATGAATCGGAATATATGTATGGTCCGGTGACGGATAACAAAGGCAACTCCGTGATTACAATGCAGATTTCTGATTTGGATAAATTATCCTGTCTGGAATTTTGATTACATCATTCATTCTCCCACATCGTTTTACTGTCTTTATCGATCGATTTTTTGATTTCTACTAATAACTTTTCCCTCCATCTTGTGTTGTAATTGTAAATAAAGATTCTGATTGTGCGAAAATTGGCTTTTTCCCTTCAAAACGAAGGGAGTAGCCTAACTAAAGGATCCTGTAAGGATGTATCATTAAATAGATGTCGCGAGATCGCACTATTTAAAAAAAAATGACTTAACTGACCTGGGAATTTAGTGAGTACTTATTTATGCTTAGTGCCTGAGAATCGAATACTCTGGGCCCCATAGACCGGGAAGCTTCATTGTCAACAAAATAAAGTGCGCATTGGCCATTAGTTGCTACTGAATGAAATCACCAACAATTGTAAGACATGTCATAGCTGTAACACAGCTTTATTCTGGCTGGAAATTATTTGCTGTGCAAATCCACCAAGCCCCCACGGGGATGTGAATATGGGGTAAACGATTTAGACTCTAATATCCGACCACCAGCCTATCAGAGCTGCCTCCCCATATTTTTTTTTAAACATCATCACTCCAAGACATAGTACCCTTCCTTCATTGAATTTCCAAGAGTAACAAGCCGATGATTGTACAGTGACCAACTCCTACGGTGCACAACTTTCCTGCAGGAAGGCTGAGGAATGATAAAGGCGCTGCTTTACAAACAGCAATGTTTTATGCGGTTCGGGAAGTGACAGAGGTTGTCAAGCTATCTAGAATTAGGTGGTAGAAAATAGGGGGAAATTAACAGCTTCTAACAACACCCCTAGATTCCTAATATAAACAATACATAGACTCAAGACAAAACCCCTAATTTAGAGAGTGATTTTATTGACCTGGAACTGCTAGCATCCCTTTATAGCTAAGCAGTTACTTTTCAAAGCTGCTCTGTTATAGTCGGGTACCGAAAAAACAAAAGAATTCAGGACTAAAACTCACCTTGGAACGGAACGATTTCTTACACCAAACCTGTAATAAAAACAATCTTTGATAAACAGCAAATCAACTGTGGCAATATACAGCAACCTCCGGGATTTTTTGTCCTGCATTTTGAGAACACCTATGGTGCTGGTGCCCGGTTTCAGTTAAAATAATTTTGACCATTTTCTCGGCCTGATTTGTCAAGTAAGTCGAATCTGCACGATCGTGGTAGGTTATCCTTGGAATTATGTTGCTAAATATATTATTCTAACTAACAACCATAATTACGATCTAACCCATATTTATTCGTGTTTGTTTTCAGCGAACAAGGTGCGGTTTGCTGGACGCGGTAATCTTCCATGGGTGAGGTTGCACGCGCGAAGTCTGCAAAGACAGAGTAAGAAATTCCGGTGAGCCGGAGTTCAGTAATTGCATAATCGAGCGTGGACACTTACACTGATAAAAGCGGGGATGTCTATTTATGCCTGAGGGCGTTACATACAGTGCTAACTTACTAGGATTTATCAGTATTTACTTCCACAAAACAAAGTATGACCACTAAATAAGCTAAACCATCTCGTAAACGGGCCTTATGAATGATGAATCGACTCATACACTTCATTTTGTACAGATTTTTTATGCTCACTAAGTTCATTCATTTTTCGTAACTATGAAAGGAACTGAATAACTAAAAGACCCAGGGGATGGAATATGAGTTTACACTCAGGTTGAGAAACGAGCCTCAAGTACTCCAAAAAAGGATCATGTATTATGCTCACGGGGTATGCACGGGGTAAACGACTTTACATATTTGGATCAGTTCAGAGACTTGCAGTTCCACCAAAAAAGCTTTCATAGACTAACTTGCCAATGAATTCAGCTGGAGAGCCTTGGTAGATACATTAGGAAATTTCAATCTAGGTGGTCAAATCACGCGATAATTCACTGTAGTCCATGCCTTGATGAGGTAATTTGAGGAAGTAAATAATATGATCCATTTTTAAAGTGCGAGTATCCCTCTGTAGACCTCATAAAACGGTCAGTGCGCTGGACGCGTACCATTAAGTGGTGTATTCGAATTACACGGAGATCGACTTCATGAACGGAGCAAACTCGGATGAAGATGGAGACTTGTTTTGAAAACCTTGCACTCAGCTAGGTAAAGATGTTTAGAAGTGGGTCCAGCACAAGATTTTCTTGAATAACTGTGAGTAAAAATTCTAGAAACTCTAACTTTGTCCGGCAGTGAGAGTGCTTTTCGATGTCTCAGGAGAATGTAAATGCAAGTAAGTGTTTATAAAATGAGCGAAAGTTTTGGGTGCACAAAATAAAAATTCCGAAATTCCAAAATATTCTTTGGCAAGTAACCACAGGTCGGCTAAAACTTAAGCTTCAGGTTCGGAGTAGCTAAGCTACCCCATGGTCTGAGTATGATCATCGTAGGTTGGGACAATCTGAGCACTATAACCATGAACAGCTTTTCTCTCACACAAATTCATGCCCAGAGTAGTAGCCTTCAAATGACTCAGTAAGATAAGGAGCAGTCGTCTCAGGCTCAGAGAAGGCTATTAACCCTGAACTTATCTCGAAAAGCACCCAAATAATGGCGCGTCTCAAACAACCTGGGCTGAGTAAGTCCTGCACACCTTTTCGTAGTGGAGGTGCTTTTTGCCAAAGTACGAGAACGAAGATGAAGGCCCGGCGCTCTCCACCGGGATTGACTGGTATTCAGTCTAGGGCAGATCTCTAAACCCGGATTCCAAACGAACCTCGGACAGCTTACGAAGCATACAGTACTGTACTTACTGGCATCTGTGGTCGAAGGGTGTACTGGGCATCCAGGATGTCTTAGCTCATTCAAAGAGCGTGTACTGAGCAATCAATCACCGGCCCCAAGTGTGTCACGGACTCCAAGGTCTGTCCCACAGCTATACGGGTTAAACTTTGGACAGCTAAGTGTTTTGGTTGTGGACCCCTAAGGAAACCACCTGTTTTGATCTGGACATGCTGTCAATGTTAAGCCTGTGAACGAACCATGGAATCCAACTCCATCCACTCCTTCCTTCCCGGTTGTATCCTGTTTTGCTTGGCACACAACCTCACATCAGACGGATGTAAAATATACCTTGTATATATATATATATATATATATATATATATATATATATATATATGTTTGGGTAGTAGGAAATTATAGCTTTACATGGTATGACTCATAAAGCAGTGTAAACGTTCAAACCACTGAAAACCATGGAAGCACTTTACAGCTGTTTCGTCTTTGTGCGTGTGTGTACGTACATCTGATATCGATCCACCACTGATCCCCAGAAAATAGATCTAACATTTAAGTTTTTCAACAACCAAGGTATCTAACGAATTTATTCTAAAGCAGAGTTTTCAGTTTTTCACAGGTTTGAACAGAAAGGGACGACCCTTCTCTTATGCTTACGAAAGCACTGCCAAAGTAATGCAGCAAAAAAGAGTCCCCCAGTTCTCTTTTATCGGAAAAAATATTTATTTCTCTAAATAAAATGTAAGCACCTGTCGGATGAGTGATTTGGGGCGATTCCGAACTTGTAACTTCAAATGGCAGAGTCAGCCTGAAATGATGGTTACAGTGTAGCTACCCTGCAGCATAACAAAGTTGGTGCACACCATACTGACCATATTTGTTTACCTTCAAATTTGGAAAAACACACATGGACATTGTCCAGGGCCATGGGAACAAGTCTTCCTGAAAACAGGTGTGCCTAGTTTTGGAAGTCTGGTCAGACTAAATTGTTTTGTATTTTCTAAAAATCACAAGAAATTAGGATGGAATGGTAAACAACTGACTCCAGTGTTTGTCGGTGTATTTGCCAACAAAAATACCTGTACTATAGATTTTAAATGCTTTAGATATTATATTGGTAAATAAAGCTTTGTTCCCATGGCAATAAATTTCCCCTTCGCTGAACAACCATTTCTTACACTTCAAGCGTGGTTAATTTATCGGTTGCAACTGCAAACAGAAAAAATGTATCAAACTACCATCTATGAATTGTTTCGTTGTTTGCTATTAGCTTCTGATAGGAAAACCATCAAGGAATTTCCGTACAGAGATCTATATATTCACAACTGGAGTAGAGCTGTTATCTGATTAGAGTTGCGATTCCCGCAGGGACTGTTTAACAGAAGAGCATTTTTTCACACTCCCGTGGGAACAAATGAGACCTTGGTCTATGAAATACCGACGAGATCGAGGAGCATGAAGAGGAGTCAATAGGAGAATACTTGGTCTGCATTATACCAGATAAGCGCCTATAGCAGTAAAAGCGGACCTATGCTTCCAGGAAATCTTTTCCACCCATCTCTATAGTAATTACTTGAAATATATATATATATATATATATATATATATATATATATATATATATGGATAACTTTTTCGCATCTTAGAATGAGTTAAGTTGATCCCACTCATTCTACCGTAAAATGTTGTGAACCAATATTTTCATAAACTCATATTGATATTGTACGGTAAAAAGTACATCATTAGAGTAGGCATATACAATAATTCATATATGTCTGGAAAATAAATTCCCCTCAGTGATTTGGCGAGGTATTTTCACCATCAACCGCCAAATGTATGATTAATCTGGAAATAATTTAAAAATAAGTAGTCTTTTAATTCCTCTTTATTTTTTCACAACAATACACGGACCATTCCAGGCTGTCCAAGGGACAAGTCGTCGGTGCTGTTAGGACTCAAACACGGAAAGTCAGGCTTTGTGTTCCCCTAATGATAACTGCTTGATCACTGTCTGCCTGCACTAGATCAGTTGACAGATTTTCAGTCCCCTGTAGTCATCCTTCGCGTGAACACCACACGCACATAACTGTTTATTTTCTCTTTTTAACAAAATCCCTCCCTCCCCCCCCCCCCACGCAGTATCAGATGGCAGCTATTTCTTTCCTACCACTTTTGTATTTGTATGACACATTTGGAAGCAACATGCTTACATTTCAATCAAGAGGACCCATACAAAACCGGGGTAAAATAAACAAAAAATGTACAACAATGGGCGCTAAAACTATGTAAGAGTGAAACGTAAAAGAAAATAGTAACCAAATTTATAAAGTAATTCCGTTTTACTCTTGTCTTTGTTGATCAGTACCCACGCCAGATAGGGCACAAGAGAGTTTTTGTACAGAATAATTCTGGAAGAAAAGTGTCGAAATTCAGATCCAGTGGATGAGATGGAACAACAAAGAGATAAGTCACAGTGTAATGGATGCGTCGGATCTTGTAGTATCTTATGGGCTTGGGTTACACAAGATTCAGTATGTTGTTCACTAGTTCAATCAAAAGAAAGTCAAAGTAGAGGGATGAAAAGCAACTAATAATTGTCAAGCAGTGGCGAAATGCTTTGAAGTCATGCTTCGAAAGACAGGGGAAAAATTACGGGAGATCAACATAACAAGACCGGAAGAACACAGTGAAGAATTAATGTGGAGACAGTCGTAGGTGGTGTACAAGAACTGCCTGATTTTTCTTATCTGAAGAGATAGGCCTCGCAGTTTACCGTCACAGTACTGAATATGAGATGTCCGTCATAAATTGATGTCTGGACTAACTCCGTGATACGTGACGGAAATAAATCTGGGTAGGGATTTGGAATTCAATGTAACACGATCAGTAGAGAAAAGTGAGCGAGAGTGACTGAAAACTTTCACGGCCTTCAGACGAGTTCACTTTCAGTCCCAAATGGGAAAATAAACATTCTGTTGGGGATTAAAAAAAAGTTTGACAAAGGACAACGTCATCAGCATATTTAAATATGTTGAATAGAGAAGATACCGGAAAATCACTAATATAAGTAGAAAATTGAAAATGAGATAGCACTGCACCCTGAAGTACACTGGAACTGTTAACAAGTGATTCTAAGGTGTTTCGCTCGAACTTAGTTTGCTGAACTCGATTCTGAGAGTAGTTCGATAGCCAGGAGAGAAGTCGTTTGGGACAGCCCGGAAGCCTCTGGAGAGGACGAGATCGGGGTATAGAATCAAAGGCTGAAAAAATAATGAAGGAGTAAGCCGCTAACAGATCGCTTGAAGTTGTTTCGAGATTTAGTGATGGAAAGGAACAAGCAGACTACAGCATCAAGGGTGGGCCTTTTGGGTTTACAAAAAAAACTGTAAAGGTTCAGATGGTGTACTGAGATGCATTTGAAGACGGGTGAAAACAGCCTTTTCGGTGGCTTCTACGGTGGCAGATGTGAGGAAAATTAGGGGGAACCGTTTACATCCAGCAGAGTTGGTGGAGCTGTTAGGAATTCGAATGATAGTAACTGGACATCACAGATAAGGAACTGAACATCTGGATAGAGACTGGTTTACCAAAGTAGTGATCGATGTAGCAAGTCAAGCAGCAGCACACTTGAAAATCGCTGGAGGAAGGTTATGAGGACCAGCAGCCCACAAAATGTTGAATTTGAGAAAAATTACGTAAATGTTTTTTTCAGTAAAGGGAGGGATGTATGAATGTATCACTGAGGTGGTTCGGTTTACACCGATCTTATCGTTTGTGTGTTTGGTCTTCTAGCCACATAAATGTCTTACGTCATCCCAAAGAAGATTTAGATTCTTGGTCTGCAGAAATATTTTCGTAAACGATGCATTTGCTATACCCGTCGTTCATGTATATTGCATACTAATCATGAACGGTTCGAATACAGCCAACATTATACGCCGTACACAATTGCGACATCGATTAGAGATAATGTTTGTTGTGAAAAAGCCGGACCTCCAAGGGTCAGTAAACGGCGAGGTCTTTGAATATTTACCGCCCTCATAAGTACCACAGTGGTTTATCGAGAAACTTTGTTTTGCATTACCATTATCAATGTTGAACTTTTCCTGAGGGTGAGATTTTATACTACAACGGTTTATTTTAAATCCCCTACTTATCGTTGCGATTGGTGACGAGTTTCACGCATTTGCGTCCGCAGTCAGAAACTTCTACTTCGAGAGGTTTGCGGGCACTCAAGAAAAGCTTCCTTTCTAAAATGACGATATCATCAATATTATCCTCAAACATCCATTCCTTTGTGAATAATAAAAAAAATATACGAAACCACAGGAAAGTTGGTTGGGCAAGAGATTTGATCACGATGTCTTCCTTATAGACGTGTATAATATTTTTAGGGGCGATCAGTCTGTGAGCTTAAGAAACTTTGGAGGTTTGGTTTTCCCATTTATCCGTCCCACATGGCGCAGATCCTTTCATGTTTCACCTCGGTTCAACACAAAGCATTGCTACTTGATGTGAGCTACCTTTTCTTGTATCGTTTGGTCCTCATCGGCACATAGGTTGCACCTGACACTTCCTCTTGTATTAACAGGGAATTCACTGGCAAACTCGTCAACCTTCTGAAAACGTGTTCTGATCAATCCTTATGCGCAACGGTAGGCTATTCCAATGGACTTGACTTATTCTCTTCAACCGCCGTCGTGCAGTTCCCGACAAACGGGAATACCCTTTTGAACTCGGAACCGCCGTAAGTAGATTTGCATCAATGAACTCTTCTGATCACTTCACTTGACTTCATTATTATAAAAATATTTTAAAAGTAGTTTGTTGACCTACTGGTGAACTGTCCGCAGAAGTTTTACATCCCTGGTAACCTAGAAAACGTAAATCGTTGAGAGTATTTATGCTCAGTTTAAACTGCCAGAGTGTGTCAAATGTTTGGGATTGCTGAGGGATTCAGAAGACTTAGCTTCGACGGATGACCGATTAGGGCAAGCAGCTGAAAACGGTAGCAACATTCCTCTGGTAACACGATTATAAGCAGCGATCTGTGTGAGTGAGAGTGAAGTGTTGCGACAACAACGGGAGATTTTTATCGGAAAAGTGGTAGAGTAATTAAAACCTGGTGGTCAGCTAATTCGGATATGGTGAGTGGATGTGTGTGTGTTTGGGGGGGGGGGGGTGAGTGTCGGCATGATCACTGACTACTAATCGTTTTGTAGACAGAAGTCAGGTGCTATTTTCTATATCCCGGTGGTCCCCGGACAACTTCAGGATTTCTAGTTGTTTGCTAGCCTCTGGCGATCGTTTAGTGGGAGATGCCGGTAGTTTGACCTCCTGGGCCCTGGGTACGGTAACCGACTGTTTTCAGTACGCACATATCGCACAAAATCACATCACATATGAATTTCCGACCCATTTACGGGGCTTTTTAGGTCCGTAAGAGCCACGTGAACAGGTGGTTATTGTTACTCTGGTTGCTAAATAACTCGTATGGGCTACTAAACGGTCAACAGTAGTTAGTAAACGATAGAAAAACGTGTAGTGTGTTGTCGAGTATGTTTCCACTGGTTGTTACTCTCCTGGACAGTAGTGAACCCTTGTTTGACTGCTTCAGCGTTCAGAGCATCGGAATCCACACTGTGCTGTTTTAGATTTCGCAAATGAATAAAAAATCCATTTATTTCGTCATGCCTCGCTCTTTTCGTTGACCGCAGACGTGAATAAAAACCAACCCACGGATAGAAACCCTCATCTTCTTCGTGTGTTCAAAATCTGTATATCATCTTCTCCCAGATAAACTAGCCTTTGGTAAGCTTGGAGTTCAGCTTGCACCAGAGTTACTCATCACTTCATAGATTACACTTTTCAACATGCATCCTCAAACGCTATTTAGAAGTGGTATCCTCCAGCTTACTGAAACCGAGTTTGATCTGGAGTTTATCGAAAAATGAAGGGCCATATTGCGTGTTATATAAGCATTTAAATTTGGTAGCAGTGTTGTTGAACATGTTGGTAGTCAATCGATCTTGCGATTAACGCTGATAATCACTCTCAAGACCTGTTTACAATCAACTGACCACCAGCATTTCTAACAAAGCCCCTTTACTGAATACCAAAGAACTACAGGTTACATCGGTTGGATTACCAGTTTTTTTTCTACGCTCTGAAATGACATCCTCGTAAATTGCTTCTTACCAGAAGACAACGTTTAATTAGTCTTATTCGCGACAATACTTTGAAAGCTCTTTCCATGAAAAGTAAAAATGTTTCGCAACAGATGTTTTAGTCTCTTTTGGTTCAAAAACCATCTCCGGATTCTTTGCTTTTGCTTTCGTTGATAGTTTTCTATTCAGGATTCCGTACTGAATTGCTGATGCGTTAACCGGGAACATTTTCGTGTCTTCATTGGCAACCAATAGATTAATTGGTCGGTTAGACCAATGAATAACTTATTTCGATCAATCAGTTGTAAGAGAAGTAGCCAATTGGTTGCGACTTTTGGGTGACCCTTTTCGACAACAACTCAACGAAGTTAGTTTGATCCATAACGGGAATGTTTTACAGGTTGCCGCTTCTGAGGGCTCTACTTTTCAGAGTTGAAAAGCAATGCAAATTATACGTTTGAGCTCGAGTTTCAAAGTTGTGGGAAAGTTTTGCAAACTGGAAATTTCTGAAAGTGTTGACTGACAAATCTTCAGGTGACTGCATCCCACGCATCCCATCCATTTTCAACGGAGGTCTCTGAATAAATTTTTACGACCCTCGAAGCGGGTTTCTGTTGAATGGCTGCTCAGGAATCCCGAGTACCAGTACGATCCTATAACCACATAAACTCCGTCTGACAGTAAATTCAACCTTGAGACTCAAACCGAGAGAATACGTGAGTTACCATTGAATCTCATATTGTAACGACCAGGAGGAGAAGGTCATGCTGTCTATCGGTAAAGCAGACCACCAGCGACGAGGTGCAAGTTCATGAAGTTGGGTTTATTGGACAATTTATTAGCAGTGCATGACAGTGTACCTATGTAGCCTAACTCACGTAGACGGTAATAGCCTCAGAGGCCTGATAAATCTAGAAGATCCTCAATGCAACCAGGCACTCAGCTGTTATTTGATAATAAAACCGCAGAGCAGAATATCGACCGTTCTGTCGTATAATTACAAGGTTAAAACAAGTCGGATTCAAGAAATCAGCCCAGGATAGACTGGTCAGCCACATCTCTATAATAGTACACTGTTTTCCGAGTGATATTGTTGTCCACGGATTTGTAAATAGCGTCTCTAAATACTTCCAATAACGGGGAAAAATTTTCCAATTGCATGGTAGAAGCGTTCTGGTAGGGACGGTGAAACAGGTTTTGATGTTCATGCGACAGAAATGCAGATGACCAACAACTCACGTGATAGTTAGTTCCAGGGTTGTTGTCACTTGTGAGGAAAGCTGGAACATAAACAGCGTTAGGAAATTTGGCATCATCATCAGTACGCAATCGTTTTCCTTAAAATGAATGAATATTAGCTGATAATATCTTTAATTTTCGCCTAACCGTCTATTTTGGGATGTTCCTGCGTCTAACGTGTGTCTGGAAGGAATGCCAAAGGCTGGGATTTTGAAACTCTCTCTGTTATTATGGTGATTATGAGAAGAGTGTCAAATTATCTGCAGATATTTTCTCACTCGAAGCAACGAGGCAGTCTGGAATCAACTTCTGTTATTCCCTTACCGCATCCATTATTTATATAACACAGCCATCTTGTTGGGAAAAATACCCCATGTATTAGTGGAAATGATTTGTCCATTGTCAGGACCCGGGACAAACAAAAACATGTTGATGATCGCAGCCCAAGTTGAATGTCCGGGAAAATAGCAGTAGGCATTCAAGCACAAATGGATTTACTAGGGACCCTTATAAATGTTAAGTCCTCAGGTAGTCAGAGCTCAGAGTTCAGGCTAACATTTTCTAGGGTATTCACAAGCCACCATATAAGGAGGTTATCCCAATTTATGTATTAGGTTTTTACTACCATTATTTTGAATGATATCATTAACTTACTTCTCATCTTCTGAAACAAGGAACAGCTCCTCCATCAAGCAAAAAACACGATCTATTGGGAGCAAGAATGCCGATGAGATTCTCAAAACATGCAGTGACTCCGACCATCTAGGGCAAATGAGCAGCTTCTTCACTTCATTCTGAATGTGTTATCAGTGCAATCCGCTCTGGAGTCTGAATTTTACCAAGCGACTTTTGTTAGATTGCACGTGCTTTCCGAAAGCACGAAGTTTCCGTAAGTCGCTATTTGGGTCGCATATACAGCTTATCGCTGACAACCAAGGCACCACTGATTTCCGCTTTGCTTCTGCCCCGGTTTGGCCGTTGTCTCGCATAACAGCAACTTTATTTTAACTTAACATCTGCTTACCAACCGGAGTTTTCTCTATCCGACTAAACAGAGGGATTTCACAGTAACTCGCTTTAAGGCGAAACAGATCACAGGTTTGGGAATGGCTAATTATTTGTTTTGCATCTTTTGGTTGGTGATCCTACAAGGTTACTTTGACAGTATATTATTTTATCAGAAACCACTGAGGATAGTTGTATTCATGGAGAAATCTATTCACCCTGAAAAAGATCTTATCGGTTGAAGGAACGACTTGATTTAGAAAATGGTGGCTAGCAAACTGTTTCAAAGTCATCTAAAACGACCTGAGTGACCATGCTGAAGTTATTCATACAAACTCAGTAAAGGTACTATGAGCGATTTTCATTCGGCGTGAAAAAAGGAGACTGGAAATAGTAAAATCCTTGTCAGTTGGGATGATGCTGGAATTCGGTTATGAAAAATTAGCATGTAGAAAGTTTCATCACTCCATAGTAGATAGGGATCAGATAAATACCGTCAAGATTTATGTGAATAAAGAGTAATGAACGTCTAAAGAAACATTTCTAAAATGGACTCAAGGTCGGAAAGTTAACTGGAAATATTACCTCTCCTTTGATAGAACTGGCGAAATTGTACTCAGGGAAAAACTCCTATTGTTTGTAAGACTTGAGTTTTTCCCACAATGGCACCAACTGCATTCCAAAAGAAGGAGGGAATTCCAAATAATGAAAAGTTGGATGACGACTTATGTCCAAGGTAACCCATGACTCATGGTGGACCGTAGAAATTGAATTGTGTGCACTCGAGTAGTATGAGATTTAGTTTGTATAATATGATTCATCATCTAGTTTGAAAGCTCAACTGAGCACTAAAAACTTTGGAAACACTGTACATTTTCTCGTTCTTCTTAGGAATCATCAGCAGTGTACATCGACCTAGTCCACACGGGGATTCGAACCCGAAATGAATGATTTTGAATTGAACACCTCAGCCACAACGCTGTCCGGGCTGGTTCTCAAAGGTTTGTTCAACGTCTACATTAAGTGATATAGCCCCCTCACGTCACTGGTCTTAAATGGTCTCAACCAGCTTCCCACAAGGCGATCGACTTCTGTGATCAATCATTTCTCTGCGGAGGCCCAGGTACAACGAACGCATCCCGTTATAAGCTACCTGCAGAGCTTGGCTTCTACGTGCATATGAGTAGTAGGAAATTAGACTTGTATAATATGATTCATCATGCACTTTGAAAGCTCAGCTTAGCATTAAAAAACATTAAAGCAATGTACGACTGTTTTATTCTTGTTAAGAATCATCAGCAGTGCACATCCACTGAGTTTCAAGAGGGACTGGAACCCAGGGGTGAACGACTTTGAGTCGAACTCTAACATCCTGTGATGAAAGTGCGCTATATATGGTTTCCGTGTTCAACAAAATCTTAAGAGCCAGCCAGGAAAGCCCACATATAGCTGATAGTGGACTTCAGGCCCATAATCTGACAGACTTCACACCGATTCTGACCACTCCCAAAGTTCACGCCAAAGGATTAGGTAGGCGGTGGCTGATGGTGTCAGAAGCCATGGCAATTCGATCATTGGAGCCGGAATTGTGCAAGCAGGATAACTTCATGTGATACTTTTGCTTCCATGACTCTAACCAGCTATCCTCCCATGTGTTCTGTGTCCATCTTATCCCTGATGTATCTCTTTCCCACCTATCCCTTCACGCCATGTGGCTACACATTTCACGCTAGCTGTCGTTCATACCACGGGCAAGATTCATTAAGTTGAAGCATGTTGCGAAGCTATCGGGTCTGCTGTCGACTTACTGAACCACTGTTATCTACAGCTGCACATATATCCTCCCTTACTCAGTACCATATATGTATACGCCTGAATCGACGCATCCATAAAGAAATTTCTTTCTGTAACAAGCTATTTTATGCAATATAACGGTTGAACTTTCACTTTTTGTGTGCTTTTGTTTCACGCTACTATCCATTTTGAAAGTAGTGTAGCACCAACTGATTAAATAGTGGATGGCAGCTCTCGGTTCATTCAATTTTTGTTTCATGGATTCCCTGCACTCAGCAAATCTACAGATGTGTCCAAAAGTGGCCGTTATGCTATAAACACGGTTCCCCATGTGTTTCATCGACCATGGTAGAGAAAAAACACATGCTCCCTTCGAAAACCGCCAACTGGATGAAATTCAGTTGATCTGAACGAGCTACCTTGTATTAGCAGTCGCGCTAGCAGTGGAAATGGTTGACATCAACAAATCCGGTCTACCGAACGGGATGACTAGGACACGGATGCTAACCTTGGGTGCGAGTCCTTTGAAACTTACGTGTGCATTGGCTATAAAGCTGCTTCATTCAGTGAATATCGATCCGCAGTCATTTTGCTAAGTCAGATTTTCCGCAGCCCTTAGAACATAGAGACGTTCGGTTGACCAAGAAGGGTTGGCAAAAAAACTGCATCACATCGGATTTTGACGATTATTCAAATCGAACTGCAGCGAATAGGCATAATTTTATCTTGAGTTCTATGAAGTTGTTAGGTTCACGTTTTACCAATTAAAATAATGAAGTATCAAATTAATTGTGACACAAGGATATGAAATAAGGATGACGTGTGGAAAACACAATCTGATTTGGAGGGATTTTGTACTCCTCTTTGGTGATGACCCCATTGATTCTTCATCACACGACCAAAGTAGGGGGTGGGCGAACTTATGCACAAAAGCTAATCAGAAAATGGGAATATTGCCAAAAGTGGTTTAGGTTCGAAACAAGGGTAGGGACTGTAATGATAACTGAAAATTGTTTTAAATTTGAAACGGCGTGGTTGAGTTTATTTGAAGTATGAACCTTTGCTTACAGCCAAGTAGGCAACTAGATTTTCGCTGAAGTAAATATTTACACATTTCTGTGCTATACTATTATTATTATTGGTAATAATAATGTTATTAAATTACCGTTAGGTGAGAAATTTCTAATGCAGTTCGAACGTCAATACTAAGGGAAATCATGTGCTGCGGTAGATGTTTTGAATGCTTACTTATTTCATTTAATACTCAATTTACTGTTCTCATATGACAGAGGACGAGCTTGAATAAATGTTGGATAATTCTGAGTTGCCGGAAAAGTTGACAGTTAGTCAAAGTTTTGCTTATCATGGGTGACCTTTCTGAATACTGGTTTGCAGGCTAGTTGTGACTGATAACAAATGTGCCTATTTAAGGTTGATGGTAAATATCTGATAGACTCTGATCTGACTCTGAGCTTCCATGAACCTCCAGTAGCCGGATTTACCTTGACAAAAACTGCATCCCAGTTCAGTGTAGAAGGAATGCCTGATTTTTATTTCTAATTATGCACTACCTTCTCCTACCGGAGGAAAAGACGACACCATGAATATTGCATATCATCGGCGGACGCCCACGGCAGCTGAATACCAGCTCAGTGCAAATCGTCGCCCACTTTTTCCAGTATCACAGAAAGTAGACGGCAGCATCTTCTACTTATATCGCCGCTTGGTCGCAATTCATATCGGTCTGTACAAAGAACTCGGCGCAGGTACCAGTGGTCGAGCACCTCCAGGATCCTGGTGTTCTCATCTCGCACTGGCCAGGTTTCACACTCGTATATGAGCACGGGTCGGATAGCTGAGCAGAAGACGAGAATCATCCTTCAATGGATAGCTTTGCTCCGTGATGGTGTCATAAGCGGGAGCTGAAGAAACGCTTCTCTTACATTGTCAGTCCTTGATACTACTTTGTCTTTCACCAGACCATTTGGAAATAGAGTTGGCTCCAATAACTGGAAGGGTGGTATATACCTGATAGTCTAAATAATAATAGACAACCGCTGAGCTGATGACCCATGGCAACTCTGTTTGTTTTGCTTTCTTTTAATGGATTTCAAGTAGCATCCGAGCCATTCCAAGACTGGCTGAATTGTGATGGAAGAATCTTTCAGTTCGACAACATCGTCCACTATCTCCAGACCCGAGATGCGCACCGCCGGACTCAACTGGACACAGGTGTAATCAACCAAGGCTCTCTTCACAGTCCGGTCGAATGCACAGTTGAACAACCGGGACAGAGGGCAGCTCTGTCTAACTACGGAATCAATTTTGAACGTAGAAGATTCTTCGTCTTGGTAAGCCCCCAGGACCCTTGAGAGTTTGGCAGGAATACAGTCGAATTCTCTTATACCCCATAAATATTCATAATTACCGAGTCAAAGGCAGCCCGAAAATCAACGGAACAGGCTGTTACTGGCTGTTGGCGTCTGTAGCAATGTTCCACTACTTGAGGCACTGTCAAAGTTTGGTTCTCCTTAGTTCCACAGACAGCGAGATTCTCTGGCAAATGAGAAGCAATTGAGTAGAAATACACCGAAAATCTTTACAGCTACGTCAATGAAAATGATCGCCCCGCAATTCTCATGAACGTTTTTGTCTCCTTTTTGGGGGATGGGTAAAAGAACAGATTTCATCCAGTCCCTTGGGAATATCTCACCTTCCCATATGGATAGGAACAGAACGTGGAGCCTGTCTATCAGTGAGGACAAACAGGCTTCATACACATCTACTGAGATGCTATCCCCTCGATCAGCTTTTCCTTTTTGCAGCTGTATGACGGTCCTGATGATTTCCATCATATTTAATGACTCGCAGTTTATACTGCACATCAGTACATTCGGGGAAAAAGGAAGGCCCGCGATGTGAACAGAAGATCCGTTGAGAAACAGGTCGAAGCTCTCCACCCAAATTTCAGTTTCTTTTCTCTGTTCGGGGATAACCTGATATCGTACATTATATAGGAAGGATTCACACTTGCGTCGCCCATTCGAAGCTCTGCTAATGAGTTGAAATAATTCACCGACATCGCCGGTACCAAAAGCCGTCGCCATCAGTGCTTCCTATCATTCGAGCTTCCTATGCCTTGGCTCATGGTTGCAAGGTAGTCGCTGCGGTCGTCCTTCAAACTTTTTCCAGTCCCCTCTAGCCCCTTCTAAGCATCCTCCTTGGCCACCGACTTGATCACCTTCCACTGTTCTTCCACGGATGACCCATCCTTTTACACACCAGTTACAGTAGCCAACTGGGCCGCAATAGTTTTCGAGAGAGAACTTCGTGCTTGTCTGGTATTTCCAGGACTGCAACATTGATTCGGCTCGGCAGCGAGACTCAGAGGCACCCAGACAGATGGATTTTGAAGCACATATGTTCAAGGATATTGTCTGTACCTTTCGTGTTTCCCTCAATAAGGTCACAGTATGATCGGCAGTCCTCTACCGATGAAGTCTAACGGGATCGCACTAGAACATGATCAAGCTGGTGCATTGTGTGAAAATCGTTTTAGCAAGTATCTTTTGGGACGGCGGAAGCTCGTGCTGCAGATTACTAATCTGTTAATTTCGGACAAATCCGCTAGGCGATCTTCATCCTCACAATGTTGATGAAGTTAAAAGTTTCCTAGGACATGGCCGATGAACTCCTTCGAGGAACCTGTTCGTTTGTTCCAGTCATCGATCACAAAGAGCATGTAACTAGCAGAAGAACGATTGATCTGATCTTTCAATTCATTAGGGAAACTATGTTTTGTTTGTAGTCGCATTTGTTGGTTTAAAGATAGCGATCGCTGACAGGTTCTGGGGGAGTAGTTGAAGCATGCTAGGGTCAAACTCAAAGAAATTGGTCCCCAACCGATCAGGGTGAATGCGACACCATAGTGTCTGGAGTTGCTTTTATGTCCACTGTGATGGAGCCAGTAAAGTTTATTCACTCCAGGAATCTCACCACGAGTGCCGGAGCAGGATAGTGGTTATCGTGTAGTCTTTGCATAGTAATACTTTGGCCACCTACCTCCAGTAGAGTCCTCACATTCCAACTGACTTTATGGAAGAAAACAATTCCAAGTGATCGTAGGAAATGGGGTCAGCCTCAAAAATAGTTTGAAGCAAGAAACTTCAGGTCAACAAAAATCCTGGCCTTCACTTATTTATAGCTTCAATGAAGTCAGTAGAGCCGTGCACGAATGGTTTCTCACTGCTCTTTGGAATCGCCTGCCGATAACATGTGTCACTACAAAAGAAAGCAGTGAAGGTGATATAGTGAATTTCTGGTGGACTGACATTATAATCTCACGTACTCATGAGAATATTGTTTTTCCCTCCAGTTGTGACTTATCTATCAGACAAAGACACTACCCGTATGGAAGTAACACAGACGTTGGCCCCAGGAAGTGAAGATGACGAAGAAGAGACAGCTGAGTGCGAGACGGTCCCGGTGGGGATGGCAACTGAGGCTGTACAACTACTGTGAAGTTTTGCACTAGAATTGTGTATGTGAACTTTATGCCCGAAGTAGAACACAGAAGAGAAACTAGCTGCATATCGAAGACGAGAGAATAAGGAACGATTACCAATGGATTCCTTTTCGATAAAATAAATGGCTACTGAATGTTTTTTTTTTGTGTCTCGTTTTCAGCTCGATACGCCCCAATAATCTCGTCCAAATATTTCGCAACCTGGTGGCTGCTGACAACTCGTCTTCGTATTTCAACCATGTTTTGCACTATTTTATGAATTTTCCTTCCAAGAGTGAACTCCTCCCGGGAACGAACAAATTTGACCGGTCCCAAAGATGTTCGCTCCAAGAAGTATGGAGCACTGTATACGGAAAAAATGTGAAGGGAACTTGACGAGGATTTTAAAACCTTTGGCAAACCTTTCAGAAAATAAGGCAAGAGTAGCACAGAGCCAGTTTGGAAGGATGTGTGGACGTGCAAAACATCTAACCAATTGAAACGGAATCGAGAATGACTTTAGTTGCATCAAGGGGTGATTCGTCGAAATCATAAGAAAACTGCCACGACATGGTTTGTCCATGCATGAAAACAGCCCCTGGTCACGCCAAGGTACTTGATGGTTGGTACTCTTTGTATTAGCTCTCCCTTTTGATGACTAAGTCTGGAATAGATACTACTGAGTTGGGTTGTCAATTGATTCTATAGAGACCACACGGAATAACAGACAGGGTTGAGGGATTCTACCTCAGATGACGAATTGAAAACAACTGACGAGCACGGATACTCTGTGATATAAAGCGGGAAATGTGGAGCTATTAAAGTCTGGCATCACAAAAACCACGTCATCAGAGTACCTAATAAGTGTGAGGGTATGGGCTGGCACATTGCCAATAAACGGCCTACTTCGCTTGACAGATAGAACAATGGTCTAGCGAGCAGGTGGCTCAACTACGCGTGTCCTGAATCGAGGAGAAGATTACAGAGAAAGAACTGGGTTGTCTGAACCGATTCAATCAACTGGGCTTTAAACCCACCAACATATGAGAAGAGCTGATTGTGAATAACTGATAGAGCAGTAAGCTTGAAGGCCAGGATTTGGCTACGACCACCATACCACACGGATAATAAGGAAAACGGTATCGCTTACGTAAGTCTCAAACTAAACAGAAGTGATCGCAGTTATTGTACTATTACTAAAGAAATGTCTGTTTTAGTACACTTTACTTTACCACGGCGAGATATTCGCAATACCTGCCTAGTATGCAATTTATGCACTTAGATGAAATCACCTGTACGTCGGGCCCGAACACCTTTACAAAGTCTGGTTACGGGTTGCTCTAATGAGATAGTGCCGATTGTCGCCTTGAGACCGTCGCCAGAGACAGTGAAAGGAAAACGTGATATGCTAGTTCTCATCGACCAGGTCCCCAAAAGGTGTGAATCTATACAGGTACCAAGGTTTGACGCACCCACCAGGGCAGAGGAGAATTTTTCAGTTTGGAGAGCTCGCTGTGGTTTGCCGCGTCAACTTCGTTTAGGTAGAAAAACTAACCTCGAGTCTAGCTGCAAGAGTAGTTTCTCCGGGAACTGCGGTCTTCAGAGTTACTCATGACAGCATATCGGACTAATAAATCGAGATGAATCGAAAGCAGAAATGTCTGCTCATTGAAATTATTAGAAGGTTACGGAACAAAAGGGAGGCTGTCATCATACAGGGGCACGAATGACATGTAAGCAGCAAATAAAAGCGGTGATGCAGTGGCACAGTAGGGTACGTCTTGTGTAAAGAGGAGTGTAAAAGAACTTAGGTCACGGTATCATGCAGGTTTTCGTCGACTGGAAAAGTTATTAGACAGAAGACTAATGTCAGGGGGCTAAAGCCATAGTCAGCAACCGCATGAGGTGAGTTTGATCAATCGACAGAAATACGTGTGTCATTTTAATCAAAGAAACAAGCCCTAACTACTTGACTTTTGAGATCAGAATGATGAAACAGAGTGGGTGAGACAAGCCGGGACATCGAGAGTTGAACGCAACCAGCGATATGCGAATTATTTGGAGTCCAGCACGCAAATCTGGGTAGACAACCTTTTCATTGTAATCTTTTCAAACTGCTGAGGAGCTACCGGACACAATTCACATGTATCTTTCCAGGTACTGAAGCCACAGATTTCACTTTCCGATAATCGGGGACAATATCTTGGCGTGAGCCAAGGAAATTCCAACGTTTGGGAATAGTGTGCTTGCGCATTATTTTAAAAAGGTCTGTTGTAGGCAGTCTGAACCTCTTCCCTTGTTTGCTTGGAGGTGAGTGAACACTTTGTTTACATCAGAGGAAGTGTTACTTTCCTGAAAGGGTTCTGGTGGAAGTCGGTGTCGTAGTTTGGGATGACTGGTAGGTTTCAGTTATCAGTAGAGCGACGAATAAATTCATCGGCGTCTTTCAAGTATGACCATTCATGAGAATTGGCACCGCTTATGTGTATGATCGTCTTCCATGTTCCCATGCAACTGCTGCTGCCAATTGGTGATCCAATGTTCATTGTATGAAGCTTAGTATTGATGGATATTGACGGAGCTCTCGTGATACAGTCGTCTTTGGTCTTGAGCGCACTCTGCTTTATACGACGCAATCGTTTCATCTAAGGGGAAGAACAATAGCCGGTTCGGATTTACGAAGCTTCTGTGGGGTAGGAGACACAAGAGAAGAAATGAAGGTACTCCTAAAACTGTTCACAAAACAAGGAGGGATCTGAATTAAAAATATGCTTAAGTCAGAATTATTACCCATGTCTCTGAGTAGCTCGATGATTTCTGGTAGCAGCTGCGTAAAACTCGTGAATCTAACCTTGGATTAAACCACTGGGGCAGTCTTTGTAATAGAACGATCAGAACAGTCTAGCGGAGAAAAAAGACCAATAAGGAACATGTTTTGTACTAATAACAAGACAAAGACTAAGCTTGGCGCCAAGTCTGATGATTAAGATGGCAACTTTGGTTAGGCCAAGAAATCTAAGGAATCACACAGAAAGAAAGGTTAGCACAGTCCAGTAGTTTCATAGAGGCAAGATCTTGAAATTCACCAAGATCAGATAAAAACAGAGAGCAATTAGGGAAATCAAATTTTAGCAACGGGGATCGAACCGTAACGAATTGAGTGTCCAAGCTTATCCTCAAGAACAGAAGCACAAATGTGAGTTGTAGAATACGTAAAACTGACCACGCCCCCTCCAAGTTTAAGGTTTGAAGCCGGGCGATACAATGTAGCGACACCTTCGAATGCATTAATTCGGTCATCACTATGTGTGTAGTCAGGTTTCATACGGATGAAAGGTATCCATATAATGAACAAAATCAGCCAATTCCGTCATTTTTCCAAGTAGTAATCAAACACTGGAAATTATAAGAAATGGAGAGCACATATTAGACGCATATGTGTTGTCGAAATTTGTTAGACGAACCAACTTCCGTACAATTATTCTCGAGTTCCCGAAGTTTTCACAGTAAATGACAACGCAAGGCTGAAATATAAAACTCTATTGAACTTGATGTCAGTTACATCGGGTCAGCAGTAATCCGTTGATTATTAAACTTGTACGGCTTTGGTCACCGTGATAAACTAATCCGAAATTCAGAAGTCTAAAAACAGTTAAAATTTGCATGTGACTTATTGGTAAACAGGCGAGGATAAATTTCACTGTAGGTGGCTGGTTTTATTGAGAAATAAAAGCTGATCCTACCAGAAATGTTTCTTCTCTCTGGATTTTCTGCTTCAATTCTGCCTAACAGAAAGAAATAAAAACGTTGCAAATATATATGGGAATACTATGTTGTTTAACAGTTCCATAGCCAAATTCCGGTGGGGGATAAACTCGTGGATTTCAAGGTCGTTCGAGCGCGGCCCGTTAAATAACAGGTTCCTTTTCACTACGTTGAAGAATTACTTCTCGAAAACCGGAAAATTCTGCTACTTTACTAAGGAAAAGAGGGATGACATAAAGCGAACCGGTCGAACGCTTGCTCTTCTAATTAACATTTTCCGTACCCTTGTGAATGACAGCATGTTTTTTCTCATTATTCATTGTAAAATTTGGTATCATAACAAGATGCGGTTTGCAAAAACGAAAATATATGACTTTGATTATGATGTCAGTTGCACTGGGACAAAAAATACCCACAGGAATCAGTATTTAATCAGGGAGATTTGATGAAACTTTCCATGCATCTTTGCAATCAAGGGAAGAGGAAAGTTAGCTGCTTTAGTCTTCAACCGATCGGGAGCCAGTATTATAGGAACACTAAGGATGGCTAGATCTTCCAATCTTGAAAAGATTCGAATCGAAAAGCAAATCAATTCGGTCACTGATTTCCTTTAGAAGGAATATAATGAGAATTATGGGGCTCATGGATACATTCGTCGTAAGAAAGAAATTTTCGAAAAGGCTAACTTGAGTGACTATGAGGTAGCAAAAGTCAACACCCTGGTTGGCAAGGGCTACAAAGGATTACAATCAACTTTATTGATGGGGAGATATTCACGATGCCCCGAAAAGCTCATAATTCAAAAATGACAGATCCCTCTCTGTCAGGTCAGAAGTTATTCTAGAAACACTGTCATTTTGTAGATTAATGCCCCAAGTCAGGTTTAACACAAGGCTGTATATCTTGTAGACGTGGACAAATTTATTCATTTTTATAAAGTTTGCAGTCGCAAAACCACTGGGAAATTCGGCGATTTGACTTACACAACTTCTCGTTCAACGTTATAATTCGAATAAAGTTAGGAATTTATTCCTTATGCCTAGGGAAGGATTCATGGTAAGTTCCCTAAGTAATTTAAGAAAGTTCACATGGGTTCAACCTTGTACTTTTGATACTGATTATTTTTAAAACCCTGATTTCTGGGGGGTTTCGACAATACTTGTAGCTTGCTTCCTTAACCCACTTTTACACCCAGCTTGAATTTTACAGCGATGGCTATTTTGCTTGCAAAATTCTCTTCCTTTTTTTTGCAGATTTGCTGAAATCGCTTCGCTGCAAGAACTAGGAGTATTTTAGAAATCTGGTGAATTTATGCAGAAAGAATATAATGTTAGGCATATTTCAAAAGGCACGAAGTTTCAATGACAATCAACGAAACTAGGTGTAACCTTAGTGTACTTAGAGTGGTTAAGTGGCAAAAATAATTCGGAGGTGGAACGGACAACAAGACGAATGTGAAGGCTCAGTCGGCTTAGCGACCCTTAAAGTGGATTTAAAATTATTGGCGGTCATTTGTTTTAACGCCTACAATTTATGAAGTCATATTTCAGCAAAGAACTTTCGCCGACGGTTTTTTGGACAGTCATGATGGAGTGCATCCAAAAAGAGAAACAGAACGGCTGCGGCTTTCGATCAGCATTCCGCCCGAAGCAATCAGATCAAAACAGATCAGTCTAAAATAATGTTTCGATCTGCATCGAGCGATAATTGGAAATGGAGTTCGGATAGCCGGATATTTTCATGGATTCCACTTAAGTCTCACACCAGTGACGGGAATTTTGGGCACAGTGAAATACATCTTTCCTTTTTTTGACAAATACCCTACACTGACTCTTCTCTCATCTCCTATCCCCAACCTTCCTTGCATGTACATTGCTTTCTACTTACTCTATCCTTTTCCTCCTGTATATTTCTTTTGAATATCACAGAAGTTGGACCTATAGAAGAAATTTCCCTGGTTTCTTCGAGACTGTTTTTGTTCTGGCTGTCATGCTTGGGGGGGCGGGTCGTTTGTTGTTCAAAATGTCGGTGATGAACGGAAGCTGTGTTCTGTAGTACTGACGCAAAACCAACCTTTGAGAGCCAATTCGAATAACTACTTGCCTCAGTGTACTATTACCAATTCTTTACAGATACACCATTTTTCAATACAAAATGATCAAGTAGCGTTTAGCCAACGAGTCAGAAAATATAACTAGCGAAGTGGGACAAATGTCAGACGATAAACCAGCAAACTTTTACAGTTTCCCCTAGCAGATATCTGGAAATCCGAAACCCGAAAGTCGACAATGGCTGTGCTCCAGATGGAGGAAGAGTGAGCTCTGATGGCAGCAACCTGAACTTCTGAAAATATATTATTCGAAGTTAGATTCAGTTTGTCGGAATTCAACGGAGTTCGAAACCAGAACGAGAGATTGGGGTTGAAGAATATAGATTTACTCACGATTTGTTTTCTTTGGTGTTACGCTATTTCTTGTGTGAGAGAGAACTGTACATATTCATTTTACACTTTAGGGTCGGTACAAGCACAGAAGTGTCGCAATCGTGGACCTCACAATTCACAGAAAACTTAAATTAGGAGATACTAACGGGGGCAAATTGCGTGACTTCTGACCATTCACACCACGATCGGGTCACATTTCTAGCCCAACAGAAGCACAGTGCTGAGAAATCAAATCATCCGTGCACTGCTTTCATGGTTTCCAGCTTTGATTTTATTGTTCATAATCTGTCATTTTATAAGCAAATTACGTAAGTTACTACCATAATCAATATGATAAGTTCTATACATAAGTAGCACATTATTTCACACTCCCCAAAAAATTGATAGCTTACCTCTTGATTACTTTCTCCACCTTAAATTCCAACTCAGTGATTGATCAGCCCGAGTATATTACTTACATAGTTGTTCTTTGGAACTCCTCATCTAGTTTACAAGCAGATATACGGAAATTTATAGTTTTCTCTTGTCTAAGCCTTTCGGTCCCCTTGACTTGACACCAAGAATACGATGACACAACAACAAGCAACTGATGGACCTTCTGGATATCCCGTCTACACAATCGACAAACTAGACATGGCTAACATCTATGCTTGCGTCACCCCGTTAAGTATTTGGGTCACCTTTTGATAACATTTAAATATCCGTCTGTGCATGTGTGCGTGTGTATAACGTATTGACCTGAGGTGAAATATCTAAACGTCCGATCTGTGTTTGCCAGAGTTTGGGAAAAACACACAAATTGATTATACGCACTAGTAGCTTTGACTAAGATAATTTGATTTATCATACAAAATCAACACTCAGTTCAATATTGCAAGTCATGGGAGCAGCGAACTGTCGTCCCATCCCCATTTGGAATAATCAGCTGTAGTGTATATCCACCGATTCCCCACTGGGGACATGGGCTCTTAGGAAGAATTCTTCCAGTATAGAATTTGATCGCTGCTCGGAACAGGGACTATTACCATGCAAAATTCAGTGATTGAATGCTGTTATATTACGTAGTGTTTATGTTCAACAAACCGTTGTCATCCAAATCTGATAGCCTACTGCTTAGGTGTTCGTGTCAGGTTTGAGTCCCAGTGATGGCTCGGCTGATTTACATTGCCGATGATTTCTAACAAGGATGAAAAAACCAATGTTTTTCATCAAGGAAAGCCTTTTCGTCGCTGGTTGACCGCACTTGATTGGGTTTTTCAGTTCACCCTCCTGTGGTGTACACGCACACACACGCACTCTGTATTACGTCATGTGACTCATCAATTCAATCAGCTGATCAAATTTGAGTCACATCAGGTACTTTCATTCGAATTCTGTTGCCTAAGCTGTCCGCACTGAACTACCTACACAAATTCTGTGCGTCATACGAAACAGAGTGCGTGCGTGCACTACATGGGGAGGTGAATTGAGAACCTTGATCGATTGCGGTCAAGCAGTAATGAAAACACCGTTTCACCTGCTAACAATTACTGAAGCAGTAAGCTGAGACTTACATTGAATGCGAAATGGAAAAGTATTAACATGAAAATGATTCGTAGACGACCCACCGCAGTTTTCACTGCTTTGTCAGTTTAAAAGCATTAGCACTAAACAGCGTTTTTCTCTGCTCCCATAAACCTGGTACTTGTGGACCCGTGTTTCGACAAGATATGTAAAAACGAGACGGCAAACTGATGAATACCAACTGAATGTAGCCAGGATAAAAATGGATCACTAACTGTAAACATGAGGATACATCACGGAAAGGATAAATATCAAAAATATGAACATTTCACAATGAAGCAAAAGCTTTTCAAATAATTACCAACATTACAGTAAGAGATTTGCATCACTCACAACAAATAATTCATTCTATTTGATTCCCTCTACAAAACCTATCGGAAGCAGTCGCATCACTTCAAAGTGATTGAGGCCAGATCATCTGATGTGTGGTAGACTTCTCTGTAACTGACTATCAGTTTCGCCTACCATCGCGCCCGAAATGAGCACGCTAAGCTGAGATCCCGTCTCGGGGAAGCGTTCTGCTTCACGGAAAATCTAGGTAGCGTTGTTTGGGTAACAGCCGTTCGCCATCATGGGCCCACTGTCCTAACTGTATTCCGTTACAAACCACACCAATTCTCCTTCTCTATCTCAAGCTCACAAGCCTGAAATTTACGGATCCCGTAATTATCCCTTCCAAAAACGATTTCGCTATCAAAGAAGCGAAATCCTGTGTCGGGGCTGGGCCTCCACAACCAACACGGTTCAATAAGGAAAGCAGCGATGAACGTCCTATCGTTTCATTTCTGATAATTACCTATGTGTGGTAAGGGTCTTATCAACGCTTTTCGCATATAGATATTCGCTTGATCCGCCTGATTATCGATTCTCGTGTACGCCGTGCTTTAGGGTCGACCATTCATTTATTCAATCAATATGCTGGTTGGTGTCTGGTCTATCAGCATGAAATCAATCGAAATTTAAACACCGGAGCTTTGCAAAGGCAGCTAATGAGGGTGAAAAGGTCAAAGGCTTGGCATCGCACTTTGCTGAGTTTAAACACACTCAATCAAGTATTTTACAAGCCACCAAAACACGATCACATTCATCAAACCACCCATGTGTATTAAAGCGTACACGTAAGGTGTGCTTGACTAGCAATCAAATGTTTCCCCGACCAGACTACACCGCTAGGATAATGAACACCTGGGGATGTGTTTTCACAATTGATTTCAACAGTTCCTCGTTGTTTTATCCAAAACGGCTGCTTTGAATATTTAAACAACTTTCTTTTATGAGTTCAAATAATATGACAATACACTGGACCTAAACCTCAAGTATTCTGCACTGATAATGACTGAAACTCATGCCCAGTATGGTTCACGAAATGCTGTTTAACCCACCCTATCTTCTGTTGATCACTTTTGAATCAAACCACTTACAGCGATCAAATTCTGTTTGTTAAGGTGTTAACGTGATACTACTCTACCAGATATGCAAACAGATTTCAAGCACGAAACAAATGAGACGATTTATCCAGGAAAAGGGGCCTGAGGGTGTGAAATGCTATTAAACCCAGTCCTGATAGAACGAAAAAAATCGAAATGGTTTGCAAAAGCAACAACCTTGAGCGGTAGTGACACGTTTTGAAAAATAAGGAATTGGTAATTGAACACTGTTCACGTCACACACGATACATGCATAAATTTCACTCAGGCTATACATCATGGTCAGAAATAGTGACCTCTCGCTTATCAAAACAGAGAGATGGTGCAAGGTCTGAGGTCTCTGAACCAGAACAAAGAAGAATACTCTCAAAAAGACTCAAGGATAAGAATGCCCCCGGTTTCCAAGAGAATTTCCAGATCCACAAGAGTTGTCTGTAACTTTCTAAGGGATCACATTCACTGTATCTTTGAGGAGTAAATTGGAATTTAGGAAAAAATTCCGAGCAAAGCACCAGAAAACCCGTCCATGGTGTTTCGAACTGACTGACAAGCGTATCAAAGATATGGAGATCCCTGCAACTGAATTTGAGCGGTTGGCGTCCACAGCAACTCCCAAGGGTTGCACCACATCTGCAATACAGAAAGATAAAATCGGTGCCTTGGATGACTGACCCTCATTTTCAAGATCCAGAGAAATGGATCGGAAACCACATCTTTTGAAATGCTGAGTGAAATGCTATGATATTTAGCGATTAGAAAAGGTTCAACTTTTGCTGATGGAACTATTATCACTGATAGAATCATGTACTGCTTGCACAACTTCAGAAGAAGCAAGCTGGATCTCACTTGTCGAACCTTCGTTGGTGAATCTGTGATGGTCTCGACTGTGGATTTTGAAGATGCGAAATTCCTGTTGGCTTTCTTAGAAGCGAAGCAGAGTCATACGTCAGAACACTGAATAAGTTGGTACTCCCGATAATTCCAGAAAATTGACAAATGACTATAATCTTCCAGAAAGACAGCGCCATCATACACTGTCAACCCCTCCGGAATGTGGCCACTGTAAGGGAATAGCAGGAGCACGGACTGGTCCACTCACATCTCACACTTGAACCCTGCTGAAAATGTCTGGGGTCTGTTAGCGATGAGACTCTGTCGACGGAAGAGACTTGGTCCCTCCGCACGAGTTGATATCTGCCGTTCTTGATGAACGAGATTACCTGGAATACAACCGAAAGCATGCCTGGATTCTATGTTTCAATTATCAGCAATAAAGACCAACCAGTTTTGTAACCCGCAGGTTGTTTTTCCTTTCGAACAGGACTAGGTTTAATAGCAATTCACACCCTCAGACACTTTTTCCCAGATAAACCGACCCATTTGTTTCGTGCTTAGAATCTGTTTGCATAATGCGTATAGTAGTATTGCGTTAACGCCTCAACAAGCGGAATTTTGGTCACTTAAGGTGGTCTGAATAAAAAGCGGTCACAGGAAGGTAGGGTGCTTTCAATAGCATTTCGTGTACTACACATCCACCCTTACCTCAACTGATGTTTAAACAGTCATCTCATCAACCTATCGATTTCAATGTTCAGGGATTGAATTTCCACTCTTCTAGATCACTTTCTCATTTTAGAAGCCCCGGAGTAATCTTATCCCCTCCTATTCAAGGTATTCCGTACTATTTTTTTATAAATAAAAAGGATGAAAAGTTTGCTGTTATATCATCTGATAAACCTCGGCCATGTTGTTTCGAGTTCAAGGATGCGACTTAACTCGTCGAACATCGGAAATTCGGCCTATTTCCAGAAACAGTGAAGAGCTGTGAGACTTTTGTAGTTCCATATCGTACTAATACCTGAAAAAGTGAAACAAAAGTAAGCATCCGAAATGAATGATCCACAAGTTTCGTGACCTTTATTCGAGGTTTCATCATGAGCGATTCCGGCCACCAGAATTCGCCTTTGGTTTCTTGATTAGCTAAACATCCCGTTTCCGTCTTACCAGGAAGAAGATTCTCAAAAAAACAAGTAAATTCTTTTGGATTAAGGGTATTGATTTGGTGGAAACTTAGCTATAGCAAAACCAGAATAGAGCTGATTTAAGGAGTTTATTTTGTCGAGTATGACGAGTGGTAAATTCTAGGCTCATCGATCATTGCTTGGGTGTAACAGCATAAGGATCCTAAAAAGCAGCTCACACTGCGCTAAAGACCAGTAAACACCGATGAACTCTTTCGTCTGTTAGTACGGATCAGAAAAATGTAATGGTGACACGGCCACACTATCGAAGACTCTGAACAAGTCCATAATCAACTAACATTGCACTGTGCCGGTCAGCCTGGGAAGCCACACACACACACACACACACACACACACACACATACACATACACACATACACACACATACACACAAATACATAGATACATACAAGCATACATGTATACATACATACATACATACATACATACATACATACATACATACATACATACATACATACATACATACATACATACATACATACATACATACATACATACATACATACATACACACATACATACATACACACATACACACATACATACATACATACATACATACATACATACACACACGTGTTGGGACTACACCCAGAGTGTCATGAACTCGCTTTTCTGCATCAAAGCCTTGGAAATGGAGGAAGGGGGTAGGAGCTAGACTTAGTGCCAAGCTAAGATCAATCGCATTTAAGAAATAAGATGGGGTCGAGGCCAGTCTCTTGCCATCAGACTATCCGAAAAAATTCTTATGAATTGCGGACCCATTTAATGTAGGTGGCTTGTGATGTCGCAACCTGCAATCTAGAATATTCTGGCGAGTCCTGATCATGATCCAGTTCTTCTAGAGGAAAAAAACAAGCATATAACAGTACGAACTTAATAATAATAGCCCTAAAAGATTGGAGGTATTCTCATTTTTCCAGAAGGCATCATTCATGTATTGTGGAAATGGATTAAGTACTTGGTCGATAGAACCTTCTCAATTAGGTACGAGCAAGTTAGCTGTACGAAATGTTTGCGATGGATAACTGGATTATTGGAAATCCAACCGGGTCCAGTTTTACTGTTCATCTTCGTCATCGTACGGTGTCAGGAATTGACGCATAATCCACTGAACGTGACTCTGATAACTAAGATATTTTAAACGGAAACTCTACGAAACGTTGAAAGGGGAGAGTGTAATGTACACAATGACTGGTAGCAGACGGTCGCAGGGAAATCCATTCATTTACGGACAACTACACAAGTAATTCAGCTAGTGAATCCCCCATGGCAAACGCAAACGGAGTGCGCAATCACGTGCGGTCAAGTAGGATAACTCAGCGGGTGACGGCTCGACAAAAATGTGTCTCCTAATGTCGAATTCTGATTGGTTGGAGCCAACAGTCCGTGGTATGGGCGAAACCAAAGTGATGCGCGCGTGAGTGTGTGGAGTTAGCTTGTGTCCACCGATGGATCTACAAGTTTATCGGTCTAAAGGGAGCGAAGACAGGGGTTTGACCAATGATGGGACCATATACCAGAAGAGCAACAAGAAAGTGACACTAAGGTAAGCTTATAAAGTACGGACTTCTACGATTGCGTTCACGCACTGCACTACATTCTCAGCTCCAACTGGGAAAGAGAGAGGCACTTTATCACGTCGCTTTTATTAGTTTTTTGTTGAAGTACTCGCGGTTTCTCCCATTCAGATACAGGAACTGCTAACTACGAGCCATGTGGATTGAGGTTTTCCGTCATGCGCCAGACCCAACACAGCCATTAGGCTACTAGTATAGTTATATTCCATAGGATAACAAATAAGCATATAATAAAATACAGACCACGTGCATCGAATCATCGTTAATAACGATTCCATCAGATTTCGCAAACCGTCGTGGTCGAAATTCCTGGCGAGGCTTTCGTGCTTTGTACACAAATTCTGCTTATCACAAACGTACATTTAAACCGATCAAACTGTGTCACATTGCACAAGACCTTCGAGGTTCAATGAAACATCGAATCGATGCTATCTATTTTTCAGTCCTGTATGTGCTACACACTCTTTGGAGATGTGCGCTTTTACTTCGCGCAAAGTGCTACAATTGTTCGTTATACAACCCCCGGGCACGTAAAGTTGTGCAGGGGCCAATTACTCATCAAACAGTATTTATTCAGAAATAATCCACGTTCTCTAGTGGAATGGCTTTGCACCATGTGGTGTATGAGTTCGACAATCTGTCGAGAACCAGCCCGGTTTAAGCCCCAGAGGGGGCTCGGTGGATGTGCACTGAGAACGAGTCCTATCAAGGTGAAACAGCTGTACGGTGAGAGCTTCCGCGGTTTTCAACGATGAGTTCAGCGTTGATACTGTGTAATGGATCACGTGAAGTAAATGCTGAAATATCAAAATGCATATCTAGTGGAATCACGCTATTCGTAAGCCTTTCAATGGTGTGTTAGGCATAGTCTGTAGATTGAAAAAATAACAGAAAACAATATATTTGGGATAATTCAATAGTTAATCTGTTTCTATGTTCTCATTCTGCACCGGACTACGGAAGTGGTGGGTGAAGTCAGACAGAAACGAGGGCGAAAACTGCATTGGGTTTGTCAATGGACTAGACTGTTCAACGTGTACTACGACCACTGGACCGTAATATTCGACAGTACCAAATTCGGTCTCTCCGTGTACTCTGGATATGAATACCACCGCTTGATCCATCTTTGGATAAAATGGACTAAGTAGTTGCAGTTCCCGTCACGTGTTCAACTGTTTGGGCGAGGGGATATGCGTGGCAGTCGGATGGGAAAGTGAGAGGCTCCCGGAAAGCTGTAGTCTAAAAAAGAGAATGGCATGGGAGAGGTAACACTATGTATTGTGTAAATACTTGAAAATATCCACGGTAGAAAACAAACTTGTCTTCGGTGTTTCATGACTGACTAAATACAACACGTTTTATAGGAGCTAGTATGATAAATAAAACAAACAGGATAATCAATGACCATCACTATCGTAGATGATCACTTGTCCGTTCTTTTAAGATATCATAATTGTCAAGATATATTATGCTTGATAAAGTTTTTGTCGGTTGAGTGTGGATACGGGTTATGTTACTGTCTTGAATCAGTGGCCAGAGTGGACTGAGAGATCGGAAATGTTGTTTCTGAACTCAGGGGAATGGCGAACACTTCAGTGTTGTCTAAGATCTGACTTTTAACATTCTTCGTCCGCCCTCCTTTCATCGTGTAGACAGAACAAAATGCTTTCAGCCGTAACGATTGTATTGTCTGATTCAATCAATTGGGTAACAATTGTCATTTGTTCGCTTTAACTGGTCTTTTGCTCAACCAATTCGGATGGTTGCCTTTTACGCGTCCAGACAGTTGTCCTCCGTTTCGATCTATGTCGCCTGCACCGCATACATAAGTGAGCTGCTATGCATAGTAAGAAGGGGAATTTAAAAGTGGTCCGTCTTTCGTCGGCGAATTATGACTGATCGAAATGTAAACATGGCACGTACTTAAAAGGCCAAGTACTTTGTTCTAATTGTGGCATGAAATAGCCTGCATACCCTGTCTGATTATTTGTCTCCTCCAAGTGGATAGAAGAGACAGACGACCTTCTGATTGACTATTAGAAGGTTACATTTGCCATTATCGATTTTCATGAAACAATCGGGGTGTCCGATCTCACGGAAACTTAACTTCACACTCGCCACCAATAATATTTATGAAGCATTGCTTAATTGATCTGTTTTTGTTAAGCGCTGGATTAGGTTCTTTTTCGTCGAACTGTTCACGTTTTCTCGTAATGGATAGATCGTTGTAGTGAACCACTTGGTCGAAGTGGCAAGAATCGTGCAAATTGTAGCAAATTGCTGAGACTAAAACAACCACTAATCATCTCGTATTCCTTTCATTTGAAGACGCATTCAGTGTACGAATAGTTGAGCTGACCGTACGTGAAACTCATTTGCTTTATTTGACGAACTGCTCTAATTATCTACTTGAGATACTCGTCGAAGAAACGAGACTTCAGGACCGTTGGTCAAAGCAGTTTTATGGCGCAGGTATGCGACGCAAACCCCAGCTTATTGGACACCATATATTATCTGAACAGGTAGATGAGTCTTCATATTATGAGATCTGTGTCCGTCTTATGCAAGACACCCACCCCAGGCAACCTCTGCTTAAGGGCTCGGACTGAAGGAAATTAGGGTGAATTATAAGATAGGATCAAGAAGAACAAACTGTTCGTGGAACCTCTGCAGAATTTTTGCATTCTGAAGCATTATCTACGAGTGGTTGTCCAAATGACAGAAGGATGGAAAGGTTCATATGCAGTGAAAACGATGATTATAGAAGAATTATTTTGTATACTAACACAGCACAAAACGATCCCTAACAGTACGTTTAAACTGAAGGAAAACGGTGGTTAATGCACTAACTGTAGTCATCCCGCAGGTGGAAGAAAGTGTTATGTTGATTTCTGACTGATGAGACTGGCATTTAGGTCACAAAGGTCTCAACATTAGTCGAGGTGACGCCATCAGCTCGCAGATGGAAGTCCTTCAGATCGTCTGTATTTATAGAAATCTGGCCCCTAGATTTGACAGTGACCTCTAGTACGACCTCGGACGTCCATGTTACTAAATAAGGAAAGGTGGCCCTTTTCCCTTTCGCCGTTGCTCCTAACTTTAGCCAATTAACTTCAGAAACTTGACCTTTTAGAATCCATGCAATTGATCTTCTTCTCAGAAGTTTGAACGTGGCAACTCATAATGGTCTTATTCTGAGGATGGATTCAAGTGAAAAATTAAACTTCTTGGCTGCGGGTCAGTTGACCTAATCATATTTTGACCCGCTTCTTGAGTTAACTGCATTTCGTGCACTTCACAAGAAGGTATATGATTTGGATCAAAATTCGACTCAAAACACTGCAAGCTTATGGGAAAATCAAACAAGAAATATCCCGCAAAATGCAGGTCTGATCTATTTTTAGCCACCGTTAACTGAGTGCAAAAATCTGATGAAATATTCAGTTCTGTTCCTTTTTTAATAGTTAAACTGTAATCTTGTGCCGTGTTTTGGTTGCCACTTTGTAGCTTATTCATGTCGAAAAAATCGGAGCAGAAAAGGTGAATAAGGAGGAAAATGATATAACAGGAGAAATGATGTAGACCCTGGAGGATTTCAAATTCAAGTATTTCATTGATAACGACATTTCACACATCACCTAGTATCTAAAACGTTTTGATACGAAGATCTCGAGAACCCGGAAGCCTAAGAACCCCACTTGATAAGATTTGCATAAATTTACCCCTTATCAAGGAGTAAGTCACACTAACAGAGCCACCGTAATCCAAGTAAATAAAGAGCCTCTTTTAGGGAATGAACAGACTGCCAATATCTTGTGCCAAAATCCACGGCTGGCGTTACGGTGTTCCCACCTTGTTCGAGCTACACTGCGAAGACATCGGTGATCGGACAACGTTGGTCTTCGTGTATTTGCCGTTGATAACGATCACCTTTCTGAATCGTGTAAAAGAACTGAGCTAACCACCTCAGCGTACACACTGGTGCCTCAGATTGATGGGAGTCGAACGCACCTTAGGTTTCCCCCAAAACACTCAGCGGATATCCGGCCACCAGGTGAGATGAAATGGTCCATTTACCCCGCTAGGACAAGGCTTGGTGAAGGACCGACCAAGTCCAGTAACTGTATATCACAATTATAAAGTAAAAAACGAACCTTAAACATCACTACACTGTTGTCCAGAAGATCGAAAATAAATAAACAACAGCCCGGATACTCAAAACGAAGAACGACGTCATGCGCATATTCTAAGCCCAAACGTTTACTATCGAGATGGATGCCACGATTCTCACATGTCGATAGGATTTTCATTGAGATCATTTGAAAGTATGGTAACGGGAAACCCCAAACTCGGATGAAAGATCGCAGAAAGCACGAAATTGATATCCGCTGCTCACATAGGAGGATTGAAAAATAGAGATGAATTCTTTGGTATGCCATTCAATCGAAGCGAGCTTCACAGAAATGTACGGTTAACTAGCTTGAATAAATATTCATTCACCAGAATTCCAGTATGAAAGTCCAGTAGTTGAAGCAGTCGTCTTCAGCAATTCATTCTCAAGCCATGTACAGATTACATAGTTGACAGTAAACAGAATATCATGAACATAGACATGGAATAAACACCTATCGTGGGTAAAGGTTTGTCAGTCAAATTATCCTTGTTATGTGATTGATTTATCTAGCTGACGCCCTCTAGATAACTGGACGGCAGATTCATGCAACCTTTGCCAATCTTGGGCCATATGAGTGGGAGGGACGAAACGTTTTTGTGCGCAGCTGTCAGGAGTCAACTTTCTTATCCCAACTGCCTAGGCTATCGCTGGAGTGCGCAAATAAACACCTTTGCATTTGTTTGGCGGGATACGATAAACAACTTTGAAAGCAGCATCCGGATTTGCCTGATGTCCATTGTCAACCAAATGCTCTAAGATTGCGTTATTTTGTTGACACAGTTCGTCTTTGACCCATCCAGCGCGGATGAGGCTCTTTAATCCAAGTGGATAGCTGTCGCGCCGTTCGAACTACATAAGATGCGTCACAAACACATCTGAAAGAGTCTACAACCACTGATGAGGCGAGCATCGGCGGTTAATGTTTGTTCCGAATCTGGATCAGAGGAGCACCTCGAAACACACAACGTAGTGTGGCGGCATCAAATTTACTTTGAATTTCTCTCTTCAGTCAACGGTTTAGGATTTCACTAGTAATGCCACCTTTAAATGGCAAGCTAATACAAGGATCTTTCGTTTCCAAGATTTCCACGGGGATTTTCAGCACTAATTCGATAAACTGATCCGGGTAACTGTTCTCACGTCGGATGCTCCTTATTAGCATGAATTCATCCTCTCGGGTTTCCACAGAACAAATTTTCCTCTCTCTGAAGGCCAGACATTTCGGTAAGTTTCGCTTCTGTTGCATACTTTTGAAACTGTTGAAATTGAGATACCGGCCGCTCCACGTTTGTTTTCGGTGCACATTTCGCTGGATCCGACCATCCTCCATTCTCGTGAGAGTCACTTCGCCAGACAGTAACTGACTGTTTACTGCGCTTTTAGTGGTAAAGCTTATTGATTCGTGTGCTCCATTAAACAAGGTTTTCACGAAATCTGGGTTACAGTTACCTTCAGTCACACAAAATATGTCATCCACATAACGATAGTAATGTTCAAAGCTGTCAGTTGTAGACTACAGCTTGGTTCCTCCTAACTTTGCGTGGAATGCATCGGCAAGGAGTGGACCTAGTGGTGATCCCATAGCCGCACCGTCTCGTTGTCTGTAAGAAGTTCCATGAAATAGGAACTGAACATTACATGTGCTTCGAAGCTAGTGTTTGCGCAAATCTTCTAGTGGTAGACCGACGTTCATGTTGTTTTCCTTTATTTGGTTCACCACGAAGTCGATAGTTTATATTAGTGGTACATTCGTGAATAGACACTCGAGGTCAAGCAAGAACATTATTTTTCCCTTCATATTTACATCTTTCATTCGGTCTATGAAATCGAATGTTTCCTTAAGATTATATGTAGCTATATGTTTTGATTGGTTCAAGTAGCTCAAATAATCATCGAGTGACATTCTGGTAGGGTGAATTTCTCATTCGCAGTATGGGGCGAATAGATGTTCCAGGTTTGTGGATTTTAGGGAGTCCGTACAACCTGGGGATTGTAAATCCTGTGGGTCTTAGCTGTTCATGCAATTGGCTCTCGACCTGTTCACTTGAATCTTTCTTACCAGAACTATTGCTGAACTTGGTTTCATCATTCAGAACTGCTATGAGTTCTTCAGTGTAATCACATTTGACCATCACGACTATCCCGCTACATTTGTCGGGTCGGCTCAGTAAGATATCTTCACTACTAAACAGCTCCTTCACTGCATCTAACTTATCTTTTTCGACTGGCCTTTTTAGTCTCAAGTTAGTTTTTTGATATGAATGAAAAGTGTTCAATAGGTTTGACTTGAGTTCCTCTAAAGCTTCATTAGACGTTGGCATCATCCCTTAAGTCTGAGAATATAGAGTTTCAAGATGCTCTTCGTGATCAAACTTGTCACATTTTTCGTACGGATACAGAAATTAGGACCAGTTGATGGGACCTCCATTGTATAATCACTCAACTGCAAGTTAGGGCAGTTAAGCACATACCGACTGGTTTGATTAGGGAAAACACACTGAGAAGTCATGGGTTCCATCCCTTTCGTCAATGCATTTTGTTGTTTCCTTGTTCAAGACTCCCAGATAGTTCCGGAGTAAGTAAGAGACACTACTTCCAAATCTCTGAAGTATTGAAGTTGTGAAATATTCCGCCCGTATTCCGACCGTTTAGAACGTAATTTCATACTGACTTAGCACACAGCGCCGTAGTGGTTTACCATTTGGATAGATCCGATTTCTCCGGAGAGATTTCCAATTTCGTTTCGGATACTGACTTCGATGTACACAGTTCACTAAAGACTGGACAACAGTGTTCGCCTCAACGCGTCTCGTTGAGAAATTAAGGAACTGATTTAGTACCTTTACCACCTATGGGTACACCGATTGTTTTATCATCTGGAAAATACCCATTGCATCATTGAAGTTCTGGGCGCTCCATCTCCTGTGGTCCAAGATTGGCAAAGGTTGCATGAATCTGCCATCCAGTTATCTAGAGGGCGTCAGCTAGATAAACCAATCACAACAAGGATAATTTGACTGACAAACCTTTACCCACGATAGGTGTTTATTCCATGTCTATGTTCATGATATTCTGTTTACTGTCAACTATGTATTCTGTACATGGCTTGAGAATGGATTAATGCAAAAGAGTTGTTTCACCGAATTAAACTCTTATCTAATGCGATGGGTATTTTCTGGACGATATCCCACTGCGTTGTAGGGAGCCGAGGGGTCATGTAGATCATGATTAGGTTATGAATATGCAGTAAGAACAAGAAGTTTCTCAGCCAAGCCTGCCGTGGATCTCGAGGATCCACAGCAAAGCAGGTACAAGGGCCGACGGAGGCAAGCCTCGAGGTTAAAGTTTTGACCGACCAGTGCCGCGTCATAGCTTGACCTCTACGCTACCTTTTCCAGCGAAACCTAGGCTCTGCAAGCAAAGCACAATAACGGAGACGATAGGGAAGCACACATAGCATGTCATAACGAAAAAAAAACGGTGAAGCGGTATTAGCAAATTAACTAAGTACGAGGCATGTCCAGTGCCGAAAACGCGTATACGAACTGTCGAGTTGCTAATTCGGTGTTGCTACCATACTCGCGAAATACTGTTCAGGCAACGATGATTGAGGACAGACAGTCGGCTGACATCGACCGCTCGAACAGACCAGGTCTCAAAGCCCCACAGAAGCACACTGCGTACAGCAGCATTGTACAGTCTCGTCTTCGACGCAGATGACTAGGACTGTAGAATACCGCTCGAGCCTTCTCTATTTGGTTGAAGACTTCATCTACAACCTTCCCATCAGTACTTTTACAAATTCCCAGGTGGACAAATATCCCGATAATTTCTAACCTGTTACCACTCAGGGTGAATGCCGGAATAAACTTCTGTCAATCTTTTAGTAGTACCTTACAATCCCAAGACTAAAAAACACTCCATACCACGAGACGGACAAGAAGAGACTGTCCAGAACTCAATATATTGAAGAAGTGCCCTCGCAAACCAGTGCAATGTTGTCACCATAGTCTAAATCTAAGAGTCTGCCACCTGATAGAGCTCTAAGTCCTTATTCCTTTAGTGTTTACGAGTCTCTCTTAAGAGGTCGTCGACCGTGAAATTGAACAGGAAGGCTGAGGGTGGGCACCCCTGGTGAGGGCCGCTTCCAAAAGAGTAGGAAGGCGACGAAGAGCCATTGGCTCGCACTCGAACTGATGTCTAAAGGCATAGCGCTTCAGTGATCTTAGCATACTTATAAGGCACTCCTTGTTTAACAAGACAATCCCAGAGGGCGATCGTGTCAACAGAGTAAAAGGCCGCTCGGATATGCAAGAAAATTACCACCGTTTGTCTGCGGTATCTGTGGCAGAACTCAAGTATGACGGGTAGTGAAATGTGGTCAACGCACTCTCGAGTGGGACGAAAATATGGCCGTCCTTCACAAACTTGTTGTTTGCTTCTTGAGGTCAATCTACGGAGGATAACAGAGTCTAAAAACTTCGACGAGGCTATCTCAGATTTATCCAGCGGTTGTTGGAGTAAACTTTAAGTGACTCCTTTCCTTGGACTGGGATGATAGATGCGCAGTTTCAGTTCACCGGAGCTTTCCCCTGAGCCCGGAACTCATGAAAGTGATTGGTAAGTTCTTGAGTGAATGACACACCATCGGCCTTGAAGAGAGTCGGAGGGAAATCATCTAGGTTAGGAGCTTTATGGCGCTTGGGCGCATGGATCTTCTCCTCCTTGGTGAGTGGGACAGTACAGGCTGTGCCTAGAGCCAGAGGAGATTCAAAGGGACTACGAAGTGACGAAACTGACTCTGAAGGCCAGTTTAATTGCTGCTCAAAATGTTCCACCCAGCGCTCACTAAATGTGAAAGCTGTAAGACTAGCTGCCATCTTTATCGCAGACTGTTCCTCTCACGTCAGGCCTCCTGTTTCTTATGGATTGAATGAGTTGGGGAAGATTCCGGACTTTCCTGTGACAGCGGCTTGTTCCATCTCTGCCGAGCTTCCGGACCACCAGACCTCATGGTCTCTACGTAGGTTTTTTGCTAGTTTTGTCCGTAGTTGAGAGTGGGTTCTGTGACTTTCGCCACCTGAAGGGATATCCGGACGGCTACCCATCAATTCGGGATTGCGATGCCATTCAGTGAGTTGCTGTTTGGCGTACGGCTAATCCACAAGCTGCAGCACTGGCTACTTTTAGGGCGCCGTGGATACGTTGGCAGCGGTCAAACAAACCGACATGTGAGTATGACTGCCTAGCAGCGAAGTTAACTCATTCTGATATTTTTCTCGGGCCGGAGTTTGGCGGAGTTAGTTTACGTCTATCCATTAACAACGGATTTTAGCTTTGGTGGAAAAACGCACCATGAGCTCAGCACCCACGAAGGTGTGATGAAAATTTAAGCATATGCTGCAATACGACCTACAAGACTTAACTGAGCCACGTGAGCGGTAATTTGTGTCTGTGTTCTGTGTCCGAGGCTGGTTAGCAGAAGGAAGGCACCTAGTCACTGTGCTTCTATGGCCAAGCCAGAAATTCATACTCGAAAATAAACGGTGATCCGTACAGGGCTGTGCCAGACGACTGTCGTTAGCCACACATGGAGAGCCAATGCTGCTTTGGTCCCCGAGCATCCGCTCCTCCATGTCTAAGCGACTAGTCTGATCGTTGAGGTTCCCAGTCAATACGACTATTATTTTGGTGTAATGACTTTCATAGGAAGTCCTTTATTTGTTGGCAGAATCCATTTTTGACTGTATCCGGACTACAATAAGTGGGAGCGTGAGCTGCGACAGAGAACAAAGACCGGTTGCTGGAAAACCTTCCTTTCCTTTGAGGAAATCTCCCAAATGGATCACACGCAGTACAACGTTAATGGGAATCTTTAAACGCAACCCAAACTCTGCTCTAGCGCTCAGATCAATTTCCAAACCAACACGACCGGCTACAGAAGCCGCGGTATCTCCGGATAAACGTGAAGTGAATGCAAGTCCCGAAGGTGAATTGAATCGGATTACGCTGATCGGATCCTGGATACGATTCTCGGGCAACCAACACATATCTAAGACTAGAGTCTCGAGGGTGCGCATCAGAGTTGTTTGCTGGCCTATTTGCATTGGAGTACGCAGTTTGAAAGCTCCAAGGTTTATTGACCACACCGTCTTAGTATCAGGTTTGCTGAACAAGATCCACTTTCATATCAATGAAGATAGAGTGTGTGGCTGGATGAAATTGAATGATCGACACCTGTTCTCGTTTGAAATGCAGCCGCTACTGAATGGCTAACGAAACGGGCTACTCATTGGTTCTGTCGATGAATTGGAACTGGACGGTATTCCAACCTGACAACTAGCTCACTATCCCAGAAATGTTTGAAGGACGATGGATCCTAAAAGATCAAGTGAAAATTGAACGTAGATGAACTCAACCCGTTGCCCTATCTGACATTGTGCAAACTTTGAAGGAAGCCAAATGAGAATAACCGCATTGATCGGTGTTCATGCAGGAAACTGTCAGCCACTGAGTACTCAGACAATGTTGTTCGCTACACGAAGAGCCGGGTATTTTGTTTGCTTATTTTAATGCCAAAACAGCATTGTCGCTTATTGACAAGACTTTTCAAGAACCACAAAATATGGTGCATTGAGTTTTCCATTCAATCCAAACCTCCCGCAGTCTGGTTACACCCGAAGATCCAGGTACATTGCAAGTTTTCTAGAGTCCTTTAACAAAATGCAGCAACGTTCGTGATGAGCTCTGAGCCTCCGATGTGTAAAATGCTGCTGCACGACTGAGATGACTCCACACCCAACTTTATCTAGGCTGGGGAAGCCCTGGCCGTAGTAGATAAATTTAGATATCTTGGCAGCTACATCTCACCAGGTGGTCTGATACCGTATCAAGTGAATTCGCGTACACAGCAAGCGTGTTTGGCTTTTGCTAATCTCAGTCATCTGTGGCATTGATGGGACACACCAATTTTTGTCAAGGGTCCAGTGTACATTGTGTCGGTTAGGTCCATTTCTTTATGCCGATCGGAAACATGACAGTTAAGGGTAAAAAGTGGGCGAGGACTTTCGGTGTTTGATCACCGATGTCTTGGTAGTATTGTTCGAATATGAGAACACCGCATTAAAAATGCCGACGTTACTCGTAGGGTGTTAGGAACCAGAGATCAGTCACTGGAACAAGTTTTAACCTAAATAGGTGGACGAGTTAGAACATGTGTTATTCATGCTCACCGATAGCCTCCTCAGCGTACGTTGCTCTCCGAGGCCTATAGAGGTTGGGACATAAGTCGAGGTGGTCAGTCCATGGCATGGCAGAAGGGCATGAAGACCCTGACCGGTGGACCAGGCCAAATAGGACGTGTTAGACTTCCAGCTTAGGGTCCACGAGACCCGCCTATGAAATGGTTGTAGGTGCTGAGTGATATGACAAGTTGTCGCGACCAGTGGCGTAATGACATTCAGTCTTTTTCTTCGTCTTCGTGATTTTCACTTGCTACTTCCTTTCAATTCGTGCTTCTATTCACTTTACCCTCGGCTCGACGGTGAGACGACGCAGCAACCACATCCGGAGCACGTTAGTGTGGCACTGACGGTTAAAAAAGCTGAAATGAGGAATTTGACCAGTCACATTCATCACCACTTAAAAAATCCCAACATTCATTACGTTATACAATCTGCGTAACACTGAAGCATACACGTCCTTTTGTCAAATTCTGTGAAAACCAAATGAAGCAAAATTTTACACTGAGATACTGCAGCCACCATCGATGATCGAGCCGTATAACCTTCCTTAACCTCTGCGATATGAACCCTATCACCACCTCGGAGTTCAGAGGTTGGAACCCCGCCACCACTGTTGTCCGGCTCATTACCACCTCCTTACGTAGTCTCCCATCACTCTAAGTCTCGGGGTTTATTCGCCGGTTACCCTAATAGTGCAGTGGACCTTTGAAGCTATAAGATAAATACCTTTCACTATACTAACGAGCTAACACGTAATGAGAAGACCGGAAACTTACCGCACCTGACCTATGGTGATCTTACGTGGTTCTACAGTCAAATCTCCAACGATCATGGTCGCCAGTTTTCACTGGTAATGGGGCTGGCCTTTGAGGGGAGCGTTTGCTTTCATTACACTGCTGCAATCATGCAGCAGTATGGAATAAAAGCCGAATTTTCTTATGATTCTTCTCTAAGGACAAATGGTGCAACAGTAGATTACCAGCAGATCATTCAATAGCCCTAGTTCTAAACTAGCGTGGGAGAAGTCTTGAAACGGTTACTTACTGTTACCGATTACAGTCACCTGCGGTGTCGACGTGACACATCTTCGCCCATCAGGGATCGAGTGTAAACAAAAACAGTCATATCTGTCCTGCTATACGAATCAGACATCTGACCAGTAACAGTAGAAGACAAACGAAAACTATCTGCGTTTAAGCATCAACGACTTTGCGCCATAGGTCGAGTATGGTGCGGAACACTGTCCCAACGACACTGCGATTGGGCTTAAGGCACGGAAGACAATGGAACAGTCCTTAGACCAAGCGCCCAAACTGAGCAGATTTCGATGGCGGGGATATGTGTTAGGCCAACAGATTCCCTTAACGTGCTTTGTTCTTCGGGCGGACAGCGAATGAATGGGTCTAGACGAGGAGGAAGATACGATAATCTTAACCAGTGGGCTACACCGTATAAGTCACTTTAGGTTTCAGAACTGAGGTTCAAAAGGTTCGCCCACTGGGTGCTTGCATGCACTGAGATACGGTCAAGTGCCACCGTAAGTGATGTACTTGTTGGTACAGTTTTTCCTTACAACCTAATTATCGGTGCATTTTGCTGTTCACGGTCCGATGTATTCGGGTTTTCGGCTGTTTGCTAAACCAAAACACGAACCAAAGCTGTGAACTGAGATGATTGGCTGCAAGAACTGAATTGAGCAGTCCAGTCAAATGTGTAAAACTATAGACAACCCCATTCCGAAATCCACTACAAAGTTACCTCAAAACAGCACGAACCGCAGTGTGATCGTGAGGCTATTCTCAATTATGAACGGGAAGACAATGCATAAAAACTGAATCTGTGATGGAGAACTCGATTACGAATTACCTCTCCTCAAAATTGATTGACTTCGCACCATTTAGGTTAAATAATATAACAACAGAAACCGGCCACAGATTACCAATATATATATATATATATATATATATATATATATATATATATATATATATATATATATATATATATATATATATATATATATCACGCTTACGTCTTCTAAGCTGCAAGCAATAAATTCGTTCTCCCCGAAGTTCATAACAGTTAATATTCTCGAGTGACAACTGGGTTATATTACGCGATATTTCTTGAACCAGGGGTGCTTCTGTTCTCAAGTAAAACCAGACCACATTGGTTATCATAGTGGAAGCTACTTGCAATTCATAGGTTCTGTCGGGCTTGAAATTCCCTATGTGGGCACCAAAGGCAACCCTATTGTAGTTAATCACCCCAAACATAGACAGATTAGTAGCATATTAGGGTCCCATTGATAACAGGATGGAATCTGAGGAATGTATTTGATCCCCCCATCCCCTCATAACATTTGCCGGACTCGTTCCCTGAATAACAGTACAATATTGCTCATGACATTGGCAAAAAAGGCAAACCATTGAGAACGCGGTCGTCTGGCACATTGGTTTATACCTTTCGGTAATGTGATAAGAGTATATTGGGACCATTGGAAGATAAAATTCTTTAAGCGGACCGGGTCGGTTTACGCTTGCAGATATTCGCACCGTCCTGCCTTAACCGGATACACGATTTGTCGCATACTTCAAGAGAAACCCTCAGTCAGAACAAGATGAAATGAGTAGAATGGAACTAAATATGATACCAAAACACTCTCGCGCTGAGATCCTCTAGTGTATTTTCATTCGCTGTCGCGAGAAGCAATGGAGCAACGTACGATCCGTATCAGCGCTCCATTAGTAGTATCTGGTATTAGGCACCCAGCAGATGGTTTCACATTTGCCCAGGAACTTGAAACGCATTCAAAATCATTGTATCAATCGGTTTACTCAGCCGGTCGATAAGCCATGAAGGGCTCACGAACAAGAAACAAAAGTAGAAGACAGAAATCAATCCCAAAGACCACAAAGTTGCACCGCCCACCAAAGCCGATGATTGGGGATGCAATAAACTATGATCATCCATGCTGGTGGAGTATCAAACACAACAAACAGTGCGAGCAATATGGTACACGCTCACATGTACACGAATACAGTACTCCACTGCACGAGGTTCACGTTCCTGAGTTCGTTTCTTAATATGTAACGGTGTTTCTAAATTTTACTAGCAATCAGCAACGATGAGAGCGGGAATCATGCGAAGCACCTTTGTGCAACTGGTACACGGTCAAGACAAGTTCTGGTGCTGTCGTCATAGAGCACATCGAAAAAGACTATTTCTATAAAAAAAGTTGTCATCGCCAAGTGAGACAGTTACAACACACGCAGGCACTTACCGACGACCTACCATCTGGCTGGAACATACGCTCGAAAACGTCAACAATAAACGTAGATAGCAATCTGCACATCACCTCAACCAATGACAAACGATGTAACATTAGGTGGTGGACTAGAGGTTTAGTGTTCGCTCCTCCCACACCCTTCCCCCCCCCCGGAGGTCAGGGGTTAGAAAGCCGCCACTCACGGTGCTTGCGGCATCATTTTATTCAACCAATGACCTCCCACTTATGTGCTCTAGTTTCGGTTGCTAACTCCTAGCATTGTCGCGTAAGAAAAAGATATCATCATCATCATATTACAGCGTTAAACAGTAGGGCAAGCCCCACTGACCACTGCCTTTCTCGCCATGTTGCACGTTGAATTAGAAAGTATGAATATACAAGATGGACAGGGAGTGGACCTACGGGGGTGGGAAAAGAAAAGAATGCCCTAGTAGCCAACACACGGAAAACACAGTCTAACTGTACAAACATACATCGATCAATCATTCTGATTCGATAGAAAGTGACAACACGATCTCCACTGTTCGCGGTTCGCAGCCATATACTTCAGTGTCTCCAGCCAACTGGTAGACGAATCTTTTAGACCCCAACCACGAAGAAGTGAAGCACCTACTTTTCCTAAGTCTGCTGTACATTTTCTCATTCCTCGCTGCCACGTCATCTGTTGACCTCCATGTGGTCTCTTCCACTCCCTAGGAGCAACGGAGAATAGGACACGGTACGGTAGACGTGTGTTTGACATACGTAACACGTGTCCCAACCAACGAAGTCTACTAAGCCGGATACGCTGTGACAGAACGTTCTCTGAATTAGTACCCAATACTCGCTTTCTGACCTCATCGTTGCTTACTCGGCTATTCCACCCAATCCTGGCGATACTACGTAAACACCGATGGTCGAAAACCTCAAGACAACGAATATCTTCAGCACGCAGACTCCAAGTTTCGCAACCATACAACAAAACTGAACGCACAGTGGCACAGTATACACGACCTTTCAACTTCAGTGAAATATCAGATCGGCGCCACAAGTGCTTCAGTCCAGCGTACGCCGCTCGAGCTTTGGATATCTGCGTACTCACCTCTACTACTGTGCTCCCATCCGTCGTCACGCAGCTACCGAGGTAGGTGAAGTGGTCGACAACTGCCAGCACCTCCCCATCGAGCATCAAGCTCGGAATCGTTGACGTCCAGTCTTGTAACATCACCTTGCACTTTGAAGGTGCAAAGCGCATGCCGAATGGAGCTACGGCTCTTGCGAGATTATCTAGTGCACGCTGAGCATGTTCCATGGATTCGAACAAGCAGACAACGTCGTCTGCGTAATCTAGGTCACATAGCTTTTCACTATTTCCTAGTTCGACGCCTACATCCTGAAGATTTTGCAAAGCACTCTCCATTATTTCGTCCATGACGAAGTTGAACAGGAATGGAGACAAAGGGCATCCCTGCCGAACACCACTGGTCGTTTCGAACCGACCGGATAGTTCACCGTAAACCCTTACGCGGCCAGAAGTATGAGAATACAATGATCTCATTAGGTTCACGAACTTCTGGGGCATACCTTTTCGATGAAGAGTATTGAAAAGCGATGTTCGATCAACTGAATCGAAGGCGCCTTTCAGGTCTAAGAAAATCATTATTGTTGGTCGGCGGTGCGTGTGACGCGTTTCAAGTATTCGGCGAAGAGTAAAAATCTGGTCGATGCATCCTCGACTTGGGCGGAATCCAGCCTGCTGTTCGCGGACATTCCTCTCGCGAGCGGGTGTAAGACGGTGCAGCAAAATCGAAGCTAATACTTTGGTGACTATCGGGATTAAGCTAATCCCACGATGATTACTGCAGTCATTGCGTATTCCCTTCTTGAAGATGGGAACAATCAATGACTCGCCCCATATTAACGGAATACGCTCCTCCTTCCAAATGTCACGGAGCAAGGCGGTTAGTGATTTTATCAACGCCTCACCACCCAGTTTGAAAAGAACTGGAGGAAGTTCGTCGGGACCTGCCGCTTCCCCCCGCCTTAGTAATCGAATACATGACTCTACTTCTACTTCCGATGGGGGCTCAAGTGATACCACCCAAGAAGTCACAGTTGTTGACACGGGAGTAACTACACTAACGTGCGGCCAGCTAAACTGTTCCTTGAAGTACTCGGCCCATCGGTCAAGCCTTTGCTGTTTGTTATGGATGGGTTCTCCATTCCTATTGCAAATCGTTTCACTGACCTGAGTTCGCCGTCCACCGGTGTCACGAATAAGTTTGAACAGTCTTTGACTGTTACCTGAAGCAGCTGCCACTTCCATTTCTTCGGCTACCTTGACCCACCGATTTTCGCGATCCTTCTTAAGGCTTTTCGTAACTTGTCTTTGCAGCTTTCTCCGCATCTTATTCATCTCCTTACGGTTCGAAAGCTGACGCTTTTGCTCCATTATACTCAACGACTCTTGCGAGATCCAGTGTCTCTGATGGACAACGGATCGAGGACGACGGGCGAAACCTGCTGCAACGTGCATCGCCTGTTTGGTATGAGACCAATGCTCATCTACATTACTGTTCTCCGTGGATCCCAGCTCATGTGCTAACTTCTGCTCATAACGGGTGCAAACTTCTGGATCACACAAACGTTGCACGGCTAATCCGGTTTGCGACGATGACCATGGAGCTGGAGAGATAATCGCATTAAAACTAAGGCATGGTCCGACTCTACGTACGTGGACCAGTAAGATCTACAGTTATGAACAGAACTGCGCCATCGGTAGCTTACGGCGATATGGTCAATTTGACTCAAAGTACCTGTAGAGTTAGAGCGCCATGTCGCTGTGCGACGCGAGCTGTGTCGGAAGTTGGTGATAGACAAGAACAATCGATTGTCTGCACAAAATCGGAGAAGCCTATCCCCGTTATCTGTGCGCTCAGCGGGTAAAGCACAACGCCCACCTAAACAGGCTTCTCACACACTGAGTTTGCCAACTTGTGCATTGAAGTCACCAGCTAGCACTACAATGTCGGAACCTTTACTGAATGCGAACAAGAGTGGCGAGGGCATCATAGAACTCATCTTTCTGCAAGTCTGAGCTGCAGTTCGTTGGGGCGTACGCCGAGATCACAAACAAATTGCGCTTAACACAACGCCGATTGACCCTTGGAGTCTCACAGCACATAAACGACTGTTAACAGGGATCCAGTCTAAAAGGGCAGTCTCAGCCTTGTCAGTCAAGACAATTCCTACACCACGTTGACCCACAGCTCTAGCTGCTTCGTCTCCTGAGGTGCGCAAGAAATACCTCGATAAGATACCAGGAGCAGTTAGCTGAATTACACTGCTCGAATCCTGGATACGCGTTTCGCTTAAGCAGCAAACATCAATCTTCAGAGAGTTCATTGTGAGGGCTAGGCTTGCCTGCTGACCGTCCTGCATGAGTGTACGCACGTTGAAGGAGCCGAGATTCAGAGGCTGACGGGGCTTGAGAAAATGTGAGTTACCAGACAGAGGATTATTCCCGACACTGTTTGACAGTGAATCGTTGCGAGTATTGACCGTGTTATCAGTGGGAGAATTATGGGTGGATAGATGGGGCAAAGAGGGATGGTTAGGGACAGAAGACAAAGGTTGAATAACAGAGAGGGAACTCTGAGCAGTAGCCCACTTATCACTACGCATTCCGCTCGATGCAATGGGCAGCGCGGTCCTGATTAGCCTGCGCGACGACCGATGCAGTATGGAATTCTTTGTATTCGTGCAGTTCATGGGAGATGTTGGACGGGTACTGCTAGGGTGTCCAGCCACAAAGCAGAAAAAGATAGAAGCATACCGTGGAGAAGATAATTTAAAAAATCAAAGTATTAAGCTAAAATCATGAAGAAAAAGAGTCAGAATGCAACTATGTCAATCGTCACAACACCTGGAAATTTCATTTATTATCTTTAACCATCTGATGGGCGTGTCAAATGGAGCCTAATCTGGAATTCTAACACGTCCTACTTGGCCAAGTCCATTGGTCAGAATATTGTAAGGTTGATTAGACCTTACTTCGCCGTTTCTTTGACAAACGCGCGCTTCGGTCCTTCGTACTGCGTGGACCACCTGCACGTTACTCTAATGCTCGGCACTGTACGAATATGTTAACCAGAACAGTATTCTCCACGACCCGTGAGAACGAGAAGGCGATTGGGAGAGATAGTGGTTAGCGTGTATTTGGGAGCGTGCGCAAAAGCAACGGTCAAATGGCAACCGCGCTTGGCAGTCAGCGTTCAGTTAAACAATAAACGTGGTGAAAGTGTGAACGAAGATGGCCACCGCTACAGGAGCCTCCTCCTAGAAGTCCGACGGAGTTGGGCTTCGATCGTGGCGGTATGCCGGAAGTATTGATTGTCCAGGAACTCCTCGTAGCTTGCCCGTTATACTGTTGGTGACGTCGAACGACTGCTGATGAGTTTAACGGTGTCTGCACTCTCGAGGTCCGATGTGCGTCGGTCCAACTGTATTTTGGCGCCCACGGGTCTCAAACGCATGTGAGCCGGAAGATGCCGCGTCAGATCCATCCAAAAGGGCGTCCAGTTGTCGTCTCCAGTACCACGCTGACAAATCGTCCTGTTGTCCAATGAGCGGTTGGCTCCTTGAACGTGCACGGGAGTCAGTGAGGCTACGGATGAAGCTGTGACTGTGTAGATCCGTCTGAGAGAGGGCAAGGTAAACTGGAACAAAATAGCGCCTGAGGGCGCCGGCGGATGTTGGACCGCAATAACAACACACGAACGATGCTCAGTGTTGTTGTAGTCGCTAGGAGACCAGAAGAAAATGAAATCATAACTACCGATTGTAATTTCTCGGGCCTGTTGGCTGGTAAATCCATGGTGAACTTCCCAACTTATTGCTAACAGTCGGTTGTAAAATTCATCAGGAAATCGGCGAAGCGGACGGGATTTCATAGTTGGCGACCGCGATGGCTACTTCGCGTTGCGGGTACGGTTGGAGAATCTGATGGACTAGCTGCCAAGTCCTCACTAGGCGTAATTTGGGGTGGTCCGAGTAATAACTCGCTCGATGCGGGTGACCGAGCGGCTTGGCCGGGTGGCTCGCACTCCATGACGGCAGGCTTGAGACGGTCGATAGATACGGTGATGTCTATGACAAATGTTTCTGCCCTACGTTTTATCACGCGAAACGGGCCAGTGTATGGCGCTTTTAGTGGTGATCAAACGCCATCGACGCGAAGGAATACGTGAGTAGCGGTTTCTAACGCAGTTGAGACATAACTTGTAGACTGTTATTCGCGGGGCGGACTGGCCTTGAGCACTCGCATATGCTGCGTAAGGCGCTGAGCATGGTCACCGTAGTCGAAAGTCACGGTTGGTGAGAGGGCTACCAACTCCCCAGGCAGACGAAGTGTACGGCCGGTGTTGTGTGTAATTCCTCCATAACGGTACTACGCAGGCTTAAGAGTGCTAATGGTAGTGTTTCACTCCAAAGGGGGTTACCGTTTGCTCGGAGGGCGGCTTTTAATTGCCGATGGAAACGCTCAACCATACCATTGGCCTGAGGGTGGTAAGATGTCGTCTTAACATGTTGGCAACCGAGCGTAGCGAGTAGGCTGCCGAATGCGCCGTCAAAGTGTGGACCACGATCGGTGGATATCATTGCCGGGCAACCAAAGTGACTAACCCAACCGGTCAGAAAAACTTTCGCGGCCTCTTCTGAAGTGAGACGAGGGATAGGAATGGCCTGCGGCCAGCGAGTAAAGCGATCCACGCATGTGAGTATGTAAACGTACCCAAGTAAAGATGGGAGTGGTCCTACGAGGTCGACGTGCACATGATGTAAACGTGTTTTAGGTTCTGGGAACCTGGCTAACGCCGCCTTAGTGTGCCTATGGGTTTTAACACGTTGACACTGCAGGCAAGCACGAGCCCATTGACGGACATCTCGTTTGACATTGTGCTAAACAAAACGCTCAGTTATCAGTTTCACCGAGGCCGTCACACCCGGGTGAGCCAGATTGTGGAGTATCAGGAAAGTAGGATAACGGTGGGCAGCAGGAACCACCGGCCTAGGGCGACCTTGCGACACATCGCACACGATGGTGTTCTGGGAAGTTGGGATAGGTACTGTGGTTAAGCTCAAAGAACCGTTTTGTCGAAGTTGTTCGATGTCAGGGTCCATAGTTTGGGCCTGTGCAATGCGTCCAAGTTGATGTTAGGCATCGGTGACAGACTTGGTTGATGTACGCGTGATACGGCGTCGGCGACGGGATTAGGTACCCCAGAGACGTGTCGTATGTCCACAGTAAACTGTGAGACAAAGTCTAAGTGGCGAATCTCGCGTGGTGAGTATCGATCGGAAGCTGACTTTGGTGCATAAACCAAAGGCTTGTGGTCTGTAAACACCGTAAACGAACGGCCTTCGAGTGCATGTCGAAAATGACGGATTCCCAAGTAGATGGCTAATAACTCCCTACTAAATGTGCTGTACCTAGATTCGGCTGGTTGTAGGCGCCTGGAGAAGAATGCTGAAGGTTGCCAAGACTCGTCTACGAACTGTTGCAGTACTTCTCCAACCGCTGTGTCCGAGGCATCCGTCACAACCGAAATAAGAGCCAAAGGGTCGTGGTGGGTAAGAAGTGCTGTTTTAGCGACAGCATCTTTGACCAAGGCAAATGCGACTTGTGCCGTGTCGGGAAACACGAACTTTCGCTTACCTCCGCGGGTTGCATCATTTCCGCGCAGTGAGGAATAAATCGGCGGTAGAAATTCACCAGGCCGGCAAACTGACGCAACTGGCGAAAAGGCTGGGGTTCAGGGTAGTCGCGAATAGCGGAAACTTTATCCGGCAGAGGGCGGATACCCGAGGAGGAAGTAGAATGTCCTATGAAAGTGATATCAGACCGGCCTAATTCGCATTTTGCGATATTGATCGTAACGCCGTGCTGGCTAAGACGTTTGAAAAGTGCTCGTAAGTGTGCGGCGTGCTCTTGCTCTGAAGGACTAGCCACCAAAATATCATCCAGGTATACGTAGACATTTTCCAAACCACGAGTTGCCTCGTGCATGAACCGTTGGAAGGTCTGGGCTGCATTGCTGAGTCCAAACGGCATTCGCAGAAACTCGAACAGCCCGAAAGGCGTAGTGACGGCAGTTTTAGGGATATCGGCCTCTGCTACCGGGATCTGGTCGTACGCACAAACTAAATCGATACGGCTGAAGACGGAGCAACCTGATAAAGACGAAGTAAGGTCCTATATATGGGGAATTGGGTATCGGTCAGGGACGGTGACTTTGTTAAGTGCTCTGTAATCACCACAGGGTCGCCAATCGCCCTAGACTTAGGGACCATTTGAAGAGGGGAAGCCCAAGGGCTACTAGAAGGGTGTATTATACCCAGTTCTAGCATGTGTTCGAATTCAGCCTGCGTAACATGAAGCTTGTCTGGTGCTAACCGACACGGCCTACTGAACACTGGGGGTCCCTTAGTATCGATATAGTGAGTGACGTTGGTGGTCGCTACTGGGAGAGACCCGGCCTGTTGAAACATGGCCGGGTAAGCGGCGATGAGTTCGCCATACGTTTGGTGTGCCGGTGGTTGAATGTAAAAAGGCGTGACTTGATTCACTCACGAATTATAAACCGCAATAGCGAGAGTGGTCTGACGACCCACCACTCCGCGGCGCCGTGCATCAACTAACAAGTCGAAGTGTTGCAGGAAGTCAATGCCTAGAATTGGGTACGGGACGTCGGCGATGATGAATACCCAACGAAAATTACGCTTTAAACCTAAGTTTAAAGTGAGCGACTGCTGGCCAGACGTTGGGATGGCCGTGCCATTGGCAGCGCGTAGTGTTTGGGCCTGCGGTGTGCTACTGTCGCCTTTCGGTCGGGGGAGGACGCTCACTTCGGCACCGGTATCTACAAGGAATAGATTACTTGAATTGATGTCCCTTACATTCAAAAGGCGACCGTTGGTCTGATACCCGGCTTCGTGGGTCGCCACCACGGGCCGGGGGTTTAGTTTCCCTGATGAGCACCGGGAAACGTACACCCTGGTTCGTATCGTTTGGCACCCTCACCGAAGCGACTGTGGTATTTACAATACCTTTCTTTTGAAGAGCCGAATCGCCGTCGCAGTGACGGACTATGGAGCCTAGGTGAGCGTGCGGGGTGCCGCTCCAGTGACCCACTTTTTCTTACTGCTAAGCGTTGCAGGCTAGCGTCAATTCTAGACAAAACTGACGCGAAGTCGTTAGATGTTGGCACGGCAGCTTCCTCCAGCGAGCACTTGCGTGTGGCACTTAGTAAAACTGGAATGTTGTGCGGCAAACGCTGCAGCCAAAGTTCCCTTAAGAGCGGGTCCTCGCCTACCGTCGGTCCTCTCAAGCGCTGCACCTCACGCAACAGTTCGGAGGGCTTCCTGCTTACAAGCTCAACGTTTTAAAGTTGTTGCATACGTTGGTCCTGCGTTGGGGTCGTGCGGGCAATGACGGCCTCCTTCAAAGCCTCGTAGCTTCGGGAAGAGATGATTACGTCCCTTACTTGCATTTTGACCTCCGGCGGGAGGCGGCCCGCTACCCACCTGAAACGGCTGGCGTAACTGGTTAAACGGCAGTTTTCGAATTCTAACTCGACCAGCGTGAACCAGAGCTCTGGATCAGCAAGCATGAATGCCGGTATGTGCAGCGTGATCACCCCAACGATGGGGTCTGGGCAGGGTTTCCGTTCAGCGGAGATATCGATTACTTTATCGAATACAGACGGGAAAAGAAATCAAGGGTCAATGGGGCACTATAATCTTCGCGAAAAAAATCACAACGAACTAGACACTAGAAATATGTATGGACAAAAAAAGAAAAGTTATTTGGTGAACCGACCAAAAAAATCAACAGATAGGGAAACAATAAAACACAAAAACGTACGCAGACGGGACCTTGAATGGCAGAAAACAAGGAAACTCACGTGACCTGGGGATCACGTCGGGCTCATCAATTGTAAGGTTGATTAGACCTTACTTCGACGTTTCCTTAGCAAACGCGTGCTTCGGTCCTTCGTACTGCGTGGACCACCTGCACGTTACTCTAATGCTCGGCACTGTACGAATATGTTAACCAGAACAGTATTCTCCACGACCCGTGAGAACGAGAAGGCGATTGGGAGAGATAGTGGTTAGCGTGTATTTGGGAGCGTGCGCAAAAGCAACGGTCAAATGGCAACCGCGCTTGGCAGTCAGCGTTCAGTTAAACAATAAACGTGGTGAAAGTGTGAACGAAGATGGCCACCGCTACAATATTCATACCTTCTTGTCATGTCATTAACTGACTACCTTGGCCTACCCTCCAACTACAACAGGCTCCGGGGAACAACATACACTGACGAAGTCTATCGGTGGGCATCAGTAACACACGTCCCAACCACCTCAACTTGTTTGGATTCAGTATTTGATCCACAGAATGACCTCTGGATCCCAGCACTTACGTCTCATCTCAGCATCGCTGATACAGTGTTCCCACCATATTTGGGCGATACTGCTGAAACACCGATGTTCGACTGCCAACAGTCTTTGCCAATCTTCTACTCTTGCCAGTTGTGTTTCTGAACCATATAAAAGGACGGACCTGACCACCCCAGTGTACATGCTACCCTTAACAGACAATCGCATGTCACGCCGACGCCGCTGATGAAGGAGGTTGACAAAAACCAAACGCGCCCTATGCATAAACAATGACACTTCATTCAATATCTGTCCATGCCCATATCCGGTAGAATGCAACCGCCCAAGTAACAAAATTCATCCGCTTCACCTAGAGCTTCTCACTGCGAACACAACAGTTGATACTGAGCCAACCCAGCTCCGTAACCGCAAAACGCATCCCAAACACTGCTACACTGTTGTTGAGGCCATCTAAAACAGCTTGTAACTTAACTCAATCTTCACGCAGAAGAACAATTTCGTCCGCATATACCAAGACCGATAGTTAACTGTCTGAGCAAAAGATCGATGTCGTTATTCTCACACGGGGACAGCGCTATCTCAAGGATCAATTCAATCACAAAATTGAAGAGGAAGGACGAAAGAGGGTAACCCTGATGATTACCACTTTCCGTGGTGAACTCAGGTGAAAGATCGCCGTAAGCACGAACTCGGCTTCGACTGTTCGCATACAAGCATTGGAAAGGAGAAATACACTTCTCTGGCACACCCTTGAATGACAGGCAGCGCCAGAGAACTGTGCGGTCGACTGAGTCGAACACCACTTTCAGATCAAGAAAGACAGAAGTTGTCGGCCTACTGAATACATGCCAAGATACCAAGATTTGTCGGACAGTAAAGATGTGGTCGATGCAACCACGACCGGATCTCAAACCGGTTTGATTCTCACGCGTACACATTTCGCGGGTACTCGATAGTCGGTGGAGAACAAAACCGGTAAGCAGTTTGGATGCGATACTTACCAAGCCAATTCCCATGAGGTCTTAACAAGAGGATCTGTCACCTTTCTTGTGAATCAGCACAATCACCGATTCACACCATTTCGCGCGAATGTCGCCACTCTCTCAGATTACCCGGAGGAGTTTAATTAACTCTGGAACCGAAGCTTCGCCTTCTTCCTTGAAAAAAAGATGGAGACAACCCATCCGGTCCAGCGGCCTTGTATTTTTTCAAGCATTCTATCTCTCGCATAACTTCCATTTCTGGTGGAGGAGTGTTATCTACCTGGATTGGTTCTCTGGCAGGTATATTGGAAGGTCTACTGTTGAAGTGGGCATACTGAATTGTTACCTAAAGTGCTCTGCGCAACGGTCCAGATGGCGTCCCTGAGAGTGAGTTAGTGAGCCGTCGGATTCTTTAAACAACTCACTTACACCGGGCTTCCGTAGTCCGGTACTTCCAAATTGAACGGAAAAGATTATGAGTATTGCCAATAGACCCAGCCCTTTCCATTTCCCTACATTTCGCAATCCACCACTGTTTACGGTCATTTCTTAGACTCCTAGTCGGTTGGCGTCTCAGGGATTTAAGCACTTCATTGAATGCGGTATCCGGAGGGATCGATTTGCGAGCATCTAACAGAGCACATGATGTCGAAAATATCCATCGTTTTTGAGGCCTAATTGAAACGGAGTCCTGTGTGGTATTCGGAGCAGCGTGCAAGGCTTCCTTGATCTGTTGACAGCGTTCATCTGGGTCTTCGACACCCGGTTGCTTCGACAACCGTGTGGGCAGTTCCGCCTGAAAAATAGATCACCGGATATCGATTAGAAACAACTGCGCGGGACGGTGGGCTCTTACGCGGGTGCGATCACGTACGAGGCGTAAACAAAAGTGAGCACACGTGTCAATGTGTGATCTGAGTCCACAGGCGAAGACCAAAATGAACGGCAATCTCCAACTGATCCACGCATTCTACTTCGATGACAGACAGTAATCCACTGGCGCCTAAACCTGACATTTTGCGACTTTATGTAGTTCTCTAATCCAAGCCTCAGGGTTTTCTTGTCAGTTATTCCTAACAGCGCAATGGACCCTTGGGGATACGAAGTGTATGCGCCTTCCACGGCACTCATACGGAAGCGGTAAATAACATACCATTACCGCTTTTTAAAATTTATCATAATGTGCAATGTCCATCTCGACCCCGCCGAAATACTCTCTATGGCATACAAAATTGGATATCCCGTAAACAATTAGAAACAACAGAACGTGTAGAATGTTATTCACACTATACACATAAGCCACTGCGGAAATTTAGGGAGGTGCTACGTTATCTAATTGTAGCTTAGCGTACTCTGAGACAGACTGATCATGATATAGGTACATATGCACAGTAGATACAACCTGATCCAAACACGAAGTTACGGAGAAAAGAACCACGAAATACAACATAGGTGTGTGGTTGGATCAGGAAGGGTGGGCAGAGGACCTGAATGTCACCGGGGACAAAGGGATAGAAGAATTTGGGATATGGACACCGGGGTGTGAAGTCATAAACGAGTTTGTCGAATTTTTTCAATGTGCAGAAGAGAGATACAAGATTAGAGCAACCCACGCACAAACAAAGATGAAAACCGGTTTGCATTCGTATGAACAGATGAAAATAGCTTTTTATGTACATAGAAAATAGTAATATTATTGACAAGCACACGCCTACACAGTGTTCACGTCATCAAATGTATCAAAGATTGATAACACCCACAATCGTGATACACCGTCATTAATAGGGAATTAAAGCACTGAGTATCTTTTCTAGTTGCATCTCGTGTACAAAGTACTGCAAATTGAAAACGGAATGTTGAGCTCGTTGAACACGATAATATGGTGTGGTTTCTAGTGGAAAAGGAAATGTTGATGAGAATGTAACTAACAGACGATGCTGAGAAGAGGTGTCAAAAGTGTGATGTGTGTGGACACAGAAATTTGTAAGGTGAGAAGTACCGGAAGTACAGAAAAATAATGGACAGACTGAGGACGTCAGGTTTTGATGATTAGAAATCTGAGATAAACCTGATACTTCCATTCATTCTGGAGTTGATTCAAATTTGGTGGGGAAAAAACATTAACAAAAATACGGTTCTATATGGAAAGGAAAACGTGTTTCGGGATACCAACACGGGTTTCAAAAACAAGAAATCGGGATAAAAAACAATAACAATGACCACAACAATGACAACAGGCCACGAGCAACTGGAACATGGAGTAAGAAAAAATACACATGTTTTTATACGCCTGTAAACATGTGTGTATGTGTGTGTATCTGTCAAAAGATGTGCATGTGAAAAATGAAACACGATTTCTCGAGTGAAAAAGAAAAAAGAACAGGGGAATCTACACATTGCTTGCCGGACACAATCCGGTGCGACGCATACAAACCTGGCTCTGGGCTGTTAAAGCTAATTTGATTGCCGACGAATTGAAACGTGGAGCACGCAAGAGCTCAATAATGGATACCATCTTTATGGAATTCAAAACCAAATCAACCATAAGCTCTTCCATGGTGCGTGGCTTGGCTCGATCAGCTTCCTGAGGCGAATGAACACCGTGATGATAACCGGAAGATTCTGTGACCGGACTAGTTAATGAGAGCACATCGGGTGGAGAGGTTGTTGTAGTGTGTTCACCCTGAACCAAATCGCTGACTGACTGGAGAAATTCATCAGAAATCTCGTCTAGCGCGACCATATTCTCTGTTCCGTCGACAGAGTCAAGACAGTCAGGAAACAGCGGTATATCCGATGAATGTTCTGATGCTTGACCTTCGGTGCACTCTGTGGATAGAACAAACTCCGTGTTCGTAAAGTCTTCCACATCGGACAGTGATTTTCCTGCTGAATCCAGAGGGTCGGAATGATCCACGGCTAGCTTCTCTGTTACCGGTTCATATAAGCCACCAGAATTTGGAGGCGTCGGGAACAGACTGCCAGAATCCGGTTCGAGAACTGAAAGTAATCGAGTAAAAGCATCCTCCGGGGCTACGTTAGCTGGCAGGAAAGGTACATTACGCTCTAGGCCCCAAAGAAAAGCCGGGTTCAACAACCGTTGGTCACAAACTTCAGCCAAACTCGCTAAAATATCATCGTGGCTAAGCAGTTCCGAGGTCGATAGGGTATCGGGGCTTGTAGGTTCTTGTAATAACAGCACCTCATGTAGGTCCCCGTTTTGATCCGCCCCCACTGGGCTGTTCGAAAGGGCTGATTCACTTTGGGGTTTCAAATCTGGCGCATCCACACGAACTTGGATATCATAAAGTGGAAGTTCTTTGGCTATGCTTCTTGATTTAGATTTGACATTCTTTTTCTTCTTCGTGCTCTTTGATTGGTCTGAAAAGTGTGAATTTCGATTGAAAACGCAATGAGAGATGACGAACTCGCTCCTTCCATAACAAATGTGCCATGACATCAAATTAAATAATAAATAATAATAATAATTAAATGGTTATTGATGATTTGGTCGCTTTCGCATGATTTCATAACGGTACTTATCTTCTGATACTGAAATAATCCGGATATCTGCAGAAAAAAACCGTTTCTGATTTGAAAATAGTTAAAATGAGACAGACGAAGAGGTTATAAAATGCTTTTCAAGTACACCCGTGAATCACAAGCGAATCAACACAAATAAACACAACTATGGAACAAAAATAGTGGGAAGCATTTGCACTAGATGTTTATCCAGGGTGCACATGTTGTTTCCTTGTGGACTCCAGTCACTGAAACCAGACTAAGATCAAGGCGCTTAGAGTAAAAGCACACTACAAGCGGTGCATCGACGATTGGTTCACTCGTGAACGGATTAACAGCAACCAAAGTAGATGAACACAGACTGAAATTTCAATAACAAAAGTGCCCAAGAGTACATATACAGGAATATCCGGCTTGGGACCAAGTATGACGTCAATACCGCAACACGGAAAGCACAACGTGACAGATGAACAAACATTTTTTACTGCTTACTTACCGACAGTAATGGGGTGTGTCGTATGAGAACCGAACACGTGTGGGATAGCATCAACCAGAATTCTCGAGTCAGTTTTTGCGCTGTTTGCTTGGTTCGTAACCTGAGATGTGGTGGCCTTGGCCGAACCAGTATTGGTAGCATTGCTTGGGATTGTAGTGGTACTGACCAGATTGGCTATTTCTTTGGGCTTCGGTTTGGGAATGACAGACCATACTGCCTGTGACACAGTCTTGGAATTTCGATCGGAAATAGACATGGAATTGGTTGGCGATGGCTGAGTTTGCGATTGTGACTCATCGCGATCGACTGGAACAGATCGCGAATGACGACGGGTACGTTTGGTGGGGAGACCATTATCCACGAAGACGACCGGCTCGCTGATAGTCGCTGTGCATTGCGGTGTGTTCTCGTCGAATCGTGACGAATTCACCGACAGACGTAGTAAGCGCCGTGCTCGCTGAGAGAATCGTGTCAGACTGACCATAAGTTTGTCTACCCAGCCTACATGGAGAACGGGTACCGGAGATCCTTCCTCCCACAGACACAAGTGATCGTAAAAAGCCAGTAAGTGGGCCAAACACTGAGGATCATCTACAGGAATGGAATTGATAGAAACGGTTGTCTTTGAAAGTGGCACTGCCACTGAACACCTCAGTTACAATAATCTCAATTTGCAAACACACAATAGTCTTCAGTCGGCAAAATTTTCCGTGACATAGTTGACGGGGTTGATTATTATCGTAGTTTGATGGCCCTACGCGATTCAATAGCAGCGGGTAGTCGAGCCCAGCTAACGAGACATTCCTTGTTGCACCAACACCTCTACATGACAGATACAATAGACGCATGTACGGAACGGAAGCTTGATTAGTATTACAAGATTTAGCTTACCTAAAATATTCCCTGGCTGATACAGACAACCATCCGGATCAGTTTCAACAGCACCCTCGGAACAGGATCGAGAAGCTTCAGCGGCGCACCGGAACATTTGAGGCATGAGCTGTGTGGCCACTTCCAGCAATTCTCGATAAATTTCCCAATCCTCTGAGCTGTGGTTATAGCTGGAATCGGAGAATATAGTGTAATGACAGCAAACTTAAGGTTACCGTTGGAACTGTTTGCTACCTAAATTTATCAAGATTCGTAGCTTACTGTTTTCACTGAACTCTCTTCGAGAACTCGTCGGGACTTTCAGAAGAAATGACGAAAACTGTAATTACGACCGTATACCTTTGATATTGCACTACATTAGTAACAACAGGGTATGAAAAGCAGGTAATATAAAAACAGCATGCTATAATTTTGTTTGAGAGATATTCGTGCATTTATGGGACAAGTGAAGTAATCTAGAGAACTGCATTCCATCAGCTTTAAAAAGAACTAAGGGAAGACCATCTGAGTTCGGCGCTGCGACGTGAAGCTGTTTGGATTTCTCTGCGGACCTCCACCTCGGTGGGTGGATCTGTCGAAACAGACCACGGAACGTGCACCGGAGGAGTTATTAGAGGCTGACAACGAGGGCCAGCTGAACCACCCCGCCTAGCATTCGAGACGTCATTGCTGATTGTGAATCAGCAAGCCATAAACTTCACACCTAGTAATTTCCTATCGGTGACTGGCGTGAGACAGAACAGCTTGCGGGAATTTCCCATGGCGGCAGCACATTCCCTCTCTGGTGCATGTCAGGACCACCGGATTTCGCAGTCTCCACGAAAAGCTGCGATAAGTGTACGTCTCGTTGCGAGCCGTTTCAATATACGCTCACTTTCAGCCAGGATCAACTGGTGTGCGTCGAAAAGGAGCAGAGATGTGGTAGAAATAAATGGTTGTATGGCACGATAGGACAGGCCACAACTCGCTAGACCAGTGGAATTCATAGCATTCTTGATAAGCGACTAGCATTACCAGGTGGGGCTACATCCACCTTTTCAGCGATCGAGTTCTGGAAGACGGATAGGCGAGATGGACCGGAAAGCCTATCGCAATCTAACCATTGTTGTAGCGCACGTCCGCAGCATCACCCGACGCACATAGTGCTAACTAAGGCGTGATCGGAGTCAGGGAGGTGCTTCAGTAAAAACCGCAGTCATGTTTGCAACCCAGATATTTGCGAATTTGTGCGGCGTGGTTGATCTGAGTCCACTGCTGGTGTGGCGGTGATTGCAGCGTTTGAAGTTCATACTGACCAGGAACAGACCACGATTAGAACGAGAATCTAGCCCAAAAGGCTCTTAAATACTCCGCTCGATCACAGCTGACCCAATCTAGCATTCATGTCTCATGCCAAAATCGTGATGCTGACTCAGGTTATTCTACGCAAGAGGTCGCGTAGCCTTTGGTATAAATTATCTAAGATTGCATCTGGGCTATCGAGAAAACAAACAAATTGTGTCTATCAGAGCGGCGGCGAATCACTTTGCACGAACTTCTAAGTCTCGATGCGGATAAACGATTTCCAACTGGGATCCAGTATATCAGCACCACTTCAGATCTTTCACTGAGAGCAATACCAACGACAGTAGGACTAGAATCCGCAGCCTCAACGTCCACAGAAAGGCATGACTGGACCTCCACATAAGGATTAAATGGGGGGGGCGTCAATGGGATTATGGAACTGGAGTCCTGAATGCGAGTCTCATGAATGCAACACCCTTCGATCGCAAGAGACTCAAGCATACCAGCTACACCCGCCTATTGTTCTATATGCATCAGGGTTCGCATACTGAACGTGACTAATGTGAATGGGCATCGAGGACGAAGCCGGGTATCAACCGATGGTAGCGGGTTCGGCGAGACATGGAAGCTAGTCGAAGGCCAGAAAGAACATAGTCCGAATTTCCACCAGTGGCACCTCAGTGGGCACGCTCGACCGAAAAACCCGTAGGGTGAAAATGGAAAAAAATTGGGGAATGGAGATAGGAGAACAAACTGTGTACGTTGTAGGAGAGTGATCATTCGTGCGCATGAAAGAGTAGTCCATTATACTTGCAGAACCTGACATGGTTGTTTGCGTTGTGGGCCGTTATACTATTCGGTCGCCCAGTCCAGAGTAGACCTTTTTATTCGGGAATGCCACTGTAGCGTTTGTGCATCCAAGTGCTTCCTGTAAGGCAGCAGCGTTGGTGCAGATGAGCCGGTGGCCAATTGTAAGGTTCATTCGTCTTTTTCGGAAATCTCTAGGAACCGGTAACTGATTGCTCATTTCATTCGCCCTTTAGATGGGGCTAGACATCCTGCATGCCTAGCACACTCTTCATGCGAACGTAATTGGAAATATTTATTTAAAAAATCTAACCAAAGCCGATGTAACAGAAAAATGCGACCTTCTTGCATAACCTGAACAAGAGTGGACAGACTGAAAGCCATGAGGACATATAAAAGTGCGAAATTCATCAAGAGTAACTCACTGTCCCATTACACGAGCCGCTTCGGACCAATAGCGAAGAGCTCCACGATTATCTCCGTGACGATATAGACAACTTGCCAAACAAGTATACGGATAGACATGCTGGTTCGCATAAAAGAACCGATCTACATCTACGGCCTTGTGATACAAAGCGAGAGCCATTGAGAACGGCTCATCACGGTTTAATGCTCCGTCCGAGATGGACACTGGATAATTTGAATGAAAGGTGCCGGAGAACAGTTTCAGATTGTCGATACACGGGAACGCATCCTCCAGGTCACCCAGATTGGTCAACCCCAGTGGATACCGAGATAAACAACCAGCATCGAAGAAAAGCCATAACAGGCGATGTTTCAATGTGACCAGCTGCAACACAGGGAAAAGGCAATGATTACAACGATGCCAAGTAATGAAAAGTGGGAAGAATTGAGTCAGTGTTTCGTTGTAGCGGTGGTGGCACTGAGCAGTATCTGACAGTCACAATGTTTTAGAAACTACATCTGCATTGTGCAGCGATACCTGATATCAAACCAGAATCAAACTATTTTCAAGGACAGCTGCTAAGCATAACGACTACATGTCCACTAGAATGATATGTAAATCGAATTCAACGAAATGGCAAAATTATCCAGAAGACGTACCTGCATGGACATGGCCGTGGAGGAAGATAAATGTCGCGCAAGTCCATTCGGGCTGATTAAATCAGAGGAGCAGGGAGTGTGTGGTGTTAATGGTGGTGTCCCGAAACCTTCACTTGACGGAGCGGAGGTAGGTGCTTGTGGATAAGCCGGTAGAGAAGAACCAGGCTGAAGCGCGGCCACTGCTGCAACAACAGCGCGCATCGACGGTCGACAAATCACCGGATGCCCGTTTACGTAGAGCCAGGACTGAACCAGAGGTGGAACACGGATCGGAGGCGGATTATTTTTTTCCCGAGTGTCATCCTGCGACCCACACTCGGATCCCGGTTCGACAGTGTTATCCGGCGCGTCACTTTCCCGTGCGGTTAGAAGGTGAGCTCCCGGAACCCAGCTTGCGACATCCGCCGTCTGTCGTGCATCCGGTGGACCAAATTCGACCCAACCATGGTCTTCAGATAAAGCCAAATCAACGTCAAGATAACCAAGTAAGCGACATGCAGCCACAGTTGCATAGGCCAAACCGAAACTATCCAGGATGCCAGCTGAGAAAAAACGAGAATAGTGTGATTGCAATTACATGATTAGGGACACACCGTCGACACTCTAGACTGCATGTGGAACAACCAGAATCGCTACCACTCAGATGAGCTGGACGCTAACTGATGGGCGGCTTGAAACGTCGTTCATTAAGTCAACTAAAGCTCTGCTTCATTCAATACATAGTGTATGGACACAGTATCTCTTTGTTGTTTCCATTGTCTGCTCGACGGTTTTCTGCGTTTACGGGGCATTCGCACCTCTGACTTCTATTCTGAGCCATGTCCCTCAGCGTCTCTAACCAACAACAATCTTCATCTTTTAGGCGCCAACCAAGAAGGCGCGAAGTACCAACCGAAACTAGTGTCGATGCTAGACTATACACACCCCCACGCCAAGTCATGGTCTGAACGCAGCCTTGCATCTTACAATCTTTCCCAGCACGAGTAAATAGACCACAGAAAGACAGACTGCAGACAAGCGAAAACAAAACAGGTCCGGATCCTCGGAGTCTAATTAAGGCTGTCAGAAGATAGTCATACGTACCTAGTACAAGACGACAAACCTCGTCAATAGTCACCCAATGATCCCGCCGCACTCGGGCGAAGTTTCGGAGACATCGTTTGTCGAACGTGTAAAGCCGCCGAACATCCTCGAAGCGGACCGACCAGGTTTCGCAAGTGTAAAGTAAAGCACTAGGAACCGCGGCATTTTACAACCATTCCTTCAATGAGAGACGGATTACGTGGCGAAACGACATGTATCGCCTGTTGGCGGAAGCTATTTTAGCGGTCGCTGTTCGTGATGTGATTTCCTCCGTAACACAAACCCCAGCAGTAATCATATCCCCAAAGGAACTGAAGCTTCAAGCTAGTCACGTCAAGAAGCGACTGTAGGTAGAAGCTCCTGCCGACCTTGCAAAAGCATTCTGCACATGGAAGACGCAAATTGCATTCCGCATCTGGACCCTTCAATCGCCAAACGGTTCGCAGCCTGTTGAACTGTCGGTGCATCATCACACAGCAAGGTGGTGTTATCGGCATATTCCGAAACAATAATTCTGTTCCCCGGGAGGAGTTTGTCTCCGTAGTTGGACTGTAAATATAAGAGCAGGGGCGACCATATTGGAGGGCTTTTTGAACGTGCTGATTTGTTATCGTTGTTTTGTTACAGGTGCACCTGTCGGAAATCTGGATCCGACGGAGACTGGTGAGGAGTCTTGGACAAGAAGGTCTGCTGCTGTTCCCAAGGAGCGTAGCGATCCCGATCCGATGAAACCGGAACTGTGAAGGACTTGTGTAACTTGTTTCAATTGCACTCATTCTTGCCCAATACACTTTCCTCTCTTGTATTCTGTGTTCTCCGTTTCGACCGAGCGTAGTGCACAGGACGATGGACGATGAGTCGCGTATGTGTCTGCTTTTAGCTAACCAGCCCGTTACAGTACATTTCGTCGTACGTCCTCCATCACAAAGTTGGAAAAAAAAGGAGATGCAGCTGGAGACGGCAAAAGTAGGCGAGAGTTGGTCATATGCTCCAACCCGAACTACGGTATGACGGTATAAATCTTTGAGAACAGACACATTTTTAGCAGGCATTCTATTTCTCAACAAAACAGTTCTACAGTGCAGTCCTACTGAATGCGTGCAAGGCTGCGCAAATATCTTGGAACACGATGATCGGTTATTCCTTGAAGGTATGGTGTTGCGCCAGCAGTTGGCAGAGGATGGAAACTTGATCGATGTATCCATGGCCAGCACGAAACCGGGGATGCTCTTCCTGCGTATGGAACGACCTGGGAAGGATGACGCCACTGAGATCACGGTCATACCCCGTAGTTAGCGCAGTTGCTACATGAGCCTTTCTTGAAGATGGGGAAAACAATTGATTGCCCCAGAACGAGGGGACCTACTCAGAATTCCAGACCTTGGAGAGGCGTGTTTGACTTCTGCCAATCTCTGTCATCAGTAGCGACTACATGAAATACATTCATCCATCAAGGGTAGAGTGTACGCTGCAGCAGTCAGGCCAGTTCTTCTTCATGGTTCAGAAACAAGACCACTGGGGGCGGAGGACGTATGCGAATTGCTGGCATGAGAACACCGATCTCACAGTAAAACTGCTCCAATCTGGTGGGAACACCGTATCAGGTATGCCGAGTTTAGACGCAGAGTATCAAGCACACAAACCAAAGCACTAGACGAAACACTAAATGTCACCACGCTAAAATAGTTGGGGAACATGTGCTGCGCATGTCCCCGAGAAAGACTCCACGGCGTACAATGTTCGCTGAAGCGGGTAATGGTTAGAAGATGAATGAGAGTGGTTAGCCCATGAAGCAAAAAAAGGGTATGAAAAGCTCATCCGACGAACTTGGCCACGTGGTAATTGTTGGGCTTCGTGGATGGGGTTCAACAGATCCACCCACTGAGTGGTTAGACCAGTTCAGTTCAGACAACCATTACCCGTGGTTGGATATGTGAGAGGATATGGTTCGGTGTTGCGATCAGTGGCACTCTTGTACTCAAGAACGTTCTTTGTCGATTAGATACCACTTACAATTCATTTCCTACTCTTTTCATAATCGTGTTTTTTTAGTATTCCCGATTTTCACTGCTCAGAGCAATCAAAACCACAGCACCTGGTGCACGGTTGATGGTCGCCTGAACGGAAGTGAACTGCGGTTTTGGTGATAGACAATTATCCACTGTCGTCCGGATCTTTACCACACCTGACCTATTGGGACCTTATGTGGTTCTTCGCCACTCCAAGTTTCAGGGTCTGGCTGCCGGTTATCCCCAAAAGTGTAGTGGGCCCTCCTGGCTATGCGGTAAATGCCCCTACTACTGCACTTATGCGTACGCATGTAATGAAAAAGTAGGTGAGCTGTATTTTACCATCCTTATACGGGACTAAGAGAAGGCCATCGGAGTCAGAGGTCTTCTAGCGTCCTACGACCGTGCGGCTCTCATTCTCTGTCGGCGTTTTTATTTGAACAGACTGTGGGACGTACTCAGAATAGCGATATTTGTCAGAAGCCAGCACGGGGGCAGGAGAATTTTACTTTCAAATGCACCACCCAGAAGTTCACACACTATTACCTAGAGCAAAAGGAACGTCATATCAGCACATGTTTCAGAAGTCCATAGATGAGCACAGACAGCAGACTTCAAACTAGCCATCACGACGAGACTGCACCTTGGCATAATGTGATGGTATGCGTGCCTCCATGACCCAAAGAGCTACGCAAGATGGCTTCCTTAAGCCGGAGATGCAACAGTGCCTGACAGGTCGATGGGCAGAGGCCGGACGAAGTCCAGTCTCCGGACCAGTGCTGGGCAACATCTAGTTCTAACCACTATGCCCCTGAAGAAGACACCCCAACGAATAAACACGAAGGGAGACAGTTTATCAGTCTAAAAACCACTAGATGGACGTAGGAGTAGAGTACCTGGGGGTTTCTCTCGACAATGAGAGAAGTCATTGCACTTTGATGGGCAGCCATCGCCCAAGTAGGCTTCGCAGCCCCCAGCCCAAAGGATGCTGCCCGTCCACGTTCCGCCTGCTCTATCGGGTGCATGGGGCTAAGGACTGAATCCGAAAAGCAGATCGATAACAAATCACCAGCAAAGGCAAGACAAAATGCTTGCAACCATCAGATCTCACATGACAGACCAAAAGGAATTTCTTCATGGGTTCATCGGTCCCGTCCCCGTGCTGGGTTAACGCTCCATTGCCTTGTGGGTGGGACTTTTGAGTCAAAGGCTTCGGTTAGAGTTTCCAAAGAAAAACCCCTTCTGCAGTATGGGCAGCCGCGAAGTATGATTCGCCCAGAAACCTCCAGCATCTTTCCTGTAAAGGGCTCTACCAATTTTTCTTCTTTTAATTTAAGATCGATGCAAAACACCACGGGTTATTGCGGCCGTGATGGAAGCAGTAGCTCAGGAGTTGGGTATAAATCAAATGCACTTCTTAAGCTTAAGTGTTCGCTTCACTTGGATGCTTTCAACGTCCGCACAAAACGTCAGATAGGACAACAGGCTGCCCTCGTTAGAACATTTAACACCTTTAAAATATATCTATCGCGTGTCTCCGAAACACGCATATAAGATCCCACTTCTGTAGTCAATCTTCGCACCTCAAACACAACCTGAGTCTCTCACTTCACTCTTCGCTTGTCGGGTGATTCGGTGTCTAGCGCTCGTGGTTAGGTTGGCTTTGGGATTGCTTTGAGCATGAGAGCTGAGCGTGCACTGCTAGACTGGATTCCAATCAGCAGTGGTTTGTGCGCGGTTCGGTTGGACGGTTCTGTGCATGTCAACAACAACAAACTAAAGCGTCGATGCTTGTTCGTCGTGTCTGTGTATGCGCCGACTGACTGCAGATCCTCCGAGACTAAGGACGAATTCCATCAGGATTTGTTTCAACTGCATCGAAGCTTGCGTTCAAAAGACGTGGTGGTCATTGTTGGGGGGTTCAATGCCCAAGTTGGCTATTTGGGGGATTCCGAAATACACATCGGAGGCCCATTTGCCATCCCGACCGATCGTACCGATAACGGTGATCGTCTCATTCAGCTGTGCTCCGAGCACAGATTTTTTCTGGCAAGTACGAACTTCTGCCGTAAGAAGCGGCATCGATTCACATGGCGTCCTCCTACGTCTTCACAATGTTGGTCTCAAATTGACCATATTGTGATTGGTCACCACTAGTGTGGATCAATTGGAGATTGCCGTTCATTTTGGTCTTCGCCTGTGGACTCAGATCACACATTGACACGTGTGCTCACTTTTGTTTACGCCTCGTACGTGATCGCACCCACGTAAGAGCCCACCGTCCCGCGCAGTTGTTTCTAATCGATATCCGGTGATCTATTTTTCAGGCGGAACTGCCCACACGGTTGTCGAAGCAGCCGGGTGTCGAAGACCCAGATGAACGCTGTCAACAGATCAAGGAAGCCTTGCACGCTGCTCCGAATACCACACAGGACTCCGTTTCAATTAGGCCTCAAAAACGATGGATATTTTCGACATCATGTGCTCTGTTAGATGCTCGCAAATCGATCCCTCCGGATACCGCATTCAATGAAGTGCTTAAATCCCTGAGACGCCAACCGACTAGGAGTCTAAGAAATGACCGCAAACAGTGGTGGATTGCGAAATGTAGGGAAATGGAAAGGGCTGGGTCTATTGGCAATACTCATAATCTTTTCCGTTCAATTTGGAAGTACCGGACTACGGAAGCCCGGTGTAAGTGAGTTGTTTAAAGAATCCGACGGCTCACTAACTCACTCTCAGGGACGCCATCTGGACCGTTGCGCAGAGCACTTTAGGTAACAATTCAGTATGCCCACTTCAACAGTAGACCTTCCAATATACCTGCCAGAGAACCAATCCAGGTAGATAACACTCCTCCACCAGAAATGGAAGTTATGCGAGAGATAGAATGCTTGAAAAAATACAAGGCCGCTGGACCGGATGGGTTGTCTCCATCTTTTTTTCAAGGAAGAAGGCGAAGCTTCGGTTCCAGAGTTAATTAAACTCCTCCGGGTAATCTGAGAGAGTGGCGACATTCGCGCGAAATGGTGTGAATCGGTGATTGTGCTGATTCACAAGAAAGGTGACAGATCCTCTTGTTAAGACCTAATGGGAATTGGCTTGGTAAGTATCGCATCCAAACTGCTTACCGGTTTTGTTCTCCACCGACTATCGAGTACCCGCGAAATGTGTACGCGTGAGAATCAAACCGGATCGATGTTCACTGAATAAGGCAATTTTAACCGATGCACACGTAAGCACTAAAGTGTTGGTGCATCTGGTGCTGGTCACCCAGTACCGCTAAACATGTTTATGACAATCAGTTCCACTGCAAGCTTGCCTAAAGAGAAAAACTCAGTCCCTCAGGTCAGTCCATTAGGCAGTTTTCGAAAGGAACCCCATTGGCTTCTCTCAGCCACCCTCTGTGCAAAATTTGGGAGACCATACTAATGGTCTAACGATCACTTCTGGGCTTATTTGTTTCAGGGAACTGGTAGGCTGGCGATATCTCATCCTTAAGACGACATTTGGTTAAAATAGCTATTCACATCCCAGCTTTGAGATGACTTAAGGTAAATATTCATGATTTACTAACTGGATTGTTGTTGCAGGAAGTTGCCTGATTTGCATCAAAAGGCACAAGTAACATATGTTGCATGGAGTACATTCGAAAACACAAATAAACTGTCTCAACTGTAAGAGTGGAAAACCTCGGTGGATGTTATTCGCCGAGAATCGAGTTAACCGATACATATATGAAGGGTCTGCCTCACAAATAGTCGGATATTTCAAGATCTTTCACGAGAAACAATGGGACATCTGCTGGCGGAAGTGCATGAAACAGTCTAAAAGAAACGTTGAAGGGAAAAACCGGATTTTACGACCGGTGGTCAGTAGCAGTTCACTGGCCGAACAATACCGCCTAGTCTTAGCTGACACATAAAACTGCCCTTGGAGCTACATTTTCTCAGTATCAGCAACAATCAAGTAACTAGTCTGTGATTATTACGAGGAAAAAAGTGCATTTCTACTGGAACATATTAAATTTAGGAACTACCTGACAGGAGAGAGTGGATGCTTTGTGAATGTGCTAATCGCTCCCGGGATTTGTTTACTGTCATGCGACACCACAGAACTTCGCATACGGCACAAATTAACTGTCGTGTGGCCCATTGAGTTTTCGCTGGCGCAGTAGCTGATGCGGACGGGCGAATCTCGTTCAATTTGGAGATGGAAGGCGGTATCATGAAGGGCAGGAGCTATACGAATGAACGACAGGAATGAGGTGATTTGAGCGGGCGATGAAAGGGACCTGTCTTAAAATGTGTGTGGTAAGATTATGAATTTCATGGCAGTCACACTGGAAATGCGAATATTACAGTATAATACGAACTGCATACTAGAGAATACTAGTTGATACCGGTATCATGGAAAAAATCCGTTTTATTAGAAAGAGTTGTGGCCACCTCTCTATGCACGTTGAAAGCGCTGCAAACGACATACAATCCACAGTACAAAACCATCGGAAACAGATTAGTTCAAAGTCACCATAAACAATAGAAACTACCGCTATCTCGCATTAGCTTCATCTAGCGAGATTAAAAAAGTACACTGAATGCTATCTTTTTTATCAACCTGAAGAGAAACACCACTTAGGTCGTTGGACATGCATGAATACACAAAATCTGAGACTGGTAAGCTCAGAATTAGCGACCGTAACCCACGGCGAGGATCCGGTGTAATATGGTTACAGATTACAACCGACAAGAAGCAGAATCTTCCGACCTAGAAGCAAGGTGATTACACGCTGCCCCATTACCATCTTTTTCTCTATACATTTACATCGTGTTCCACGGTGAACGGCGTCCGGTTGTTTGAAGCGTGCTTTACAAATAATATGTATAAACAACAGTGTAGAACAGAAGTCATTTTTCTCTGAATAAGTCACATACTACGGAGAACTGACATTTTCGATATTGGAAAACGAGACTGGTGAACCACACGAGGCATTGACAGTTTAGGTTTCGGTTTATTCAATTACTAACCTCAAACTCATGTGTTCTGTTAACCATCTGAGCAAAAGATCGATGTCGTTATTCTCACACGGGGACAGCGCTATCTCAAGGATCAATTCAATCACAAAATTGAAGAGGAAGGACGAAAGAGGGTAACCCTGATGATTACCACTTTCCGTGGTGAACTCAGGTGAAAGATCGCCGTAAGCACGAACTCGGCTTCGACTGTTCGCATACAAGCATTGGAAAGGAGAAATACACTTCTCTGGCACACCCTTGAATGACAGGCAGCGCCAGAGAACTGTGCGGTCGACTGAGTCGAACACCACTTTCAGATCAAGAAAGACAGAAGTTGTCGGCCTACTGAATACATGCCAAGATACCAAGATTTGTCCGACAGTAAAGATGTGGTCGATGCAACCACGACCGGATCTGAAACCGGTTTGATTCTCACGCGTACACATTTCGCGGGTACTCGATAGTCGGTGGAGAACAAAACCGGTAAGCAGTTTGGATGCGATACTTACCAAGCCAATTCCCATTAGGTCTTAACAAGAGGATCTGTCACCTTTCTTGTGAATCAGCACAATCACCGATTCACACCATTTCGCGCGAATGTCGCCACTCTCTCAGATTACCCGGAGGAGTTTAATTAACTCTGGAACCGAAGCTTCGCCTTCTTCCTTGAAAAAAAGATGGAGACAACCCATCCGGTCCAGCGGCCTTGTATTTTTTCAAGCATTCTATCTCTCGCATAACTTCCATTTCTGGTGGAGGAGTGTTATCTACCTGGATTGGTTCTCTGGCAGGTATATTGGAAGGTCTACTGTTGAAGTGGGCATACTGAATTGTTACCTAAAGTGCTCTGCGCAACGGTCCAGATGGCGTCCCTGAGAGTGAGTTAGTGAGCCGTCGGATTCTTTAAACAACTCACTTACACCGGGCTTCCGTAGTCCGGTACTTCCAAATTGAACGGAAAAGATTATGATTATTGCCAATAGACCCAGCCCTTTCCATTTCCCTACATTTCGCAATCCACCACTGTTTGCGGTCATTTCTTAGACTCCTAGTCGGTTGGCGTCTCAGGGATTTAAGCACTTCATTGAATGCGGTATCCGGAGGGATCGATTTGCGAGCATCTAACAGAGCACATGATGTCGAAAATATCCATCGTTTTTGAGGCCTAATTGAAACGGAGTCCTGTGTGGTATTCGGAGCAGCGTGCAAGGCTTCCTTGATCTGTTGACAGCGTTCATCTGGGTCTTCGACACCCGGCTGCTTCGACAACCGTGTGGGCAGTTCCGCCTGAAAAAATAGATCACCGGATATCGATTAGAAACAACTGCGCGGGACGGTGGGCTCTTACGTGGGTGCGATCACGTACGAGGCGTAAACAAAAGTGAGCACACGTGTCAATGTGTGATCTGAGTCCACAGGCGAAGACCAAAATGAACGGCAATCTCCAATTGATCCACACTAGTGGTGACCAATCACAATATGGTCAATTTGAGACCAACATTGTGAAGACGTAGGAGGACGCCATGTGAATCGATGCCGCTTCTTACGGCAGAAGTTCGTACTTGCCAGAAAAAATCTGTGCTCGGAGCACAGCTGAATGAGACGATCACCGTTATCGGTACGATCGGTCGGGATGGCAAATGGGCCTCCGATGTGTATTTCGGAATCCCCCAAATAGCCAACTTGGGCATTGAACCCCCCAACAATGACCACCACGTCTTTTGAACGCAAGCTTCGATGCAGTTGAAACAAATCCTGATGGAATTCGTCCTTGGTCTCGGAGGATCTGCAGTCAGTCGGCGCATACACAGACACGACGAACAAGCATCGACGCTTTAGTTTGTTGTTGTTGACATGCACAGAACCGTCCAACCGAACCGCGCACAAACCACTGCTGATTGGAATCCAGTCTAGCAGTGCACGCTCAGCTCTCACGCTCAAAGCAATCCCAAAGCCAACCTAACCACGAGCGCTAGACACCGAATCACCCGACAAGCGAAGAGTGAAGTGAGAGACTCAGGTTGTGTTTGAGGTGCGAAGATTGACTACAGAAGTGGGATCTTATATGCGTGTTTCGGAGACACGCGATAGATATATTTTAAAGGTGTTAAATGTTCTAACGAGGGCAGCCTGTTGTCCTATCTGACGTTTTGTGCGGACGTTGAAAGCATCCAAGTGAAGCGAACACTTAAGCTTAAGAAGTGCATTTGATTTATACCCAACTCCTGAGCTACTGCTTCCATCACGGCCGCAATAACCCGTGGTGTTTTGCATCGATCTTAAATTAAAAGAAGAAAAATTGGTAGAGCCCTTTACAGGAAAGATGCTGGAGGTTTCTGGGCGAATCATACTTCGCGGCTGCCCATACTGCAGAAGGGGTTTTTCTTTGGGCTGGGGGCTGCGAAGCCTACTTGGGCGATGGCTGCCTGTCAAAGTGCAATGACTTCTCTCATTGTCGAGAGAAACCCCCAGGTACTCTACTCCTACGTCCATCTAGTGGTTTTTAGACTGATAAACTGTCTCCCTTCGTGTTTATTCGTTGGGGTGTCTTCTTCAGGGGCATAGTGGTTAGAACTAGATGTTGCCCAGCACTGGTCCGGAGACTGGACTTCGTCCGGCCTCTGCCCATCGACCTGTCAGGCACTGTTGCATCTCCGGCTTAAGGAAGCCATCTTGCGTAGCTCTCTGGGTCATGGAGGCACGCATACCATCACATTATGCCAAGGTGCAGTGTTGTCGCGACGGAGAGCATGAACAAGTCTCGTGAAGTCGAAAACAAGTGTGTCTTCCCCGCAGTACAGTCCATAGAGATTCTTACGGATCTGCCATGTAAATTCAACATTTGCGCGGATTTCTTCGAGCATGGTGCCAACGAAGTGTCAACAACTACAAACTTAAGGGAGAGGGAGGAAAACAATAAAATAGACAGCAAGAAGTAAGATGCTGTGATTATTCTCATTTTTCACTGTACATTATTTGAAGCGTTTTTATTATTTGTTCGTCTGAGTGATAATTTTTCTATTTATGAAGCATGAGAAGTCGACTGAAAGACCGCACAGCATTCGCGCTACTGACTTTGATTGAGTCATATCCCTTTTTATCTCTAACCAACACTTACCCTTATCCCGTGAGCCCCGACCAGGAACACGGAAAACGCCGGATGAAACAAAGTACTGATGCAAACTTCTTCACATCTTTAGGCCAAGTCATGGTCTGACAGCCGCACCGGTTCTTCCATTCTCGCCCAGTTCGTGCGAATAGAGTGCAGAAAGGTAGACGATGCGCAGGCATACGTAAAACCTGTCCATATCACCTGAGACGGTGTTAAGATATCAATTAAGTAAGGAGACTATCCACACCCAACACAAGACGACGAACCTCGTTATTACCCATTCGATGTCACCACCAGATGCAAGCAATGCTTCTGAAACATCGACTGCTGAACACAGAAGGCCGCCGAGCATCCTCAACGTGTAGTGGCCAGGTCTTGAAGCCGTACAGTAAAGCATTACAAACTGTGACGTTGTACACTCGACACTTCAGAGCCGGATGTCGCGGCAGGCCATATGCGTCGCAAGTTTGAGGAAGCTACTCTAGCTATCGTTTTTCGGGAACTGATGCCCCAACACCACCTCCAGTTGTGATCAAGCTCCTGAGGTGCCTAAAGGTATCGACGACCTTCAGATGATAAACACGAAGCGCGAATTCCTGTGCATCGTAACTCAGCGAGACGATGTCATCGGCATATTCCAAGTCGAAATCTCCGTTTCCTAGGAGGAGTTCAGCTTCACCGTTTGGAAGACCATGACCATCAATAAACACTCGTTAACTGTCTTTCTTCCCATTTTACTTGCACGTACCCGAATTTGCGGGCTGCACCGCAATACTGATTTTGCATGCCATTTCCTCCAGTTATCTTAGTCATCTGATTTTTTTTTATTATATGCTTGCGCGTGAGTGAGGTGGAAGGAGCATATCCCATAACTACAAAGGCCACTATACCATTGAGTATGGCCTGCAACCAGACCTCGAGAACTGAAATGAACCAAATAAGGTCCCAACGGGTTATTCTTACCGAGAAAAAAATCTCTTTCCTGCTTCCTCATCATTATTCAAACCACTCTGTCAAGCATGCGTTCGCACTAAAGACCAGTATATGCACCAAACTTCAGACCTCGGGCATATCTCTCATTTGGGCCCCAGTAGTTATTTCCCTCCTACATATTTGGATTCAAACCCGCTTTCATTCGCAAGATCGTGCTGTGTCCCAGACCTATCTGTATTTTAATTCCTTTCGTGATCCACTTACAACTTAGCACATGCTTTTTATGCGGCACACGCGACTGCTTTCCTCTAGCAGGTCGGCATGGGGAACATCAATACCTTCGTTTCATCTCTTTGAGCTCTAACCACTGACATTTTATATTCACGATTCTATTGACCACATGCAGCGTTAGGATGGGGTTTGTCTACACCAATTCGGTTCATAGCTGTCCGCAAGTGCGCACTGTTAGTGAACGGAACAAAGAAGTATCCCATTACAGAAGCAGTGTTGCATGGAACGAAGCGTTTGCCCACAACCACAAAACCACAACCAGGCACAAATACTTACTTTTGGTGAAGTAGTTATGAGATTGAAGAAATCATGGTAGCGTTGTTCCATCTCCTCAAATGTGATGCAAGGGAATGAGGTGGGAGCGGTGGAATCTGAGAATCTGCGCTGAGCACCATTAGCGTTCAGATTAGGAGGATTTTGGTCTGAGGAAGTAGATAAAATGTGACGCCTTCGCACACGATCTGCACCGCGTCGTCGTCTAGTGCTCACACGACCCACGGATGAAATAGAGCCACATTGAGATTTTGTTTCACTTTCATCAGCGGAATGGGGAAGCAGATCAGGAGTGGTTTGTTCTCCGCCGGTTCCAGTGAACACATCCTCCTCTGGCAACTCTACGTGAACGGATAAGGGCGAACAGGTGGCTCGGTGATTGTGTTTGGGTGAGAGAGATAAGTTATGAGAAGGCCGTGCTTTTAACCGAAATGAGGTGTGTCCCTCAGGCTCAGTAAGTTGATGTTCAATCAAACCAAGCAAAATTGAAACAAATGCCAAATCTGGTTCTTGTTTATGAGAAGTAGGAATATTTATTCCGTGATCTGTCGAGGTATAGTGTGAATCCGATACTGATGATTCATGGCGGCACAATGCCCTGAGACGTTCCGACGATTCTAGTGGGTGAAATCCGTAAGCTAATAGGATATCTCTGAACAATTCCACAACATCATCCACGGAAGTAAGCGGGAAATGCCGACGCCATGTACGTATAGAACCATGGGCTTGTCTACTGCGCAATGTCATAGTCAACGATGATTTCGGCTCTGCAAATGAGATGGGATATAGGATCTGTTGTTAAACAGAATAGAACAATTAATGTAATCGCACGAGATTAAGTTCAAACGAAAGAGAGGGGAAAAGCTTAACTCATCTGAAAATTCGATGCTCGTTGCAGTGCGAGCAGGAACAAAGCGTTATGGATGGAAAGCGTCAGCAAAGAAAAATATATAGCAGGGACCAACAAATGAAATATTAGGCAAATTTTAAATTCGAAAGTATGTCGGGACCGAATGAGGTTCGGAGTGTATCGAAGATCGGATACGCAATGCATGGTGATTTTCTAAAAATGTTCAATGTCAAAACAGCGTTCCTAATTATTATCTGTCTACAACAGTTTTTGTAATTAAAACACTAAAAAATCTAGTGGTGAAACTGAAATGTACTGAATTAAATGAATCCGACTAACAACAACCGAAATTGTCCTATGGATAATAACAACATTTTGGTTCAGCAACTTAACTAATTATCAAGATTCTGTGGAAATTATTATAACGTCCTCTTAATTGAGAGACATAAAACAACTGCTACAACCAGCTGTAGCAACAAATGCCATAGCAGCCGACGCGATTACTTTGTGGCTTTTACAAGAGATCCTGTTGCCTTGTCAGCGAGTCGGTACGGTCAGCAACTTACACCGAGCCCCGATGAATTATGCGCATTCGCATATTGCTGTGAGTTTGAATTCCGGTGATAAGGCTTCGCTTCTATCCTTGAAGATGGATTAAGATCGAACATCTGGTACAGAACCCGTGCGTCGTTCTGAATGACCTACAGGTGGGAGACGGTTCTACCGTCACGCGGAGTAAGAACACCACCATTATCATTGGAGTGTTATGTGGTTCACCCAAAAGCGTTGTTTCACCGGTTCCACTTGAGAAGCCTTTATATATATATATATATATATATATATATATATATATATATATATATATATATATATATATATATATATATATATATATATATATATATATATATATATAATACTGATATTGCCGAAACTCACGTAAACGGGTGTCCAATAAGCACATTTTGTGCTCCTACACGACGGCATTACCACACAACTACATGATTTTATACGTATCATGACTAGTAAGGAGTGGCAAGATTTCAGGGCATTAACCTTGTGGTCTGCTTGTATGTGGTGAATACCTATGCTCAAAACGCAAACGAAGCCATAGTTTCGCCAACACCCGGGGGCCGCAACTACATCAAAATATGAGCCTCTGAAGGTAAATGGAACAAGATTTTCTTCACAATGAATTAACCCGAGCATTACCAAAAATACAGTGCTTACACTAAATTAAACACTTGGTCTGTCTTCATTATTCAGGGATTTTCAGTCTCGTTGACATAAAGTCCACCATTTTGATTATGAAATAATTTATCGTATGCTCCATCACGTTGTATTTTCGGCTTTTATGATCAATGTGCAGATAGTCCTTTAACTGCTCTCTTCGGGACGGATAGGTTCTTACGATTAAGTTTAAATCTGCGCTATTAGAGAATAATTGTTAAGACTGGACCTTGAAATTGCGCATGCGTTCACGGGTCTCACAGTGAATAGTGAACAAACAAATCTTTTATGCCTTTATTTACGAAGCCCCCGTGAGACAGTATGGAGCGTCTTCCTCAAAAACTACCACTTATCCAACTGACTTCAGTTCTCTGAATTCCGGGACACCAATATTCAGTGCCCTGACTGAAGTACACCAACAAATCTAAACATATTTTGTTCCGATCCAAATTAATGACGTTGGTTGGTGTGATATCGACATCCGACGGGATATTTTGAGGGCAATCATGACCACCATCATCATCATCATCATCATCATCATCATCATCGTTTAGCGTTAAACAGTAGGGCAAGCCCCACTGGTCACTGCCTTTCTTACCATCTTGCACGTTGAATTAGAAAACATGAATATACAAGACGGACAGAGAGTGGACCTATACGGATGGGAAAAGGAAACAACGCCCTTATACCCAACACACGGAATACACAGTCTAACTGTACGAATGCACATCAATCAATCATCCTGATTCGACAGAAAGTGACAACACGATCGCCACTGTTTACGGTTCGCAGCCATATCCTTCAGCGTCTCCAGCCGACTGGTAGACGGACCTTTTGGACCCCAACCACGAAGACGTGAAGCACTTACTTTTCCTAAGTCTGTTGTACATTTCCTCATTCTTCGCTGCCACGTCATCTGTTGACCTCCAGATGGCTTTTTCCACTCCCTAGGCAGAACGGAAAATAGGACACGGTATGGCAGACGTGTTTGCCATACCTAACACGTGCCCCAACCAACGAAGTCTACTTAGCTGGATACGCTGTGACAAAACGTTCTCTGAATTAGTACCCAATACTCGCTTTCTGAACTCATCATTGCTCACTCGGCTATTCTACCCAATCTTAGCGATACTACGTAAACATTGGTGGCCGAAAACCTCAAGACGAGGATCTTCCGCAGGCACAATACGTCTCACAATCATACAACAACAATAAACACACTACGGCACATTACACAAGACCTTTCAACTTCAGTGAAATATCAGGACGGTGCCACAAGTGCTTCAGTCCAGCGTAAGCCGCTCGAGCACTGAATATACGCGTGCTCACCTCTACTACAGTGCTTCCATCCGTCGTCAACCTGCTGCCGAGGAAGGTGAAGCGGTCGACAATTGCCAGCACCTCCCATCGAGCATCAACCTCGGAATCGCTGAGGTCTAGTCTTGCAACATCGCTTTACACGTTGAAGGTGCAAAGGGCGTGCCAAATGGAGCTATAGCTCTCGCAAGTCCATCTAGTGCATGTTGAGCACGATCCGTGGATTCGAACAAGCAGACAACGTCGTCCGCGTACTCTAGGTCACATAGCGTTTCATTATTCCCTAGTACGACGTCTGCATCCTGAAGATTTCGCAACGCACTCTCCATTATTTCATTCATGACGAAACTGAACAAGAATGGAGACATCAAACATCCCTGTCGAACACCACTGGTCGGTTCGAATGGGCTGAATAGTTCACCGTAAACCCTTACGCGGTCAGAAGTATGAGTATAACGACTTCAATAGATTCACGAACTAGGGCGTACCTTTCCGGTGAAAAGCACTGAAAAGCGCTGTCCGATCACCGGGATCGAAGGCGTCATTCAAGTCTAAGAAAACCATCATTTTCGGTCGGCGGTGCGTGTAACCCTTTCCAAGTAATTGACGGAGGGTAAAAACCTGGTCGATGCCATTCTCGACCTGGGCGGAATCCAGCCTGCTGTTCGCGGGTGTTCCTCTCGCGAGCTGGTGTCAGACGGCGCAGCAAAATCGAGGCTAATACTTCGGTGACTATCGGAATTAGACTAAGCCGACGATGGCTACTACAGTCACTGCATATTTCTTTCTTGAAGATGGGTACAATCAATTACTCGCTCCATAATAACGAAATACGCTCCTCGTTCCAAATGTTACGGAGCATGATGGTAGGTGATTTTATCGAAGCATCTCTATCCAGTTTGAAAAAAACTGGAGGAAGTTCGTCAGGATCGGCAGTCTCCCCACGCCTTAGTAATCGGATGCTCGACTCTACCTCTACTTCTGGTGAGGGTTCGAGTGCTACTCCCCAAGGAGTCGCAAGTGTTGACACGGGAGTAACCACACTAGCGCGCGATCAGCTAAACTGCTCCTTGGAGTATTCGGCCCAACGCTCCAGCCTTTGATGCTCGCCATGGATGGGCTCTCCATTTCCATCGCAAATCGTTTCACTGACCTGGGTGCGACGTCATGAATAAGTTTGAACAGTTTTTGACTGTTACCTGAAGCATTCATTTCTTCGGCTACCTTGACCCACCAATTTTTGCGATCCTTCTTAGGGCATTTCGTTACTTGATTCTGTAGATGTCGTCGTATCTTATTCATCTCTTTACAGTTCCAGAGCTGACGTTTTCCCTCTGTTAGATTGATCAGCTCTTGAGAAATCCAGTTTCTTTGACAAAAATCGGATCTAGGACCACAGGCAAAACCTGCTGGTACGTGCATCGTCTGATGGATATGAGCCCAATGCTCATCTACATTACTGTTCGTCGTAGGTCCTAGCTCATGTGTTAACTTCTGCTCACAACGGTTGCGGACTTCTGGGCCAAACAAACGTCATACGGCTAACCGGGTTTGCGGTTTGTGGTGATTACCATGGAGCTGGAGAAATAATCGCATTAGAACTAATGCATGGTCTCACTCTTCGTACGTGAACCAGGATGTACAGTTCTGGACAGAACTGAATCGCCCATACCGTATTCCCACCAATTACGAAGGGGCAAAAGCGAACAACCGGCGCTCCATCGCGTTGCCTGACTGATAGTCAGTCTAGGGGATATGGCCAAACCCGATTCCAAACCAACAACGGATGGCGCATGGGGCGCACAACGGCATGCTTAACGGCATCTGTGGCAGAGTGGGGTGGGGGGGGGGGGGCACCGCACACCCAGAAGCGAGCACGAGCCAACATGTGATCTGAGTCCACAGGCGAAGACCAAAATGAACGGCAATCTCCAATTGATCCACACTAGTGGTGACCAATCACAATATGGTCAATTTGAGACCAACATTGTGAAGACGTAGGAGGACGCCATGTGAATCGATGCCGCTTCTTACGGCAGAAGTTCGTACTTGCCAGAAAAAATCTGTGCTCGGAGCACAGCTGAATGAGACGATCACCGTTATCGGTACGATCGGTCGGGATAGCAAATGGGCCTCCGATGTGTATTTCGGAATCCCCCAAATAGCCAACTTGGGCATTGAACCCCCCAACAATGACCACCACGTCTTTTGAACGCAAGCTTCGATGCAGTTGAAACAAATCCTGATGGAATTCGTCCTTGGTCTCGGAGGATCTGCAGTCAGTCGGCGCATACACAGACACGACGAACAAGCATCGACGCTTTAGTTTGTTGTTGTTGACATGCACAGAACCGTCCAACCGAACCGCGCACAAACCACTGCTGATTGGAATCCAGTCTAGCAGTGCACGCTCAGCTCTCATGCTCAAAGCAATCCCAAAGCCAACCTAACCACGAGCGCTAGACACCGAATCACCCGACAAGCGAAGAGTGAAGTGAGAGACTCAGGTTGTGTTTGAGGTGCGAAGATTGACTACAGAAGTGGGATCTTATATGCGTGTTTCGGAGACACGCGATAGATATATTTTAAAGGTGTTAAATGTTCTAACGAGGGCAGCCTGTTGTCCTATCTGACGTTTTGTGCGGACGTTGAAAGCATCCAAGTGAAGCGAACACTTAAGCTTAAGAAGTGCATTTGATTTATACCCAACTCCTGGGCTACTGCTTCCATCACGGCCGCAATAACCCGTGGTGTTTTGCATCGATCTTAAATTAAAAGAAGAAAAATTGGTAGAGCCCTTTACAGGAAAGATGCTGGAGGTTTCTGGGCGAATCATACTTCGCGGCTGCCCATACTGCAGAAGGGGTTTTTCTTTGGAAACTCTAACCGAAGCCTTTGACTCAAAAGTCCCACCCACAAGGCAATGAAGCGTTAACCCAGCACGGGGACGGGACCGATGAACCCATGAAGAAATTCCTTTTGGTCTGTCATGTGAGATCTGATGGTTGCAAGCATTTTGTCTTGCCTTTGCTGGTGATTTGTTATCGATCTGCTTTTCGGATTCAGTCCTTAGCCCCATGCACCCGATAGAGCAGGCGGAACGTGGACGGGCAGCATCCTTTGGGCTGGGGGCTGCGAAGCCTACTTGGGCGATGGCTGCCTGTCAAAGTGCAATGACTTCTCTCATTGTCGAGAGAAACCCCCAGGTACTCTACTTCTACGTCCATCTAGTGGTTTTTAGACTGATAAACTGTCTCCCTTCGTGTTTATTCGTTGGGGTGTCTTCTTCAGGGGCATAGTGGTTAGAACTAGATGTTGCCCAGCACTGGTCCGGAGACTGGACTTCGTCCGGCCTCTGCCCATCAACCTGTCAGGCACTGTTGCATCTCCGGCTCAAGGAAGCCATCTTGCGTAGCTCTTTGGGTCATGGAGGCACGCATACCATCACATTATGCCAAGGTGCAGTCTCGTCGTGATGGCTAGTTTGAAGTCTGCTGTCTGTGCTCATCTATGGACTTCTGAAACATGTGCTGATATGACGTTCCTTTTGCTCTAGGTAATAGTGTGTGAACTTCTGGGTGGTGCATTTGAAAGTAAAATTCTCCTGCCCCCGTGCTGGCTTCTGACAAATATCGCTATTCTGAGTACGTCCCACAGTCTGTTCAAATAAAAACGCCGACAGAGAATGAGAGCCGCACGGTCGTAGGACGCTAGAAGACCTCTGACTCCGATGGCCTTCTCTTAGTCCCGTATAAGGATGGTAAAATACAGCTCACCTACTTTTTCATTACATGCGTACGCATAAGTGCAGTAGTAGGGGCATTTACCGCATAGCCAGGAGGGCCCACTACACTTTTGGGGATAACCGGCAGCCAGACCCTGAAACTTGGAGTGGCGAAGAACCACATAAGGTCCCAATAGGTCAGGTGTGGTAACGATCCGGACGACAGTGGATAATTGTCTATCACCAAAACCGCAGTTCACTTCCGTTCAGGCGACCATTACCCGTGCACCAGGTGCTGTGGTTTTGATTGCTCTGAGCAGTGAAAATCGGGAATATTGTATACATGCATACTGTGAAGCGACAAAAAATATACTAATTAACAGAGTAAGCTGATCATTCTTACCAAAAAGCATTTCATACAGCATTCTTGGCAACGTGGTTTGGTTACTTACAGCGACACATCCGAATCATTTGATCAGTACTATCTCCCGAGCTCTCCGAGCCTGATAGCATTCTCAAAAAATAAGGGCCCTCGCCAAAAGAATTTCGCTTGTTATATAAAAACCATATGCACAAAAATACAGAAAACTAGTAGGAAAACAAAGCTCACCACCAAGGGTACACGAAGGCCGGCATTGACCTTCACATGATCACGACCCACATCAATTCAAACAAATGACCGTAGGTTTCTGCTAATCTTTATTAGAAGCCCCATGACTTCTCCCACAGTGGCCTCACCGCTATCGCCTCCCACCTATGGCCCCATGATAGAGTTTCGCCCCAACTCTTCCTTAGGTCTGGTCATGCTAGATCACGTGACTTGAGGCTCAGGAGGGTAGTCTTGAAGTATCGTAGCGACAGCCGTCTTCATTCACTCTTTTAACACATTTTTTGTTTAACTGAACTCTGGCTGCTAAGCGCGGTCACAACTTGGCCGTTACTATTGCTTGCGCCCTCACGCACGCTCTCAAATGCACGCTCACCACTATCTCTCCCAGTAGCCTTCTCGTTCTCTCGGGTAGTGCAGAATGCCGTTCTGGTTACCGTTTCCGAACAGTGTCGAGTAGTCTTGAAGTCTTGAAGTACTACACGGGTTCGAGGCTTTGAGACCAATTGTCCCGGTTCTTGAGGAAATCTTTGATCTTCTGTCGGATTCACCGAGCTGAAACGAGCGTAAAATAAAAGCGGCGGGGGGGCGGGGGTGGCAGCGAAAACAAGATACACATAACCTCATGCAGTGTCACACTGTGGACAGTGCTTTAAGCTGAGTGGGGGTGCGGCATTCATGAACATATATGCGATAAAAGACATCTATTTTGTTAGTTTTTTTGACAAAGGGAATTATTGGGAGAGACCCAGGTAGAGGTCTAGCTTTTTCTTGAAGATAGTTTTGTTCTGCGAGAGAACAATATCTTCTGGAAGTGCGTTCCACATAGTAATAACCCTACAGCTAAAAAAGTTAATCCTTAGTGGAGTGCATGGCCTCGGTTTGAAAACTTTTCTGCTGTGACCACGGGGAGAGGAGGCTGGACAGACGGAGAAGAAGCAATCGCTTTGACCTGTTTCAAAAAGGTGGAACATCAAAAACAGATCACCTCTTACGCGTCTTACGTCAAGGGGATAGAGGTTGAGGAGTGAGAGGCGGGCGGGATAAGGTAGATGGGATCGACCACTTACTGCCTTGGTGGAGGCCCGCTGAACCCTTTCTAGGATCTCACGGTCTCAAACAAGACCAGAGAGTAACGTGCAGGTTATCCACGCAATGCAAAGGGTTGAAGACCACGTTTAGTAAAGAAGCCGCGAAGTAAATTTGAGTGAATTTCAAATGATGAGCCACACGTGATCCCCAGGTCACGAGAGTTTCGTTGTTTTCCACCGTTGGAGGTCTCGTCTGAGAACGTATTGTGGCATTTTATTAGTTTTTTGCTGACTTTCTTGGCGGGCTTCCAATCCTTTTCTCCCATACACTTTTTGGCATCTAGTTCTTCGTGATTATTTCTTTAGACTGTGTTGCCAATTCGGCCCTTGATTTCTTTTCCCTTTTTATTCGATAAAGTAATCGCTGCCTGTAAAGCGGAAGCCCTCCGCAGATCCCGCCGTTAAGATGATCACGCCACAGGCACCGGCTTTCGAGCCTGTTGACCCGGAATCCTGGTTCGAGCTGGTCGTGTTGGACTTCGAAATTTGCCGTATAGCCAGTGACACCAGCCTCTTCAGGTGGGTAGCAGGCAGCCAAACACCGGAGATTACAATGCGAGTAAGGGACGAAGTAATCTCCTTCCGAAGTTGCGAAGCTTTGCAGGGGCCGTAATTTCCCACACGACCCCAGAGCATGACCAACACAATCAACGTCTTCAAAGCGTCGAGCTTGGAAGCAGGAAGCCTCTAGTACTCCGTGTATCGGGTACCAACTTGATCCCGAGGATGACCTTTGGAACGGGCAACAACCCAAAAGTTCCGACGCATGTCAAAAGACGTTAAAGTCGGTGGAATGGGTGAAGGATGTCTTGCACTGAAACAGTGTCGTTCACGTTTGCGTTTAGGAGTAACACTGCAGGCGATGCCAGCTAAGTGAGCTAAACGTTCAACCATCAGCAAGCTTACCAGTTAGTTCTGATAAGCTCCGCGTGTAAGTGCCCCCAAGGAGAAATGCAGCGATGGCTGATGACATTACGTCACGATACAACTCCGCCCTCACTGGAGTAACCACGTCTTCCGCCACAAAATTGCCTGCCTTTTCAACATCTAAAGATCTCACTTCGATTTTGCCCACGGTTGATGCGAGCCCGCAACGCCTAGCGGTGAGCTGAAGTGGGTCACATAAGCGGTACCATGCCAGCTCGCCTAGGCGCCAGGGCACTTCACTAAGACAACTTTTCGGCCCATCAAGAGAAGGATATTGTAAATATCTTAATCGCTCCGGTGTTGGAGCCTGACCTTGCAAACTGTAACAGCCGGTCGTGGAAAATCCCCCTTTTTCCCTCGCGATTCAGTGTTTTTTCCCAACATCACTCATTTCCATACACTATTGACTCGTCTTTACGAACTGGTTGTTTTTCTGAACCAATTGTTGTTTGTTCGCGCCCAGAGCGCTATTTTGGGACATCCTTGTTCAGGACCTGCGTGACGCACGTGCTGTCTGCTCACACGCTGCTATTCGGTTTCTCGTTGTTGAGTCTTTGTGATCGTATTATTGAGGTTTGTATATTGTTTACGTCATTGTTTATTTTAATAATCTAGTATCGTAGAATTATCACGGATAATCGTCTTCTGATTTCGGGATCCGTTGCGAATTTGGCTACGCATTGCTCAAACGTTCGTAACAATACTCAATAGATCTATTTGGAACGAGGAAAAATCACGCAAAACGCCAAGAAAAGGATCAAAAGCAGTCGAATCTGGACAGGAAGTAATACGGCAAGTCTCTGGGGAGGTTTTGGGTACGTATGATTCTTTAGTTAATGCTAGATCGCCTAGTCCTGTCAGTGCTAGCTCATGTGTTATTGAAAGCAATATTGATCGTAAGGATATCGATTTATATAAGCTGAGAATAATAGAACTAGAGAAACAGTTACTTTCGGCTAGACTACAGGCGCATGAAGCAGAGAAGTGTACACAGAAACAGCGAGAGCATGAGACCAGTGACTTCGACACTTCCGATAGGTTAGAGTGCAATAAAGTAGGGAACCCCACGCCGGTCGCCGAATACAAACCACCATCGATCGATCTGCCTAGAGTGGAGTTAACAGTTTTCGACGGGCGAGCTGAGCAATACTGCAGGTTTGTCAAACAGTTCGAGACGTTCGTTGAAAACAAGGTAACCGACCCTGGGCAAAGGCTTCTTTACCTTACTCACTACTGCCGAGGCCGAGCGCGAGAAGCTATCGACGGGTGCACCATGCTCGATCCAGAACAAGGCTACACAAGGGCAAAAAAGATTCTGAGGGACTTGTTTGGCCAACCTTTCAAAGTAGCCCGTAACCTAATAGAGAGCGTGATGGCAGAGGTAAAGAGAACCAAGGGCGACGTCTACACCATGGCCGACCTGGTGATCAAGATGCAGAACTGCTCAATAGCCCTCGACCATTTAGGTTACAGAGCTGACCTAGACGCCATGCACACTTTGGAAGGCATAGTCCGTCACCTCTCTCCCGAAATACAGGGTCGGTGGGCGGAAGAAGCTGAACGGATAAGCCGAGGCGACAGAGAAGCCAACTTCGAAGACCTGACTGAATACTTAGACAGGCAAACGAAGATAGCTGACAGCAGATTTGGCCGACTCATCCGGGACAGCAACCATCGGCTGCTGCATCAGGCGAGAGTAACCATATCCGAGGCGAGTGGCAAGCCCAGCGTGATCTGTTCAACTTCACAATCTGCCAGTAAACCGGTACGTTTAGGCGTAGTGGCCGTGGGCGTAGTGACTCCGACTGGGTTAGTCAAGGCGTTGGCTTTCGTTGATAGTGGATCCGACACCACTTTAGTGAAAGAGCGGTTTGCCAACAAACACCAACTGGCTAAAGGTGCGACGTCGTTAGCAGTGAACACGGTGGGCGGAACACAGGTAATGACTGCCGGTAGATTAAGGCTGCAACTCATCTCTCTAGACACTAACGAGGAAATTGAACCAACGGAGGCATTCACGTTAGCGGATCTTCCCATGCGAGCACCAAGGTCGGTGAACGCAATCTTGACTCGATGGCCCCACCTGCAGGATGTAACCGTCGTAGACTGGGAAGATGATGAGGTGGATCTCCTCATCGGATGCGACGTGCCAGAGGCGCATTGGGTGCTTGACCAAAGAGTGGGCGACCGCCAGGCACCTTATGCCGTACGCACGGCTCTGGGATGGATGTTATACGGTCCAGTAGGGGTACGCGGTTCCGTGAATTACTTATCCGCCGAAACGGACCGCATAGAGTATCATCTGCAACGGCTTTATGAAAAGGAGTTTCATGACATTGGAGACGAAAGACCGACGTTGTCTCAAGAGGATCACTTCGCTCTACAAACGGTGCGGCAAGGCTCTAGAGGCCTCAAAAAACAGTTCGAGGTTCCCCTCCCATGGCGCACACCGGTCGACCCGTGGACTGACAACAGAAATTATGTTCTCCAACGATTACTACGACTAAAAGAACGCTTCATTCGAGACCAGAATCTGTGGGAACGATACGCGGATTTGATGAAGCGAAACGAGGACCTCGGTTACGTTGAAAGGGTGCCTGTTAACACCGACAGCAAAAGGGGTATTTGGTATCTGCCTCACCATCCGGTTATCAACCCCAAAAAACCCAATAAACTGCGCGTGGTTTTCGACTGTGCGGCCAAGTTCCAGGGCAAGTCGTTAAACGATCGCCTACTACAGGGGCCTGACTGGACCACACCACTGATCGATGTTCTGTGCCGTTTCAGAGTGGGTAAAGTGGCTTTGTCTGCTGACATTAGGGAAATGTTCCATCAGGTGAAGATTCCGGTAGGATAACGAGATGCTTTGCGTTTCCTGTGGTGGGAAGGGAGTGACCGGGACAACGCAGTGGTGAATTATAGGATGACCGTCCACCCCTTCGGAGCCATATCGTCACCATTTTGTGCAAACTACGCCCTCCGAGAATCAGCGAACAAACATGGCGATCTAGTACATGGGACGGTGGTAGAAAGCGTCAGCAGGAACTTCTACGTCGACGACTACCTTGGGTCATTCGATGATGTGGAATCAGCTCTAGAGCAGTTCAGGGGTCTGACGAGATTGCTGGAAGAGGGCGGCTTCCGTCTAACTAAATGGATGTCGAACGCTTCGGAAGTGCTGAAGGTCATCCCGTATCACGAAAAGGCCGAAAGGGTAAGAGATTTGGACGGCTCTCCACTTCCCATCGAGCGCACTTTAGGGATACAATGGGACGCGGAAACGGACGATTTTGTTTTCGAACTGAACATTCCCGAGCTGCCAATCACCCGTCGTGGCATACTATCTGCCGTCTCAAGTTTGTTCGACCCGCTCGGTTTCGTCTCACCGTGGCTGCTACCCGGAAAGATCTTGCTGCAGCGGCTGTGCCGTAAGAAAGTTGATTGGGACCAGGCACTGGACCAAGGGGACCGGCTGGACTGGGAAGAATTTCTAAACACCTTGAAGAAATTAGGGGACATAAGAATCCCACGATGTTTGACCCCTGGCCATACGACACGGACTGGAGAACTACATGCCTTTTCCGATGCATCCGAAGTCGGTTATGGAGCTGTGGTGTACGGACGATGGTGCGCAGGAGATGGACAATATACCACGAGGATCCTGTTCGCCAAAGCCCGCGTTGCTCCACTGAAGTCGGTCTCAATCCCACGCCTCGAACTCAGCGCAGCCGTGTTGGCAGTCAGGGTGGTGCAAGCTGTGAAGAGATGTTTCGATCTCTACATTTGGTCGGTGAGCTTCTGGACGGATTCAACGATAGTACTTTACTACATTAACAACGTACGGAGCCGGTTTAGTACTTTCGTTGCTAACCGGCTCACGATTATCCACGATGAATCAGCCACGCACCAGTGGAGTCATGTCAGGTCTGGCGATAATCCGGCCGACCTGTGCTCCCGAGGTGCGAACAACTTCAGGCAACTGGACACGTGGACGAGAGGGCCAAACTTCCTGCAATTGCCCAAACAGGACTGGCCCGTGTTCGAATTAAAACTCCCTACGGAATTGGAACTGGAGATCAAAGGCGTAGTGATAGCAACCAACGTCGTCGAAGCGTCGTCCATTCTATCGCGACTGGTCAGGTTTTCTTCCTGGATGAAGACGCTTCGTTCGCTAGTTTGGTTAACCAGGTTCAAGATAAGTTTACTAGTCATGAAAGGGCTACGGCCCTCAGGTCGGATACCGGTCGGCCCGATAGGTCCCGATGAGCTACAAGCGGCAGAGTACGATATTTTCCAAATGATACAACGCGAGGCTTTCGCCCGAGAACTCAAGAGGGCGGAAGAAGTGGGGCTGACCAATGAAGACATGCCATCTCCAAGAGGCGAGCTGAAGCGTTTAAACCCCAAACTCATCAACGGACTGCTGCGGGTGGATGGTAGGCTGACCAACGCCCACCTGAACTTCGACACAAAGTATCCTATACTGCTGCCTGCGAGACAACCTGTAGTAGAGCTAATGATTCAACACGTCCACGCCATGGAGAGACATGCCGGGGAAAGTCACGTGACGAGCGTCATCCGAAAGCGTCTTTGGTTGTTGAGAGGACGAGAGACTGTAAAACGCGTAATCCGACGGTGTGTGCAATGCAGGAGACGCAATGCCACAGCAAGCAAACAAATCATGGCCCCACTACCAGAATGCAGAGTGACTACGGGCTGGTGGCCGTTCAGTGACACCGGGTTGGACTATTTCGGGCCCTTGTGGATCAAGTGCGGGAAAAGATTAGAAAAGCGATACGGATGTATCATGACGTGCATGAAATCACGTGCGGTGCACCTAGAAGTCGCACATTCGATGACGACCGATTCGTTTCTACGGGCCTTGCAAAGATTTATCAACCGAAGAGGCGTACCGGCCGACATATACTCAGATAATGGATCGAACTTTGTGGGCGCTCAACGGGAATTGCAGCGTTGGCACAGGAACATAAACAGGGACGAACTGCAGAATCGAACCGTGGCCTACGGCATACGCTGGCATTTCAACCCCCCACAGGCCAGTCACCGAGGCGGCATATGGGAACGCATGATCCGGTCCGCCAGACGGATATTGCTGTCAATCATGGAGCAGCAGCCGCCCGACGACGAGACGCTGAACACCGTCATGACTGAGGTGGAGCGAATCCTGAACAACCGCCCCCTGGTTCCAGTATTGAACGGCGACCCCACCCACCTGGCGCTCACCTCAAACGACTTATTGACGCTAAGGTCGAACGAGGGTTTCCAAGGGCCGGTAAACCTTCGTGGGAGCTACCTCCATGGGTGGAAGCAAGCGAACTATCTGGCCAAGGTCTTCTGGAGGCGATGGCTACGGGAGTACCTACCGGCTTTGCAGACTCGACAGAAGTGGATGGCCAAAACAAGACCATTCAAAGTTGGGGACGTGGTTATGATCGCCGACGAACGCGCACATTTCAGCGCTTGGTCTTTGGGAGTAGTTACGGAAACCATCAAAAGCACCGACGAAATGATAAGAACGGTGAAGGTGAAGACAGCTAACGGAGTGCTCATTCGTGACATACGCAGTATTAACCTACTCGAGAGCGAAGACGGAGGAGCTGATAACTCTGTGGCCTAGTAAACCTTTTTCACACCAGTAATCGAGGTGGATAAAGAAACACCATATATACCACACAATCTCCGTCAAACACGTTAAGGTGCTCGCGGTCCTTTCGTTGACATTACAGAAGGTTCTTTCCGATATGTGGTGATGAGTGCGATTCCATTATACATCCCGATACATACACGCAGGCACGACGCACTCTACATCCCGTAAACCCATCATACATGTGACAGTGTTCTTTGTTCGCCTTTTGTTGACGCTACCGAATGCCCCTTGCACATGTGGAAGTAGTGGAGCTCAGGTCACACATGCATGCTACATTTACTCGTTTTCTTGCCACGCGGTCTTTTGTTGACATTGCAGAAAGTCCTCCTTTGATGTGTAGTCATAACTGTGATTTCATTGTTACCCCGGCACACACACACACGCACGCACACACACACTCACACACACACTCAAGCGCGTACATCCAGGACCGGACGGCCCCTTACGAGGACAACGTCTATGTGACCATTCACGCCCGCCATCGGTCATTTGGTCTTGTGGAAGATGTAGACTAGCCTCACGTCTATGTAGCCAATGGGTTAGGTGTGACCAGTAGTAGAACGTCGACGACGAGCATTAGACGCGCGCACTGACAGCAGGGCCTAGGCAGGTAGGAAGAATCAGTACCTTTATACCGAACCTTTGACTCTGCTAAGGATCCAGGAGGATTTTGGTGAGCGGTGTAACAGCCGGTCGTGGAAAATCCCCCTTTTTTCCCTCGCGATTCAGTGTTTTTTCCCAACATCACTCATTTCCATACACTATTGACTTGTCTTTACGAACTGGTTGTTTTTCTGGACCAATTGTTGTTTGTTCGCGCCCAGAGCGCTATTTTGGGACATCCTTGTTCAGGACCTGCGTGACGCACGTGCTGTCTGCTCACACGCTGCTATTCGGTTTCTCGTTGTTGAGTCTTTGTGATCGTATTATTGAGGTTTGTATATTGTTTACGTCATTGTTTATTTTAATAATCTAGTATCGTAGAATTATCACGGATAATCGTCTTCTGATTTCGGGATCCGTTGCGAATTTGGCTACGCATTGCTCAAACGTTCGTAACACAAACCATGGTGTGCTTTTCCCGGTGCTTATCAAGAAACTAAATCCCCGGCCTTTGGTGATGATACGCGAAGACAGGTACCATGCCAAAAGTCGTCTTCTGAATGTTAGTGATATTATTTCAAATGATCTATTCCTTGTAGACACGGTGTCGAGGTGAATGCCATCCGCCGACTGGAAGGAGCACTGCAGACCCAAACACGACACTCCTCCAGCGGCAACGCCGTCTCAAAGTATGGCCAGCTGTCAGGCACCTGGAACTTCAGTATAAAAAGCAACTTTGTTGGGTATTTTTCGTCTCCGACTTCCCGTTCCCAATTCTGGGCATCGAGTTCCTGTAACACTTTGACCTTTTTGCTGAAGCACAGCGCCGAAGGGCGGTGTATTGTCAGAATTCTCTCGCTGTCGCTGGTAGAGCATGAGCCCGAGACCCCAAATCGAATAAGATGTGTCGTGTGGCTCGGTGAAAGACTTACTACAGAGCTCGGTGATAGAAAAGCTCACGGTTACGAGGAAAAACGAGCGGCAGGCTAAAAATAGCCAGGCCGGACAGTAACATCGCAAAGAACAAGTACAGGAAGGAGACAGAGTTGGATGTGTCTAAACAAAGAATAGAGAGAATTGAACACGAACTCAAAAAAATGTCAATCCTCACTGATAGAGGTTTTGGGGTGAGCAAGCCTCTCATCCTGCATAACTTTGCAGAACCGGTGACCAAAGAGGCGTGGATCAGAAGAAAATCCGAACACGGGCACGTTGTAAGTGTCTTCAGGATGTCGGGGCTACCTACTAACGTGAAGTGCGCATAGTTCCATATAATGGGACTTTGATAGACGTGCAAAGCGCTAAAGAAGACCCCTGCTTATCGGCGTGGCCAGGACATGCAGCGAGGGCCTGCTGCTGGAGCAACTTCAACAGTAAGCAAGCCACAGAGGGATGCAAAAGCATCACACCGTACGCTCCCGCCGGTGGAAAGGTGGCACCGGCACAAAATCAACCCCATTCATCAAAGCCGGAACTCATGCAACTGGTTCCACGCCTTTAGTCGCAATCATTAGCGGTAGACAAGCCAGAGAGCCAGCAGTCAGTGTGCCAGTTAAAAAACGAGGCGGACGGAGCAGTAGATAAAAAACCATACACAGAGGATTTAAAGCAAGTGGATGCTCAGCGACTATGTACATCGAGGAGAGGGTGCGTGACCGAAGTGGAAAAGGAAGTGGCCGCGAAGCCAGCCCAGATCAGACGGAATGTCACTGAAACTTATGAAAGCTGGGCAACAGTCGTGGCACGATCACCCGTACCGTTGAGCAGGGGGAAGTTGTTGAAGCATTTAGAAGCAACAGAGCACCCAATTATGAGACAGTAGAAGCTTTCGATGGCATCACAAATAGTGTGTACGGAGTGGATTTGGAGGTTCAGAAAAATTCGGGCCTAGTGACTGTTATTGCAAAAGATGTGGTGTCACCTCAGGAATTGCTCACGCAGCGGCCAAATGGGGATTAATCAAAGCAGAAGACCTGACAGAATGTACCGCCTTACGGTGCACAAACGCCTGTATCAATGTTTTTAAATATTTCTGTTGTGCTTTTATCCCCTTAAGGGCTTGTAGTGTTCTGTGTTCCGTGTCTGAGAGAGATCATTAAATGGTCTGTTGTGTTACGAACGTTTGAGCAATGCGTAGCCAAATTCGCAACGGATCCCGAAATCAGAAGGCGATTATCCGTGCTAATTCTACGATACTAGATTATTAAAATAAACAATGACGTAAACAATATACAAACCTCAATAATACGATCACAAAGTCTCAACAACGAGAAACCGAATAGCAGCGTGTGAGCAGACAGCACGTGCGTCACGCAGGTCCTGAACAAGGATGTCCCAAAATAGCGCTCTGGGCGCGAACAAACAACAATTGGTCCAGAAAAACAACCAGTTCGTAAAGACAAGTCAATAGTGTATGGAAATGAGTGATGTTGGGAAAAACACTGAATCGCGAGGGAAAAAAGGGGGATTTTCCACGACCGGCTGTTACACCGCCCACCAAAATCCTCCTGGATCCTTAGCAGAGTCAAAGGTTCGGTATAAAGGTACTGATTCTTCCTACCTGCCTAGGCCCTGCTGTCAGTGCGCGCGTCTAATGCTCGTCGTCGACGTTCTACTACTGGTCACACCTAACCCATTGGCTACATAGACGTGAGGCTAGTCTACATCTTCCACAAGACCAAATGACCGATGGCGGGCGTGAATGGTCACATAGACGTTGTCCTCGTAAGGGGCCGTCCGGTCCTGGATGTACGCGCTTGAGTGTGTGTGTGAGTGTGTGTGTGCGTGCGTGTGTGTGTGTGCCGGGGTAACAATGAAATCACAGTTATGACTACACATCAAAGGAGGACTTTCTGCAATGTCAACAAAAGACCGCGTGGCAAGAAAACGAGTAAATGTAGCATGCATGTGTGACCTGAGCTCCACTACTTCCACATGTGCAAGGGGCATTCGGTAGCGTCAACAAAAGGCGAACAAAGAACACTGTCACATGTATGATGGGTTTACGGGATGTAGAGTGCGTCGTGCCTGCGTGTATGTATCGGGATGTATAATGGAATCGCACTCATCACCACATATCGGAAAGAACCTTCTGTAATGTCAACGAAAGGACCGCGAGCACCTTAACGTGTTTGACGGAGATTGTGTGGTATATATGGTGTTTCTTTATCCACCTCGATTACTGGTGTGAAAAAGGTTTACTAGGCCACAGAGTTATCAGCTCCTCCGTCTTCGCTCTCGAGTAGGTTAATACTGCGTATGTCACGAATGAGCACTCCGTTAGCTGTCTTCACCTTCACCGTTCTTATCATTTCGTCGGTGCTTTTGATGGTTTCCGTAACTACTCCCAAAGACCAAGCGCTGAAATGTGCGCGTTCGTCGGCGATCATAACCACGTCCCCAACTTTGAATGGTCTTGTTTTGGCCATCCACTTCTGTCGAGTCTGCAAAGCCGGTAGGTACTCCCGTAGCCATCGCCTCCAGAAGACCTTGGCCAGATAGTTCGCTTGCTTCCACCCATGGAGGTAGCTCCCACGAAGGTTTACCGGCCCTTGGAAACCCTCGTTCGACCTTAGCGTCAATAAGTCGTTTGAGGTGAGCGCCAGGTGGGTGGGGTCGCCGTTCAATACTGGAACCAGGGGGCGGTTGTTCAGGATTCGCTCCACCTCAGTCATGACGGTGTTCAGCGTCTCGTCGTCGGGCGGCTGCTGCTCCATGATTGACAGCAATATCCGTCTGGCGGACCGGATCATGCGTTCCCATATGCCGCCTCGGTGACTGGCCTGTGGGGGGTTGAAATGCCAGCGTATGCCGTAGGCCACGGTTCGATTCTGCAGTTCGTCCCTGTTTATGTTCCTGTGCCAACACTGCAATTCCCGTTGAGCGCCCACAAAGTTCGATCCATTATCTGAGTATATGTCGGCCGGTACGCCTCTTCGGTTGATAAATCTTTGCAAGGCCCGTAGAAACGAATCGGTCGTCATCGAATGTGCGACTTCTAGGTGCACCGCACGTGATTTCATGCACGTCATGATACATCCGTATCGCTTTTCTAATCTTTTCCCGCACTTGATCCACAAGGGCCCGAAATAGTCCAACCCGGTGTCACTGAACGGCCACCAGCCCGTAGTTACCCTGCATTCTGGTAGCGGGGCCATGAGTTGTTTGCCTGCTGTGGCATTGCGTCTCCTGCATTGCACACACCGTCGGATCACGCGTTTTACAGTCTCTCGTCCTCTCAACAACCAAAGACGCTTTCGGATGACGCTCGTCACGTGACTTTCCCCGGCATGTCCCTCTACGGCGTGGACGTGTTGAATCATTAGCTCTACTACGGGTTGTCTCGCGGGCAGCAGTATAGGATACTTTGTGTCGAAGTTCAGGTGGGCGTTGGTCAGCCTACCATCCACCCGCAGCAGTCCGTTGATGAGTTTGGGGTTTAAACGCTTCAGCTCGCCTCTTGGAGATGGCATGTCTTCATTGGTCAGCCCCACTTCTTCCGCCCTCTTGAGTTCTCGGGCGAAAGCCTCGCGTTGTATCATTTGGAAAATATCGTACTCTGCCGCTTGTAGCTCATCGGGACCTATCGGGCCGACCGGTATCCGACCTGAGGGCCGTAGCCCTTTCATGACTAGTAAACTTATCTTGAACCTGGTTAACCAAACTAGCGAACGAAGCGTCTTCATCCAGGAAGAAAACCTGACCAGTCGCGATAGAATGGACGACGCTTCGACGACGTTGGTTGCTATCACTACGCCTTTGATCTCCAGTTCCAATTCCGTAGGGAGTTTTAATTCGAACACGGGCCAGTCCTGTTTGGGCAATTGCAGGAAGTTTGGCCCTCTCGTCCACGTGTCCAGTTGCCTGAAGTTGTTTGCACCTCGAGAGCACAGGTCGGCCGGATTATCGCCAGACCTGACATGACTCCACTGGTGCGTGGCCGATTCATCGTGGATAATCGTGAGCCGGTTAGCAACGAAAGTACTAAACCGGCTCCGTACGTTGTTAATGTAGTAAAGTACTATCGTTGAATCCGTCCAGAAGCTCACCGACTAAATGTAGAGATCGAAACATCTCTTCACAGCTTGCACCACCCTGACTGCCAACACGGCTGCGCTGAGTTCGAGGCGTGGGATTGAGACCGACTTCAGTGGAGCAACGCGGGCTTTGGCGAACAGGATCCTCGTGGTATATTGTCCATCTCCTGCGCACCATCGTCCGTACACCACAGCTCCATAACCGACTTCGGATGCATCGGAAAAGGCATGTAGTTCTCCAGTCCGTGTCGTATGGCCAGGGGTCAAACATCGTGGAATTCTTATGTCCCCTAATTTCTTCAAGGTGTTCAAAAATTCCTCCCAGTCCAGCCGGTCCCCTTGGTCCAGTGACTGGTCCCAATCAACTTTCTTAGGGCACAGCCGCTGCAGCAAGATCTTTCCGGGTAGCAGCCATGGTGAGACGAAACCGAGCGGGTCGAACAAACTTGAGACGGCAGATAGTATGCCACGACGGGTGATTGGCAGCTCGGGAATGTTCAGTTCGAAAACAAAATCGTCCGTTTCCGCGTCCCATTGTATCCCTAAAGTGCGCTCGATGGGAAGTGGAGAGCCGTCCAAATCTCTTACCCTTTCGGCCTTTTCGTGATACGGGATGACCTTCAGCACTTCCGAAGCGTTCGACATCCATTTAGTTAGACGGAAGCCGCCCTCTTCCAGCAATCTCGTCAGACCCCTGAACTGCTCTAGAGCTGATTCCACATCATCGAATGACCCAAGGTAGTCGTCGACGTAGAAGTTCCTGCTGACGCTTTCTACCACCGTCCCATGTACTAGATCGCCATGTTTGTTCGCTGATTCTCGGAGGGCGTAGTTTGCACAAAATGGTGACGATATGGCTCCGAAGGGGTGGACGGTCATCCTATAATTCACCACTGCGTTGTCCCGGTCACTCCCTTCCCACCACAGGAAACGCAAAGCATCTCGTTATCCTACCGGAATCTTCACCTGATGGAACATTTCCCTAATGTCAGCAGACAAAGCCACTTTACCCACTCTGAAACGGCACAGAACATCGATCAGTGGTGTGGTCCAGTCAGGCCCCTGTAGTAGGCGATCGTTTAACGACTTGCCCTGGAACTTGGCCGCACAGTCGAAAACCACGCGCAGTTTATTGGGTTTTTTGGGGTTGATAACCGGATGGTGAGGCAGATACCAAATACCCCTTTTGCTGTCGGTGTTAACAGGCACCCTTTCAACGTAACCGAGGTCCTCGTTTCGCTTCATCAAATCCGCGTATCGTTCCCACAGATTCTGGTCTCGAATGAAGCGTTCTTTTAGTCGTAGTAATCGTTGGAGAACATAATTTCTGTTGTCAGTCCACGGGTCGACCGGTGTGCGCCATGGGAGGGGAACCTCGAACTGTTTTTTGAGGCCTCTAGAGCCTTGCCGCACCGTTTGTAGAGCGAAGTGATCCTCTTGAGACAACGTCGGTCTTTCGTCTCCAATGTCATGAAACTCCTTTTCATAAAGCCGTTGCAGATGATACTCTATGCGGTCCGTTTCGGCGGATAAGTAATTCACGGAACCGCGTACCCCTACTGGACCGTATAACATCCATCCCAGAGCCGTGCGTACGGCATAAGGTGCCTGGCGGTCGCCCACTCTTTGGTCAAGCACCCAATGCGCCTCTGGCACGTCGCATCCGATGAGGAGATCCACCTCATCATCTTCCCAGTCTACGACGGTTACATCCTGCAGGTGGGGCCATCGAGTCAAGATTGCGTTCACCGACCTTGGTGCTCGCATGGGAAGATCCGCTAACGTGAATGCCTCCGTTGGTTCAATTTCCTCGTTAGTGTCTAGAGAGATGAGTTGCAGCCTTAATCTACCGGCAGTCATTACCTGTGTTCCGCCCACCGTGTTCACTGCTAACGACGTCGCACCTTTAGCCAGTTGGTGTTTGTCGGCAAACCGCTCTTTCACTAAAGTGGTGTCGGATCCACTATCAACGAAAGCCAACGCCTTGACTATCCCAGTCGGAGTCACTACTCCCACGGCCACTACGCCTAAACGTACCGGTTTACTGGCAGATTGTGAAGTTGAACAGATCACGCTGGGCTTGGCACTCGCCTCGGATATGGTTACTCTCGCCTGATGCAGCAGCCGATGGTGTCTGCCCGTGCAGCCCTCGTAACCACATCGATTCCTTGTTCTACAGGCTGCTGCCCGGTGCGTAGTGTTGAGACAGATGAAACATGCTCCTGCCATCCTCGCCATTCCCCACCGTTCGTCTATTGTGGCATTGCCGAACTTGGGGCATTCTGGTAGGCCATGGCTAGTACCACAGGATCTGCAATTTGGTTTCGCCGTAGCATCTCGTGAAATGACGTGTGTGTTGGTCCAAGGCTGGTACTTTGGATGTTCCCGTACAGGGGTTTGGACTTGGCTAGTACCGGGCTTGTTTGCTCGGTTGCTGTCCCGGATGAGTCGGCCGAATCTGCTGTCAGCTATCTTCGTTTGCCTGTCTAAGTATTCAGTCAGGTCTTCGAAGTTGGCTTCTCTGTCGCCTCGGCTTATCCGTTCAGCTTCTTCCGCCCACCGACCCTGTATTTCGGGAGAGAGGTGACGGACTATGCCTTCCAAAGTGTGCATGGCGTCTAGGTCAGCTCTGTAACCTAAATAGTCGAGGGCTATTGAGCAGTTCTGCATCTTGATCACCAGGTCGGCCATGGTGTAGACGTCGCCCTTGGTTCTCTTTACCTCTGCCATCACGCCCTCTATTAGGTTACGGGCTACTTTGAAAGGTTGGCCAAACAAGTCCCTCAGAATCTTTTTTGCCCTTGTGTAGCCTTGTTCTGGATCGAGCATGGTGCATCCGTCGATAGCTTCTCGCGCTCGGCCTCGGCAGTAGTGAGTAAGGTAAAGAAGCCTTTGCCCAGGGTCGGTTACCTTGTTTTCAACGAACGTCTCGAACTGTTTGACAAACTTGCAATATTGCTCAGCTCGCCCGTCGAAAACCGTTAACTCCACTCTAGGCAGATCGATCGATGGTGGTTTGTATTCGGCGACCGGCGTGGGGTTCCCTACCTTATTGCACTCTAACCTATCGGAAGTGTCGAAGTCACTGGTCCTATACTCTCGCTGTTTCTGTGTACACTTCTCTGCTTCATGCGCCTGTAGTCTAGCCGAAAGTAACTGTTTCTCTAGTTCTATTATTCTCAGCTTATATAAATCGATATCCTTACGATCAATATTGCTTTCAATAACACATGAGCTAGCACTGACAGGACTAGGCGATCTAGCATTAACTAAAGAATCATACGTACCCAAAACCTCCCCAGAGACTTGCCGTATTACTTCCTGTCCGGGTTCGACTGCCTTTGATCCTTTCCTTGGCATTTTGCGTGAATTTTCCTCGTTCCAAATAGATCTATTGAGTATTGTTACGAACGTTTGAGCAATGCGTAGACAAATTCGCAACGGATCCCGAAATCAGAAGACGATTATCCGTGATAATTCTACGATACTAGATTATTAAAATAAACAATGACGTAAACAATATACAAACCTCAATAATACGATCACAAAGTCTCAACAACGAGAAACCGTATAGCAGCGTGTGAGCAGACAGCACGTGCGTCACGCAGGTCCTGAACAAGGATGTCCCAAAATAGCGCTCTGGGCGCGAACAAACAACAATTGGTCCAGAAAAACAACCAGTTCTTAAAGACAAGTCAATAGTGTATGGAAATGAGTGATGTTGGGAAAAAACACTGAATCGCGAGGGAAAAAAGGGGGATTTTCCACGACCGGCTGTTACATGTTGTGTAGCATGTTAGGGACTGTGATTTGCCCTCGCTCGCATTTAGAGTCCTGAGGTGACCCTGATGACTTGAGTGCATGTCCCAGTTCGGCAAGGTTTACCTTCGTTGTGGCGTTTCTAAGGTTAAAGTGGAGTCCCCTTCTGAGTACGTTTTGCGCTTCAGTTGAGAGTGGCCGAGATGAGGGCCCCAGAGGAACCAAAAACAGGATATGAGTCAATAATTTTTCATCTTGGCCACTGTCAACTGAAGCGCAAAACGTACTCAGAAGGGGACTCCACTTTAACCTCAGAAACGCCACAACGAAGGTAAACCTTGCCGAACTGGGACATGCACTCAAGTCATCAGGTTTACCCCAGGACTCTAAATGCGAGCGAGGGCAAATCATAGTCCCTAACACGCTCCACTACAGACTATTCAATGCTTTCTCGGACACGGAACGCAAAGCACTACAAGCCCTTAAGAGGGCTAAAAGCACAACACAAAGGCCTGTATCTTGAGAAGTAGCGGGGAGGAATTACTGACTATAGATAACGGATCAGTGATTTTAGCTTTCACATAGGCATGGCTGAAAAAGTACCAGAGTGCAGTGCAACTTCATGGCTACACCGCCCACAGACAGAGCAGAAAAGAGGGTAGGCTGTGTGGGAGCTCCCATTTACAACCAATGCTAATAATAATAGAATTGATAATACTAATGACTGTTTACCTCGGAAGGGCCCAAAGCATGCGTGATACATGATGAAAATATCACAGGAGGATACTTGAGCAGGCATTTCTCGATTATGTGGAAGGGTGTATAGCTAGTATAGAATAGACGAACTCGATACGGATAGATGGGAAACGAATGTAAGATAGATATAAGGAGGATGTACGCACCCAGGGACTAGCGGATGGACCCTTGAATGAGTCCACTGATGAATTCGAACGAATGTCTAGCGAATTCGAAAGTCAAGGTCTGGTGGTGGGTATAGACGTAAATTAAAATGGGCTTGTTGTGCTTTATTCTTGAGGCGTTGATTTTGAAAGTTCGAAGCTGATCTGCTAAAGCTGCTATGAAATACGAAGCAGTTGCTTAGTTTTAAGTGACTTAACTGTTATATTCATAATGATAACAAATCGAGAAATTTTTCCCCGGTGGAAACATTTTGTTCAATCGAGTTGTTGTTATTTACTTGCACGCGACTGATGGATTGAATTGGGGAGGCTATTCCAATCTTTATTGGCTATCAGTGTGGTAAATGATTGAGAAAATTTGAATGTTTCCCAGACACATTCAGGAAGGGTGGCTCCACTTCCATGTGCACTGAAGTCGTTGTTCTGGTGAAAAAACGGCCACTGGTGGTGATAGGGTGAATAATGGTGTAGTGTAAACACTGAGGCTGATATCGAACGTATTCGAACAACCCATACTATCTAGTGATACGTGAATTTTACTATGGCAGGAGGTAGATGTCACGTTGCAGATAATTTCATCCAGGGAAGTTCAGTGTCAAGAAACACTGCTAGACGGCGGTTGAAGTTCGATAGATGAGGGTTATCCCACGCCTTCCGTTATAACAATTTCCGCACTTGTTCCAGAACCCCTGCACAGTGACAGTGAATGCCTGAGCCTCGTAACCACTCCTTTAGCTCTCATCGAGGTCTCTGGCTGCAAAGGTTCACTGAAATAACTATATTTAGGATCAGTTATAGCCAATACCCTGTTACGGCTCTTTCTGCAAAGATCATTGCTCTAACTTACATTACATGGCTAACGGATTGGATCGAAAGCGATTTCTTTTCTACCTTGTGGAGCTGTCACACTTCTCTAGATATTTACAAGGCTCAAAGTTTCTACGTAGTAAACCCATTCAATCCACTTCACTCGAAGGAATACTCTAGCTGATGATGGCCCCTAAATGAAGCTGGTATACCCACGGTTGTGCATCAGAAATAAAACCAGCTTCCAACAGAACTAGGGAGGCAACAACAACATGGCTTCGCGGAAGCAACATGGTTATCAAAATATGGTAGCCCAATGGGGAACTTGTTACCGGCCACGTCCTACGCGTTGGTCTTCGAGCCAGACAGTGTGCGCTCCTCTCCCGAATCAGTGGAGCTGCTGGATCCACAAGCCGACGCTTGCTTTCCGTTCTGAATTGTGCCTAACCCCCATTTCGTGGATCAAATACGTTTCTCGGACGTCCCAAAAATTGGATCTCAATGAAATCAAATTTGGTTGCATCTTCCTAACTGTTTCAGAAGACTGGGCCGATCGTCAGCAGTGCTCCTTTGGAAACCGAGAATCAGCCTGTGAGAGGAAGAAGCGGCTGGCCGGATCATGAAGAACCATCAACTCAGTCAACCACCGGCAACTGCTAAACTAAAGAATGAAGATCTGACTACAGAGATTTGATAAAGTGAAACAGGATTCATCACGAATAAACAATATAATTTCATAAAACTCACCTCCATTACGCAAGCTTCTACGACGTTTTTGTTCCATTTTGCATCAAAGATTTTTCTGTAAGCTGTTTTAGGTCTGCTTTACGCCAGGTCGTATCGGAACTTACTCCACCCGCTCAGGTGGTGGGGTCTGACTGGTCCAGGTAGAGACAACTGAAAGTTGAGAGTTGCACACGAGAAAGACAAAAATACAGTTGGAATAGCTGTGCTGACGAAAGGCGGTGAAGAGTTAATTTATGTGCTTGGAAAAACGGTGGACAGAAACGAGGCATTATTGCGCTGCGATGAATGTTCAACAGCAGGTTGCAAAACTCTTAGGAACATGGTGCCGGCAGAACAAGCCTCAAAAAATGGGTCAAACAAACTGTATATTGTGACTTTGTGGTGCAGATATTTTCAGATTAGACGCGTACCAAGAGAGATGGCTGGATTTCGCAAAGGAGATGGCCATGGAAAACTGGAGGAAGTAGAGCGCAGATGTGCTCACAGTCAATAATTAAAAGCGGGACACCAGCGAAAGTCATGCTATGCTGGTGTATTCGTGGCAAATGAAACATGGTGAACCTGCAGCGAGGAAAATCAGCCTCGAGGGCACTGGGATGGTGTCAGCCGTGTTGAACTGTCCGTGAAGGATGGAAGTTGTGATTGGGGAAAGCGGGTAAAATTAACTGGATTAAGTCGTTCAAAGTAAATGCACCATACGAAGAAGATTGAAAATTAGAAAGGCGACAGGAACTGGATGTGCATTCTGAAGCAGCGTGATAATGACGATGAAGATGGTTAGGAAACGGAGAAAATATAGGTACTTAGTAGTCATTATAGTGATGAATAGCAGCACTGAAAGGGAACTAGGCAATGAATAGGACTGGGGTGCTTGTAGACAGCAGTTGTAGCGACGAACAACGTGGGAGCAATATGGGCGTACGGAAGATCAGAAGAGACAAGTAAAGGCAAATCGCACAATTTGGAACTGCATGTGAATTCAATGATGTAACGATTTATTTACAACGAATGGAAGTGGAAGAACAAAGCAGCTGGAAAAAGGCAGTAAAATGCCTAAGGAAAACAGAATACGCTACAAGAGATGCGAAAACTATAAGGAGTGACAAAGCATGACGAGGACCGAAGAAAGGAGGACTCAAGGACAAGATGACCTGAGAGGGAACAGAATCACGAAAAAAGAATATAAGGGGCAGGGATGGGTGATGGAGCTGGAAAGCTACATGCCGGCTGGCAGTTGCAAAAATGGAATTAACAGGGGATCTCAGCAGAAGCGATTGCCGACGGGGAGACCACGAGGGGTTCGTAGAGCCTAGCACTAGTTATAAGGTGGTAACTCATCAATAATAAATGTGGTCATAAGAGATGCAAACATTGGCCGGCAACGTCAAACCTGGGGAGTGAGCATTGGTTCGGGTGGAGCTGATGATGGAAAATGATAAAAGGAGAGAGGGGAAAGAGTGTACACCGTTGTAGAACCACGGCGGTGGTAATGTAACGGTTATTCCGACTGTGGGCAACGCGTAGCCAATTCAAAACGAATCACAAAACCAGAACAAGATTGATCCGTAGTTTCTACGGTACTGGATTATCAAGTTATACGCATACAAATATATGCGAACCTCTAGTGAGGTAGGACAGAATAGAGTGGAGCATATCCAAGGTGCGTATATATATACCTTGGGTATGCTCGGTTCGCTTTTATTCTCCCTCCAGTTTAAAACATAATTTGCATAAACATAATTAAAAAAAGAAAGAGAAAACCGTTTTGTCCTTTAGTGACAGGTGCTCGCCTTCACTTAAATAGCATTAGATACCAATGTGCCAGTCTTTTGCATTCGACCGCTTTCTCATGACCCGTCCGATGATAGCACCCAAGAATGCATACTCAGGCAATGGCTCGAACTTCGTTGGGGCTTATAAAGAGTTAGAGAAATGGTGGAACCGCCTGGACCACGCCAAAATACAAAACAAGACCGTAACAAAAGGGAACAGAATAACACTTCAACCCACCTCATGCCAATCATCGTGGTGGCGTTTGGGAAAGGCTGATACGATCGACGGAAAATACTCACAGCCCTGACCTCACAACAAACCCTCGATGACGAAATGCTGACTACTCTACTAACAGAAGTGGAACGCATGTTGAACAACAAGCCCCTGGTGCCGATCGTCCAAGGCCCGCAAGGCGAACTGGTTCTCACCCCCAACGACCTGTTAATACTGCGGTCAAAAGTAGGAGCCACCACACCGAAAACCCTGCGTGGATCGTACATCGTTGGATGGAAACAAGTGAACCACCTGGCACAGGATTTCTGGAAACGATGGACGAGGGAGTACCTACCGACTTTGCAGCTTCGACAAAAGTGAATCTCCAAACAGAGGTAGCTCAGATTTGGCGATGCTGTCATCCTCGTGGAAAGCTACTTACATAAAGACGATTGGCCGGTTGGAGTGATCAAGGACTGCCGTACAGAACTCGAGGGCCTCTTGTGCACGGTGGTAGTGAGAACGAACAAGGGAGACGTATTGCGAGATATCCGTAAGATATGTCTGCTCGAAGGTGACAGTGGCGAGGGCGAGGTCGACGCTACAGACCAAGCTAAATCCATGTCAGCTGATACCAGATGAAGCTGAATTCATTTATTTATTCCTCATGCATTCTCCCGTAGGACCCTACCCTTCACACCGTCTTTGAAGTATATTTATGTTTCATTTCATACGGTGTTCACGATATACTATGGAGTTAGTTGTCCAAACCTTAGTTTATCACACGACACGACATTGTTTGTGAATTAGCGAAGTCTCTTGAAAAAGCACTTACTGACCGTTTGTAAAATTATCTCTTCTCCCGTGACCCAGTTGTATTATTATTCAACCTGTGTGCAAGTGTATATAAGTTGTGAGTCGAACATACTTCTAATGTGATAACAACACACGTCGACCCCCTGATGTTCGAGTAACCTGTAGCCATCTCTACTTTTCCTCACGAATCCTCAGTCTTCATTTTGCCACGTACTTTACTCTGGTTCAGGCGGCCTTTTCATCCACATTCTGTAAACTGTCTACGCATCCCAATCACATGGAAGCCCCTTTTTTATACGGATAATGTCGTGTCATTCTCAGAAGAAACTCGGAGACGTCGAGAGATAGCGCATAAACTCAAGAAGCCTGCAAGCACGTCTGCGACTGGCTGACGATAGACGAAGTCCATAGCGACCTGCGTATGCACTGACTTAGGGCCTAGGTAGGTTAGGGCGAATCAGTACCTCTATTTGCTCCTTGGATGATGACCTTTTCATGGGAGGATTTGGTGGGCGGTGTAACGTACATGCGTGGGGATCCTCCCTAGCCATTACCATATAGTTGTATTGTTAAGACTATCCTCTTTATTTTATTGACCCTGGAACAAATACAACATGCATCAATCATTACACTTCAACATTTGTTTACATTTTGCTCACGTGAACTGGCATAGTTTTGACTCCAACTTGGACTGCCGTGAGGATGGTACCTGACATTGGCATTTGTTGAACCCTGGTCCTCGTTGTTAGACGCTGTGGCCGTACAGCTGAATTGAATTGAATTGTGTTTCTGGACCGTGGTCAATACACATGCACAAGGCAAGATCAAAGAATACAGCAGTACATGTCAATGTGAAGTATTCATAATTTATAAATTTACGAGTCAAACAGCAGCCGAAATACACCAGTAAAGTAATGTGACGTTTAAGTGAACTAGAGTGGTAATGGTTGAAGCGGGAATTGAAAATTGGTTTCGAATTTGGTAGGGGCGGTGTGGATATCGGGAAGAACGTGGAATTTCTAGTATAAGCGATAATCGGACGGTCACTAACGAGTAATCGGGCGGGAGAGATGCCAAAGAACAAGGCTAAAATTGAAGTACGCGTAAAGCTATCAACGTGCAGTCAGAGATACCAGCGAAATATAGAAAATTGACCCAGCTTTTGGTAACTGATTGTGGAGAAAGCATGTGAAATAAATGAAGGTGAGTCAAAGGTGATAATAAAATTGACCTTTTGTGCAGGTGATTTCAGTGTCATATGGAAATTCACATGAAGTCTAAAATCTTCACAGGGATTTCAGTGATTTTTGAAGAGCATGAATTGTGTATGGGCGCGTAACAGCTTTCCAAAGAAGAGCCGTCAAAGAAATGGATTAGTGGAGACAAACGCTACTGGCGAGACTGGGCAGAAGTTGAAAGGGTGTAAAGAAGAAAACAAGATTTTTTGTATGTGATAAAATATTATTAGCCAAATTCTGGTTGGCTGCAGATGGCTGGTATTCTGTTTCATGAAGGCCTTGGTTACAGGTGATGCCAAGTGGACTGTTGAGGGTAGCAGGTAAGAAGGTGCTGGTTTGACGAAGCGGACAGCGGCAAGGGCTGGGTTTCGTACTACAACGCGGGAAGAATTGAACTGTTGGAATGGTTTATTCGGAATAGACGTTGAGCGGATGTGGGTTGATGGTTGGTGTCAGGAATCACCTTTGTCATCCGGTAGGACTTCCATGAGGGTTTGTTACTCCGTGCACGGCGCTCCATATGGCGTCAGCAGGCGAGAGTATAGGTTTAAACCACTGATCAAATCGTCTAGTCTTTACGGTAATCCTGGATTAACATGGAGTTGGCCGATGGCTATCCAAGTAACCAGTGCGATCTGAAAGAGATCAGGAGTGCGGCAGTCTGGAGGGTGTTCCAGCTGTGGGTTATGATTATCTTCTTAATGGAAACCAGAAAATGAACATTTTACCAGAACACGAGGCAGGCTCAGGAAGAGCAGGATGGGACGGTTGTGTTCTAGCCTGAAACTGAGGAAGTAGGTGAAGGGGAGCATCTTTCACTGAAGAAAGGAATGGTTTTAGTTTTTGATATATGTATGAAATCATGTTGTACAATGGCAGGGAAGAGAAGACTGAGTGGAGCACACCCAAGGTATATATATATATATATGTATGTATATATATATATATATATATATATATATATATATAACTTGGGTGTGCTCCACTCACTTTTCTTCTCCCTCCTCACTAGATATATATATACATATATATATATGTATACATATATATATATATATATATACCTTGGGTATGCTCCACTCAGTCTTCTCTTCCCTGCCATTGTACAACATGATTTCATACATATATCAAAAACTAAAACCATTCCTTTCTTCAGTGAAAGATGCTCCCCTTCACTAACTTCCTCAGTTTCAGGCTAGAACACAACCGTCCTATCCTGCTCTTCCTGAGCCTCCCTCGTGTTCTGGTAAAATGTTCATTTTCTGGTTTCCATTAAGAAGATACTCATAACCCACAGCTGGAACACCCTCCAGACTGCCGCACTCCTGATCTTTTTCAGATCGCACTGGTTACTTGGATAGCCATCGGCCAACTCCATGTTAATCCAGGATTACCGTAAAGACTAGACGATTTGATCAGTGGTTTAAACCTATACTCTCGCCTGCTGACGCCATATGGAGCGCCGTGCACGGAGTAACAAACCCTCATGGAAGTCCTACCGGATGACAAAGGTGATTCCTGACACCAACCATCAACCCACATCCGCTCAACGTCTATTCCGAATAAACCATTCCAACAGTTCAATTCTTCCCGCGTTGTAGTACGAAACCCAGCCCTTGCCGCTGTCCGCTTCGTCAAACCAGCACCTTCTTACCTGCTACCCTCAACAGTCCACTTGGCATCACCTGTAACCAAGGCCTTCATGAAACAGAATACCAGCCATCTGCAGCCAACCAGAATTTGGCTAATAATATTTTATCACATACAAAAAATCATGTTTTCTTCTTTACACCCTTTCAACTTCTGCCCAGTCTCGCCAGTAGCGTTTGTCTCCACTAATCCATTTCTTTGACGGCTCTTCTTTGGAAAGCTGTTACGCGCCCATACACAATTCATGCTCTTCAAAAATCACTGAAATCCCTGTGAAGATTTTAGACTTCATGTGAATTTCCATATGACACTGAAATCACCTGCACAAAAGGTCAATTTTATTATCACCTTTGACTCACCTTCATTTATTTCACATGCTTTCTCCACAATCAGTTACCAAAAGCTGGGTCAATTTTCTATATTTCGCTGGTATCTCTGACTGCACGTTGATAGCTTTACGCGTACTTCAATTTTAGCCTTGTTCTTTGGCATCTCTCCCGCCCGATTACTCGTTAGTGACCGTCCGATTATCGCTTATACTAGAAATTCCACGTTCTTCCCGATATCCACACCGCCCCTACCAAATTCGAAACCAATTTTCAATTCCCGCTTCAACCATTACCACTCTAGTTCACTTAAACGTCACATTACTTTACTGGTGTATTTCGGCTGCTGTTTGACTCGTAAATTTATAAATTATGAATACTTCACATTGACATGTACTGCTGTATTCTTTGATCTTGCCTTGTGCATGTGTATTGACCACGGTCCAGAAACACAATTCAATTCAATTCAGCTGTACGGCCACAGCGTCTAACAACGAGGACCAGGGTTCAACAAATGCCAATGTCAGGTACCATCCTCACGGCAGTCCAAGTTGGAGTCAAAACTATGCCAGTTCACGTGAGCAAAATGTAAACAAATGTTGAAGTGTAATGATTGATGCATGTTGTATTTGTTCCAGGGTCAATAAAATAAAGAGGATAGTCTTAACAATACAACTATATGGTAATGGCTAGGGAGGATCCCCACGCATGTACGTTACACCGCCCACCAAATCCTCCCATGAAAAGGTCATCATCCAAGGAGCAAATAGAGGTACTGATTCGCCCTAACCTACCTAGGCCCTAAGTCAGTGCATACGCAGGTCGCTATGGACTTCGTCTATCGTCAGCCAGTCGCAGACGTGCTTGCAGGCTTCTTGAGTTTATGCGCTATCTCTCGACGTCTCCGAGTTTCTTCTGAGAATGACACGACATTATCCGTATAAAAAAGGGGCTTCCATGTGATTGGGATGCGTAGACAGTTTACAGAATGTGGATGAAAAGGCCGCCTGAACCAGAGTAAAGTACGTGGCAAAATGAAGACTGAGGATTCGTGAGGAAAAGTAGAGATGGCTACAGGTTACTCGAACATCAGGGGGTCGACGTGTGTTGTTATCACATTAGAAGTATGTTCGACTCACAACTTATATACACTTGCACACAGGTTGAATAATGATACAACTGGGTCACGGGAAAAGAGATAATTTTACAAACGGTCAGTAAGTGCTTTTTCAAGAGACTTCGCTAATTCACAAACAATGTCGTGTCGTGTGATAAACTAAGGTTTGGACAACTAACTCCATAGTATATCGTGAACACCGTATGAAATGAAACATAAATATACTTCAAAGACGGTGTGAAGGGTAGGGTCCTACGGGAGAATGCATGAGGAATAAATAAATGAATTCAGCTTCATCTGGTATCAGCTGACATGGATTTAGCTTGGTCTGTAGCGTCGACCTCGCCCTCGCCACTGTCACCTTCGAGCAGACATATCTTACGGATATCTCGCAATACGTCTCCCTTGTTCGTTCTCACTACCACCGTGCACAAGAGGCCCTCGAGTTCTGTACGGCAGTCCTTGATCACTCCAACCGGCCAATCGTCTTTATGTAAGTAGCTTTCCACGAGGATGACAGCATCGCCAAATCTGAGCTACCTCTGTTTGGAGATTCACTTTTGTCGAAGCTGCAAAGTCGGTAGGTACTCCCTCGTCCATCGTTTCCAGAAATCCTGTGCCAGGTGGTTCACTTGTTTCCATCCAACGATGTACGATCCACGCAGGGTTTTCGGTGTGGTGGCTCCTACTTTTGACCGCAGTATTAACAGGTCGTTGGGGGTGAGAACCAGTTCGCCTTGCGGGCCTTGGACGATCGGCACCAGGGGCTTGTTGTTCAACATGCGTTCCACTTCTGTTAGTAGAGTAGTCAGCATTTCGTCATCGAGGGTTTGTTGTGAGGTCAGGGCTGTGAGTATTTTCCGTCGATCGTATCAGCCTTTCCCAAACGCCACCACGATGATTGGCATGAGGTGGGTTGAAGTGTTATTCTGTTCCCTTTTGTTACGGTCTTGTTTTGTATTTTGGCGTGGTCCAGGCGGTTCCACCATTTCTCTAACTCTTTATAAGCCCCAACGAAGTTCGAGCCATTGCCTGAGTATGCATTCTTGGGGACGCCCCGCCTTGTGATGAACCTTTGAAAGGCCATTAGAAATGAATCGGTGGTCATATTATGCACTACTTCAAGATGGACTGCTCTGGATTGTAAACATGTTATCAAGCAGCCATACCTCTTTTAGGTGCTCCTTTGCTGTCGTACAAGTAACGGGCCAAAGCAGTTGACGTCAGTTTCCACGAACGGGCACCATCTTGGTTGAACTGTCACCGCTGGAAGGGGGCCATCATTTGTTGGCCTACTACCACTCTCCGGCGACGACAAGTAATGCAGTCGCTTATGACTCGCTTGACCGTCGCTGGTCCCTTTGTCACCCTAAATCGTCGACGTATATTGTTCAACAGGTGGTTCAAACTTGCGTGTCCCTCTTCTTGATGTACATGGTCCATCAGGCATCTCATTATGTGGTGGTCACCAGGGTCTATCATGGGGTATTTTGTTTCGTACCCTAGATTTGAATCCGTCAGCCGCCCTCCAACCCTCAGTAGTCCGTTGGTTCGCATGGAGTTTAGTCTTCGGATATTACTGTGCAACAGCCTGCTTCCTTTGTTGTTATCATCTATCCTGGCCAGCTCGTGGGCCACGGACGGGAAAGCGTCTAGTTGTAGTCGGCGTAGGACTTCGAGTTCGGCTTGATTCACCTCGCCCGGTAGTGTCGTCCCCACATTCAATGTGTTTTGTGGTCGTGCGCCTTTCATAGTCAATAAGAGTACTTTATATCGTGCTCACCAGACCGCGGCTCCCAACATTTTTGTCCAGTTGGGAAGTCGGCACAGTTTCTCTGTTAGGCGTACGCTTCCCGTGAAGTTTGCAGACAGTACCAGTCTTTTGGTCTCGATATCGCCATCGGCAGCCTTAGGTGTTATTAGCGTTGGCCACATCTCTTGAGCTGCAGTTAGGAATTCCGGTCCCGTTGTCCACATCCGCAACCTCTAGTGTTTTCAGGCCCCTTGAGCAGGAGTCGGCCGGTTTACTGGCGGATTGTACATAGTGCCATTAGTCGGTTCTGGTCGACTCGTGGAATATGGTGAGTCTGTTGGCCACGAAAGTGTTAAAACGAGTGGTAATGTTATTTATGTAATGTAGCACTGTGGCTGAGTCTGTCCAAAAGTTTGTTTCCCAGTTTATCCGGTCGAAGCATCTCCTAATCAGCGTCGCGGATTTCACGGCCAGTACTGCTGCCGTCAGTTTCAGCCTCGGAATGGACACCGTTTTCATTGGAGCCCCTCTCTTCCTTGCGAATGGTATCTGGCTGTGCCGCTCACCATTTGCGTCCACCCAGCAGCCGTAAGCCACTATCCCGTAGCCTATTTCTGATGCATCGGAGAATAGGTGGAGTTGGGCGTCGTTTTTGCATTTATACCTGTCAAGCGTCTTTTTATTTTGATCTCACCGACTTGCTCTATGCTGTGCAGCCAGTCGAGCCATCGCTTATCGTAGTAATCCTGGAGAGGTTCGTCCCAACCCGTCCCTCTCTGGCACAGCGATTGCAGCGAGCACTTTCCCTGTAATAACCATGGCGGAACCAAACCTATGGGATTATAGAGGCTTGAGATTGATAATAGGATTCATCTCCGTGTGACTGGTCGTTTGGGTAGGTCCAGGGTGAGAATGAAATCGTCACCTGTGGGTTTCCACTGTAGACCAAGCGTGCGTTCCGTTTGTGAAGAGGATCCCAAAACTCTCTCGTGCACTCCACTTTCTCGGACTTCGGGATAACATTGAGCACCTCTTGGCTGTTAGAAGTCCATTTAGTGAGATTGAATCCCCCGGCCTTTAGAGTGGCGATCAGTTCGGTCATATAAAGGAAGCAGTATTTGGGTCGTCAAAGGAATACAGAAAACCGTCCACGTAGAAGTGATCCATTTCTCTTCCCAGCAAACTGCTGGTGCCGCCGAAACGCTTGAGGGTTTCCCGGTGGGCAAAACTAGCACAGAAAGGGTAATAATACCGTCCGAAAGGGATGAACTGTCGGCCTGTACTCGTCAGGTGCGCGATTTGTGTCGTTCTCAGGCCACCAGAGAAGACGGAACGCCTCCCTATCTTCAACGAGCATCTTCACTTGCACAAACATTTCGCGTATGTCCGCAGAGACGGCTACTTTTCCTGGCGGAAAACGACATAAGACCTTGACTAGTGGTGTTGTCCAGTCTAGGCCCTGTAGTATATGGTCGTTGAGTGACACATCCTGACATTTCGAGACACAGTCGAAAGCCACTCTTACCTTCCCCGGTTTCCTTGGGTTCACGCCCGGCTGATGGGGTAGGTACCACCTCAAATTTGCGCTGATTGACGCTGTATCCACTCTTTCTATATAACCCAAGTCGATTTTTTGTTACTCGGCTCGCGTGTATTCTATCCTTAATTGTGGTTCTCGAATTAGCCTGGTTTTGGGGAAGCATAATCTTTTCAGAGCCATTCCTCGGTTGTTAAGCATAGATTACATGCTGGATCTCCACGGGACAGGAACCTCGGAACGACCTTTTGCGTACTTGACGTCCTCGGCTACCATTTTCAAAGCCGCCCTATCTTGTGATGGGGCATCTCTATCAATAGCCAGGTCGGCAAATTCGGTGTTATACAGCTGTTGGAAAGCCTGTTCAATGTTCGCCGTTTCCACCGAAGTGCAGTTGATTCGGATTGGTTTACCGCATCTTCCATCTTTACTACCATATGACGTCCAGCCGAACATAGTGCGTACTGCATAGAGTGCTTTGCGGCTTCCTATTCTTTGATCTAGGACCCAATGCTTTTTCTGTGCATCAAAACCGATCAGCAAATCAGTTTCGTTATTCTGCCACTCCTCGATCGTAACCCCGTCGAGATGCGGCCATTGAGTCAGAATCGATTGCACTGGCTGAGGAGCTGTCATCGGCGGGCACTTTATGATGAATGCTTCTAGGGGTTCTGCTCCATCGTTGCTGACCAAGAAAACTAGTTGTAGGTGCAGTTTGGTCGACTAGATGACCTGGGTGCTACTCACTGTGCTCACTGCTAATGAAGATTTCTCCCCTCTGATACAATATCTCTCTGCAAACTCCTTCCTTACTAGCATAGTATCCAAGCCACTATCTACGAAGGCCAGCGCTCTTAAAACCTCAACTGGGGTTTCTACGCCGGCTGCTAATACTCCCAGGCGAATGGGCTGTTTAGTAGAGCGAGATACTGAGCAGACCAAATTTGGCTTCGGGGTTTCTTTTGCACTCTAAATCTGGCATTTGTGTAGTAGGTAACGGAGCTCCCCATGGCATCCTTCCTGAATTCAACTGGGTTTCGTTCGGCACACCGCTGCTCGATGTGAATCGTTGAGGCAGACGAAGCACGCGCCTAGTCTCTTAACCATTCCCCATCTTTCGTCGACATCTACTTTGCGGAAGCGAGGGCATTCCGCTAGGCGGTGAGGCTCTCCACTGCCTTTACACACGGGCAAGTTTCTACCCTCGCGAGATAATGCGCGTGTGTTTGCCCATAGTTGGCTTCTACTTGGTTTCCTTGGCTCAGCTTTGTGTCGTCGCGATCCTTGGTAATTTGCTCGTCTTGCGCACGAGTTGACCGAAACGACTATTCGCTATTCGGGCATGACGGTCTATAAACTACTTACGGTCTTCGAACGTGGTTTCTCGCTCAAACCTGCTGATTCCTTCGGCTTCCTCGGCCCATCTACCCTGTAGTTCTGCGGGTAAACTGCGAAATATGGTCTCCAATGTGTGCAGTGCATTCAAGTCTGATCGGTAATCTAGGTGATTCAGTGCGACGCTGCAGTTCTGCATTTTTATCACCAGGCTGACTAAGGAGCCCGATTTGCCTTTGGAGCGTTTTGCCTCCGACAGTACACCATAGATCGAATTCCGGGCGACTTTAAATGAATGCTCCCATAGGTCTTCCAGGATCTCACGTGTCCGAGTGTAACCTTCTTCAGGATCCAGCATCGAGCACCCGTCGATTGCTTCCCTGGCCCTTCCACGACAGTAACGTAGTAAATACAAGAATCTCTGCCCTAGATCAGATACTCTCCTTTCCACAAAGTTCTCGTACTGCTTAACGAATATACAGTGTTGTTCTGCGCTCCCATTGAATGGTGGCAATTCCACTCTTGAAAGTCAATGGCTTGGCTTACACTGGTACAAGTCGACTTCGATCGTTCCACGGAACTGCTAGGCTGACTGGCAGTATGCTATGTGGTCTCCAAAGTCGCCCTTCGCTCCCATCTCTGAGCTGATCGTTCCTGGCAGATTCAGCTTCTTCACTAGCCTGCCTAAGCTGGGTTTCTAATTAAACTATGCTTAATCGATAGATATCACCACCTTTATATTCTATACCACTAGCTGAGGTACATAAAACTGCACTGACAGAACTAGCAGACCCAGAAATGTCTTAGGAATCAGTATCACCCATAAATACCCCAGAGACTTGCCGGGTTACTTCCTGTCCAGATTCAGTTTGCCCATATCCTCCTCTTGGCATTTCTGATTGATTTCCTCTTGGTGATTCCCAGTTGAGCACTGTAACGTTTATTCCGTCTGTGAGCAACGCGTAGCCGATTCAAAACGAACCTCAAAACCAGAACATGATTGATGTGTAGTTTCTACGGTACTGGATTATCAAGTTACACGCATACAAATATATACCAACCCAAACTGTACGGCCACAACATCTAACAATGGGGACCAGAGTTCAAAAAATGCCAATATCAGGTACCATCCTCACGGCAGTCCAAGTTGGAGTCAAAACTATGCCAGTTCACGTGAGCAAAATGTAAACAAATGTTGAAGTGCAATGATTGATGCATGTTGTATTTGTTCCAGGGTCAATAAAATAAAGAGGATAGTCTTAACAATACAACTATATGGTAATGGCTAGGGAGGATTCCCACGCATGTACTTTACAGGTAGCAGAGACAGAGTGGCTGGGTGTACATACGAGAAGACAAAACAGAAAGCGGTTAGAATGAAGAAGAACTCGATAGGTGAACCTAAGTTGGTTGCACAGAGGCACTGAAAGCGTGCGAACCACGGACGGTTGTGTCGGATACGGTGGGTCTATGACAGTGAGAGAGTAAAATCCAAAGCTATACTAGTGGTTTGAGCTGTCTGTGAGCTGGACCACTATACTGAAAAACACATCGAAGTGAACACGAGATAGTGGTCCACCAGCCACCAGTGGGTAGAAGTAAAATGGGGGATCAGAAAGATCAGGTTTTTGTCCGCACAGCCAGCTGGGACACTGGACTTTGGTGCTATACAAGTAAAAACCCTCAGCTTTTCCGCGGACGATGTTGGCTGCTCGACTGTTGTGGAACCCGTCTGCCCAGCTCCTTTATTAGCGTTTAATTGGTCCAAAAACAAAAGTACAATACACTCAATGATAGTCAGTTATCATGCATTGCCGTAAATCCATGATATATCCACTATATTTCCATACAAGTCATAGAGCAACCCACGTCTTTATCCATCGGCCACTCCACAAACGCAATAACTTATGAAAATAAGTCACCCACAGCCCTCGGCTTTCTATTATATAAAATATCAATACGCGATAGTTAAAGACAAGGTCAAGGGAACCAGGGTGATTGTGTAAATAGCATAGAATGTAAAACTGCAAAACTCCGCATGCTACTACTTATTTTGAGATATACTAGATTAAAAATAGTATTGCTGCAAGATACGTTAGCGCTCCAGTGAAAACTGGAAAACTTTCTCAGGAATGAGGTGCAATCATCAAAACCACTCATATCACATGACGCGAAGCCAAACGACTTTTGTGAGCCGCTTCCAGTCATCACTGTCAAACGACAAACATTGATCCATCCAAAAGAAAGCCTCACGAAAATGCAACGCAATTTGCCATCATATTTTCGTACTGTTTATACAATTCGCCGATGCTTTTTTAAATTCCTCTTCAAATATACAGAGTTATCTCCGGCGAAACCGCTAGTAAGCAGACCAGTCTAAACCCTCCGAAAACTAATGTTACGAATGAATGTAGGCTACAAGAGATTATCCTCAAAACAGCTGTCAGTGGAAAGGGCTTCACAGTTTAAACCAATCAATATACAAGCCGAAGGAAGGCCTCTGCAAAGAGAAATGAGAAGACACGTCTCTAAAAATTCCGGTCAAACTGGCATCAGGGTCCGTAATTCAACTTCTTCGTCAGGCGTTTCGCCGAGGATCGACAAAACTGCTTGCGCTCCTACTCCTAGAGCACCCACAGGATTAGCTGACTCAGATGAATCTTCTCCTGCCTCCCCACAGCTATCCTGTTAATAATAATAATCATAGTTTATTTCGCAAACGCCCGAAGCATGCCTCAAGCATGATCGGATGTAAAAAAACAAAATAAACAGAAGAAAATCGTGAAAAATTAGGAAGTACGCCAGGCAACCGAAGGAAGGGTAGAACTAAAGGGGAGGTGAGAGAGATATATATGTGCGCTCACCAAGGAATAATGGAGGGAGTTTGAGTGAACTCAGGGATGGATTCACATGTGACCGGCTAACTAGATAGTCAAGGCAAAATGGAGGAGCAGGCTGAGCCAGGCGGAGGAGACCGGGGCTTGCTGGTTTTAAATAAAGAGGGCTGTATATTGGTAACGAGAAACGTTAAGGAAAAAAGGAAAAAAATAAGGAAAGAAAGTAAGAAAAATTTGAGTTGTATGGTTGGAGACTAGGTAGCCATGAAGAATGCCTCGCTGCCTAAAATGGACGGTGTCAATTTGAAAACAGAAAGCGTGCAACGCAAGACCTAAGGAGTGGGTCAGATGGCAACGGTTGTTTGGAAGGATCAAGATGCGGCAAATATGAGGCACAGATAAATACAAAAGTGGGCAGATATCAAGAAGGGCAGTGGCATGATGGCAATGGAACTGGCAGGCAAAGAACTGGAGGATGCGAAGGAAATACGTGGATGTATATATATTTACATTTACGCATATATAAAAGCGGGAGCCAATAGCAGCGAAGGGATGGAAAACGGAAGTAGTGGTGCTTGGAAGAGACAGTTGGGTTTAGTTCAAGTGGTGCAGAAATAAATTGGACAAATGCCGATGAATTTATTTACGACGGGTGAACTTTGGGGATTAGCGGAGAAATAGAAACTACTTTGGGGAAGCAGAAGTGATGGCTTCAAGCAAGAGTTGATAAAAGAGGGAATACGAAGAAGAGGATCTATGATAACAGGTAGAATTGGATCAGATTATTGCCGGTGTGACTTACGGTGACGGTCAAAATTGGGTGAAGATCTATTAAAGGGAGGTCCACGGTGCAGCAAGAAGATGGCCGTGAAAATGACTGGGAACAACAGAGCGAACGGAAATATAGCGTTTGGAGTAGTTTAGGGGATCAGTGGAGAACGGTAACTTGGGGGTTGGACGAACCCCGGAGCAAAGATGCAGCAGTTATAACAGCGAATAACAGGAGAAAAATGGGCAGGTCGGGGATCAGAGAGGTGAGGTTGTCACACCACACGATTCGAAGCTGTACGTTGAGGTAACGATGTAACTGTGACTTTACATCAGGCGAAGCGCGTAAGGGTAGCGGAGCCCGAAAGGCACCCTGAAGATGCCTGTGGTGAGCAATATACGAAACGGATGAGAATACCGACTGAAGAAAACCAGTTAAGAGGTGACAATTCAGATCGTTTTACCGCAGAAGACACAGGATGAAGACCGAGAGGAGGAAAAAAAGAAAACCACCTAGACAGAAAAGCCTATGATGGAACAAAAGGCGCGCCAAATATGTGTGCGTCGGAGTTGGGAGGATGGAACTGGAGGGTTGCGTGCCTGCAGGCGATTGCACAGATGGATTGTGGCAGAAGTTGCTAATCGGGCACTGCTTGAGAGGAAGATCCGCAGAAGAATTCGTGAGTAAAACATGGGTAATACGGTGATGGGAAGGGAAGATAAATGTGGTTGTAAAAGATGCAAAGGTTGGAACGGCGAGTTCTATGTGGTAATTGGTCATAGTTATGGCTGTGTCTGGTGCGTAATGGTGGGAGATAAGATGTGGAAGAACAAAAAGGGATGCGGCAAATGGTAGCTAGTGGGGTGTTAAGTGAATATCGCTTGGGAGCCGACAAGAGCGAAGAGGGTGGAAAAGGAAATATTCATTGCTTGGGTGTAGTAAAACTGATAGGTTGAGGGAGGCGCCATGGAGTGGGAGCTGTCGTGAAGAAAAACCAAAGGAAAAAATCGGAATGAGTAGGTGTGCCCACGGAGGTAGAACGACACGAAAGGGAATTGATAAGAAAGCTGCCACGAACGATAGATGAGCAAACCGCAGCGGAAAAAGCGTGGTAGGAACATGCGGTCCGCAACTGACAGTGATGGATGCCATGGGGCAAAAGAGCTGGATTGTGCAATCTGCAATCGGGGCTGATGGGTGGGGCTGACCGTGCGCTGATGACACTTCAGAGAGGACACAGGAGATAAGATGCGCCAGTCCAATTGCGCTAGCAAATCGTCGCAGATTGACTTTATGCCCAGTATGCGCCCGCCAAAGCGATGAATCTGACCATAGCTTGCGCCTTTGAGAGTGGCGAGAGTGGTCGAGGATGGCTAAACTAGGGTCTGGGAAACCACGATGAGGGCATATGGTCCAGGATCGATTAGTCAGGTTGTGAGAACTGGGACAACGGAGCCAACATAAAACAAGGAGTGGTGGACGGCCATACAGCAGTATTATCCAAGGTGTGCCATTCAGGGAGATAATCAGTATAGTGCCCGAGACGGTTGACCGGCGTCAAAGATTACTAGACTGGGAGATGAGAAAGAGCAAGGCAGCTTGGGTATGACTCAGCGGAGGATCAACGAGTAGCGGCGAGAAAAACAAAAGTGAAGCATGGGCTCATCGATGCAGCGGATCCCTAAGACAAAGTGAGGCCATAGAATGCAGGACTAAAAAAGGAAATGGCTAAGTAATAGTGATAATAATAATAACGATAATAATATTAATAATAATTGTATATTTCGGATGCGCCCAAAGCATGCTAGAATGCATGATCAGACGATTATAGTGATGCTGGAATGAGAATTGACAAAAGGATACAACACGTGCATGCAGAGTATCAAAGAGAGTGTTTCAGTGGACTAAAACGGTATTTATGCCCGGCAAATTTGAAGGTAAAGGTCGAATGATGTCGGCTGAAGGTCTGAAGTACATGCATAGGTGGTATAGGAAATAATTACCACGGGCGGAAATTCGAACTTATTCAAAGGACATGTTGTTGGTGGGCTGCAGAATATGAGAGGCATATGGATAGAAATCTCGTCGAAGCTTTCGGTGAATTATTCAGTTTACGACAGGTATGTCAAGAAGTATTATCATGGTAATATATCAATCTGCAAAGATGGTAGTATGTAAAGTGGTGGCTGCGTACTGGAGGAATCATATATGTGGCAAACAACTGCGTACTTCGTGGGAGGGAGACTACCAGAGTGCCGGCGGTAGGGAACGGCCAGAGGGAAGCAGGTGAGCGTGCAGAAAATTGTTAACTTTATGTAGGGTTGTAATGAAACGTCATAGCGGAAGTAGAAGATAAGTCAATATTGACTGTAGGGTTACAGCCATTATACAGGTGTTCAGTTCTGCAAGAGGGATGGTAGAGTAATTCACAGGTAAGTGTACGTCAACAGATGAACGCTGTGTGGTGTGTACCATGAAAAATGACAGATCAATAAAACTGCCCAGGTATATCGCGGGAAGCAGCCGTGGATCAACGAATATAGAAATAAAATGTATCAGCCGGTGCAGATAGTGGCGAGATTTAGAGGCTGGATACAGGGCCAGTTTCGGTAATAAAACACGAATGCAACATCTGGAAGATCAAAGGTTGCAATAACGGTGATGGTATAGTAAGTAGACGGTGAGTGTCACATTTCTAATGGCCAATTTGACAGGCCTAGCAAATGACGAGAACGGAGCGGCGATGCTGCATGGGAAGTGTTTTTGGAGACTTTCAGTCATGGAGGGGAAGTGGTGATCTGCAAAACCCGAACAACTCGATGCAAGAGCATTGCGGAGGCGACCGGATGGATCGATGAAGAGTGCAGGTAGTTGCTAATTACTTCGCTGCCCACTGGAGGACTGCCGAAAGATATGTCAACGCCGGACGTTTTTTTGGTGATCGATGGGGCAATAAATAGTGACAATAAATGTGCCAGTGATTTAACAGTATTAGCGGGTTCTAACACGGAACGGGCATAATGACATATGGGGCAGAAGAATAGACAGACTTGTCACTCCGGGAAGGTAGGTAAGAAGTAACTGCCAGGGTCGGCGAGTGCTTGCATAAGCAGCAACGCGCACTGGACACCCAACCTGAAAACCGTTTCTGAAGCCAGGAGGTGCAATCCGCCAATCCAGTTGCGCCCGCCCATCGTTGCTGACGTCCTGCAAGCCCGATGTGCGCCGGCCAAGGCGGTGGATCTGACCGCGTCCCGCACCGTTGAGATTAAAATGAGTTGTATGAATGAAGTGAAATCGAGTAGTCCGGGTTCAAGTAGTCTGATGGTGGGAATCTTGGGTAAAGCCATCGTGAGACGGGCGAAAATGGAATCGTGTGTAAATATCAGTTGCTCTGTCCAGCGAGAGAGGTTCCAAGTTATTCCTGGGACGAAGAGGGCGACAATCGTCCTTAGCGGATAGGTTCTGAAAACAAAACGGAGAAGTAAGACCTGTAAGATCCAGCAATGAGTTTGGGGTTTGATTTAGAGTAATCAGTCACTAGAAGAGAAAAAATAAGTTTTGCCTAAAGTTGTTGAAGAAACTTAGCTGGGGATGGGGTGGGGGCAGAATCGGTGACGCCATAACTGGATGTTGAGTTCAGTTGATGAGCCACGTTAGGTGAGGGGAATGAGACTGCATTTTCCGGTCCAGAATCGCAGAGGTGGTGATGAACGTATACATGGTGGGATTTGATGTGGAAAAAGTCGACGTAAGTAAAAAGATATCGAGGATCTTTGGGTTACTTGCCATGCCTACGCTTTTAATTACAGGACAGTACCATATACATACGTACACTTGTAACACGAAAAAAATTATTGTCGATATATCACTTCAAGCATTGACATATATAGTACTGGGTAAAAGAGGGTATATGCGCAGCTAAGGATAGCAGAGAGTTAGTAAGTGTGTAACAAATCCGGTAACTCGACGACATGCTTCATCTTGATGAATCTCTTTCGTTGTGTGAACGACAATAAGTGTGAAATGTGTAACCCAGTGGCGTGGAATAACAGGTGTGAAAGACAAAGGTGTGAAAAAAGATGTGAAAAAAGAGGTAACGGCTTTTAGACCGGTCCTGATGACTCCCAGAGTTCACGCGAAAGGATTACGCAGGCGGTTGCTGATGACGTCAGAAGCAATGGCAATTCGACTATTGAAGCCGGATTTGCGTAAGCAACTTAACCTCGTGCAACAGTTGTTGTTGCCTTAGCCGTAAGAAGTGATTTTCTTATGGTTTCCATGTACAAATCTTCCCCAGCCCCACACCTCTATTTCACATATTTTTCACACCTGTTATTCCACGCCATTGGGTTACACATTTAACACTTATTGTCGTTCACACAACGAAAGAGATTCATCAAGATGAAGCATGTCGTCGAGTTACCGGATTTGTTACACACTTACTAACTCTCTGCTATCCTTAGCTGCGCATATACCCTCTTTTACCCAGTACTATATATGTCAATGCTTGAAGTGATACATCGACAATAAATTTCTTCGTGTTACAAGTTTTTCATGAATAGATGGGCATATTCTAATATATATATATATATATATATATATATATGTATATATACTTCGATGAATATGCATATATATAGCAGACCGAGGTGCAGTTGCTGATGCAGTTTCTGCAGCTTCGTCGAGGTTTTTTTGATGGCTGCAGACGTGATATAACTGAATAGCCGTGTTTCATCGTGGAGCAGGTGAGACATATTGACAATCCGTGAGGAGTATTACGGTTGCCTTCCTTAAAACTTGAAAGCAAACTTTAACTGAAAAGATCTGATGTGCAAAAGAAGTTTATACCAGATTTTGGAGTACCTGAAGAGAATGGACTTAAAGCGCAGAACAGCCCGCGCACGGGGTGTGCAATGGTATACTGTCTATTACGGAGTGAATATCAAGTACCCGGGGAGAAACATTACTGGTTGGAGGGATCAGATGGTTAAGCCAATAGTTTATACAGAAACGCCAGGTTTAGGGTGATGCGACGAAGCCACAATGGTTTGATTTTTAGAGATAAGCATGGTTCCCCGTGGTTTACGTTTGATGACCAACCGATAAGCTGCTCTGTGACGCTTCTGCGAATACGTTCAATATTTATCCTGTCGGATGTTCGCATACTAGAGAAGATTAGGGGACACTATTTGAGGGGGAAACTGGCATGTAATTTGTACATTTAAAGAATGCGCTTCCTAAGCTGAAAGGATACGAACGAATGACCGGGACACATTTTAGCCTTCGCCGTTTGAATGACTGCTCCTGGAAACTACTGCGCTAAACCAGGTCGTATGGCATGAAGTTATCGATATAGTTTTCATTTAGTTGTCTTAGGAAGTACTTAAAATTACAGCTTCCTAGGACATTCCAGCAACCCAGAAAAATTCAAGAAATTTCTTCTCAGCCGTAAATTCTTACCTGGCTGTAGTTTGCCTTCACCTTTCCGTCTCATTCACAGCAACGTTTTGATATTTCAAGATACCACGTGTAGTAACGAAGACTTCCAATAATACCCCACTCACTCATACTCTGCTTACTAAGAGAAATAGGCTTGTTCAAACTCCCGTGGCCTTAAAACAACGCTCGCTTGACCTCTATGACTTTGTAGACTTGGCGACAAAAAACAACTGTTTTAGACCAAAGCATCTCAGGTATAAAGTCTCAGCTTCTGAAGTTGGAAGATACGGTATCTAAACTCGCCTCCCTACGGTGCATCACGGAGCGCATCGAACATTCTACCTAAGAAGACCTGGCAGCTGCTGGCCGCTTTATCGACTCTGTTGCATCCGAAGTTCTCATAACAGTGACAAACTCTCGCAACGCAGTCACTTTCAATGTCCCGGAGAGAATATCCTACGAAAATGTCCAGCATACATTTTTGAATGCTTGTGGTGTGGCCTACTTACCTTGCCAAATATCAAGGCAGCTTAAGCGCGTTCAGCGATTCAACTGTCCGATCCTTACGCGATTTGCAGATGACTAATCTGCCAAAGAATTCACCGAAATGTATAACTCTAAAGCTTCTAATTCCCCTATGAAAACAAAAAAATAGCCGAAAATAAAACCCATTTTCAAAGGGAAATTACTCGACCTCCCTTGACTTTCCTCACGAGAGAGAAGCCCCATAGTCCTGAGCCTTCGACACAGAGGGTTGGCCGCTTCGCCGCTTCTTCTCAAGTCCCCACTGCTTTATCTTCACACGCGCCTCCTGCTTCTTCGCAACCGATCACTGCCTCCTCCTATGCCCCCTCACTGAACCCTTGACAATCCCATCCTTCTACAGTTGATCTAGACAGTTCCGCTTCTCCCCTATTACTGCCGCCTAATAAAAGACGCCAACTATCCCCTCGCTCCCCCACTTCATCGCCTGTTGAGCACATCCCCCACACTGATCCACCCTCTGTTCCCTCCGCTGTTAAACTTCTCGCCGTCCAGAGGAACAGGCCTACAAGTCTTCCCACCCTTCTCACAAACCCCTCCTTCATTCAACTGTCTCCTATTGAATCAACCTGCCTCAACTCACCAAATAAGGTTTCGACCTTAAAAAATATCCCCTGCTCCAGTGCATCGGTAGTCCCTACAAATTCACCGCTCTCACTCCCTGCCAATACCAAAATACGGCCTCTACACGCCGTCCACTCTGCCTCACGTCGTACTCCTCACCTGACGACTATCTCTTCTGCTCCCGATAATAACTGTTCCATATTTGGTGTTCCACCAAACTCGAGTTACCCCTCCCACAAAGTGCAGCTTAATCTACCACCCTACATCACTGTTCCTCACACATTTTTAGCCCTGCCCTCTGCACCCCCCTCAACCAATACTCAATTCCGACCGACCGGTATTTCTCAACTGCCCCTAATCACCCCTGTCTGATATCGACCCGCCGAACCCCACAGGTTTTTCCCTTTGTTCCGACATTTCCCCCTCATTTGATGCCTAGTTTTTCCGCCCCTCAGCAGTCCCTCTAACCGCAACATTTACTCCAGCTTGGCTCGAAGCCACCCCATCTGAACCTCCATTAGCACCAAAATCAACATATTCCCCTTCGACCCTGATATCCACTACTTCCAATAGCGACAGCCTGCCTCCTTCCGACTTACACTACCAAGATGCACCTATATCATCTCCCGCAAATGGTATCACTTTGGCCTTATTCAACTTGCGTTCTATTCTGGGCAAACTCTCGCACCTGGGAAAACGTGTCCTCACAAATTATCCTGGCTGTGTGAGAGCACTCCCGATGATCAACTACCTTTGGTAAGGTACAGTTTCCTAAGGACCAACAGACCGAACCGGCGTGGTGGTGGGTGTCTAGCCTACGTCAGGGAAATCTACACCACCACCTCTCTCCTACATATGGCGCTCGGTTCTATTTCTGATTCTGCCGGGTTCACTATCAACCTCCACAGCACTGTTCTTCACATGGGCTGCGTGTATCGCTCGCCAAATTCCCCCAGTTCCATGTTTCCATTTCTAAATAGGTTTTTCCAATACTTCTCTTTCCTCCCTTCTGAAACCAAGCTTATTTTTGGTGACTTTATTCGCCCTCAATTTTGTTGGCCTACCCTCGCGACTCCTCCCAGTCTTATGGACCTTATTACTAGTATTCATTTTGGAAGCTGGATACAACACGTTGTCGTGCCTACCAGAAACGGAGAAATACTGGATCTGGTGTTTACTCATAACATGCCTCTTATCGACATGTCAGCAGCACAAAAGTTCCCCGGCAGTGACCATAAAATGGTTATTTGCCATTTACCCAATCGTGACCCACCTAATCCCGCACAGCCCTCGAACAATACAGTCCTATGCAGGAATTAGGCCTTGTGTAGCGGCTTCGCAGACACCGGAGTCATTAAAATGCGATTGCGAGCTTAGAGCTTAGGCGCGACTTTTTTACAAATAGGTATTTTTAATTAGATTTACTTGGGGATGACAACCGCTCCCCAGAAACAGCCAACTCTGGTGTCATGCCCTCATCTAGCTATAAGCAACCTTCCTATTCGAAACTTTATCTCAGCCACATAAAGTGGCTTATAGCAAAGACAAAAGTACTTCAAAGTACTTTCACTCATCTAGAAATCGTGCCTTGCTAGTCACGCTTATTTGTTAAAAAGAGTGGGGCCAGTATTTCCTCAGCCACGACCCTCAGCATGCTGCGGATATTTTCTACTCCTTCTTTTCCGACTATCTGAGCAAAACTGTCTTATACTTCCCCGGCTGTACATGAAAGAGGACCTCTGCCTTGCCACTCCACAAAAAGGATCGTAAACATCTCATGCAACTACATAATTTCAGTGATTTAGCAGTTTTCGTTTGTTCAGACCACCTCTCTTTACTTATTCAACGACGAGATAATATGCGACTTCGTGACCAACAAGCTAAGGCATTGAGTCGTCCCAATACGTCGCAACTTCTTTCTATGTTGCATTAGTCTAGAAACGCTGATATTGAGGCCGGCTTCCAACTTCTGATTCTGGATGATAACTCATCTATCACCCGTTGCCCTGCACAGCCGAAGCCTTCAATGCATTATTTGTCGCAGCCAGGGCTCCAGCTACTGTCATTGCCACTCCTCCATCTTTACCACTTACTGGCTCTGTCTTTTCTCCGATACCCTTCGATGCCAGGAGCATTTCCAAGCTACTATCCAATAGCGAGCCCTCCCCTCGGTTAGGTCCCAATGGCCTACCATTAGTTGCTTTTTTCAATGGCGGACCGGATCTCCCCCTGTTGCTGCCTAACCTTTCCACTGTTCCACTTAAGAATAGCACCGCACCTGCTAATTGATGGCGCTCGGCAATCGTTCCTATTCATAAAAGGAAGCCTGCTCATGAAGTATCCAATTGTCGCCCTATAAACCATCCACTCACTGCATTCAGAATAATGGAAAAATAGTTAAGGACCATGTTATTACCCATCTATTAAGCCTAAACCTTAATACTGACAACCAACCTGGATTCTTCCGTACACGGTCCCGCATGGCTTGTCAGTATGATCTTTTGAATCTCGTTACCAAACCGCTGAAAACGGGGAAATCTTTTGTTGTTTTTTTGTCCTGACTTATCTAAGGCATTTGATCGTCCACTTCACTCCCATCTTTTAAAAAAGCTAAGATCATTTGGCGTTGTCAACCCACTACTTCCTTGGTTCTCATCTTACTTAACTCATCGTTCACGGGTTGCCTTGATTAACGGGCACACCTCCAACCCTTAGCCTGGTACTAGCGGTGTTATTCAGGGCAGTGTTTTAAGCACACTTTTTTCCTCCTATATATAAATGATGTTTCCGACAATACCTAACGGCACGCTGTTTTTGTTCGCGGACGACATTAAGATAGTCCATGCTTTTTCGCCCGGCAACCTCAGTACTACTGTCCCCAAAACTTGCGCTGGTTTAACCGCTCTTGATGAATGGTGCTCAACCTTGGCGACGAAATTCTTTGCTGATAAGTGTATTTTTCTTACTTAAAAATGCCAGGTTCCTCCTGGTTCCTTATGCATCGGCGGTTCACCCATTGACAGAGAGCTCTTAGAGATTGACCTAGGCTCAAGTTATTCTTGCTGTTTCAACTTATCGGAACAAGCCGTTTGCCGTTTGGCGGAGGCTAAATTTGTCTTGGTCTTCCGTTTAGGTCATTCCAGCTGAGAAAGCTCATTATTTACATGTACAAAGGACATGCCCGGCCCCTTCTCGAATATTGCCCCTTATTCTTTACTAGGAAGCGATGTTTATCTCTAAAAACCAAACCATTGCGGCTTCGTCGCATCAAGCTCAACCTGGTATTTCTGCATATGCTATTGACTAAGCAACCGTATTCCCCCAAACAGTTGTGCTTCTCCTCGGGTACTTGATGATAACTCCGTTTTAGACTATACTGTTATCACATCCTCCGCGAGTACTGTTCTGCGCTCTAAGTCCATTCTCTTCACGTTCTTCAAAATCTGGTTTAAACTTCCCTTGTGCTTCAGATCTTCTCAGTCAAATTATGCACTCGCGCATGTTATTGATAAATTCCTCTCTGTCTTAACTGTTTTGTGCTTGTTCAACGTTCACATGACCGAGAGTCAAACTCACCAGAAAGGCCTCCACTCTTATGCCATTGCTCTGCCTTCTCGCTTTACCTTACCTTCCTAAATAACTTCACTGCTTTTGGATTCGGAATGCTCTGTTTGACCGCTTCTTCTTAGACTTCGTCATCGAACCATTTGAAGCATTTCTGTGTCCACTAATTGTTTTTCCATACAAATTTATAGGATCCTGCCAGTTCCATTTTGAAATATGTTCTTCCAGATGCGTTCGCATTTATGGAGAGGCCACCGTAATACTCCTAACAGATTTTCAATGTGCGTCATGCGCTGTACGATTTATTATCTTTATTTAGTCATGTGACGTCTGCGACCCTGAAACCAACCTGAACAACTCTATGGAAACTGCATCAGTAACTACTCACCGGTCCGCTATATATATTTATTACTGTCCTGTAATTGATAACACAGGCATAGCAAGTATTCCGATGCTCTTCGATATCTCAGCTTACAATGCCTCTTTTCCACACCAGGTCCCACCACATATACTTCCATCACCACCTCTGCGATTTTGAACTGGGAAATCTAGTCTCAGTTACCTCAATTAGCGTGGCTCACTAACTGAACTCAACACCCAGTCACGGCGTCACCCACTTCGCCCCACCCTATCCCCAGCTACGTTCCTTCCGTAATTTCATGCAGAACTTAGTCTTCTCTTCTGCTGAATGACTATTCTAGGTGAAACTTCAACCTCCCTATCGAAGGTTTAGCCACAACGTACGCGTTTCTCTCTTTAGTCTTACGTCCCACGGCCTCATTCCTTCTTAGGGATCAGCTGCATTTATGAGCCCGTGCTTCACTTTTGTTCTTCTTTCGGTTAACCGTTGACCCCCAGCTGGGCTATACCCGGACTGCGTTTATCTACCTCACTTCCCTTTCCAGATATCCTCAATGCCGGTCAACCACCTCGGGAACTACACCGACCACCTTTCTGGCTGGTGCTCCTGAATGATAATGCTGTGTGGCCGTCTGCCGACCGTTGTTCTCGTAGGCTGTGCTGTGCGTGGTCTCACAACCTGGCCAATTAATCCTGGGTCACACACCCTCATGGTGGTCTATCTACCCCTGCACAGTTATCAATGACCCCTCGCGACAATCCCATGGGCGCGGAGTGCGGTCCGATTCACCGCTTCGGCCGGCGCAAATCGGGCGTGCAGACCGATTGCAACGGTTTGCGAGCGCAATTAAGCCGGCGGATTACGCCTCGTACGCTGACTTCATGAAGTATTTCTCAGGTTGGTTGTCCAGCGCACGGTCAGGCCCACCCACCAGCACCGGTTGCGGATTGCACGCTACAACCCCATCTCCCTGCTGCATTTATCCCTGTCCTTTGCGGACCGCATGCTCCTACCATCCCTCCGCCACGTTTCGCTTATCTATCGTTCTTGTCAGCACTCCTATCACTTCCCTTCCGTGTCGTTCTACCACAACCCATCCGTTCTGTTTTTGTTCCTATCATGTTTCACAATGACAACCATCACTGCATAATCTCACTCTCGCCCTATCTATTTTACTCTGCCCAAGCCCGATATATGTTCTTTTCCACCCATTTCGCCCTGTCGTCTCCTAATCAGTATTCACTTGGTACCTCCATATGCCTATAAAGCTGATTGATCGCATACCTCACTAGCCAACATTTTGCGATATCCTTTTTTGTTCACATTATGCCTCCCACCGTTACACACAAGACGCTTCCGCAACCATGACCAATCACCATATAAAAACTCGCCATTCCAACCTTTGCATTTTTTACAACCAAATTTATCATCATTTTACCACTTCCACATTTTCACTTCTCAATCCGTAATTCTTCCGTGGATTTCCTTCCTAGGCGGTGAACCGATTAGCAACGTCTGACACAATCCTTTGGTGCAATGGCTTGTAAGCACGCAACTCTTCAGTTCCAGTCTCCCAACTCCGAAGCACAACCAATTTTTGTGCATTTTTGTTCCATCACAAGCCTTCCCGTCCGGATTATTTTCTTCTTCTCGGTCTTCATCTAGTGTCATCTGCAGTGAAAGAATCTGATTCATCCTCCTTCCTGGTTTTCTTTAGTCAACACTCTCGTCTGCTTCGTATATGGCTGGCCATAGGCATTGTGCCTTCCAGATTGCGCTGATTTTCCGCCTTCCATTCAGTGTGATATTATCGTAAAGTCATCATTCTCACCTACGGTTTCAAACCATGTAATCTGCCATTACCCGATCTTTCTGATCCTTCTTTTCCTTGTTTCTCTTCTGTGTTATTCGCTGTTACAACTGAGGCATCTTTGCACCACAGTTCTTCTCACCTCCAAGTTACCCCTTCCCAGTGATCTTTTACACCTCTCCAACCACCCTGCACTTCCACTCGCTCTGCGCTCTCCAGCCGTTTTTACGGCCATCTTCTTCTTGCCCAATGTACGTCTATTTACTGCCCCGCTTTGCCCATGGTCGTCCGTCACTACATGCCAAACCTGCAATAACCAGACTGTTAGATTCACTCTTACCTGTCTTCGTCGATCCTATCCTTCACATTCCCTCGTTTATCAATTTCTGCTCCCAGTCATCACTTCTGTGCTTCCAAAGTTGGTTCTCTTTTGTTGTTGATCTCTCATGTTCACCTACCACAAACAGATTCATCGGAGTTTATCCAAGTTGATTCCGCACCATTTGACCCAAACCTACTTGTCTCGTCCAACCACTGCTATCTGCGTGTCCCTCCTTTCCCCCTAGTGGCACGTTTCTTGCCGCCAAATTCCGGTAACGTGCCGGTGACCGCTGGGCAGAGAAATGACTGAACCTTCAAGAAACGAATGAAGTAGTTCATTCTAATTCCCTGTATAGGTTATCGATGTCCTATTTTCATGGTTATTTGTTTCCGTTGATTGATTACAAACGCAACGCCAGTTGTTTTAACCTACTGGGATTCACCCGGCGGCAGCCTTTCTGGTCGTGCTTTGTTCGCCAAGGTTAGCGCTCCGCTCCTTCTGCTCTAGGTGCTGATGGTACAGGCTGGCTGCAAAGTGTTAGTGTCACATCAGATTATCATTTATCAATTAGTATATGATAGGCTGAATAGTAAAAGCTGCAAAGTTGTGCTACATTTGTACTTATAGCACGATGAGGTGTATTTTTTCGATGAAGTATATTTCACGTAACTCTAGATGATACCCAGGTAGTTTTGTGAAATCCATAAAGCTTCGGTGTGTTCTTATTGAATGCTCTGATATCGTGAGACATATGCAGTATGGTTTTCATTTATGCCATGCTGCCGTTACATTACGTTTATGGTTAACAAATAAGTGTATTTTGGGACCTTGTTACGTATTATTCACTGACAATGGCCGACATGACGAAACAAAAGAGATTCTGTTTGAAAAATAAAGAGCCTAGCTCACTGATGTGTGCTGTTTGTGATGAAGCCACCCTATGGGAACATCGGTTTGGTTGCCCTGGGTGGGACTTGCCAGGTGAGGATATTCAGTGGCATTTTCACCTTCCGTATAGACTCGACACCTTTAGGAGTTGCAGGTAAATGCAGCTCTGTGGTTTCCGAAGATGTGTTCCGTGAGAGAGAGAGAGAGAGCGAGGTGCCATTGCAAGAGTTGAGCGCGTTCTGCCGTGTGCTTCCACATCCTAACCAACAATGACGGGTAAGTTACTCTGTTTATTAATGTTTTACCAAATAAAACAGTTTCGGCGGCTTAGACCGTTTGTGAACCCTAAATGACAGCTGGGAAGACTCCGAAAGTGTCAGACAAACCCTGTATTCATGCTCATTTTTGTATTAGTGACTTCTTTGACCAGCCTACGACGTGCATCAAAGTTTGAAGCGGAGAGCGGTTCCCCGCTTAACTTACTATCGAAGGCTTTCATTCGATATCGACTAACGCTGGTACAACAAAAGGGTATGTTGCAGGCTGTAAGCAAACATACCGAACATAAGGCGGGGCCAAAGGACCTTGGTGCGCACACCACGAGATTGCCCAACCACAAAATAGGAAAATGGCGAGTATATACACGTGGGTTTAACCGAAGGCCAGCAACTGCAGTTGAGCTGCGTCCCCGCTGTACCCGACGAAGTTTTTCTCCGGTTAAATTGCGACGGCACTTCCGTGTTTTGCTCGTCGGACCTGCAGTTGTGGCCTGTCCCTGCCAGAGTGGTTAGGCCTCATTGCTTGCCCGTACTCACCGCAAGTTTTTATTGCGGTCGTTGCAAATAATCAGAAGCTTTATTTTATATGAGTGAAAATGTCAGAGATCCGCATCATTTGCTGACAGAAGGCCTGAAGCCTGGTGGAAGATCTGTGAAATGTCACCTGTCATCCATAATTTGTGATACTCCTGCACGGGCCTTTATCAGACAATTGAAAGGCCCTGCTGGCTACTTTGGCTGCGATAAACGCATCCGGTGTGGACTTCGCGGGGACAAAAGGGCGACATTCTACTTGTCAAGTGCTAGTTGCCTGATAACTAAGCTTTTCGATAACGTCGACACCACAAACATCATCTTGGTGTGAGTCCTTTTTTCCTTCCCTATTGGCATGGCTAGAAACGTTCCACTGGATTACATGCACCTTGTACGCTTGTTTATGATAAAGGGGTTGATTGATTTGTGGTTGTCTGGGCTGCGTGACTCATTTGGCCGCTTGGAAAAAGCTGCAAATGCAGAACTTGGAAGCCGCTTACATCAGTGGCACCCAGACACACCGCGTGATTTTAATCGAATTCGTCGACACATGCATAATATTGGACGATGGAAGGCCACCGGATTTCGCATGATTCTTTTGTATTTGGAGCCGGTTTGTCTGGAAGGGTTGTTGTCGGATGATGCGTAAAATCACTCTACGTTATTGATTGTTGTCATTTAATAATGATAATAATAATGGTTTATTTCGGAAACGCCCGAAGCATGCAATGTGCATGATCTTGTTGATACAGGTATAGTATAGTATATTTCTTGACCGTGGTCAATACACATGCACAAGGCAAGAGAGGTGTTGGAATGGACAGATATAACTCATTAAATGTGGAAAATCTCATGAAAATATAGGATAAAATGGCTCAGAATGGGGAATAAAGTGAGATGAAAATAGGATAATTGTATGCACACCATGGAGAATGTGTGTAGTTTAAATGAACTCAAGGGCGAATTTGAACGGACTCCCGGTGAATTTGAAAGTCAAGGTCGGACGGACCGGACGACTGGTCCGGGTAAATACATCTGAAGGCCGACTGATAAACATAAGAAAGGCTAGAAATCGGTATAAGAAACTGCAGTAGAGTCTGACGATGGAGAAAAAAGTGAGGTGCACTGCAGTGGATTAGATGTCAATGAAGCATCGGTACTCTGCAGTGGGTTGTCGGCGAACAGGGCACAAAACTCACCGTAAAGCAGGCAGCGAGCAATACAAGAGGAAGATGGTTGTTCAGATGACAAAAACGACTTAGTATGATTGGATACGGTAGGTGTGAGGCACAGATGGAGAATTGATGGATGCATATGATGATGGTCTTTGGGATGATAGCAAGAGAAATTGCCGGTGAGAAACTGCAAGATGCAGAGCGCGTGCACATATACATATATGTAAAAGTTTAAAAATCTATGTATATATATGTTATACATATGTATATATACAAAAGTATTGTCCTTTTTCTTCCGAAATCAGTAATGTAAATGCAGCTCGCAGTTACTGGCAAGGAAGTGATTCCGAAAGTGGTAAAGTTACCTTGGGAAGTGAGAAATGAAAGCGGTGAAATGGGACGTTTCCGTTTAGTTATTTGACGCACCGGACTAGCATCATTCGTTCTGGGGTCGTTAATGCAGTGCTATAAAAATAGATACGGGAAATTGAGTTTATAATGTGATGCAGAAGGTACACAAATATCGGAGGGCTTTTGCGTGGTCAGCCGAAAAACGCCCCGAGACCGACCCTTTTTTGTTTCAGTGGAGTCATTTTAGGGATCAAACGGGGTCGACCTAGGGACGTTTTCGTGGCTATTTAGGGACCATTGTGCTGACTGGGTGGATATAAGAGAAGCAGGAGCAATAACAATGGGGTCCTAGAAAGAAATTATCAGTCTTCGGGAGGGGTAGGTAAGGTTAGATCAAATGGTTGTAGAATTAACCATGGAATGTCGTGGTGGATTAAATTCACGACAGGTGCACATGACAGCCCAACGGAGAAAACAATAGAATGCGGAAGCACAGAAGTGATGAAGACTGTAAGGAGCAGTTCATGGAAGAGTGAAGATGAAAGAGAGGATCGCTGAGAACAGGTAAGATTGGGTCTAATTATTTGATCAATGCAGGTGCGAGATGTAGTGACGGACCAGAGAAATCGGGTAGTGACAGGTCAAACGATTTGAAACTGTAAAAGGACTTCATGACGTAACGTTGTCTCTGCAATGGTGGAACATGGAAAAGCGGACCACACAGGAAGGTACAGAAAAATGCCCGTAGCGAGCAATAAACAGATCGAAGGATGCAAGCAATGACCGAGGAGACACAGGTAAGAAATCACCAATCAGATCATTTTACTGCAGATGAAACACGAAGGAGGAAGACAAGGAAGCGGGACGCCCCGAGAAAAGTGAACCAGTAATAGAACAAAAAGGCCACAAAAGTGAATGCGCGACGGAGTTGGGGCAATGGAGCTGGAGAGCTGTGTGCTGGCAGACAATTGAACGGGTAGATACTAATCAGGACACTGGAAAGAACCACGGAGTAATCGCGGAGCCAAATGAGGAAAATATGGTGGTGGTGATTAGATAATAAATACGACTGTAAAAGATGCGAAGTTTGGAGCGGCAAGCTCTAATATGCGGATTGGTCATGAGTGCGGGTGTGATTGGTGCATAATGGCATTGGGCATGAGGAGGGAGAACAAGGAGGGATTTAACTAGACGAAAGGTATAAGAATGCTTCCAATGGGCATTCTGAGCATAGGGTAATACGAAGCGCATAGATAGTAGAAGCCAGCAATGGCGGCAGGTGGGAAAAGAGATACTGGCGACCGTCGGCAGAGAAGAGTGGTTGAGACGTTAGTGACTCAATGCAGTGAAAGTTGATGTAGAGGGAGGCGATAGGAGGAGGGACAAAACGGGTAGGTGTGCATGCCGTGGTACAGCGCCAAAAATGGAAAGTGGTAACAGATGATAAGAGCTATAGGTGAACAAACCGTGGCGGAAAAAGGATGAGGAGCATGCAATTTTCAACCGACAGCATTAAATTCGGTAGTCCAAGAAAAAAGTTAGAGCGTGCCATCCGCAGCCGGTGCTAGTGGGTGGGACTGGCCGTGCGATGGGCACCCAACCTGAAAAACACCTCGTGAAGTGAACACAGGAGGTGTGATCCACCAGTCTAGTTGCGCTCGCACATCGTTGCAGACGGCCTGCACGCCCGATGTGCGCCGGCCATAGCGGTGGATCTGACCGCGCCCCGCACTGTTGGGAGTGGCACGAGTGTTCATGGATAATTGTACAGGAAACAAAACGACCGCAGTGGGGGTGCGTGAACCAGGAAAAATTGACCAAGACGTGAGACCATGAACCGGAGAACTAACGGAAACAGCGAGTGGTAGACGACCGTGTAGCAATATTATCCAGGTGCACCTGCCAGGGAGACGGTAAGTACAGTGCCCGAAGTGGCTGGCCGTCACTGAGGATCACTGGAAAGGGAAAAGGGATAGAGAAGCGCAGTCTGGGTGTGCCCCGGCTGGGAGGCAACGGATACTGAGGAGGAAAAAGTGAATATGATGGATAAGAGATGAACGTAGGTGAGCAATGGGGTTATCTTATGAAGGCTGGAGGTAAGTTCGCTGTGGATCAGTGAAGGCAATGGCCTTAGTTCGCGGCACTAGAGAGTGGTGAGGTGTCGGGCATGGGGTGTACCTAGTGGCCTGTGGCGCAGAGGTAGTAGAGCCACAGTGTGAGGCCTCTTTCAAAGGCCAGGTCGGCGGAGACTAGCTCATTGATGAGCAGTATAGCATTGGGAAATGTTAAGTATTCCACAAGTGCGCGCCTAAAAGCGGACATTATGGAGGCACTGCGTATGCTAAGGGGCAGCTTATTCCAGATTTTGGAATAGACTGACAGAAAGAATCGGGACTTCAGACTGAGATTAGAATGAGGGACAGTAAGAAAAAGGGCACGGTGTCGGATCGGGTAGGAGAAGGGCGCGGCGAATGAGATGGGGTAAGAGGTGTAGGCCTGGTTATGGATTAGCTTAAAGAGGAAAATCAAGTTGAGCCTCATGCGACGAATCCATAGAGGCTCAATTTGTAGGAGCTCACAGCACTGGCGGTGTGTTAGGGCTATGGATACACCCAACAGCTTTTGATGAAAGTTCGCTGAACCTTCTCAAGAGATACAATAGAGGAACGTGGCCAGAGGCTGGAGGTAATGGGACAATATTCTAGAAGCGGTCTCACATGTGAGAGATACATGGAGAGGCGACTGGCCGGTATTAAGAAACACCGAGTGATCAGGCCTAGGGTTCGCTTAGCCTTAGCGATTCGGAACGGTGCCTGTTCTAAGAAGTTAAAGGAACAAGAGCAGCGTACGCCAAGGTCGGTAACCATGGGGTGTATGGGGATGGGCAGGCCGTCGAGACAAATTTGGCCGGGTGGTACAGTGCATTTGTATGGTAGGAGAAAGCTTTTCTCCGCAAAGAATTTCATGAACCACGAGAAGCACCAAGTTTGGAGAACGAGCTAGTCACGCAACATGTTGCACAGAGTCACGGATGGGCCACTAGGGAGGAAAGAGTACACTATTTTTATATCGTCGGCAAAGAGGAAAGTGGTGCCGTATCGAATAGAAGAGAAAATGTCATTGATATAAATAAGGAATAGTAATGGGCCTAGCACACTGCCTTGGATGACGCAGCTGGTAATTGGTTTGGCGGAAGATAGCTGGCCGTCAATGAGCACAGCTTGTGATCTGTGAGAGAAATAAGAGGATAGCCAGGAGAGAAGAGGGTCAGTAATACCGAGGGACCGGATTTTGCCTAAAAGATGAATATGGGGAACACGGTCAAAAGCCTTAGACATGTCGAGGTACAGGACAATTACAGAGTTGCCAGTGCCGGCAGCAGACGATAGGACATTGAGAAAGTCAAGCTGGCAGGAAGAGCAGGAACGGGAGTTCAAGAAAACATGCTGATCAAGGTTCAGCAGGTTGTTGGTTAAGAGGTACTGGACATTGTGTGTTTCGATAATTCTCTCCATGATTTTGCATAATACTGGGGTGCGATTAATGGGCCGATAGTTATCTGGGTCGTGTATTGCATCCTTTTTGAAGCGCGGAATTGTAACAGGATTTCCACTGAGGTGGGACGAAACTGTGAAGCATGGAGTTGATGTATATATCAGGTAACAATAAAGGGAGATCAGGACCACCTAAAAGGAGGAGGGCCGGTGGGAGATCATGTGGTCCCGGTTTAGGGAAGGTTTAATAGAAGAAACTAGTTTTTCAATTTCTAGATGGGAGAAGGGAATCGATCAGAGAGAGGCAGAGGTGCAGGAATGGATTGTAGGAGGGGGAGTACCAGGACAGCTTATAAGGGAGGAAGAAAAATGCTCTTTGAATGCCTCAGAAATAGATGCTGGAGTATTACCGGTAGATGAGCCGCTAATGAGGAATTTGGGTGAGGTATGATTGGATTTATTGGACTTTTTATCAAGCAGGTTGGACAGGTAGCCAGTTGTGTTTGGGTGCGCTAGGGCGATGGCCTCTTGCCTTCTCAGATGCGAATCGACCATGCAAAGCAGCTTCAGTTGTAGCTGGTTTATACGCAGGAGAACTGTTAAGTCGTGTGATCTAGCGAAGGTAAGTTGAAACTTAGACAACTTACGCTCTAAAAGTGACAGGCGTGAGCTGCTGGATTTGGGGCGAGGATCGGCACATGGGCTGGCGGAATTTAGGTAGTGTAGGAGGTTGGAATGGAGAGGGTTCCTGACAGTGAGGGGATCGGATGAAAGAAAGAATGTGTCCCAGTTAAGGGAGCGGATTATCATTGGCACTAGGGGCCAGTTACAGGAACGGTAGGAAGTCGGAACAGGGAGAGAGGGTTGCATTGGATGAGAACAGCTGAAGCAACTGAACCTGCACCTGACAATAAGTAGGTCACTACCCGGGAAGGGATCAGTAATCTGGGTGATCATATCAGGAACATCAATGGAGAATACTAGGTCCAAGATGTTGTTCCCCCTAGTAGGGCAGGACACATGTTGGGTCCGTCCACCAAGACGGACACAGGAAAGGAAGGCGGAGAGGGCAGGGGGGCTAGTATAGGAGGACCAGCAATTAAAATGAAAGGTTTGGTCACCCGCAATAATTTTTGCACTGGCAGGGTAGTCAAGCGCAGCATCAAAGACATCCACAGCAGAATCAATTTTTGCAGGCTCCAGACCCGGGGAACATAGACGCAGCCAAGGAGGAGGTTCTGGCTGGAGGCGTGAATGGATAGCCATAACGAATCCTCAATAAGGAGAAGAGAGGGGTGGCCAAAAACACTAGCGTGGAAAGTGTATTTGACAAAGGCTAAATAGCCCCCTCCACGCCTGGACTGGCGGGTGTTCGAGAAGCATTGATACCCAGCAATGCGAACAAGGTCAAGCGAAGCATCATCTGACAGCCAGGATTCAGTTACTAGTATGATGTCAGCGCTTGAGGTAAATGCCAAAGATCTCAGGTGCAATATTTTTCTAATTATTGAGCGAGCGGTAATAAGAACTAGTAGGAATGAGTTCAGTGTCGGTGTGCGCAAAGCATGGATGCCAGGTGCAAGACTATTGGGATCGCTGTGGCGATAGGAGTTGGGCCTCAGTGGGGATAGAGCGTCAGCAGAAGAAGGATGGCAGGCAGTGTTGGGTGGTGGACGGAACGTAGGAGAAGCGTTAGCATTAGGCGCAGCCGATCGCTGTGGGTGATCAATACGGTGGGTGCGCAGCTCTCCGCTGACGTGGGCCGGAGGGGTGTCACGCGGTACTGGGGAGGGGGCAGGATATGGAAAAGTGAGAGGTTAAGAATATCTGTCGAAGCGAGGTGGACAGGAGGGAGAGCATTGCGTAAGCTGCTAAGTAACGTGGCATTGAGTGGGGAGCGATCAGTGATATGGGTCTGTGAGAGTTTATCGATATGGCCCATAGGGCAACTAGCAATATGGCCACAGGTGAGGAGGGCACTGGTCAGGAAAAATACGTGATCTTGACTGCCAGCAACCTACCTGTCGGGCAGAATCAGTATGAGGCCGGTAGGTCGGTATGGGGGTGAAGGTATGTGGGAGAGTAAATGGGAAGTAGTGTGGAGTGGGGGGCGGGAAAGGGGTGGCGAAATTGGAAAGGTTTGGAGGCTCGTGAGGGGCAAGGGGACCGGTAAGTGGGGAGGCGGGGCTAGGAGGCGGGATACAGGTACGAACCTGGAGTATCTGCTAAGGTATGTACGTGGTACTCCAGGGTTAGATGAGGGTTGGTGGAGGGGAGCAGGGGGGAAGAGCGGAGGCACGCCTGGGCTATAGTACGGAGGGTTGGTGTCTGGGGGGAAGGGAGGGATATAGCGCAGCAACGGAGATGGAGGGTTGGTGTGACCCATGCGATCAGAGAGAGGGAAAGACAGTGGAAGGGGGTGCGAGGCAATGGCAGGGTGAGTGGCGCTGGCAAGGCCCTGAAGGTCACTCCTGCATATAGGGACGATGGCGTTAGACGAATCCGGATGGTGGCCCAGTTGGTTATCGCCTGGAGGATCCGAGAGTACGCTATAAGCAGAAGCCGATTGAGATGGGGGGGGGGGTAATGGGTGGGGTGATTAGTTGGGCAAGTGCGGAACTGGTAGGAGTACCAGGTAGGCTTATGGGGGAAATAGAGCGGCACTTATGAGGATAGGAACGAAGTGTCGCGGCTGAGCTGGCAGCTGGTGGGTAGTTGGTAGAATCGTTAGAGTGAGAGTGGCGGTTGACAACACATGTCAACGGCTCAGAGGGCGGATTGGAAGTAGTACGGCTGATGGTTGTACCAGGGTCTTGTCTTGGCTCAGAGACTATGATGAGGGAGCGCGGCTTTATCACTGAAGTGGAGTGCCGCTTGGGGCCCGTGGTCGGGGAGCGAGAGCTACTGCTAGTAGAGGCTACTGAGGGAGATGATAAAAAAGGGCGTTTGAGTGGAAGCGGAACCGGCGGTGGGGAGTTATACATATCTAAGTCGACAGTTTGCAGGCAGGCAGGGTGGGGAGCTGGGCTCGCCTTTGACTACTTGACAGAGGGGCATTGGGTAACCTTCATGTCGGTTACAGTGGAGTCAGCCTGAATGGGCAAGGCGGAGTTGCTTCTCAGCGAGGGTAGTATTTCCCGTTGGAGGGGGGTTTTATCAGGGAATATCTCGATGTCCTTATACGGCGAAAGGGCAGCAATTGTTGACTTGTTGCTAATGAACTCTGTAACTGTTAGGTCGTCCGTGAATTGGAATAGCAGGGGGTAATTAAGTCGCTGGGACATTTTACGTAGCCTCCTGCAATGGCATCTATAGTGAGCCATATTGCACGAACTTATTATGTTGTGTTTCGCCGAGGAAGGTGGTAAGCGGTCTGGAACAATAAAAACCACTGCGTTCTTGGAGTTGGTAATGCGGTGGTATATTTCAGTCGACACGGAGTCGAGGAGGTGTCTCATCGAAACCAAGTTTATGGGCGATGTAGCGGCTACAGGGTCGAGGAGAGTAGCCAGGGGTGAAATTTTTGAAAGGATTTCATCAATCAGCTCGACCTTGTTTGCAAGTTCTAAGAAACTCTGCTTAAGGCCATTGGGACTATTAGAAGCTTCATCGTCGACGTTAACGAGGGTGACAGAGCACGGCCTGGATTTTGGTAAGGGTTGGATGTTTTTAGATATGCCAGCTTTAGCGACACGGATTTTCCGAGTACTGGTTGGGGGCCGGGATGGCATGATAAGTAGGAGTATATGACTGGGGTATGAAGGTAGCAGGAAATGGGTCAACTAGACAGAGACGAGCCGAAGGTCTGAGCAGACCAAAGTGTTCCTGGGTGCTGTTTGCGCAAAGGTCTAGATGGGACCTATGCGGCAATGTGGTACGGGAACTGAGCTACACGACCCGCTATTTATACAATTGGGATTAGGAGACTTGGGACGATGAGGAATACTGAGATAAAAGAAATTCTCCTGTGTGGTGTGCACAGGTGCAACCCCACAGAATATGGTAGGTACTTAACTGTTGCTTGGATCACAACTGCAGGCTTTGTCGGTAGGTATATTGTAGGTGTGGGGTCGAAGGACCGGGCGGAACGAGACTGCGCTCTTACGTCAGAAAAAACAAATAAATGGACGCACAGTGGGACAGAAACTTCAGAAGGTGCACTGGTGGATGCGAGGCGAGAATGAGGTAGGAGTTGGGTTATAGCGGGGGAATGTAAAAAAAGCTAGATTGGTCTTATTGTGGCGAAAATAAGGGGAAATTTGCTAGGTAAGCTATGTAAAATGTTATTAAATGGAATTGGAGCAGTAAATGACAAATATGGTCTATAACTCTAACTCGCGGTAAGTACTAGCGTCTGCGCGGTGGAGTGCCGCGGTTGTTTACACAACTAATTCAGCTCAGTTCTGTTCAGTTTGCACAGGACAGGTAATGGCCACTGCCAATTGAGCGTCCAGGATTCCTTCGATGGTATGCACACCAGTTATGCACCCACCACTGCCGAGTGTATTTCGTCGAATCCCCGCTAAAAATGAGAGGGAAACGAAAACCTCATCGCACATCAACTGCGAGAGACATTATGCATCGTGAGCGTTCATTGAGACAGTATGCAATGAGAGAAAACGTCTGCTAAAACATACTACAGAAGGACCACAGTGCTACCCGTCATCCATCTAGTTGATATTCCCAAGGCTCACTACAAGGAAAGATCTCGTACCACTTGCGATCAAGGGCACATTTGAAGGATTGGACTGTCTGCAGATCTACCATTTCTCCAGGCAGACCGTTCCAACTGTTCACTACCCTGTTGCTGAAGAAGTGCTACCTAGCCATCAACCTAGATCGGGCTTTTATCAACTTCTTTTCATGTCCCCCTGTTCTGGAGTCTACGGCCACTTGGAATAGACTATCTGGTCTAAGGCCAGAAAAGCCCTTCATTACCTTGAACTTTTCCATGAGATCTCCTCGACTTCTCTTCCTCTCCAACGAAAAAAATTCAGGTCACGGAGTCTCTGCTCGTAAGTCTTACCCCTCTACCCTTCATCCATTCGTGTGGCGAGAGGTTGGACTTTCTCTAGGCAGGCGGCGTCTCTTTTGTAGAAGGGTGACCAAGCGTGCACGCTACTCTCTGAGTGAGGTCGAACTATAGCCATGTAAATAGGTACGAATACCTCCGGCTTCCGGCAAGACAAAGCTGATCGCAGCCTAAGGAGCTCCCCACGAGCCTTATGTGCAGCAGTGTTGCACTGCTCCGACCATTTGAAGTCGCTGTTCATGATGACCCCAAGGTTTTTAACCTCACTGACTGCCTCTACGGTGAACAGCCCTTGATCATGAGCGACAGTTAGGCTCTCCGTTGCCCTTGACAACAAACGGCTTTTTCCAGCGTTCAGAGGTAAGTCCCACTTGTATGCCCAGTTCAGGACGGCACCTACTTCCCTGCCCAAGTCCGCCCTACCCTCAGATCCAACAATCTTCACATCAACCGCAAAAATGAAGCTGGGCGATTGAAGAGCGGATATCAGGTCGTTAATAAATAAGAAGAATAGGACCGGGCCTAGGACGGATCCCTGAGGTACACCACTGGTGACGTTCACCAAACTGGAGCACCTGTCCCCCACTTTGACGTAAAGCGTCTTGATGGGGAGGAAGTACTCCAGCCACCTTAATATTGACCCACCTATGCCGAACGTCTCCATCTTGCATAGCAAAAGACGATGATTAACGGAGTCAAGCGCCTTGCTAAAGTCGAGGTCGCATACTTAAACTTGCTTACCTTCGTCCAGCCGTCGAGTTACTTCATCTAGGAAGCTCAAGAGATTGGTCAGGCAAGATCTATTTTTCAGGAATCCATACTGCGCCTGACTTAACATGGAGTGCTCCAGTAAGTGCCGGCAGATATGGGCTTGGATGATCTTCTCCAGGACTTTATATAGGATGCCAGTTAGGCTTATCGGCCTGTAGTTCCGTACATCCACTTATGTATTGCCACGACTGCCGCGACTTTCCAGTCCTGAGGCAGCTTACCCTGGTCCAACGTGGATCTGTACAGTCTGCATACCGATGGAGCTATGATATCCGCCAACGGCTTGATGATAGCTGGATGAATGCCGTCTGGGCCCGCTGACTTGTGGCTGTTTAACTCCTGTAGGTGCTTACGCACGCTTTCCTCTGAGAGGTCTAGCTCGTTCAACTGAGGAGGAGGATGCACCAGAGTCAGATCTACTCGTACCCCACTAACCATTCTATGTACACTACCAAAGTATTCCCCCAGGGCGCCTGCTTTGCCCTGGTCATCAATGACAATACCATAGTCCCTAGTGGATAGCGGACCTACGGCATTTCTTGTTGAGCTTTGGACTGTACATGGCTGTGGATTATTTTCGGCCGTTATCTTACAGACTGGACCAATTTGAGCTCAAATTCCCGCTTGGAAGTTCTCAAAAGGCTTATAGTCTCGTTTCTCAGCTTTGTATAGCGGTTCCAGGCTAGCTGACTGCCGGAAGCTTTGTCCTGGTTCCAGCAGCGGCTTCTACGTCTGATGGCCTTGGCTATTGCAGTTTACCACCACGTGGGTTTGCCTTCCCCGCTCCTTCGTTCTAAGGGTGCAAACTCTTCCTGTAGGGCAGTCAGAAATCCCTTCGTAGTCTGCCAGCGCTCCTCGACAGTGGCCTCCTCTGTCATGTCCCAGGTCAGACCCATCGCCCTATTACGAAGCCCATTTTGTCCATACTACCGAAATTCCTAACCAGCCTAGAGGGTACCTTCGGTTGCGGCATGCATAGGACTATTTTGTCACACACGTGGTCACTCTTGCCCAGCGGTGCACAGTAATGCAGTCCAGCCACATCGTTGGGGAAGTTCGTTATAGCTAGATCCAGCAAGGATGGTACGCATCCAGTCATATATCTGACATTCTCCCTAATATGCTGGAGCTACGCATTGGCACGCAGCCACTCTGAGTAGGTTTGCTCCTCCGATCCCAGCACGCAAACCTCAGCCACCCAGTCGATGTGCGGGAGATTGAAGTCACCCACTATGAGGGTCTTTTGTGCGTCCTTAACTAGTTCAGTCAAAGTCCGCCGCAAACAAACGTCCTATTCGTGATTAGTGCTTGGTGCCCTGTAGACACAGACAACGTTAACCCTTCTGCCTGGGAGGATGACCGTACCGGCGCATAACTGGATATTGCGAGTGCACATCTTGGTCTGAGACTCAAGGTGGTTTGCACCTGACCTAACAAGGATGGCTACTCCACCACCAAGGCAATCCCGTTCTCGATCCTGCCTATAGACTGCAAAACCGTTACTTGTTAGGACTGGCACATGGTATTCTTCAGAAAGCCACGTTTCCGTGACGGCAACTATTGATGTTTTCTACTAGTCAGCGGTTTCGGCGAGTTCCGCCGATTTGTTTCTAATACTACACGCGTTAGTATATAACACCATCGCGTTTGCTCCGTCGCCTAGATGTCTCTTGTTATTCACTCCTGTCTGTTTCTCAGGCGCAACGCTTGAGATGATGACACGTTTTCTGCTTCAGATATCCCCACTAGGGTGCATGAAGCCGGCTGAGGATCCAGAATTTCCGACGACTCCCAATCCATCTCTATAGGAGTTTCCACAACATCTAGACTGGCAGGGGTCGAGCTGTCATCTGTCTTCGGACAGTACTGCCAATTTTCGTCCTCCAGCGCATCTTCAATTACAACTATTTGAGACCTCGCACGTGGCTTCTTTACTATTGTCGGGGTCGGGGCCAGAGAGCCGAGTGCGGCATTCCGCTGAACGTTTGGGTTTCTCACCAGCGCCTTGGCAGGTCGAGCAAGGTTACCTCCCGGGGCTAGACCATCAGGTCTTACTCTATGCTCCTCCGGCACAATGTGGTATCTGCCCTTGGTAATGTGAGCCACCAATGCTGCCCTCACCAGCAGTTTATCCCGGGTGGCCTCATCAGCTAACTTCACTAGGATCGGTCTCGCACGAACTTCGCCTTTGTTCCCCAGTGGTGACTTCCATGTCCCCACTCTGTGCACTCTTCTAAGAGTATTAGGTTACGGAACACCTGCGATTCGCAGTATGTCGCAGACCCTCCTCCTATCTATGTCCCTCCTGGCTTTCGATTCCCTTATAAAGGGTTCTTCCTGGTTTAGGATCAAGAGCCTACGGCTTGAGACCCTGCCTATCGACAAGATCTGCCTCTGCAGATTATTCATCTTGTTTTCCAATACCAGAAGAGCAGGGTCATCCTTCCTAGCCAACCCATCCCTCGCGATATTTCAGTCCCCTTTCTTTTTGACCTGCCTTGCCTTTCTCGGCTTCTGCTCAGTCCACTGGCCCTCGTCGGCCTGTTTCAAAGGAGTTGGGGCAACGACCGCCTGGTAAGCTCTCGGAACTGATTCTTTCGCTCTGATGACTGTCCTCTCGGGTGTGGATACTACTTCCGCAAACGACTTACTGCAACCTGCTTGCGGGGGTTTGGGGCTCACGACTGAGGTACTACCTGGTGGGCATTGATCTTGCCCTTGGGCCTGCATTTTAAGGGCCAGACTGGCCGCCTACTTGCAAGGGGCACAGACCCATTCCGCCCATGGGTTCTGTTTGTAAAGGACATAGATGTCCCTTGCTATTCCTGAACACCTTGGGTGAGCCCATCTTTTGCATACCTCGCACTCTGTCCCTTTTACCACACGTTTTCCGCACTTGGGTGTGAGACACGGGTCGGAAAAGCGTGTCATATCGAAAACCACAAAACGAGGGCGAAAACGACTCAAGCGCTCTTTACCCAAACACAAAATACGCACTTTGATACTAGCAGGTAATGCCCGCTAACACAGAAAACAAAAACAAAAAAAGAAAGACTGGAAGCGAGGAAAAATCGCTTCAAAAACACCTCACACTACTCGGCAATACTACAAGGAGAATAAAAATATTCTCCGGATAAAGCGCACCTTAAATGCAATTATGATACGCTCAGTATTGTGAATTAAACCAGGTTAATTCACAAAACTAATCAAAAACTCAATTCAAAGATGAGAGCACTATGAATTCAAACCGTTGAGAGCCAGCCCGGATAGCCTTATGGTTAAGGTGTTCGATTCATAAACGTTCACCCCGGGTTCGAGTCTTCGTGGGGGCTCGGTGGATGTGCACTGCTGATGATTCCCAACATGGATGAAACAGCTGTACAGTGCTTTCATGGTTTTCAGTGGTGAGTTGAGCGTTGAAGCTGCATGATGAATCATATTACACTAGGTCACGGTTTCAGGTAATGAGGTAGTATAAACTAGGATGGACACGGTTACAAGTCTAAACAGTGATATAAGCAAAATAGAAAACGAGACAACCTGAATTTCACGTCAGGGTGACCTTGGCCTCCGAACTTCGACATACTACGCCGCCGAGTTACGTACGAGACTTGTAACAACCATTTTCACAGCTGTACTCCGTTCGTCGCTGGTGCATTGTTATACATTATCATATTCTTTTAGAATATTTGTACCCTTTTTCATCGGATGACAGTACTGTCGAGATACCTCTGTCGCAGAGGATTCGAAGGGATTCTCCGATACCGTCTCTCGACTCCCCTGGTGATGACATGGCTCTTGGCCACTCATCACCGAAGTAAATCCAATGTGAACTTCTCATTTCATACTACTTATGGTCCACCAATACTGACGTATCAGCGGAGGTCCACGGAAGAAGCCACATTGTCAAATGTGGCCAGTCCCAGGCATGTTGCGTAAAATTTACTAACACTCCTACACGTCAGTGAACACAACACAACTTGCAACGGCGCCATTATCTCCAGAGCATATGCCCGCTTAAGCCAAGAAGTGGGGAGGTAGTTTTCCCATTATCAACCACTGCGGTTACCAGACTACTTTGAACGTATGCTACCAAACCTAAGTGGCCTTTGCGATGACATGGCGATGATGATCGCCAAAACTGATAGCATATTTTGTCTTCTGGAAGAGACAAATAGCACGGCCTACGAGCCTTCACAAGCCAACAGTGTAAACGATCTTCTGAAACTGGAAGATCTTACAGTACTGGACAACTTTACAGGCACTTTAAGTGACAGAATAATTCCGCATCACAATATAAGGTTAATGCACTCAAGCGTCTTACACGCACCGATGTTGTATCAAGTAACCTCCGAATGCTGGCATCTTCGGTCGAGGGGAATCTGGCACCCACATACAACTGGACCAAAACAGCTGAGAAAATGGCAGTGGGAAGTTTCACATTTCCTAGCGCCGTCATTGGTCGGTCTATTGTAACGTAAAAACTGTTTATTTACAGATGCCATAAAATCTACCGTTCGTTTCCGGGAGCCTTCTACGCTGGAGATGAAGCCTACCGTGAAACGGTGGTTTACTGGCGCAAGAGATTGCCGCTTAGGAGGTAAAATCGCTGGGTACCCTCACTGATCACGCAATCGTAATCGCATGATAAGTTTTTTTCATTTACGCACACGACAATAAAGATTGTCATGCTTCACTTTAGTTAAATAAATACCGTTTCGGAGTCGGTAGTATATATATAACTACAGTCATATAGTTGTGTGTGTATAAGTATTTATATATAAACACATATTTTTCCGTTCCGCAATTTATCTTATTTCTATGAATCACACTTTTGTTATCCTCTGCAGATCTCGGCTCAAAACAACTTGATGGGAACAAGTTTGTTCAGTTGAGTCAGATTGTAAATAAACCTACTATATAAAGTTTCTATTTCTTACTACTTACTCGTTTTGAAATGTCTAAGGTTCAGCATTTTGGAATAAGTCTTATTTGTGTTGCATTGTCCAGTGTAAAACGTTAGATCATGCCGTCCTTAGTTAGGAATTACTCTGGGAATGCAATGGGAGGGTGGAGCTTGAACGAGTTTTCGGAATGCAGCAGCAGACAATTATAAAAATTGCGCTTCCAAATTGGGTTAACATTTAAAGGCGGATTGAAATGGTATGCCGATTTCGGATTGATTCTAGTATGCCTTTCCGATGCTGTCACCCCACTGGTAACATGGCCGGCAAGCTATCGGCAAGAGAACGGAACCGGCCCGGATCCGGCCCGGAACCCATTTGCCACCGGGGTCACTGCTATTTGCTCCTGCTCTGATATATATATACCTATATATTTTTATACCCACATATTTTTTCTGCCCCCTTCAATTCTTTTCTGGCCAGTTATTTCGCCACCACGCCACGGCCCCTCATGGTGTGCTTCCATTTTTCCACAGCTGTGCCTCACGTTTACCGTATCTCGATCCTTCCTCGGCATTGACGCCATCTGACTCACTCTTTACGTCTTGCGCTGCCAGCTCCTTGTTTTCAAATTGGCACTGTCCGTTTATTGCAATAACGCATAGATCATGACTACCTAGTCCCCAGCCATACAACTCAATTTTTGCCTATTCTTCTTCTCTTCTTTCTTCCTTTTCTCTTCATCGTTTATCGTAACGATAGTTTCTCATGCCGATTTTCAGTCCGCAAGTAAAAATCCCAGGCTCCGTTCCCTCCCACTTGACTCAGCCAGCCGCTCCATCTGACCTTGACCCTCAAATTCACCGGGTCCGTATTTGAATCCATCTCCGGGTTCATTCAAACTCCCTACAATACTCCTTGGTGTGAATGCGTTTATCTCCCACTCATTTATCCTTTTTTTCTTTCTACTCTCCTCTGCACTACGTACCTCTAAATTTTTCATGAAGTATGACTGTCAGTTTTTGTCGCTGGTAACATTTTCATCATGCCTAAAGCATGCTTCGGGCGTCTCCAAAATAAACTAATCTAATGTATTATGCTATAACATGTTCGGAGAAGTTGAAAGAGCAAGAATAACTTGAGCCCAGGTCAACCTCTAAGAGCTCTCTGTCAATGGGTGAACCGCCGATGCATAAGGAACCAGGAGGAACCTGGCATTTGTAAGTAAGAAAAGTACACTTATCAGCAAAGAATTTCGTCGCCAAGGTTGAGCACCATTCATCAAGAGCGGTTAAACCAGCGCAAGTTTTGGGGACAGTAGTACTGAGGTTGCCGGGCGAAAAAGCATGGACTATCTTAATGTCGTCCGCGAACAAAAACAGCGTGCCGTTAGGTATTGTCGGAAACATCATTTATATATAGGAGGAAAAAAGTGTGCTTAAAACACTGCCCTGAATAACACCGCTAGTACCAGGCTAAGGGTTGGAGGTGTGCCCGTTAATCAAGGCAACCCGTGAACGATGAGTTAAGTAAGATGAGAACCAAGGAAGTAGTGGGTTGACAACGCCAAATGATCTTAGCTTTTTTAAAAGATGGGAGTGAAGTGGACGATCAAATGCCTTAGATAAGTCAGGACAAAAAAACAACAAAAGATTTCCCCGTTTTCAGCGGTTTGGTAACGAGATTCAAAAGATCATACTGACAAGCCATGCGGGACCGTGTACGGAAGAATCCAGGTTGGTTGTCAGTATTAAGGTTTAGGCTTAATAGATGGGTAATAATATGGTCCTTAACTATTTTTCCATTATTCTGAATGCAGTGAGTGGATGGTTTATAGGGCGACAATTGGATACTTCATGAGCAGGCTTCCTTTTATGAATAGGAACGATTGCCGAGCGCCATCAATTAGCAGGTGCGGTGCTATTCTTAAGTGGAACAGTGGAAAGGTTAGGCAGCAACAGGGGGAGATCCGGTCCGCCATTGAAAAAAGCAACTAATGGTAGGCCATTGGGACCTAACCGAGGGGAGGGCTCGCTATTGGATAGTAGCTTGGAAATGCTCCTGGCATCGAAGGGTATCGGAGAAAAGACAGAGCCAGTAAGTGGTAAAGATGGAGGAGTGGCAATGACAGTAGCTGGAGCCCTGGCTGCGACAAATAATGCATTGAAGGCTTCGGCTGTGCAGGGCAACGGGTGATAGATGAGTTATCATCCAGAATCAGAAGTTGGAAGCCGGCCTCAATATCAGCGTTTCTAGACTAATGCAACATAGAAAGAAGTTGCGACGTATTGGGACGACTCAATGCCTTAGCTTGTTGGTCACGAAGTCGCATATTATCTCGTCGTTGAATAAGTAAAGAGAGGTGGTCTGAACAAACGAAAACTGCTAAATCACTGAAATTATGTAGTTGCATGAGATGTTTACGATCCTTTTTGTGGAGTGGCAAGGCAGAAGTCCTCTTTCATGTACAGCCGGGGAAGTATAAGACAGTTTTGCTCAGATAGTCGGAAAAGAAATGGCAAACATTTTGCTCTCCCGATGTGCGCGGGCCAAAGCGATTGACCGGACAGCGCCCCGCACCGTTGGCATTGGCACTTAAATTCATTAATGGGTATGCAAGCCAGGCGTGGTCCAACTATGCAGGTATAAGACCCGCTATCAGATGACCATGTTGTGATTTGCCTCAGAGAGCGGAACATGTGGAGCCGGCGTTTGGCAAACGACCGTACTTAAGTGTTATTTGAGCGCGTATATAATGGGTTTGATCTTCTTGATGCTTAGGCTGTTGACCAAAGTTGAGAGTGGGACGCTCATAAGAGGAGAACTGAAAAGTAAAAACGGATAAAAAGGGCAATCGGGGCTTGCACCTGTCATGGATTATCCGTTAACGGAGACAAACAGAACCGATAAATGGCAAGGCATAAAGAAGTCAGATTCTACGGGAGAAAAGTAAAGCAAGATGTAGGAAAACAATGGTATTTCAACTCCGTTTACCCATTACGGGAATGGCCACTGCTAGTCGAGAGTTGAGAATTCAGCCGGATAGATGAAAGAATCCTTTGCCGATTGAATCCTCAATTGGAAGGAGCGGGGTCTGCGGAAGATTCGGCCTTAGATGTCGAGAACCCTCCCGTAGGCTGTTTCCCCAACTATCGACTTATTGGATAGCTGAAGTGCACGGGTGAGGCTGAGATATGGGATGGCGGCAGGCAGAAGTTGGGACTTGGTTTGTAAAGCTCGGAGGAGGACGGGCAAATTGTTTCAGTGCTTGGAGTAGACAAGAAGGGAAAAATGTGACCGTAAGGCTGAATAATCTATACTAGGAGTGATAGTAAAAGGCACTGTTAAGGTTATTCCAATCGGAAGGAAAAGTAGACCAATTAACCAATCCCATAGTCAGAACCAGATCGATTTGCTGATTCTACTGTACTGAATTAACACAATATACGCATATAAATTATGTACGGCCACAAAGTTCAGTAACGAAGGCCAGAGTTCAGCAAAGGTCACTGCAAGGTACCACGGGCACAGCAGTCTGAGTTTGAATCAGAAATACGCCACGGCACATGAGCAAAATATAGACAAATGTTCACATGTAGTGGTTGAAGCTTGCTGTACTTGTTCGAGGGTCAATAATATAGAGTGTCGTTTAACAAACACAAGTATGGGACAACGGCCGAGGCGGACTTCCACACATGTGGGGTTCAGGCCTGTGCCAAAGTTAGTGAACAGTTTCACACGAGAAGCTTACGAAGTTCAGTGAGGAACACCGGTTTTGGAGCAGGTTTCACAAGCAGACTAAGTTTAATATTAAGCTGCTGTGCCAAAGTGGGTCATGTTTGACACTTTGACATCGTTCGTTGCAGCTTACGTGGAACCTCCGAGTATTTGTCTGGTAAACCGCGTTCGCATGCATTCTGGCGCAAGTTTGACAAATTGATTTTCACTGGAAAAGATAGTCGGAAGATATTTAAGCGAATGCCTGATGTGGGATTTGTAGATGTTGATGATACTGTCCCGGATGCGAAAGGAACGGAGGAGAAATGCCACGCCCCTTCTAGCCTTGGCCTCTTGGATAGCGGCTTGTTCAGTGAGGTTCAGAAAGCTGGAGTAGTTGAGGCCCAAATCGCGGATGGTAGATCGACCGGTTATTGGGTACCCGCCAAGAATTAGGGATCCGGGGACCGTTTGGAATTTGTAGGTTAATGGCCTTGCACTTGTCGGTAGAAAAATTGATCATCCAGAGGTGACTCCATCGTTCTAGTACAGAGAGGCCCTGGGAATGTGAAAGAGAGTGGGGTCAGCATCGTAAGAACTCAAAGAACGGACAATTTTATATCATCCGCAAAAAAGTACCTTTGCCATGTAGCCCACCTTTTACATCTTGCGTTGCTTGCCCCTTTATTTCAAAATGACACTGTCCACTGACTGCAGTAGGGCATAGATCATGGCTAAGTTACCCCCTGCCATACAACTCGATATTTTGTTCCTCCCTTCTCCCTTCATTTTCACTCTTTTTTCCCCGTCGTTCCTCGTTACCGTAGTTTCTCATGCCAGTATTTAGTTCTACCCGTGTAAAAGCCCTAGGTCCTAACTTCCTCCGCCTGGCTCAGCCAGTTCCTCCACTTGATCTTGACTTCCAGATTTGCCGGGCGCACGCTTGAATCCTTCCCTGCGTTCAAAAAAATCCCTCTATTATTCCTTGGTGAGCATACATTTATCTCCCTCCCATCTCCCCTCCAGTTCCACGTGCCTTTCGGTCGTCTTGCATAATTCTCAACTCTTCACGACTTTCTACCCATTTTGTGGCTTGTAAAAAATTGATCGGAAGTTGGCATCGTTCCCTGTGGTTCAAAGAAATAGACCGACCGAGAAGTTGTCTGGCAAAAGCCTTTGTATGCATTCTAGCTCAACTCTGTCGAATGTTTTCATGTCAGAAGATATGATTAGGAAGCATTCAAGCAAAGGCCTGGCGTGGGATTTGTAGATGTTGATGATACTGTCCCGGAGGCGAAAGGGACGGAAGAGCGGAGCCATGCTTCTTCTAGCCCTGGCCGATTGGATGGCGGCGTGCTCAGAGAGGTTCAGGGAGCTAGAATGGTTGAGGCAAAATCGCAGATGGTAGATCGACTAGCTATTGGGGACCCGTCAAGGGTTACAGACCTAAGGAGTACTTGGAATTTGTGGGTCAGGACTTCGTACTTATCGGTGGAAAAAATCATCATCTAGGGGTGACTCTAGCGTCCTTGTACTGAAGGGTCCCTGGAAATGTCGAGAAGAATAAGCGTGGTATCATCAGCATTGGAAAAGTAGACTATTTTCATATCTTCTGCAAACAACAAAGGCGTGCCACGGTGAACTAGATCAAGTGCGTTATTATTGTACTTTGGAAATATGAGAGGACTCAGTACGTTGTCCCCTATAAAGCCCATTTTACTGGGCATTATTTTAGAAGCATTTCCTTTGGTGAGGACCACTTGAAAACGATGAGTGAGATAAGATTGTAGCCTAGAAAGCAGTGGGTCGGTAGTGCCAGATGAAAGCGTTTTAGCGATGAGATGGGGGTATGGAACACGGTCGAAAGCCTTCGGCAGATCTGGGTAGATAGCACCTGATGCCTGCCCGCCATCTACGGCTTTAGTGACCAGGTCGAGGAAGTCAAACTGACACGTGGTGCACGATCGCTATTTCGGAAACTCTTTCTGCCCATTACTAAGAAGGGTTGAAGCAAGAAGATGAGTAGTAACGCCGTCCTTCACAATTGTTTCCATTATCTCTGAAGTGATAGAGATGTGATTAATGGGACGGTAAAAAGCGAGTTTGTGGACGGGTCCTTTTTTGTGTCGTGGAATGATGACTGAACGCTTCCAGTTCGACGGTACAAAACTAGAATTAAATGACAAAGTGAATAGGTTCAGTGATGGAAGTAGAGGGTTTGCTCTGCCGTTAACGATTGCAGCCAGGGGTAACCCGTCTGGTCCAGGGTACGCAGGTGATTTATTGCGTGAAATGAGCCAGGAAGTAGTGTTTACTTCAAATTTCAGGGTAGATGGAGAAGAGCTGGTGATAGTAAGAGGGTTGAAGGGTGGAGGCTGTGTCCGAGGCGTGGCCGTTGAACTGGCATAGTTAAGGCTACTAGCCTCAGCGATAATAGAAGGGGAGATGGCCGAAGTTCAGTTCGATAACACAAAGTATGGAATAGTAGTATCCGTTGTCGAATTCCTAGATTCATGTAGGGATGTGAGTTTCAATGCCTCATTGGGATGCCTTAGAGCTCCATCTCCTTTGCAAAGCTGATCTTCATTTAGGCCCCGAGTAATATAAGTAAGACGTGTTCGTCTCACGTGAAGGGAGAAGTCAGGGTTTTGGAGGTAAGGTCCTTGCATCTGAAGGTACTTTTGTTGGCGGAAGGCTAGCCTGGTTTTCCTAAACGGAGGAGCTTTGGACAGCTGGACTAGGCTTCATGAGGCAGTTTACCATGTTACGGTGAAAGTGATCAGCCGCCTGTTGGAGACTGCCCGTTACAAGAAGCTGCTTCAATCAGGGTTACGAATGGGATTTGGCGGAGAGTCCCAGTTTTAATGGAGTGAATTTTTACTTGGGTCAGATAGCTTGATGGATCAGGATGGAATGAAAGATAACCTGCTACCATCTTGTGGTCGTCGCCCGGAAATTTAAGCAGAACGGAAACCGAGAAGTTGGGAATGCTATGAGTGGATTTAAGATCCAGGATGTGGGCTTTCCTAGTAGGAGTTTTACCTTGTTGCACCCAGCTCCCAGTGTGAGTATGGGAGACAAAGTCTATTAGGTTGGGAGGTGCTCTGAGATTCGTCCGGGATATTCAAAGCCAGTTAAAATCACCGGCTGTGATTTTCGTTGCCGAATGTGACAGTGAAAATTATTCAAATGCTCTAATCAAGGGAGATAAGTCCATGGTAGTAGAGGAGGGCTGAAGATGGACACAGCCAATATTCATGGCGGTGGCTGAGAACCGAATTGCGAACTACAAAGAAACCGTAGTTGAGTCCAATGTAAACGGGAAAATACTGGAAATCTCTCCAAATGCTCTACGTGCTTAAGGAATGACCAAACTTTGATAAGCACTTCCATACTCCGCACTTCTGCATGTTTGTTTACTTGTGTAAGTCATTTGATTTTGGACTCAAACCGTTTCTGACTGTCGCACTAGAGCCTCGAGGCTTTGAAAATTTGGGTTTTGCTGTTCGGCCGCATACATGAGGTTTGTATATAATTGTTCTTTTGTGGATTTCAGTTTAGCAACAGGAGAAACTACGAATCAATGTTGTTCTGGTTTTTGGTATTCGTCGAGTTTGGCATGTCTATTGGGCGATAATGATGGGGCCTGCTGCAGGTACACTGGGTACCCACTTCCGTGCCTATCAGTCCTATTTGCTGTAAAATATTCTTACCTTCAAGTGAAATTTCGCTTGTGGGAGTGTGCTGTGTGAGCCAGGCTTCAGCAGTGAGGATGATATCAGGACTTGATGTTATACCGTAATGTTTTCAGTGCTGCTGCCTTGTTAGGATGGACCGGGAGTTGAATAGGACCGAGTATAACCCATTCATATGGAAGTGAGCGTCTAGGCTAGGAACGTAGGGAGTTACTGGACGGAGTAATTGCACGGGCAAGGTCATGAGTTTGAGCTTTCACGGAAGAGAAAAAGTGAGCTTTGGAAACTTCCGCGATGGCTTCAAATGAATCAGCAATAAACGACCGGGAAACGAATGACTTCGGGACATTACGAGATGAACGAGAAGACCTTTGACTAAGTAGCCTTGCTGCTTTTTCTAATTCGTTGGGATCGTTCGGTGCTTAAGTTTGATGACAGAATATGGGTTGTGGAATATATTGGTTTGTCCATGCGAGGACTTTGCTAGTGATTGTCATTGTATGGTAAGAGCAGGCAGGAAACGGGCAAGTGTGACGCGGCCTTGCCGGCCTGTCAGTGCGGTTTTCTCGGGCGGGAAAGGATGGGAATTGGTGGTTGCTAGAGGGGGTATATGAACGTTATTTTTCAAGGGGGTAGCGGAAATACGCAATGCTGCGTGGTTGGCCAGAAGAGTTACGTGTGCTATCAAATGTGTAAACGTCTGGCAAGATACTGGTGTTGGAAATCGGTTCACTTATAGTAGAAGAAAGAAGTAGTTTTGATGCTGAATGCCATCGGGTGGGGGACGTTTACACGAATGGGGTTTGTGTAGCTATCTTGCGGGGTAAAAGTACTGTAATGTGGTGGGCAATCATGGGGTAAAACGAAAATTTTGGCGTGGAAATGGATCTAGAAGGACGAGCGGCTAAGGTGCAGCAGGGCTAGGAAATGATGAATTCGGCATATTCATCGTTCAATAATAGCTGTGAGGCGGGTTGCGGGTATCGTCCGTATACAAGCGCTTGGAGCTGGGAGCTAGCTGAGAGAAAGTACAGTTTAAGAAGCTACCGTTTTTTGGGAACAAATTGTAGGCCCTGGCACTAGTTGCACCCCATTGGGGTATCAGTTCGCCTCTAATTTTTGCAAGACTATCGGGGTGTGGACTGGCGATATGAGGAGGCTGCTGCCTAGTGAACTATACGTTAAGGCCCTTGGCAGGGATGGAGGTCGGGTCGCAGAATTTTGGATTTACGGCCGTGGTGTTCTGTTGGTACCGACACTCTACATTGGGGGCTGAATACAAAGAGCTATCGAATTTCGGTGGATGGGCTATAAATCAGACCTCAACGACGAGCTCGTGTCCTTAGGGGCGCCACCCCTTGATAGTTTGGTTGCGAATTTATACCCCGAATGCTGACGAGTCAGGCTCGTACGAAAATGACCTGGCAGTGGTATGGTGCAGTCCGGTGGATAGGTTTTGGTCGCAGCTAGAATGTGAAGACAAGAACTACCATACTCCGATTTACATGTCGCCTTGGAAGGGTGAGACCGTGTTACTAGCTTGAGGAGGCTACGCAATTTAGGTAGCTGTTTTGGGTTTACAGGACTAATCTGTCTGGCAGGACTCGGTGGATTCGAGCCGCAGGTATCTATGACATTATTGGTGGGTTCGAGGTGCTTGGGAACTGATGGATTTGGAGAAGGTTCAGGCGTTGCTTCGAGGTCAAAATCTGACGGGTATTAGATGCACAGAGTGGGTTGAGAAAGTGCGTGGGATAGGTGTCCTTTTGGCGCATTCCTGCCCTTGATGTTTGAGAGAGTTCAACTTTTCCAGCATTTCTCGTTATAGAGGCGTTTTTTCAGGTGCCATTCCAATGTTTTTGTACGGTTGGTTAACAATAATAACGCCTTGTTTATGAATAAACTCTCGGGCTATCAGTGAATCGGAAAATCGGAAAAGCTGTGGACACTGTTGTATGGACGAGAGGGGATCAGAGCTTTAGCCAAGGTGTAGAGGATAACTAAACGAGATGACTTAGCCAACAGTCGCTAAGTATTTTATGGATGGGCTAGTGAAGGATGATTTGTAGAAGGTATAGATCTAGGTTTCTTAGTGAAGGTTTTTTGGGGTTTAACGATAATAAAAAACGGAGGCACGGCTTATTGATGCAGTTTTTTCCACGGACAAGTTGATTTATGAGAGCTTTTAAGTATTCCTACTAGATGCAACAAAAACCAGGCCTGAATGACGGAAGAAGAAAAACATCGGGACAGCCTAATTTATACATAATTTTGACCTTATTTTCGCTACGCTTCTGCCGGTGCACCTTCTAAATTCCTAACCTACCTCGATATTTTCCCCCTCTTGTTTCAAATTGCCTGTTTTCCAACTGGGACACCTTTTACTTTCTAATAAAAGAGAGCGCTTCCATTCTTCCCACCCCATTGAGCTCTACAGCTGGCTGTTAGGAGCCGGACAATGGTACAGTGTCTAGCGTATCATGTGCGAAATTGATCTTTTCATACTGCACATCGTAATTTTACTAGCTCAACTTCTCTTATCATACATGAGCCATCTAATCCAACTTATATAGACCACTTCCTTTTCTGCTTTGTTGCGTGGATTACACCAGGTTCTGTGGTCAAATAGCTCCCTCATACACTCCTGGTCTGCATGAAACATTGGCTTGTCTCTGTCTAGCTAACCGACTTTCCACTACATTCGTATCTTCGTCCTACAGTTTGCCCCACCGTGCCATCCCGTTCTACAGCCAGTGCTGGAAAAATCTGGATCTCTAAATTTTGCTAGTTCAGCCCACCCAATCCTTCGCGACACCAAGGTCAGGTTCTGTCGCCCTCGGTGATATCGATGGTGGAGCTTCTGATGGTTCGTATGGCCTCAAGGAAAATCCCATTGCACTTAGAACCAAGGTTCAGCTGACTGACGAAATTCCGTCCAAGTTTACTCCTCCAGCTACTCTTCTTAATCCTATAGTCGCTTCAGTCCTCAGACACATGTTTTCGGTGGGACGCCTCCTCGATCTGTGTCGACCGAAGGATACCACCTCGTTGTCAATCCCAAGGGTCAAGTGGTTTTGCTGCTCCAGGTGGCTTACCGCTCTCGTCAGCCAAATACTACACACTCAGTTCGTGTAATATGGCTCATTATGGATGCCACTGCAGGGGGCCACGTAAAAAATCCCACCGACATAGCTACCCCCTACTTCTCCAATTCATAAACGACCTTATGGCTAGGGAGCTCACCAGGAACGGCTGGACGACTGCTGTCATTTTGCCGTTTAAGGACAATAAGATATTCCCCGGTTGAACACCTCTTCAGCTGGAAGTATTTTGGACACTGAAAAAGCAACTCTGCCCTACCCATACATGCTGAGGACATTGGCGCCGGCAAGAACATTACCCAAAGCCCCGCTGCCAAGACGCCACTGGCGGGTCTAGTGTCCCATCCTATATACCTGCCAAACTCCGACTTAGAATTGTCTCACTCCCCACCCCCAGTTTTACTTCCACACAAAGGCCCGTTTCTACCATCTCTCTTAATAGCCTCCACTCACAATATCTCTTGTCCACAACCACAAGCCTCAAACGGATTGCTATATCGGCACAAAACGCACACCTCGACATCTTAGCCCCGATATCCAAACTGGACCCCAGTACTACCACCAGCCCCAGATGTACCACTACCCATCCCTACTCCGAGCCGTTGGCATGTGTTATCGGCCACCGCTCTCGTTCTACCGGATCTGCACACAACCCATCTGATGCTAGCTCAGAAGCTCCACTTCGTGTGGTCCTCACAAGTGCCCCTTCAGCCTTCTTATGAGCCCACCCGGTACTCCATTGAGGCGTGCACATGTTCAAATAATCACTTCGCACACAAGCACTCGCTCCCAGTCGACACCCTCCTAAAGCGTATCCTCGGACCCCGCCGGAGAAAACCAGTTAGGCCACCATCCAGGTTCGTCTAATGCCATCGCTCCCATAAGTGGGAGTAACCTTCAGAGATATACGGATGTCAATCACCCTTCCAATGCCTTATCCCCACTTCCATTGTCTCTTCCTCTTTCTGATCGAAGGGATCCCACTAATCCTTCATCTTCGTTGCTACCCTATGACTTTTCTCTCCCCCAGAGAACAGCTGTCCATATTACAGCTTCGGCATGCTCCAGCCTTTCCCCTTGATGCCTCCACCAGGCCCTAACCAATCCCCACGTACCACCCACGTACACTAGCAGATACTCCAGGATCGTACTTGTATCGCGCTTCCCCGCTCTAATTACACACCTGCTTCACTTATCGGCCCCTATATCCCTCATAAGTCTCTAAACCTTTCCAAATGTTGCCGCTGCTTTTCCAATCTCACCCCGCTGTGCCTTCCAGTTACTCACCCGCATACCTCCACCCTCACTCCCACCCACCAGCCACATACTGATTTTGCCAAAAAGGTGGGTAACCTGTAGTCAAGACCTCACTTCTTTCTAGACCGGTGCCCTCAACACAGTGCTTGCCTTATCTCTAATCGCCCTATAAACTACATTGATAATCCTTTTCAAACCCATGCCGATGATCACTCGTCACTCGATATCGTGCCTTTTGATCACTTGCAGCCTTCAATCCCCCTTGTGCACCCAGCTTCGAAGGACATTCTGAATCTCTCGCCTTGTCACATCTTTCCCCTTCCCATGTACTATGTGAAACCCTTCCGCCCAGATTGCTAGTATCTTGCACATCCACTGTGTTCATCATCTACGTAGACCAGCAGTGCCCCATGCCAACCATTGGCCCATTTATTGTCCCCATCCAGCATCGCCCACCCTCCCACTTCCAAAGATCCCCTATTCCCACTGGGACAATTCCCATCGTTACAGCGGTCTCAATAGTCAAACAACTGGCTTCAAGGCTTTGAGCACCCATTCACTGAACTCTTTTTTACTAGTCCTTAACAGATCTTCATCAATAATTAGAAAAATATCACATCTGCAATCCCTCACATCCACCTTAAACCCTGACACGATACTAGGAACTGAACCCTGGCTTTAAGATGATACCTTGCTCGGCATTGTTCATATAGCAGGGCATAAATGCTTTTCGCCGATCCAGGCGCGGTGGGGCCGGTTAGCCTCTGTCAAATGCACTATCTGCACTGGCGGTAGTGTCCATCCCTCTCTTCTTTTTTAAGTATGCACTACGGTTATCTATTCATGTCTCCTGCCGGAGCCTCCTGTTTGGCTGCATCTATTTATTTCCAGGTCTGAAGCCTGCGAAAAATGACCCTGCCGTGGACATCTGAATTGCAGCACTTAAACATCCTGCCGGTGCAGAGATAAATACAGTTGGCTTTACCCTTTTCCCAACATGCTTGTCTCTTATACTGGCCCTCTTGCTCACTTAACCCTCCTTTTCTGTTTCTTTGGTGGATGGACCAAACAGGTCTCCTGCCCTGAAAGGGGAACAACATTTTGAACCTGGTGTTCTCCGGTGATATTCCTGATATCACCACTCAGGCGACTAACCACCTCGCGGATAGTGAACACTGCACTTCCAAGTGTAAATTCAGTTTCTTCGACTGTTCCCATCCAAAACCATACCCTCCCTAGTACCGATTTACTACCACTCATGTAACCCGCCTCTGGTACCGATAATAATTCGTTCCCTTAGCTGGAACACTTTCTTTCATCTGATCCCATCAGCGCTGTGAACTCTCTCTACTTCGACCTTTTACTTAGCATAAATATCACCTACCTAGGTGTCGATCCACTTCAAAGTTCTTGCAGTCTCCCACCGTCACTTTAAGAGCCTGGGCCGGTTAAGCTGCCATCTACCTTCGCTCGGTAAGCGGCTTCACCACTGATGATAGGTTATTTCGGAGAAACCTGAAGCATGCCTTACGCGTGAGCACATTTTTTACAAGCTAAAAATGGACTGAAGAAATTCGTGAAGAATTGAGAATTATGCAAGACGACCGAAAGGCACGTGGAACTAGAGGGGAGATGGGAGGGAGATAAATGTATGCTCACCAAGGAATAATAGAGGGATTTTTTTGAACGCAGGGAAGGATTCAAGCGTGCGCCCGGCAAATCTGGAAGTCAAGATCAAGTGGAGGAACTGGCTGAGCCAGGCGGAGGAAGTTAGGACCTAGGGCTTTTACACGGGTAGAACTAAATACTGGCATGAGAAACTACGGTAACGAGGAACGACGGGGAAAAAAGAGTGAAAATGAAGGGAGAAGGGAGGAACAAAATATCGAGTTGTATGGCAGGGGGTAACTTAGCCATGATCTATGCCCTACTGCAGTCAGTGGACAGTGTCAATTTGAAATAAAGGGGCAAGCAATGCAAGATGTTAAGGGCGAGCCACTAGGCAACAATTGTTTGGAGGGATCTAGATGCGGTAAATTTGAGGAACAAGTATAGACAAATTGGAAGCACATATTGATGGGCGGCGGCATGGTGGTAAGGGAACTAGCCGGCAAAGAACTGGCGGATGCAGGGTAAATATGTGGGAATGTGTATGTACGTACACTTATAAATATATATATAGATATGAGCAAAATCAAACAGCAGTGAAGTGATAGAACGCAGATGTAGTAGTTATAGGAAGCGGCAGGTTGAATTGGTTCAAATGGTACGGAATTACCTTGGATAAATCTTGATGATTCTTTTATGACAGATGAACATGGGGGATCCATAGAAAAAAAGAAACGACCTTGGAGGCACAGAATGATAACCCGCGAGCAAGAGTTGATAAACGAGGGAAAACAAGGGAAAAGATCGGCGAAATCAGGTTGGAGTGAAACTTACAATCTGAATATTGCAGGTGTGACACGTAGTGACGGTTAAAAAAGGAGGGAGCGGTAGTAAATGGACTTACAGCATGCAACAAGAAGATGGCCGTGAAAAAGGCTGGAGAGCGCGGACTAATGGAAAAACACAGTGTTTGGAGTGGTCTAAGGGACCTGTGGAATACGGTAACTTAGAGGTTAGATGAACAATGAGATAAAGCTGTAGCATTTGTAACGACGATTAACATAGGAAAGAAAAATGAAAGTGAAGGATCAGAAAAATAGGGTAACGGCAGATCACATTGTTTGAAACTGTACATTAGGTTAAAGATGTAACCATCACCTAACGTTAGGTGAAACGCGGAAGGCAGCGCAGCCTGAAGGTGCCTGTGGCTAGCAATATACGAAGCAGCTAAGAGCACCGACCGAAGAAAACCAGATAAGAGACGACTGGTCGGATAGTTTTACTGCAGACGACGCAGGATGAAGACCAAAAAGAGGAAAAAGAAGAGAAATACCCGGACAGAAAAGCCTGTGATGGAATACAAGGCGCGAAAACATGCATGCTTTGGAGTTGGGGGAGGGGAATTGGAGGGTTGCTTGCCTTTAGGCGAGAGTGATTAGTGTTGGCTAAACTGAGGGGTGATCAACCATTATAGGGGCATGTGCTGCAGGACTGATTAGTCAGATTGTGAGAATTTGGACAACAGAGCAAACGTAAACAAGGAGTGGTAGACGGCCACACAGCAGTATTATCCAAGTGCACCGTCCAAGGAGATAATCAGCATAGTGCCCGAGGTGGTTGATTGGCATTGAGGATCACTGGAATGGGAAATGAGACAGAGAAAGGCAGCCTGTGTATGACTCTGCTGAGGATCAATGGGTAACTGTGAGATAAACAAAAGGGAAGCATGGGCTCATGGATGCAGTGGATCCCTAAGGCAAGTTGAGGCCATGGAATGTAAGACTGAAACAGGAAACGGATAAGTAAGAGCTACATGATTCAATAATGAGGCTGGGATTCGATTTGAAGTATTCAATCAATAAAAGAGAAAAAATTGGTTCTGCCTGAAGTTATGGAACAAGCTTAGCTGAGAGATAGGGTAGGGGCAGAATCGGTGACCCTATAGTTGGATGTTGAGTTCAGTTATTGAGCCACATAAAGCGAGGGGAATGAGACTGGATTTCCCAGTCCAGAATCGCAGAGGTGGTGTTGGAAGTATATGTGGTGGGACCCCATGTGGAAAATAGGCAACCTTAGCGAAAGGATGTCAAGCAGCGCCGGGCTAATGCCCATTCTGTTGTTACCCTGTGGGAGACAGAAAAGGTGAACAGTTGAGGAGAAGAGACATGTACTGACGGGTAATTAGACGAGGATTCGTGAACGAAATCAGAATGAACTCGCAATAACTAGTTGCGACTGTCCATGCTCCGCAAGGCTTATTCGCATCTCAGAAAGCAGGAGGCCTCTAACATAGCTCATCCTGATAAAACTGGTCACTTGTTCAACTTGCTTGGTGGAAGGTCCAACTGATCCACTCCCACCTTGCCCATACTTCTCATCTGCCGCTAGTTTATCACTAATGCCCAAGCGTCTACCTCTAAGGCCTCAAATATTGATTTCTCTTCCTACCCCACCAACTGCTCTGGTGCCCCTCATCTTACCTTCTTTTCTTACACCTCGGCAGCTCTTTCTTTGTTCCCCATCACCCACCTAGTTTGACTGACTAGTCTCCACCACCAAGACTTTCCGAAACCGGGCTCAGAAGGTCTCCCACCGGCCGTCCTCCGTTTTGGTGGTCCTGACATTCCTTCATGCCTTGCAGTTTTACCTCCCCCCTCCCTTGAAAGAAAACCTCCGTTATAACTCTGAGCCTCAAAAAGGGCGCACAACACGACACGGATAATTATCAATCCATCAACCACACCTCAGGGGCCTGCAAAATCATGGACAGAGTTGTCAAAAACATTGTTCGGTACCTCCTATCCAACGACATACTTAACCTTGGTCAGCATGGTTTTCTCAACCCTTGCTCCTGTTCTTTCTGCCGGCTGGACCTCCTCGATGTCCTTTCTTGTGCAGTTGACACCGACACCTTCGTATTTGTCTTTTACCTATGCAAGGCTGAGGTATTTTACCTTGTCCCCGATGTGCACACTATAGACAAACTCCGATCTCTCGGTATTACGGAAGTCCTGCTCTCCTGATTATTCTCATATCTTTTTCAATGATCACAACTTGTGTTGGCTACCAAACCCAGTACTAGTGAGGTCATGGTAGGTAGTGTGTTAGGCCCATTACTATTCTTCATTATTACCAGCGACATATTCCGTCCTGTTTGCCACGGTACCCCTTTCTTCTTCGCCGACGATATAAAACATTACTTCTCCCCACCTTAATGATCTATCTGTGACCCTGGACAACACGTCGCGTGACTTACTGTCTCTCCAAACCTGGTGCCTCTCGTGGTTCATGAAATTCCCTGTGGAGAAAAGCTCCCCTCACCCTACAAAAGCACTGTGCCGCCCAGTCAAACTAGTCCGGATGGCCTACCAATCTCCATACACCCCACGGTTTTTGATGGAGGCACACTCCGTTCTTGGTCTTCTAAATTCTCGGATCGCGCGTCTTTCCGAATCAATAAAAGTAAACCAATCTTAGGCCTGATATATTGATATCTCTGGCCACCGGCGAGTCGCCTCTCCATGTATCTCTCACGTGCAAGACCACTCCTTGAAAGTCGTCCGGTTACGTACAGCCTCTGGCCCCATTCGTCTACCACATCTCCTGAAAACGTTCAGAATGCCTTCACCAAAAAGCTCTTTTGAGTACACATAGCCTTAACAAACTGATAAAGCTGCTAGCTCCAGCAAATTGAGCCCCTGTGGGTTCGTCACATGGGGCTGAATCTAGTCTTCCTCTTCAAGCTGTATTCCAACCAAGCCTACTAATCCTATCACACCCCATTCCCTAGCCCTGTTGCCACCCCGTTCGTTACCGTCTCTCTTCTCTCCCAGTTCCTCAATCCGATCGCAGTCTGAAGTTCCGATTTTTCCTGTCAGCCTATTCCGAAATATGGAACATGCTCCCTTCTAGCTTACGCAGTACCTCCTCACGGTATTCTTTTATGCCCTCACCTGGGATATACCCAACTGTCCCCGACGCTATATTAATCACCGATGGGTTCGTCTTCACTGACCCGGCCTTTGAAAGAGGCCTCACACAGTACCCTTATACATCTGCACCACAGGTCAATACGTACATTGCATGCCCGACAATTCTCCTCTCTTTGGTATCGCGAACCATGAAGATTGCCATCACTGACCCGTAGCGAACTTACCTCCTGCCAACATTAAGGTAATCCTGTCGCTCACCAATATTCGTCTGCTATCCATTCTGACTCTGCCAAGCTCTTTACGTCTTGCACTGTTAATCTATCCTCATCACCGCCTCCCACTACCAAATACAGTAGGTTGCAACCACAGCTTCTCCTAGGGATCCACTGCACCGATGAGCTCACGCTTCATTCTTGCTTTTCTCTCTAACCGTTATCTCTTAATCCTTAGCTGGGACACCCTCAGACTGAAGCCCGCCTTTTTTCCCTTTCCAGTGATTATCGATGAAGGGTGACGACGTCGGGATCTGCACCAACCTGCTCCCTGGCAGGTGCACCTGCATGATAACCCATTATGGCCGTCCACCACTCGCCTTTCCCGTTGTATCTGCAGCCCAGTGTAGCGCAACCTGGCAAACTGATTCTGGATCACACAGCTTTGTCAAGGCTGCTCTGATCCCGAACTGTCAACGATGACCACCAGCGAAATTCTCAGCCGTGCGCGGCATGGTCTGATCCACGGCTTTAGCCGGCGTATATTGGGCGTGAAGGCCTTCTGAAACGACGCCAGAGCGCAACCGGGCTGGTGAATCAGGCCTCCTGCGTCTACTTCAAAGTGTTTTCCAAATTGGCCGGTCCCACCCACTAGCATCTGTCGCGGATAGCGCTCTCCAACTATCCTCGGACCACTGCATTCAATGCCGTAGGCAGCAGATTGCATGCTCCCGTCATCATTGTTCCTCCTCAGTACCCCACCTATCACGCCTGTCATCACTCTTATCACTTCCACTTTTGTCTTTTTTCCACGGTATGCACACCTACCCATTCTTTCTTCGCACTTATCGACTCTCACCGTGTCACCTCTCATTGCACTTCACCGTTGTCCTACCCGCTTTAGTCTGCCGACGACCACCAGTACTTCTTTCTACACCCATGTCGTCTTTGCAAGCTCCCAGTCCCTATCCACTTGGAATCACTCTATGCTCATAAAGTTCACTGACCTCATTCCTACAGCTCACTGCCCACTATTCTGTCAGATCCTCCCTCGTTCTCTCTTCTCAAGCCCCATGCCACCCATGACCAATTCCCACAATAGAACAAGTCGTTCCAAACTTTGCATCTTTTATAGCTTCATTTATTACCCAATCACCACCACTGAATTCTCCTTGCCTGACTCCACGATTCTTCTTAGGATCTTTCCAATAGGCAGTGCCCCTTCTGGCACCCTCCAGCTGCATCCGCTCGTACAATAGCCTACAGGCTCGCAGATCTCCAGTTCCATTGCCCCAACTCCGGCGCGAACTCACTTCTCGTGCCTTGTGTTCACCCACAGGTTTACCTGTCCTGGTGCTTTTTCCTTCTCAGCCTTCTTTGTGTTTAACCTGCAGTAAAACGATCTGATTGGTCATGCCCAAACTGTGCCTCTTCGGTCAATGCTCTCGTCCGTTCCGTATGTCGCTGGCCGCGGACATTTCCAGTGTGACTTTCAGGCTGTTCTGCCTTTCAGCCTTCCGCCCAATGTAAGTTTGTTGTTACCTCGCAATTTTCCCTCACAGTTTCTATCTATTCAGTCTCTCGTTACCCTGCTCCTCCGGTGCTCCACTCACCTATTTCTCCCCATAATATTCGCCGTTACGGCTGCCGCACCTTTGCACCACAGAGGGTCTCACTTCCCAGGTAATTTACTTCATTTCGTACCTATATTCTCTCTGCTCTGCCCAGCCATTTTCAAAGCAATCATCTGCCCGCCGAAAAATATGGGTCCAATTAAAGCCTGTCCGATTCTCAACCTTCACCATATATCTCATTATTCATCCATTCTTACCTGTCACCTTCGATACTTCCCTTCATTTTCCCTCCTTTGTGATTTGTTTTTTCACAGCCCTTATCACTTCGCTGCTTTCAAGATCCTTCCACTCCCTCTTTATTGATCCGCCACGTTCACCTGTCATGGAAAGAACTCCTCAGGATACTCCTTAGGTAATTCTATACCATTCATTCAAACCTTTCCTGCCTCTAACAATCGGTTTCTCTTTTTCCAGGACTCCGCTGTTATTTCTCCCGCTGCTCTTATGTTCCTATTTACATATATACATATATATACCTATGTGTATATACATTTGGTCTGCATTCTGCAGTTCCTCATTTGCCAATTCTCATGCTATCATCCCGCTGACCGTCATGACATGCGCCCATTCCTTCTACATCTCTGCCTCACATTTATGGTGTCCAACCCTTTCAAATCATATTTGTCGTCTGACCCATCTTTACAGTCTCGCACTGCCTGCTCCGTTTCGCAGTGAGTTTTGAGCCCTGTCCACCGACCATCTATAGCAGTGTAGCAAAGCTTCATAGCTACTTAGTCCGTTGCAGTGCATATCACTTTTTTCTCCATTGCTTCCTCGGAATACTACAGTTTCCTATACTGATTTCTAGCCCATCTCATGCATATCTTTCAGCTTCCAGATATCTCCAATTGGACCAGTCCAATTTTCCACTTGATCTGGACCTTTGAACTCAACAGGCATCCATTATGGACCCGCCTTTGAGCTCATTTGTGCTTCCACCGTTTTTCTTTGTTGTGCATAATCTTACTGCACCTTCGTCCCCCATGAATATCCCTTCTGAGTCTACCCATCCTACTTTTGTCATTCCAATTTCAACTTCTTCGTCAATTTTTTCCGCCTATTCTATCTCCCGAAAAAATACAATCTTGCACCTGGCAGCTCCGGGCATTTCCGAAATGAACCTTTATTATCAATAAAAATATTGAAATGAAGATTTTGTTGGTGCAAAGATCATTTAGTGGGTGAGGGTCCTAACGGGGAGGAAATTTTTAAATATTTATAAAAAAGGAAGCGGTCAGAGGCTCAAACTTCATATCTTCGTACTGAACCATAACTGGATAAACCAAATGCCCGTTTTTATACCCTGGGAACGATTCTGGCCACCCTTAGTCCAGTTTGCTTCTGGAATCAGGAATGCTATTATTGATGGCTATCAACGGCAGCTAATTCCGGGAGTTCTCTGTCTGGTTTTTTAAAAATTTCGACCTCAGGTTTAGTCTGGATCTTTTTCCATTTGAATTAGTGGCCTATCAGGCCCTCCTTGGGCGCAGAGTGGAAAATGGTGTGGGATTGCCGGCACTGACACTCTTCATAAAGTCAAAAGTTTCGATGAGGTCACTCGCAAACTTTCTACCATCCTGGAGAATAAACCGGCCTTTCTTCTCATGGCATGCTCCTCTTGCACTCTACGGACTTGATATTCATATGTTGCACACATACTACACAGTTCACGTCGCTCTACGGGCATGGTGACCAAGCTTGGACGCGTAGATCCCTGTGGAGTGGAAACACCGCCTTGTGGGATGGCAGAAAATTTTGGGGTTTGGTAGACATCAGAACACCTTGGAGTTGCAGGATTTTAAAGTCCGAGGCTACAGTTTTCTCAGACACTGGGCAAACGGTACGAAGTAATGGGTAACATTTACTCCTGAGCCTGTCCTCGCCCTTACTTACTCATTCTCAAGTGAACCTTGGGGAATTTCAATTGGAATCAAAACCGAGGAGGTTGTCTCAAGTTGGAGTTTCGATGCGTTTTTGAGGAGTTCCCATTCTGTGGTAAAGTTTACCACTGCTTGGATGTTAACTACCATGTTGCTTCTTCTTCCGCTTCCAGTCACTTCACGTTCGTCCGCAAGTAGGTGACATGGATTATTTAGATGATCTCTGAGGTCGTTGACGAACAGCAGAAAGAGAAGCGGGGCTACAACGGATCCCCGTGGAAATCCAATTGTCACCGCTACTGGGCTAGATGGGCAGCCACCAACCCTAATTCGGAAGGTCTTTGACTTCAAGAAAGGCGCAAATCCGACTTTTTAGCTGACCCACCAAGAACAAAATCAGGCAGTTCGGCTGCAAACGGTCTATTATTCACAGCATCGAAAGCTTTGCTAAAATTCAAGAAGCGGACTTCAACCTCTTGTTCTTCGTTAAGATGACGAATAGAATCGCCCAGGGAGCATTTCAGATCTAAGAGGCCGGAGCGGCCCTTTGCAAAGACTTGCTGCGTATTATTTAGCGCGCTATTTTCGGTGGCAGGTGCAAAACTGCGGTTCTTAATCAACCTTCCCACACACCGGCCTATTAGGCTGGGTACGCTGATTGGTCTATAGTTTCTACGCCAGTTCTCGGGCCGTATTTATGGATAGCCACAATTAGGAATTTTTTCCAGGCTTCGTGGACCTTACTTGCGAGGATGAAGGCGATAAACAGCAATTTAATTGCACGAAAAACCTTGTTTGCCAAGAGATTTCAACAGTGCTGGGTGGAATATTTTCAACTTTGCTGCCTTCTATGGGCTTAGGACCTGCAGGATGTTTGAAAGTGCCCGGGGGTGACCTCTACGTCTCACAATTTGGGAACATGCTGACGCGGAAGCGCAAAGTCTGTGCCATTGTCCCCTCAGGATACACTGCGAAGAATTCCAGTTGAACGTTTGCTTTTTCGCCTTTGTCCGTAGCTTTTCTGTCATCCTCAAGGTATAATTCACCAACCGTTACCCTGAGGGCAGCTGTTGAATTTCTTTGGGTTAGACTTCACTTGCGAAGCTAGTATTGGTTCAAACTTATATTGTGCCAAGCTTTGAGCCCTGATGGTGTTGTTTCACTTTTGGTAGTATTTATCTTATGAGTGTTGACTGCAAGATTGTAGGCATCTCTACCTGCGACGGTTCCTCTGTTGTTAAGCCCGTTTAGTCGCAGGTGCCCACCAGGAATGTGTATCATTTTTTCTTCCTTCTGGTGGGTACACATTCGTCCATAAGAGCCAATGAACTACCTAAAATAATATTCAGTATCTCTTACAGTGGCAGGTTTCCGCCCTGTGGCAGCCAGTTCTTCTCTGGGGCCATTCGTAGGGATTGTTCTATCCATTCTTCCTTTTGGTTTCTTAAGATATTCGTCCGGAAGGCAAACTTGGAGTGGTCTCTCCCCCTAGCGGCGCCTGGATTAGCACTCCACGGATGTCATGTTTGCTGGTGGTGAAAGTAAAGTCTAGAAGAATGGGGCCATCTCATGCTGTACCGCAGGTTTTTTGACATGTTACCGTAGGTGGCACAGCTCCGATCAGTCCGTGAGTGCTTTCTTAAATTCGTTAATGGCTCCGCTATGCTTCACCCACCTACTGCCGGGTGCTTTGAAATCCCAATCAGCACCAGATCTGAAGTCGTCCACTCGGATTCATACAGAAAACTAGAGAGTTTTCCATTTCCTTCTGGTATTGCATCTAAATAGTGATAGACACAGGCGGTAGAGAGGTTTCTCTCCCCTTTTTTGGAGCACAGGCAACAGCCTGTACAACGTCAGTGCACACAGAGTCCGAGTACTCTTATTGGCCGTATTCAAACCTTACTAAAAGCAGTAGTCTTCCTCCCAGCCTCCCATTTAACCCGTTCACCGGGTAGGAGACATTGTTACTCAGCACTGGTTTCTCTACGGTCAGCTAGGTTTCGGTCACCACAATGGCTTCGATATGGTGAAATTGTCAGGAAGTTCCCCTTCGTTTCGTCCGGAGGCTGCGGGCTTTGGCCTACTGTAATTCCAGCCCTAAAGCCCCACAGCTTCCTGCAGTTATACAGCTCCAGCCTTGAAGGTTTCTCGGGCACAGAATCAAGGGAGTCAAGCCATTTTTTGATTCATCTTTATCTGGCCCATCCAATTTATCCAGTTTACTGTTGTGCTGATCAGTGCCTTTCGGAGTTACGCGGCTTGTGATACATCTTTCTGGGACCTTGATTCTATGCACGATGGTTTCGCAGTGATAAGTGTGGGGGGTTTAACGATACACTCAGCCTCCTGATCTTTGGTCTGGATGGTTTTGATGGTAATGATTCGATTTTTTCATGGGCCGCAGGCCCGCCTTCTGCGGCACCTTTGTTGACATGGCCTCCGCTTTTGGCTGTTCCGCCTGGCAGTGTTTGCTTATTTCAGTATCTTTCGTGACATTCGCCCCTTCGGTATATACTTTGACGGTGGCCTCTACTTTATGCTGAACAAGCTGTTGAGTGACCGCAAATTTGGGGTCGCAGGGATGTACTTTGCACATCTTTGTAGTTTTCAGGGTAGCACCGGTAATTCGTGTCCGTTGTTACTCGGAAATTTCCATTGCTCAGACGGTTCGTTTGCACCGCCTTAGTTATGAGATTACTCCTCCAAAGGGGAATTTGACCAGTTCGGGTCCTGAGTGGTTTGCGGATGACATCACCCACCATTGGCCTAACCCACACATTCTTGTAGTGCTCACAAGACTGGCAGCCTCCGCCAGTCGCAGGACACCTCACACGATTGCCAGCTGCATTACACCACGTCGTCAGGCGTGCTGTTATTGGTACAGTTTCCACTCAGGCATCTAGGGAAGTAAATTACTGGCAGCTTCTCAAGATATCCCCAAAACCTAAAATAAATCAGGGTACTCCTGAAAAATAAAATCTGAGGTTAGCTCCGAACTGATAAATCGGCTTCCGCCAGGATTCTTTGAAATATCATGCCCAAATCGTCTAACAGTGGCCTCATCCACCGAGTAGCAAACCGGGTTCAACCTAGAAGTACTAAACTCCCCCTACTTTCCAACTCCTCGGTAATTTGTTCAGTGCCACTGGTTGGTATGCACAGTGAAGCTAGCAACAGATATAATGCTCTTCAGCAAAAGCTATTGTCCTTCGAGGGATAATTACGACCCACGGATGGCGAGCTGACCACGCTGTCATCATTTGCATAAATCGCTGATCCCTCGAAACACCCGGACACTGACAGCCTCCTATCAGCCAACTATTTCCTGGACTCAGTTGCGTCCGAAGTCCGCAGAGGAATGAAAATTTCAAAAATGCCGTAGTCTTAAATGTTCCAGATCGTTTGATCCTTTCCTCGAGCAAACAGTCATTGCTCATGACAAGTGGTGTGTCACACCAAGTTTGCTACCGCGAGGGACGCAGAAAACGGTCCCATCGAAGTATATGCCCTCCATTGTTCCAATTCGTAGAAGAAAGCGCTTTCATGAAATTTGTCGGGAAGAGAGGGTCCATCGCAAAGTCCACCTCATTGAAAAATGTAGAAATTACTCTTGACAAAACCCCGCTGCAGAGGGACGTCCTTGGATCGACTTTCGGAAGCCAAGTAATCTCACCACCCTCTGATGCAGTGCTACGCAATCCTTCTGAACAATTCCACACTGCCAAAAAATCGTCACCACTGCTGCTGACCAGTGCTCCAGCACAAAATGCAGACCTAAATTGGTCCCGCTCTCCTCCGGCACCACAATGCCTTTCTAAAAGGCTCCACGTTGCATCCCAGTCTCTACCACTGTCTGTCCACAGCCAAACAATACAGCTCCTCCTCTCAGCCAGCAGTCATTCACGCCCTGGTCCATCCGTCAAACGAGCCAACTACCAAAGCAACACTGTCCAACGTCTGCCTAATTGAGCTAGGGTAAGGCAAACGTTGGGCGATTCTATTGAAGTGGGTTGGGCAGCGCCACTAGCGCCCAACACTGCTAGGGTAGGACATGTCAAACGCATCGAAGAAATCGCCGTAAATGGGAACTACCTTCTCGCCAATAACACCGATTTCGCTCAATCGCCTAATGTATCGTCAAAGTATGCTCCTTTTTTCGAGCTTGCTCACTAGATCACCTCTATACATATAAGCAAATTGGCCATTTTGATAAAGAAGTAGATAGATTTATTAAATATGTGTCGGGTGTATATACAAAACAGCGGCTGGTCGACTTTTCGTCGATGCATCCCGCGCGAGAATTTTCCCGGCTCTTCATGCTGTTCGCGAGATCTGAAAATTTAGGGTTTGGAAATGCTTATATTAGTTACACCGTTGGCCAAGGAGAAAAAAATGGATTTTGAGTTTTGAGTCTTAGGCATTTGAAGAGCAGTAGTTCGGTACTAGATTTCATACAAATATATAAATATATATATTTAAACGCAGTAACAGACACTGAACCAAATTTCCACTCAATAAACTGCTTAACTACAACGGAGAAACCGGTAACAAATCGCATGTCTAGGTAGGCATATAAACCGACTTAAACTGTCTCAGCTAAAATCTTTACCGAAGCAATTTGTAGAAAATAAAATCGTTAGAAACAGCGTACCGTGTTAGCCTTCTTCTTCCGCCTCAATCCCGAGCGTTGATGAACCAGCGATATTTTTGTCTGCCAATAACTGACGTTGGCTCGTTGGAGAACCACTCCTTTCCTTTCAAGGCATCTGAGGTTTTGTATTATAGTAACTTTGAACAACCTATCCTTATTAGCGGCCATCATTTTATGATCGGTAACGGCCTTTCGTTGAGGGCTTCTCTACCAATAACAGTTAAGGGCGACATCGTCCCAGATGGATGCGAACAGCATGATATGCACAATTTTGGCCAGGTCGTAATCCGCAAACCGCTTCAGAGTTTCCGCCCGAAAGTTTTAAGTTGAGATGCTACAATTTCCATGCTGGCATAAACATCGGGCGAGCTCAGAGCCTCTCGAAGTTTCTGAAACTCATCCCACTTCTCGGCTCTTCGCCCCTTGAACAGCGTAGCTGACTCGTGCGTGGAACATACCACGACGGTTGGCCTGCCCACCTCACTTATGACCCTAGCCAAAAGGTCGCGTATACGCTATATCGTAACTAAATTCACACACGAGTATATGTAATAGTCACTCACGGTAACTTCATGCAAATCTTTGGAAAGTCTCTCTTTTGGCTCTTCGGTTGTCGCGGAGGCAGAAGCGTTACTAAACGATAGGTTGTTCATGACATTTGACCTTACGGTTGCCCAAAGTCTTTCAAGGGAATCCGGTGAATTCCAGGGGCTTGAGATCGAAGTGCCGCATTTGGGGTTAACATGGTCTGCGGCATCGTGTCAGATGAACTAAATGCACAAGTTTTGTAAGAATAAAACAATGGTCTTACGGTGGAACACTAACTACTGACTCCAAAACCGATGGCGGAGACGGCAGCTTTTGGAAAGATCCGGAGGGTTCACGAGATGCCAAAGTGCGTGCCTCTTCAAGACTGTCATCGGACGTTAACTTTGTGTGTACCCTTTGAACAGTTTTAACTCACAATCATTCCTACCTCCTGTGAACTGAATAAAGCTGGCCAAATGGAGTTTGTGTCACGGTGTTATCTGCGCTGCAGTTGGACTACTTACGTAATAGCCTTTTTTCGTAGACGGAAGGACCCCTGAAATTGTACAGCAGAGTTACGCCTAAGAACATTTACCTGTAGCGAACATCTCCACAAATTTGTGTACCGGAACCGAATCAGGCAGTGACACACCCGAAGTTAGCAATTGCCGGAGTGTGCTTTTACTTTTGGTCCGTGGCCACAGGACGCAGGGTCAATCGACCACGCAGTTGCTGCGAAGCACAGCGTACGAAATGTCCTCTACAAACATGACTACAACGTACATCTAAATAAAACTATCAAATTTATAAAACGGATGCTACTTCCATCGAAGCTTTCCACGGATCACGAACTGCCATATATATATATAATACACAGAAAGAGCAGCGGCGGAAACAACAATTTATAAAAATATATGTGAAATGTGGATACACACATGGGTAGAGTTGACTGACAAGGTTAGGCTTTTACAGGAGACTGTGAATGGCAGCGGTACGGGTATCGGACTGCAACCCATCTACTAAAAATAATAATAAATGCGTTGAGCGCAAGGCGTGCGTAAAACTCTCTCCCGATAATGAAAACAAAATAAACTTCATCGGTCTAAATGTTGACTACGGTAGCCGGTTTGTTGTTTATCAAAATGATGTTATTAAGACGTGTATTAGAAAAAAATTCCGTTAACGACACGTGAACAAGAAGTTTTGAAGAAACGAGGTATGGGCAACAGCATGCCATCTAGGACCAATGCTTCTTCGAGATGAGACTGAACAGTGTTCCTCCCGCGCGAGCACTTGTTTAATTGCTCCGCTGTTCTGGCCGATCCTTCTATCAAACATTTCCACTTGCCAAAGTGAGGTTCATGATGGAAGCACTTAAAGCTGTCCAACGTTCCATATGTTCTCACTTCCTCTGCCAGATGAGTCAGACAATGAACATTGTGCATGATTGAATTTAGGCCATACAATTTAGCCATCTCCGGCACAAAAACACGCTAAATGCCCTGTGCAAAGTCTAATAAACGGACATGTAAAACTAAATGCCAAAATGTGCATACAGAGACAGACGGAATTGAAATGTTGTCATATAAATCATGGGTTATGAAGTCAAGTAAACACACAGGACCAAAGCAAAGGAGAAACCTGGTAAATTTCGTCGCCTTTTAGCGTTCGATATCACGCGTGTGGCGGCATTTGCGCTGAAAGTCACGAGTAGGAGTACTGTGGGTTCACAGAATTCGATCATCAAATGCTTTCGCACCCGACCTACTCAGACGGCAACGTGATAAATGACCGCCTTTCAGCCAGGTGGTAAGCGTTTTCTGTGCCACCCCTAGGCGTATCAAATGCGTTTAATTCAAAGGGAGTGTGGTAACAGTATCGACGGGTGGGGCTAGGAATGAAGTGGTGCCTATGTGGTGAAGGCAACACTTCCCTGCGCAAAACGGTTTATCCGTTCGTGCGGTAGCTCCAAGGACGGTAGACCTCATTCGCTCATCAATATGCAAGCAGCTTCGGCTACGTTTATCACACCCAAAATAAACGATAAGGCTTGTAACATAACAAACGAAGACTCTGGCAGGAATATCACAGATAACGGCCCTCAAACAACATCGTATGGAAGAATTACGATAGATTGGGCCATGTTGTAGCAGTTTGTCTATTTTTCACTGTGAGGCATGGGTAATCATGCACCGGATATGGTTTTTCCACACCACAATAAGATCCAATATTCACGATCTTCGGACACATGGGCTGTACTATTCTTGACAAAGTCGGCCACATCGGAAAGTAAGATGCCCGAAAAAAAGGCAACTCATCTATATTCAGGAGTAGATCGATAAAATTTGGAGCGAAATCCATGCTGCACAGGCCCACATTTATTCTGTCCGTCAGCCTAAAATGAATATATATTCCACTGCCTGAATGAATTTTCTCACACGAACGTGGTGTACGAGAAATTGTCCGTGGATCACGTGGGAGACCCGGCGCAAACGTGCCCACACAGGAAAGTACTTCTCGCCGCTGTTTCATGCTTCGGTTTGCCGTGACGGATAGATCAGACAGTAGCTGTTGCATCATGTCTATATTTACGTTTATGGATATATTTCTTCCCAGTTGCAAATCATTCGTTGCTTGAAGCTAATGCAATATAGAAACGATACCATCTTACTCGATGGAGCAGTTTCCACGTATGTGCCTGAAACGGGAAGTGTATATCCATTAATCAGGTCCCCGGGCACTCCTTCTGATTGTGCTTCCGGCGTTCGTGGCTCGGCTCCAAGAAGTGCACTGAAAGTGCCAGCTGTAACTGCGTTCACTAACTCAAATAAATAGATCCAATGTGAGAGCATACTCTGGATTCCTTCTTTGGGGCACGGAGTTCTATGCTCACACAAACTGACATGGTGATAAATGAGACACTGCAAGAGGCCCAGTTCTACCTTTCTCCTCCTATACCTGTGCTACTTGCTCTCTTCTGGCATGAGAAAATGTTTCCTATGGGACTAAAGGACCACGAAGCAAGTGGGTTCAAACAGGTAACCACTTAAATAATGCTCTTTATTTCCCAGGAAATACTGGTTACCTTTCTACTGACAACGTCGGAAGAAACTTCTACTTTTATATGAAGTATGGAAAGTCTCAAGCAGTTAATACATACAATACGAAAACTAGACGACGGAACAGTACCAATACAGTCCAAACGATACTTATTCATGACACTTAGACAATTATAATACAAACCGTAACCATGCACCTCCGAAGACACTAACCTGCCGACAAACAGAAAGCGGAGCAAATAAGGCTTACCCGGTCACAAGGGAATGCAGTAAAACAAAAAGTGTGCAAAATATCGTGCACTTTTTTGTTACCCATTTGCACAAAAGTTATATGTACGCAAATGGCGCCCTGCAATTCAGGACGATCCAGGACATCCACTTTGAAAAGTACCGTCATCGTGCACCACCCCGACGCCCACTTGGGCGGTGCCCATCGGGGTTGGGCGATGTACTAGCTGGGAAACCGCCAGATTCCAAAGCCCCAACCGGTACCGGCGAGCCAGATATACTGTTGTCTCCTGATGCTTCGGTCACAATGTCACCCCCGCCACCTGTTGCTTCTAATGGCCATGGCCTCCCATGCACTGATATATTCGCGCCCAGCTCTAATCGACAGCCGACATATGACCTCTCATGCTCCAACTAACCGGCTTATTACCCATCCGCGTCCTTCCCCACGGCCGTACTTACGAAACCACGTTTTTAACCCCAGCCCCAGCCCACCAGCGCACTTATTTGGTCCCCCGGAGATCCGCGTGTCTGACTGCTTCATGTCACCTCCATCAACACACACCCCGCCGTCTTCACGTCCACAGACGCGGTACCTTATCACAAATTCTCCACTAAATTTGCCGCCTCTATCGATAGCTCTAACAAGTCCCACTCAAGCAGGACGAGTTACCAGCATGGTTTACGACCCTCACCACAACATGCGGAACGCGCCCGACACTTTTACGCCCCACAGTACGCCCCATTTCACCCCCCTCAACTTCAACATTCTATTACCCTCACCACCCAACATCGCCGTACACTAGGCTGACCTCGCTGAGCACTATGCCAAATGACCCCTAATACCAAAGCCTCTTTCATCAGCAGCCCTTCCGCTGCTGCTCCACCCCCAAAACTCATTCCGTGGAGCCCCGTGAGATGCCTGACTCTGCAAAAGACTCTATTTGTAACATTAGATCCGTCCAAATCCAATCCCACTCACCCTGCCATTCGTCACTCACCTCAAAAGGCAGCTATCAAAACCAAGGTTGCTCCTCCACATCTGCCCGCCACAGCCATACTGCCCCCCCCAGCACCCCATTTAATTCGTCCCCGATTTATACTTAAAGTGCCACAAGGGTTCCACCTAGAGTCACCATGCCCTCCTCTGGATCTATTATCCCGCATTATCAAATCACCTCAGCATCCAGTATTAATAATAATAATAATAATAGCAATATTAATGACGGTTTATTTCGGAAACGCCCTAAGCATGCCGTGTGCATTATCTTGTTGATACAGGTGATGGAATGGACAGGTATAATTCATGGAAATATGGAGACTCTGATGACAATATTGGATAAAAGGCTCAGAAGGGGGAATAAAGTAAGATGAGAATAGGATAAATGTATGCACACTATGGAGATTGTGTGGAGTTTAGATGAGCTCAAGAGCGGATTTGAATGGATTCCCGGTGAGTTTGAAAGTCAAGGTCAGATGGACTGAATGGCTGGTCCGGGTAGATACTTATAGAGGCCGACTGGTAAACATGAGAAAAGCTGGAAATCGGTATAAGGAAATGCAGTGGCAACGAACGATGGAGAAAAAGGTGAGGTGCACTGCAGTGGGTAAAATAACAATGAGGCCTTGGTACTCTGCAGTGGATTGTCGGCGGGCAGGACACAAAACTCATCGTAAAACAGGCAGCGAACAATGCAAGACGTAGAGGGTTGATCAGATTAGAAAACGATTTAAAAGGATTGGATACGGTAGATGTGAGGCACAGATGTAAAATTGATGGATGCATATGATGACCGTTGTTGGGATGATAGCAAGAGAAATGGCCGGTGAGGAACTGCAAGATGCAGAGCGCGTGCACATATACATATATGCGCAAGTTTGTATATATATATATATGTAGATTTATTATATATATATGTATAGGTATAAGGGAAGCAGGAGCAATAACAATGGGGTCGTAGAAAGAAATTATCATTCATCAGGAGGAGTAGGTAATGTTAGATCAATTGGTTGTAGAATTACCTTTGGAATGTCGTGGTGGATTAAATTCACGACAGGTGCACATGACAGCCCAACGGAGAAAACAATAGAATGCGGAAGCACAGAAGTGATGAAGACTGTGAGGAGCAGTTCGTGGACGAGTGAAGATGAAAGAGAGGATCGCTGATAACAGGTAAGATTGGGTCTAATTATTTGATCAATGCAGGTGCGAGATGTAGTGACGGACCAGAGAAATCGGGTAATGACAGGTCAAACGATTTGGAACTGTAAAAGGACTTCATGACGTAACGTTGTCTCTGCAATGGTGGAACATGGAAAAGCGGACCACACAGGAGGGTACAGAAAAATACCCGTAGCGAGCAATAAACAGATCGAAGGATGCAAGCAATGACCGAGGACACACAGGTAAGACATGACCAATCAGATCATTTTACTGCAGATGAAACACGAAGGAGGAAGACAAGGAAGCGGGACGCCCCGAGATAAGTGAACCAGTAATAGAACAAAGGGCCACAAAAGTGAATTTGCGACGGAGTTGGGGCAATGGAGCTGGAGAGCTGCGTGCTGACAGACAATTGAAGAGGTAGATACCAATCAGGACACTGGAAAGAACCACGGAGTAATCGCGGAGCCAAATGAGGAAAATATGGTGGTGGTGAATGGATAATAAATACGACTGTAAAAGATGCGAAGTTTGGAGCGGCAAGTTCTAATATGCGGATTGGTCATGGGTGAGGGTGCGATTGGTGCATCATTGCATGGGGCATGAGGAGGGATTAACAGGGCGACAGGTTTAAGGAAGCTATCAATAGGCATTCTGAGCAGCGGGTAACACCAAGCGCCTAGAGGATAGAAGCAAGCAATGACGGCAGGTGGGAAAAGAGATATTGGCGATCGTCGGCAGAGAAGAGTGGTTGAGACGATAGTGACTCAATGCAGTGAAAGTTGATGTAGAGAGAGGCGATAGGAGGAAGGACAAAACGGGTAGGTGTGCATGCCGTGGTACAGCGCCAAAAATGGAAAGTGGTAACAGATGATAAGAGCTATAGGTGAACAAACCGTGGCGGAAAAAGGATGAGGAGCATGCAATTTTCAACCGACAGCATTAAATTCGGTAGTCCAGGAAAAAAGTTAGAGCGTGCCATCCGCAGCCGGTGCTAGTGGGTGGGACTGGCCGTGCGATGGGCACCCAACCTGAAAAACACCTCGTGAAGTGAACACAGGAGGCGTGATCCACCAGTCTAGTTGCGCTCGCACATCGTTGCAGACGGCCTGCACGCCCGATGTGCGTCGGCCATAGCGGTGGATCTGACCGCGCCCCGCACTGTTGGGAGTGGCACGAGTGTTCATGGATAATTGTACCGGGAACAAAACGACCGCAGTGGGGGTGCGTGAACCAGGAAAAATTGACCAAGACGTGAGACCATGAACCGGAGAACTAACGGAAACAGCGAGTGGTAGACGACCGTGTAGCAGTATTATCCAGGTGCACCTGCCAGGGAGATGGTAAGTGCAGTGCCCGAAGTGGTTGGCCGTCACTGAGGATCACTGGAAAGGGAAAAGGGATAGAGAAGCGCAGTCTTGGTGTGCCCCAGCTGAGAATCAACAGATACTAAGGAGAAAAAAATAGTGAATATGATGGATAAGAGATGAACGTAGGTGGGCAATAGGGTTGTCTTTTGATGGCACGGGGTAAATTCGCTATGGATCAGTGAAGGCAATGGCCTTGGTTCGCGGGGTGTACCTCGTGGCCCGTGGCTCAGAGGTAGTAGAGTTACAGTATGAGGCCTCTGTAAGAAGCCAAGTTGGTGAAAACGAGCTCATTGGTGAGCAATATAGCATTAAGGACAGTTAGGTATGACAAAAGGGCGAGCCTAAAAGCGAACATTGAGGAGGCACTGCGCACGCTAATAGGCAGCTTATTCCAGATTTTGGAATAGGCTGACAGAAAGAATCGGGACTTCAGACTGAGATTAGAATGAGGGACAGTGAGAGAGAAGGCACGGTGTCGGATCGGGTAGGAGCAGGGCGCGGCGAATGAGATGGGATAAGAGGTGTAGGCCTGGTTATGGATTAGCTTAAAGAGGAAAATCAGGTTGAGCCTCATGCGACGAATCCATCGAGGCTCAATTTGTAGGAGCTCACAGCACTGGCGGTGTGTTAGGGCTAGGGATGAGCCCAACAGCTTTTGATGAAAGTTCGCTGAACCTTCTCAAGAGATACAATAGAGGAACGTGGCCAGAGGAACAAGGGTAGCGTACGCCAAGGTCGGTAACTATCGGGTGTATGGGGATAGGCAGGCCGTCGAGACAAATTTGGCCGGGTGGTACGATGCACTTGTATGGCAGGAGGAAGCTTTTCTCCGCAGAGAGTTTCATGAACCACGAGAAGCACCAAGTTTGGAGAACGAGTAAGTCATGCGATATGTTGCACAGAGTCACGGATAGGTCCCTAGGGAGGAAAGAGTACACTATTTTTATATCGTCGGCAAAGAGGAAAGTGGTGCCGTATCGAATAGAAGAGAAAATGTCATTGATATAAATAAGGAATAGTAACGGGCCTAGGACACTGCCTTGGATGACGCCGCTAGTAATTGGTTTGGCGGAAGATAGGTGGCCGTCGACGAGCAAATCTTGGGATCTGTGAGAGAAATCAGAGGATAGCCAGGAGAGAAGAGGGTCAGTAATACCGAGAGATCGGATTTTGGCCAACAGATGAATATGGGGAACACGGTCAAAAGCCTTGGACATGTCGAGGTACAGGACAATTACAGAGTTGCCGGTGTCGGCAGCAGACGACAGGACATTGAGAAAGTCAGACTGGCATGAAGAGCGGGAACGGGAGTTAACAAAACCATGCTGACCAGGGTTTAGCAGGTTAATGGATAAGAGGTACTGGACAATGTGTTTTTTTATAATTCTCTCCACAGTTTTGCAGGCTACTGGGGTGTGAATAATGAGCCGATAGTTATCTGGGTCGAGTAGTGCGCCGTTTTTGAAGCGCGGGACTATGACGGAGGATTTTCACTGACGTGGGACAAAACTGAGAGGCATGGATGTGGTATACATATTGAGTAACAATAAAGGGAGGTCAGGACCACCTAAAAGGAGGAGGGCCGGTGGGAGATCATCTGATCCCGGTTTCAGGGAAGGTTTAATAGAAGAAACTAGTTTTTCAATTTCTAGATGGGAGAAGGGAATCGATCAGAGAGAGGCAGAGGTGCAGGAATGGATTGTAGGAGGGGGAGTACCAGGACAGCCTATAAAGGGGGACGAAAATTGATCATTGAAGACTTCAGAAATAGATGCTGGAGTATTAGCGGTAGATGAGCCACAGATGAGGAATTTGGGTAAGGTATGATTGGATTGATCGGACCTTTTACTAAGCAGGTTGGACAGGTAGCCAGTTGTGTTTGGGTGCGCTTGGGCGATGGCTTCTTGACTTCTCAGATGCGAATCGACCATGCAAAGCAGCTTCAGTTGTAGCTGGTTTATACGCAGGAGAACTGTTAAGTCGTGTGATCTAGCGAAGGTAAGTTGCAACTTAGACAACTTACGCTCTAAAAGTGACAGTCGTGAGCTGCTGGATTTGGGGCGTGGATCGGCACATGGGTTGGCGGTATTAAGGCAGTGTAGGAGGTTGGAGTGGAGAGAGTTCCTAACAGTGAGGGGATCGGACGAAGGAAAAAATGTGTCCCAGTTAAGGGAGCGGATTTTCATTGGCACTAGGAGCGAGTTACAGGAACGGTAGGAAGTCGGAACAGGGGGACAGGATTGCATCGGACGAGTACAGCTGAAGCAACTGAACCTGCACCTGACAATAAGTAGGTCACTACCCGGGAAGGGATCAGTAATCTGGGTGATCATATCAGGAACATCAATGGAGAATACTGGGTCCAAGATGTTGTTCCCCCTAGTAGGGCAGGACACATGTTGAGTCCGTCCACCAAGACGGACACAGGAAAGGAAGGCGGAGAGGGCAGGGGGGCTAGTATAGAAGGACCAGCAATTAAAATGAAAGGTTTGGTCACCCGCAATAATTTTTGCACTGGCAGGGTAGTCAAGCGCAGCATCAAAGACATCCACAGCAGAATCAATTTTTGCAGGCTCCAGACCCGGGGGACATAGACGCAGCCAAGGAGGAGGTTCTGGCTGGAGGCGTGAATGGATAGCCATAACGAATCCTCAATAAGGAGAAGAGAGGGGTGGCCAAAAACACTAGCGTGGAAAGTGTATTTGACAAAGGCTAAATAGCCCCCTCCACGCCTGGACTGGCGGGTGTTCGAGAAGCATTGATACCCAGCAATGCGAACAAGGTCAAGCGAAGCATCATCTGACAGCCAGGATTCAGTTACTAGTATGATGTCAGCGCTTGAGGTAAATGCCAAAGATCGCAGATGCGATATTTTTATAGTTATTGAGCGAGCGTTATTAAGAACTAGTAGGAATGAGTTCAGTGTCGGTGTGCGCAAAGCATGGATACCAGGCGCAAGACTATTGGGATCGCTGTGGCGATAGGAGTTGGGCCTCAGTGGGGGTAGAGCGTCAGCAGAAGAAGGAGGGCAGGCAGTGTTGGGTGGTGGACGGAACGTAGGAGAAGCGTTAGCATTAGGCGCAGCCGATCGCTGTGGGTGATCAATACGGTGGGTGTGCAGCACACCGCTGATGTGGGCCAGAGGGGTGTCACACGGTGCAGAGGGAGGGGGCAGGATATGGAAAAGTGAGAGGTTAAGAATACCTGTCGAAGCGGGGTGGACAGGGGGGAGTGCGTGCTGTAAGGTGCTAAGTGACATGACATCGAGCTGGGAGCGATCAGTGATATGGGTCTGTGAAAGCTTATCCATATGGCCCATAGGGCAACTAGCAATATGGCCACAGGTGAGGAGGGCACTGGTCAGGGAAAAAACGAGATCTTGACTGCAGGCAACCTACCTGTTGGGCAGAGTCAGTATAAGGCCGGTAGGTCGGTGTGGGGGTGGAGGCATGTGGGAGAGTAGCTGGGAAGAAGTGTGGGGTGGGGGGTGGGAAGGGAGTGGCGAAATTTGGAAAGGTTTGGAGGCTCATGAGGGGCAGGGGAGCCGGTACGTGGGGAGGTGGGGCGAGGAGGCGGGATACAGGTACGAACCTAGATTATCTGCTAAGGTATGTACGTGATACTCCAGGGTTAGATTAGGGTTGGTGGAGGTGAGCAGGGGGAACAGCGGAGGCATGCTGGGGTTATAGTATGGAGGGTTGGCGTCTGGTGGGCAGGGAGGGATATAGCGCAGCAACGGAGATGGAGGGTTGGTGTGACCCATGCGATCAGAGAGAGGGAAAGACAGTGGAAGGGGGTGCGAGGCAATGGCAGGGTGAGTGGCGCTGGCAAGGCCCTGAAGGTCACTCCTGCATATAGGGACGATGGCGTTAGACGAATCCGGATGGTGGCCCAGTTGGTTATCGCCTGGAGGATCCGAGAGTACGCTATAAGCAGAAGCCGATTGAGATGGGGGGGGGTAATGGGTGGGGTGATTAGTTGGGCAAGTGCGGAACTGGTAGGAGTACCAGGTAGGCTTATGGGGGAAATAGAGCGGCACTTATGAGGATAGGAACGAAGTGTCGCGGCTGAGCTGGCAGCTGGTGGGTAGTTGGTAGAATCGTTAGAGTGAGAGTGGCGGTTGACAACACATGTCAACGGCTCAGAGGGCGGATTGGAAGTAGTACGGCTGATGGTTGTACCAGGGTCTTGTCTTGGCTCAGAGACTATGATGAGGGAGCGCGGCTTTATCACTGAAGTGGAGTGCCGCTTGGGGCCCGTGGTCGGGGAGCGAGAGCTACTGCTAGTAGAGGCTACTGAGGGAGATGATAAAAAAGGGCGTTTGAGTGGAAGCGGAACCGGCGGTGGGGAGTTATACATATCTAAGTCGACAGTTTGCAGGCAGGCAGGGTGGGGAGCTGGGCTCGCCTTTGACTACTTGACAGAGGGGCATTGGGTAACCTTCATGTCGGTTACAGTGGAGTCAGCCTGAATGGGCAAGGCGGAGTTGCTTCTCAGCGAGGGTAGTATTTCCCGTTGGAGGGGGGTTTTATCAGGGAATATCTCGATGTCCTTATACGGCGAAAGGGCAGCAATTGTTGACTTGTTGCTAATGAACTCTGTAACTGTTAGGTCGTAGGTGAATTGGAATAGCAGGGGGTAATTAAGTCGCTGGGACATTTTACGTAGCCTCCTGCAATGGCATCTATAGTGAGCCATATTGCACGAACTTATTATGTTGTGTTTCGCCGAGGAAGGTGGTAAGCGGTCTGGAACAATAAAAACCACTGCGTTCTTGGAGTTGGTAATGCGGTGGTATATTTCAGTCGACACGGAGTCGAGGAGGTGTCTCATCGAAACCAAGTTTATGGGCGATGTAGCTGCTACAGGGTCGAGGAGAGTAGCCAGGGGTGAAATTTTTGAAAGGATTTCATCAATCAGCTCGACCTTGTTTGCAAGTTCTAAGAAACTCTGCTTAAGGCCATTGGGACTATTAGAAGCTTCATCGTCGACGTTAACGAGGGTAACAGAGCACGGCCTGGATTTTGGTAAGGGTTGGATGTTTTTAGATATGCCAGCTTTAGCGACACGGATTTTCCGAGTACTGGTTGGGGGCCGGGATGGCATGATAAGTAGGAGTATATGACTGGGGTATGAAGGTAGCAGGAAATGGGTCAACTAGACAGAGACGAGCCGAAGGTCTGAGCAGACCAAAGTGTTCCTGGGTGCTGTTTGCGCAAAGGTCTAGATGGGACCTATGCGGCAATGTGGTACGGGAACTGAGCTACACGACCCGCTATTTATACAATTGGGATTAGGAGACTTGGGACGATGAGGAATACTGAGATAAAAGAAATTCTCCTGTGTGGTGTGCACAGGTTGAACCCCACAGTATACGGTAGGTACTTAGCTGTTGCTTGAATCACAACAGCAGGTTTTGCGGGAGAGTATATCGTAAGTATGGGGCCGGTGGACCGGGTGGAACAAAAGTGCACTCTTATGGCAAAAAAACAAATGAATGGAGGCACAGTGGGACAGAAACTTCAGAAGGTGCACTGATGGATGCGAGGCGAGAATAAGGTAGGAGTTGGGTTATAGCGGGGGAATGTAAAAAAAAGCTAGATAGATCTTACTGTGGCGAGAATCAGGGGAGATTTGCTAGATAAGCCATGTAGAATGTAATTAAATGGAATCAGAGCAGTGAATAATCAATATAGTCTATAACTCTAACTCGCGATAAGTACTAGCGTCTGCACCGTGGTGTGCCGCAGTTGTTTACAAAACTGGGTCACGGTTTCAGGTTATCAGGTGGTATATACTGGGGTGGACACAGCTACAAGTCTAAATAGTGGTATAAGCAAAAAAAAGAAAACGAGACAACCTGAATTTCAGGCGGCGGTGGCCTTGGCCTTGATCTCTACTAGACCTCATAAGTGTTTGGCGGTCACCGACGGTATTCCTGATGGAACTTTTAACCATTATACCGCCTCAATACCGCCTTTAATGACATACCTTCGATTCTGTCATAGTTTTCCTCCAAAGGATCCAATAAACACCGCCCTTTATCTCTTGATCCTTTTTCCGGAGCTACTCCCCTGAGGCTGCATCCGATGCTGCTCCCCATGGGTCTCCCAGAGTGTCTCACTCAACATGCATCCTGTGGCAGTCACCCTTCTGAGGTCTCCGCGCACTTGACACCGTTCAACCAGGAGTCCCATAATGGCGACCACAGAGTAACCTACAAAACACTACCGTGTACCACACCGGATAATCTCCCCAGCCCAGTTACTCTAAGACATGTGTAGAGTCCAGCCACCGGAACGTTCGAGCGACACGTAACAACCAATTTCGACACAGTCCAAAACAAAGTCTATCCCAAATAGCTACGGTACTATATACAACAAATAAATTCGTTTTACAATAATCAAGCCTCAATAGTGTTCTTTCCGGGCTCTTTTGCTCCAAATCGGACAACAAATCAACAACTGCAGCTGGGTTACAGCAAAAGTTGAAATACAGAAGATGAGATTACCAAATACAGTCACAACGAAGTTCAAGCTGAGTGACTCTCGCTGGAAGCAACGGTAGGAGTCCGGTTTGTGACAATGATTTAGAGAAATAAAACAAACAATTGGAATTCCAGCAAAGATAGGTCATGAAAATGATAAACGTCGTTCGTAATATGGATGATAATGCATGGAACGGGTTCTCCCGAACCCCTTTACACCGGCCCCCAAAATCCGACTCGGATTTTTACCGTGCACCGCTAGGTGTGGTCGGCCTCATGCATCGGATTGCCCTACGGTACCCAATATTTAAAACCGATCACTGTTAATAGCAGCTCCCAGTCGGACAAATGGATCAACTCTCAGTGATCCCCCCCGGTTCGGCAGATCTGAAGACCCGCCTCCCACTTGGTAAGATTACGCCTCTGAACTTACACCATCAGTGTCCGGTTCGCCATCAATAAGACAAATCTTTCTAATGTCAAGGAGCACTAGTCCTTCATTAGTTCGCACTATTGCCGTTCGTACTAAGCTATCGTCCGAAACTGAGATGCTTTTGTTGACTCCTATCAGCCACCAGCCACGCGGCAAAGCCTCCGAAACTAGTATCACTAGATCACCCGGTCTCAAGATGAGTTCTCGAGCTATCCACTTCTGCCGCTGTTGTAATAGTGGAAGATACTCCCTGATCCATCTCTTCCAAAACACAGATGCTGGGTAATTTGCCTGCCTCCACTGACAAACCAGTCTACCGCGCAACGAATCCGTCAGAATATCCCGTGGGTTCGCCTTCAGGATAAGTAGGTCATTGGGCGTGAGCGCTGGCAGATCGCGTTAATCCGAGGTCAAAGGCACTAGCGGTCATCTGTTTACTATCCGCCCACTTTCCGCAAGGAATGTCAACAATATTTCGTCAGTCATCGGCTGCTCGTCACAAACTGAAAGAAGTGCTCTTCTAACCGAGCGCACCATGATCTCCCATATGCCACCACGGTGAATAGCATGTTGGAGATTGAAGTGCCACTGCACCCTCGTAGCAACAGTCTCTCCGCAATCATATCACTAGACCAGTTTTCCATCAGGTTCTTCAATTCCCTTTGAGCCCCAACAAAGTTTGTGCCGTTATCACTAAAAATCTCGGACGGTGCCCATCTCCTCGACATGAAACGCAGTAATGTCATAATGAATGAATCCGTGCTTAGAGAATAAGAAACATCAATATGTACCGCACGCATCTGTAGGCAAGTGAAGATGCATCCATATAGTTTCCCCATGCTGCGCCCATATTTAACTTCAAATGGGCCAAAGTAATCTATTTCGAGGTACTTGAACAGAAACCAACCTTGTTGGACTCTAATGGCTGGTAGGAGAGCCGTCATCTGTTTGCCTACGACCGCCAAAAGCCTCCGGCATTTTCAACATCCTCCAAGCACTCGCTCGACGGCAGCTCCCCTCTGTACAATCCAAAATGTTTTGTGAAGTTCCGCGAGTAACTGAGAAGGTCCTGCGTGTCTTTCCATCGCGTGATACCATCGGATTATCGAGTCTGTAATCGGGTGAGTCTTGGGTAGTATCACCGGATGTTTCACACCCTGAAGCTGACTGGAGTAGTTCAGTCATCCGCCAACACAAATAATTCCATTTAATAAAAATGGGATCGAGTTTTAATAGAGTCCCGTTCATCGGAGATTTGTTAGCGCATAGGTTAGTGTTCCTGTCTCGTAGCCATTTTAAATCTTCACCAGAGAGCTTAGCTCGAACAATCAGAATAACACCTTTCATCCGCTTTGGCAAAGTTGCGTCACTTCAACGGCTCAATTGTCAATCCTAGATCCGTGAGCCCGCCTATCATGACTGCAACGTACATTCCAAAACGGGTTAACCACGCTACCGACTTCAGCAAGAGAGACCAACTGGAGTGCCTAGCTAGAAGTGCATCCCTCCATGTATTCTGCAACACTGTGAGAACTGTACTCAGAGGCTGGTTCAACTCAACGTTTGATGGTGCTGCGGACATCGTAGGGCCGGTCGGCCATTAAGTTTCATCGCTCATCAAGAATTTAGGACTTCCGAACCAGCAGCTGATATCACTCGGTGATGTTGTGCCTCTTGAAGCCAAGTCTGCAGGGTTGGCCCCCGATCTGACATGACGCCACTGCAAGGGTTCCGACCACCGATGGATTTCAGCCGAACGGTTCGCAACGTAGGTACTAAATCTCATTTCGGTGTTGTATATGTGGTGCAATACTATGGCAGAGTCCATCCAGTAGCAAGTCCTACCAAATTTGATTACTTTTTCTTCCATGAGAATCCGAGAGACTCCAACGGCCAATGTTGCTGCGGCTAACTCCAATCGAGGGATCGGCACGGTCTTCAGAGGAGCTACCCTTGACTTAGAGAACAGTGGGGCGTAGTAAAGGCTATGTTCCTTGAAACCATTCTGGAATACGCCACCGCCCCATAGCCAACTTCAGAAGAGTCACAAAATACATGAGGCCGTACACCTTCGTTCAGTGAGTCACTTCTAATAACAGAACGCTGTTTTTTGAATGAGAATAGTTGTTTCGTACTTCTAAACCACTCATTCCAGCATCGTAGGGGTACTTCCCCAATTGGGTCGTCCCAACCAAGCTTCGAGCGACACAGTGATTGCAATAACACATTGCCTGGCAAAATGAAAGGAGAAACCAACCCTAGTGAGTCGAACACGGATGATGCTATAGACAACAAGCCACACATTGTTTGAGGTTTCTCGCGTATTGCGAATGAATACTGGGACTTGTCTTCTTCTGCTTTCCATTCTAACCCCAACGTCCTCTCCGGCACAGGCGCGCAATCATCTATTTCCAAGGTGGGATGGGCCATCTCAGATTTTGGTAACATATCCAGCACCTGTTTACGATTACACACCTACTTATAAAGCCAGAATCCGCCTCGTGATAGTAACTCATTCTTCTGGATAGCAAAAACTCTTGCATTCTCCGGTGTGGGCAAAGAAACAAGACAGTCGTCTACATAGAAGTTGTTATACACGGCCCTGGAGAGGAAATCCTCATACTGTCCTCCCCAATCGTCTGCCGTGCGACGTAACGTGGAATGTGCACAAAATGGGGAGGAAGTGGCACCAAAAAGGTGGGCATTCATTCGATATTCAACAAGATTACCACCTAGTCTACCATTTTCCCACCATAGGAACCTCAGTGCTCCTTTGTCTTTCGTCGGGTCTCGAACCTGCATGAACATTTCTTCAATATCCGCAGCCAACGCGACAGATCCCTTTCGAAAACGAAGCAACACTGCAATCAAGCTTGCTGTAGTATCCGGCCCCCGTAGCAAGTAATCATTCAAGGAGCGTCCCTAGAATAAGCAGCACAGTTAAACACCACCCTCAACTTGCAGGCTTTTTGGGGTTTGTAACTGCGTGTTGTGGTAGGCTCCACTTTGGCTCAAAACCCATCTTGAACTGTACATCGGGCACTAACTGGACGTGACCCTTGAGCACATAACACTATTATTGTGAGGTACTTGTCAAATAATTCACGGGTCACGCGCAAACCTTCTCCTCAAGCCGTTCAATCTCTCTTTGGCCACAATATAATTATTTGAAAGTCTCACTTTAGGATTCCTCCACGGAAGTGCAACTTCGAAGTGTCCGTTCAACCAGGTTATGACATTGGAAACCATATCAACGGCAAGTGCGTCTTATAATGAAAGAGAGTTTTCCGGTGCACACTCATTGCAGAAAGCAGCGTTGTATAGTCGATCAATCTGTTCTGCTAAGGAATCGATTCCCCTCTCAAAGTGGTTTACTGTCCTCACAAAGCTTGGTTCCTGGTTTATCGGACCAAGAACAATCCATCCCAAAATCTTCCGCAGAGCATAGGCTTGTTTTCCTTTGCCGCATTTTTGCTCTAATGCCCAATGTGCTTCTGGGACGTCGGCACCTATCAGGATTCGAACTCCCGACTCTTCCAGAGTCTGTTTTTGGACTCATCGTAGGTGAGGCCGGGATAAAATGTCCGCATCTGTGCAGTAATGGACTGCTTGGATTTGGTAGCCTATCAACACGAAAGGCTCTCTCTACATTCACGAAATCATTCTCTGACAGTGATTTCAGTCGCAGCTCCGTTGTTCCCGATTTCCGAGTGGCAGTCCCGTTTACGGTCGAAATCGAATGTGAGGTCGGGGATGCCTTCAGGCCCACCAGCTCCATAATGTCTTTTTGTATTAGAGTCACATCAGACCCGCTGTCCAGAAGAGCGTAGGTCTCCACAAAGCCCCCCGGTCCGTCCACTTGCACTGGTAGCACATCTAAACTGACCCGACATTCTGGTCTTAGAGTAGCCGCACAATTATTGGTCCACTGCCTAGGCCCTTTTGCACTGTCCGCTGCCAGCTTATCCAGCTGCAGCCCCTGTGTTGTATCTTGCGTGACTCGATCGGTACACTGCTTCTGTGCAACATGCAGGAGAGGGTAGTTCCTTTTCGGACAACCTGATGTTGAACATGGTCTGGAAACAGAACAGTTGCTAGACATACGTCCACACTTGAGACACGAAAAATAAGCCTTGATTTCTTTGATCAATGCCCAACGACCGGGTATATCACGAGACAGGAATCGCTGACATTCCTCAAGTGCGTGTATTACAATACATACAGAACACCTATTAGCTGCGACCAACAGAGTACTACCCTGATTTGGCATGAACCGTGTCGCTTCTGGATGCAGGTTTTGTGCAAAATTCCTCCAACTAGATGACCGCGAATACCCCTGAGCCTTGCTACTGGCAGCCAGTTTGCCAAACCTACTTCGAGCAATCCGTGCCTCACGGGACACTAGGTGCTGCAGATCTTGGAACCTCGATTCGTCTCCTCTTCCCAAAATATCAGCAACGGTCCTAGCCCACACATCCTGGAGACGCGTTGGTAGCACTCGAGTGATACGTTCCATAGTCTGCAATGAGTTGAGGTCTGACATGTAATTCATCTGCGTGAGAGCAACTTCACAGTTCAGCATTTTTAACGACAATTTGGTCAGGGCATCGGAATCTTCCACCAGAGGCTTCCAACCTTGCAGTAAGCCGTCAATCAGTGAACGAGCCACTGCATGATCTTGTCCATGCAGATCCTTTATGATTTCCCTAGCCCTATTTTACGCCAGTGTTGGAGGCAACGTAACACATTCGGCAATCGCATCACTTCCTTGTCCCTCGCAGTATTGCTTCAAATAAAGTAAGCGCTGGCCATCGTCTTGAACTCTACTCTCGAACTAATATTCGAACTGTTTCACAAACCTCCAGTACGTTGACGAGCAGCCCGAAAATGATTCCACTTCCACCCTGGGTAAGTCCAAACGATAATTCACTGCGTGTTCCGCCACTGGAACCAAGCTTGTTGTTCGTGGTGCATCCTTTTGCACGTGGAAACACCCAGGTAACGAGAAAGATGTTCACTGACCATTACTCTTGGCTTCATCTCTGTTGACTAGATCTGCTTCTTACTCAGCGAGTGATAAACGCAGTTTCGCCATTTCCGTCCCATTCCTCACCTGGAGCAGCTAACGTTGCTTATCTAACTCTAACTGATCTTCAATCTGCTTCTCCTTCAACTCAGCTAAAAACAAATCACTTCTGGCTCTATGGGAAACCGAGCTAACCCTAGAACAACCTGATATACTAGAGTTTGAGCAAGAAACATGACCAACACCCACGGGCAAAGGGGTTTGGTTCACCAGCAGGGCATTGTCCTTTGATATGGAACGGTTTGCTGATTTGCTGAGTAATTTCATGTCTCAGCAATTGCCAAGCATATTAATTCTGTGAAGTCTAGCCACCGAAACGTTCGAGCGACACGTAAAAACCAATTTCGACACAGTCCAAAACAAAGTCTATCCCAAATAGCTACGGTACTATATACAACAAGTAAATTCGTTTTACAATAATTAAGCCTCAATAGTGTTCTTTCCGGGCTCTTTTGCTCCAAATCGGACAACAAATCAACAACTGCAGCTGGGTTACAGCAAAAGTTGAAATACAGAAGATGAGATTACCAAATACAGTCACAACGAAGTTCAAGCTGAGTGACTCTCGCTGGAAGCAACGGTAGGAGTCCGGTTTGTGACAATGATTTAGAGAAATAAAACAAACAATTGGAATTCCAGCAAAGATAGGTCATGCAAATGATAAACGTCGTTCGTAATATGGATGATAATGCATGGAACGGGGTTTCCTGAACTCCTATCAAGCAAGTTTTGAGCAATGTGTAGCCAAATTTGCAACTGAACCCGAAATAAAAAGGCGATTTTCCGTGAAATTCTACGATATTAGAATATCAGGTTAGCAATGACACGAAACAAATACAAACGTCAATTGTGCAATCACAAGGACTCGAAAAACGAGAACCCAATTGTAGCGTGCGAGAAGAGAACACGTGCGTCATGCAGGTCCAGAACAAGGATATGAGAGCATTATACTGGGCGCAAATAACCAAGCATTAGTCCGTAAAAACAAACAGTGCGTAAAACAAGTCAATAGTGCAAATAAGTGAGTGATGTTAAGGAAACATGGGAACTACAATGGTTTTCGAAGGATTTTACACGACCGGTCGTTACACCGCCCACCAAAATACTCCCGAATCTCAGCAGAATCAAGGGCTTGGAATAAGGGTTATGATTCTTCCTACCTACCTAGGCCCTGCTGTCAGTGCATATATGTAATACCTTGTCGTCAACGTTCTACTCACCTTCGCACTCGATCCGGTGGCCACACCGACGCGAGGTAACTTTACGTAATCCATGAAAACTGCAGATCGACGGCGGGCGTGAAGGCAAAACATAGGAGTTTTCCTCGGGTGAGCCGTTGCCCCTCGGCCGTGTGTGTTTGTGTTTGTGTGTATGTGTGTGTGTGTGTCATGAGTGGGCACTCTGGTACACGGGCAAATAATAGCGACCATCCCTCGCCGGGGTAAATATTACATAATGTCAGGGATAAACGAGGAAAATTCAGCCCTGAGGCGTGCTTAGATGGAGGTCATGAAGTATAAACGTGTATTATGTAAGTGTGATTGGTATGTGTCTGGGTATATGACTCAATCACAGCTACTACTGCATATGCCAGAAGCCCCCTGTAACGTCAACGAAAAACGGCGAGCACTGTAATGTGTTTGACGGAGGTCACGAAGTATAGACGTGTATCATGTAAGTGTGTACGCATCGGAGTGTATGATGGAATCACAACTACTACCACATATGAGAAAAGCCTCCTGTCCCGTCAAAGAAAAGCTGTGATCACTGCAAAGTGTTTGACAGAGATCATAAAGTGTAAACTTGTATCGTGTAAGTGTGTTTGTGTCAGGGTTTATGATAGTTTAATATGTCAGTATGTTGTCAATGCCCCCACACACGGGAGGTTCATATAATCACTTCAAAGACGAATGAGGAGTAGTCTACTGGGTTTCTGTGTTATCGGCTTCTCTGTCTTCAATCCAGAGGAGGCGGATACTGCCTGCGTCGCGAATTAGCATTCCGTTGGTGGTCTTCGCCTTGACAGTTCTTATCATTTCGTCAGAGCTTTTGGCGGTTTCCATAACCACGCTCAAAGGCCAGGTGCTGAAATGCGCATGTTTGTCTGCGATCATCCATACACCCCTAACCTTGAATGGTCTTGTTTTACCAGCCACTTCTGGCGAGCCTGTGGAGCTGGTAGATAATCCAGCAGTCATCGCCTCCCAAAAACCTTGGCCAGATAGCTTGCCTGCTTCAATCCATTGGGGTAGCTCCTAAGAAGGTTTACCGGCCCTTGGAAACCCCCCGTTTGACATAAACATGACTGAGTCGTTCGGGGTTAGCGCCAAATGGGTGGGGTCGCCGTTGGTTACTAGAACCAGTCGGCGGTTTTTCAGAGTTATCTCAATCTCATTCGTCGCGGTGCTCAGCGTCACGTCGTCGGGCGGCTGTTGCTCAAGGACTGACAGCAATAGTTGCCTGGAGAACCGGATCAGACTTTCTTACACGCCGCCACGATGACTGGCCTGCTGGGGACTGGAGTGTCACCGTATGCCTGGGCAAGGGTTAGATTCTACAATTCGTCCCTGTTCATGGTTTTGTGCCAGCTCTGCAGTTCCCGTCGAGCACCCACGTAGTTCGACCCATTGTCGGAGTATATATCTGCCATTACGCCTCTTTGGTTGATAAAGCCCTGCAAGGACCGTAGGACAGTGTCGGTTGTCACAGAATGCGTGACTCCTCAGTGTACTGCGCGTGAAGTGACGTACGTCATGATACACCCGTATCGTTTTTCCAACCTCTTCCCACAGTTGATCCTCATGGGACCGAAATAGTCCATCCCGGTGTCACTGAAAGGCCACTAACCCGGAGTCACTCTGCATTCTGGCAGCGGAGCCATGTGTTGTTTGCCCGCTGCGGCATTGCGTCTCCAAAAATGTACACAACGGCTAATTACGCGTTTTTACAATCGCCCTTCCTCTCAGAAACCAAAGGCGACTCCGGATGATGCTCGTTACGTGACTTTTCCTGGCATGTCCCTCCACGGCGTGGACGTGTTGGATCATTAGCTCTTTCACGGACTGTCGAGCCGGCAGCAATCTGTGATATTTGGTGTCAAAGCTCAGGCGGAAGTTGGTCACCCTGCAGTCTACCCGTAGTTGTCCGTTAGTGAATCTGGGGTTTAATTGTTTCTAATTGCCCCTCGACGATGACAATCCTTTGTCGATTGGCCCCGCTCCTTCCGCTTTCTCTACTTCCCGGGTGAAAGCCTCACAGTGCATCATCTTGAATATATCTTGTTCTGCGCTCGTAGTTCATCGGGACTTATCGGACCCACTCACACCTGGCCGGGGGAGCGGACCCCTTTCATGACTAGCAAATGTCCCTTGAACCTACTCAACCAAGCTAATGAACGGAGTGTCTTCATCCAGGAAGAAAATCCAAGCAATCGTGACAAAATGAATGATGCTTCGACGACCTTGGCCGTCATCGCCACACCTTTGATCTCCAGTTCCAATTCCAAAGGGCTTTTTAGTTCATACCCAGGCCAGTCCTGTTTAAGCATTTTCAGAAACATTGGCCTTCCTGTCCACATGTCGAGTTGCCGGAAGTTGGTCGGACCACGGGTGCACAGATCTGTTGGGTTATCGCCAGACCTGACATGCTTCCGCTGGTTCATGGCGATTCGTCGTGGGTGATGGTAAGCCCGTTAGCCACGAGGGTGCTTAAACGGCTCCAGACGTTGTCAAAATAGCACAGTTCTATCCTCGAGTCCGTCCAGAAACCAGCCGACCGAATGTAGAATTCGAAGCGTCTCTTTACCGTTTGCACCGCTCTGACCGCTAACAAGGCTGCGCTGAGTTCAAGGCGCGATATGGGAACCGTCTTTAGTGGAGCAAGCGAACTTTGGCTTACAGGGTCCTCGTAGCATACTGGCCATCCCCTGTGCATTATCTTCCGTAAACCACGGCTCCGTAACCGATCTCGGGTGCTTCATAAAAGGCTTGCAGTTCCCCTGTCCGTGTTGCATGACCAGGGCGGCAAACATCGTAGAATCTTTAAGTCACCTAGTGTTCAGAAATTCCTCCCAGTTCAGCCCGCCTTCTCGGTCCAGCGGCTGGTCTCAATAAACTTTCCTACGGCAGGGCCGCTGCAGCAGGATCCTTCCGGGCTACAGCCGGGGAGAGACGAAACCGAGCGGATCGAACAAACTAGAGACGGCAGAAAGCATGCCATGACGGGGTTACTGGCAACTTGAAAACGTTTGGCTCGAAAAAAGTCGTACGTTTCCGCTTTCCATTGTATCCCCAAGTGCGTTCGGTAGGGAGTGGAGAGCCGTCCAAATATGTAATCATTTCGACCCTCTCCTGGTACGCTATTGCTTCGAGCACTTCTGAAGCCTCGATATCCATTTCGTCAGATGGAAGCCGCCCACTTCTAGCCATCTTGTTAGGCCCCTGAACTGCGCCAGGGCCGAGTCTACATCATCGAATGACCCAAGGTAGTCGTCGAATAAACGTTTCTGCTGACGCTGTTTACCACTGACCGGCGGACCAAATCTCCATGTTTGTTCGTTTATTTTTGAGGGCGCATTTTGCACAAAACAGTGATGATATGGCTCCGACGGAGTGGACGGTCATCCCATAGATTATCATTGGGTTGTCCTGGTTTTTCTATTCCCACCACAGAAAACGCAACGCACCTCGCTCTTCTTCCAGTATTTTCGCCTGGAGACACATACCCGTGATACCGATGGGCCGAGCTACCTCACCCACTCTGAAACGGCACAAAACGTCGGTTATTGGAGTGGTCTATTCAGGCCCTTGTAGTAGACGATCGTTTAACGACTTGCTCTGGAACTTGGCTGCACAGTGGAACACAACCTGCGACATTTTGAGTTTCCTGGAGTTGATAACTGGGTGGTGAGGCAGGTACCACATCCTGTTCCGTTAGTCGGCGGTAGCAGGCACCCTTTCAACGTAGCCCATAGCTTCGTTTCGCTTCATCATTTCTTCATATCGCCGCCATAGATCCTGGTATTGAACAAAACGTTGTTTTAGTCGAATTCCTCTATGTAGAGCATTGTTCTTGTTGTCAACACAACGGCCACCTGGTGTGCGCCATGGAGGGAAACCTCGAACTGATTTTGAGGCTCCTGGTTCCTTGCCGCACTGGTTGCAGAGCGAAGTGATCCTCTTGCAACAACAATAGTCTCTCGTCTCCGATATCCTGAAACTCCTTTCCAAGAAACCGCTTCAACTGACACTGTATGCTGTTCGTTTTGTCCGATAATTAATTCACGAAACCGCGACCCCTACCGGATCATATAATATCCATCCCAGAGCTGTGCGTACGGCACAAAGTGCCTGGCGGTCGCCAACTCTCTGGCCAAGTACCCAATGTGCCTCTGGTAAGTGGCAGCCGACGGAGAGATCCACTTCGTCGTCCTCCCAGTCCACGACAGTTAAAACCTGCATGTGGGACCACCCAGTTAAAATTGGGTCCAGCGATCTCCGATGACTTGATTTGCTCGTTAGTGTCGAAGAAGATGAACTGTAACCTCAGCCGGCCGGCACTCATTACTTGTGTTCAGCCCACCGTGCTCACTGCTAACGAGGTCGTACTTTTAGCGAGCCAGTGTTTGTCAGCAAACTTTTCCTTCACTAGGGTAGTGTCCGGTACACTGTCAACGAAAGCCAACGCTTTGACCAACCCAGTCGGGGTCATCACCCGCGGGGCGACTACTCTTAAATGCACTGGTTTATGGGTAGACCGCGATGTTGAACAAATACCACTTGGCTTGGTGTTCCTCTCTGGTGTTGCTTCCCTCGCCTGGTGCACCAATCGATGGTGTCTGCCTGCGCAACCTCCGTGACATATGGTCCTTGTTCGACAAGTTGCCGCTTGGTGTGTAATATTAGGGCATATAAAACACGCTTCTGTCGACCTCGCCATTCCACAACTTTAGTCTATCGTGGCACAGATGAATTTAGGCATTCTAGTGGCTCGTGACTGGCGTCAGAGGAACTGCAACGTAAATGCGCCATAGCCTCGCGTGAAATAGCGTGCGCATTGGCTCAAGGCTGGTATTTCGGATGTTCCCGTGAAGTGGTCTGAGCCTGGTTACCGCCAGATTTGCTTACTCGGTTACTTCCTCGGATGAGTCGGCCAAACCTACTGTCGGCTTTCTTGGTTGGTCTGTCCAAGTATTCGGTCAGGTCTTTGACGTTAGCCTCACGGTCGCCTCGGCTCATACTTTTCGCCCCTTCCCCCCCAACCCTGTAGTTTGGGAGAGGTGACGGAATATGCCCTCCAACGTATGCACTGCATCAAGGTCGGCATTGCAATGTAAATGGTCGAAGGCTAATGAACAGTTCTGCATTTTGATCATTAGGTCGGCCAATGTATAGATATCGCCCTTGGTTCATTTTGCCTCTGCCATCAAGCCTTCTATCCGGTTACGGGCTACTTCAAGTGGCTAGCAGAACAGGTCCTTCAGGATCATCTTTGTTTATTTGTAACATTGTTCCGGGTCTAGCATGGTACGCCCATCGTTAGCTTCTCTGGCTTGGCCTAGACAGTAATGAGTCAGGTAGAGGGGCCTTTGCCCAGGGTCGGTTGTTTTGTTTTCCACGAAAGTTTCGAACTGTCTGACGTATTGCAGTGGCCTTCAGATCTTCCTTCAAAAACCGTCAGTTCTACTCTTGGCAGATCAATCGTCGGTACCGTTGATGTTTCATATTCGACGACAGGCGCAGATTTTCCTATTGTAATCTGTTCTGATCTGTTGGATGGGTCGCAGTCGCTGGCCTCCTGCTCACACTCGTTCTCTCTATACTTCGCTTCCGCTTCCTGGGCCTGTTGTCTAGCTGATAAAAATTGTTGTTTTAGGTCTAATATCATTAGCCGAAATAAATCGACATTCTCACAATCCATGTTACCCTCAGTAATACATGAGCTAGCAGTGGAAGGACCAGGTGACCTAACATGACCTAAAGAATCAACAGTACCCGAAATCTCCCCAAATACTTGCCGTACTATTTTTGTCCAGATTTTAGTTGCTTGAATCCCTTTTTTGGAAGGTAGCTAATAATCTCGTTCCAAGTTGATCAATTGGGTATTGTACGACACGGTTGATCAATGCTTAGCCAAATTCGCAACTGAACCCGAAATAAAAAGGCGATTTTCCGTGAAATTCTACGATATTAGAATATCAGGTTAGCAATGACACGAAACAAATACAAACGTCAATTGTGCAATCACAAGGACTCAAAAAACGAGAACCCAATTGTAGCGTGCGAGAAAAGAACACGTGCGTCATGCAGGTCCAGAACAAGGATATAAGAGCATTATACTGGGCGCAAATAACCAAGCATTAGTCCGTAAAAACAAACAGTGCGTAAAACAAGTCAATAGTGCAAATAAGTGAGTGATGTTAAGGAAACATGGGAACTACAATGGTTTTCGAGGGATTTTCCACTACTGGTCGTTATAGTTACTACTGCACTTGTTGAAGCTCTCCTGGTTGACAATCCGGCTGCTGGAAGCGTACTCGACCCTAATCGCCACGAGCTGCCATCACGTGGGGCCTTAGCGCCTTGTTACCTCAAAAATACGGGCACAGGTTCCCTTCTGCTGCTGAATTCCCGCTCTCTGTTGAATCAACTTATTGACTTAGGGAAACATGTATTTGCTTCTAGCCTTGACTTTATTCTTGTGACCGGAACATGGTTGGCCGATCAGATCCCAAGCAAAGTTGTCTCGTCGGTAGGCTGTGACTCCTTTCGAGCAAGCAGAGTTACCCGCCGAGCAGGCGGTGGTCTTGCATACAATAAGCTTAAATTTTACTACCCTCCTCCTCCACCGCCCACTGCTCCACTGCATCCCCGACTCCCTTAGGACTTCCGTCCAAATTCTTGGAAAAGTGCCACATATTGGGTGCGTCAACTGAGCATCTGCTTCTAGTTACTCTGAATTTCCGCGTATTATCAGGGCTTTCGAGTACGCTTCTATTCTCTCTTTGGACCCAAAGATCATAGCATGAGACATAACCATTCCCCGTATTTGTTGGAATACTATGTCTGCAGCCGTCATTTATCCGATTTCCTTCTGGTCACCTACTCTGCAGGATGGACACGGTATTTCTTTACTCCAGAAAGGCATAACAACATCCTTAACTTGGTCTTCACCCACGGCCCCATTGACTTGAATTTTCCCGTCACAGAAAACCTTCCCGATGTTGGCCACAAAATGGTCACATGTCACCTTACCGTTACGCAAGAATCATGCCTAACTGGAGGTGTTGCAATCCAAAACCAAAACACCTACAGACTGACTAACTAGTCCCAGTCGCCTACCTCCCTCCAGGGCACTGACTGGCTAGACTTCTTCCTAACATCCGATCCGCAATAAGCAGCCAATGCATACTATGTCAAGTTGCTATCCCCCATAAACTGTCTTATCCCAACCGCTAGGCGTACTGGAGCGAAGACTACGAAAATTGGCAGTTTTCGGCAAAAGATTTGTAAGCTTCAGGACTCATACCTCAGGAATCGAGATTCCTCTCTGACACTCACATTAGGGCAAATCTGCCGTAATCTCTATGCAGCGACTGAGAATAAATTCAAAAGGTAAGATGAGACAGCAGTACACTGGCTTCATCGGGTGAAGCTCCTCTCGAAACCGGTAAAATCTCGCAACTGGCGCGGCACTGAAGACAATACCCTTTTCCCCACCCGAAAAGGCACACAACTTGATTCGCCAAAAGATATGGCTGAGGCCTCCAACTGCTGTTCTGCCTCAACTATTGTTACGGAAACTAACCCTCCACCACTCTGCTATCCGAAGCTCACATAGGACGCGAAATCAATAATACCATTTACCACGACCAACATAAGGAAACTCCTAACCAACACTAAACCCTCCTATCATCCAGGGCCTGATTTCCTTCCACTAGTCCCATTTCCTTTTGGAGAACCTGACCTGGAGCCCGATTGCTGAACCTCTTTACTTTATCCATGTCGCCAAAAATGAACCCGGCCCAGTGAAAAGATTTCTGTTTAATTCCATCAGACTAAAATGGTCCTTCGCATGATCCGGGGAACCATCGCACCACAAACCAGCGTCGATTGTTTCAATGCGTATGGAGAGGATTGTAAAGAGCCAGCTTGCGAATTTCCTGACTTCTAGAAGTCTTGTGAACCCAGCCCAGCATGGGTTCCGAAAGTCCCGTTCGTGCCTCAGCCGTCAGATGAACTTCCTCAATCTATTCATTTCTAAAGCAGACAGCAATAAGTCAATCACCTTCATTTTTCTCTATATGACTACAGCTTTTGACCGTGTATCTCACCCTAGCTTAATGCCAAAAATAAAATTCTACGGAGTCGCCGATCCTCTTCTGACCTGACTATTATCATACCTCTCCGAAAGTGTTCAAACTGTGAACGTCAGCGAGACATCATCTCACCCAAAACAAGTTTCTAGCGAGGTCGTACAGTAAAGCTTTCTAGGCCCTCTCTTATTGCTCACGTACACTAATGACTTCTTCGAAGTGGCCCGTCATGGCATGGCATTCCTTTTTGCTGACGATATAAAACTGGTCTGTTCTTTCGTAGCGAAAGCCCTGCTCTCAGATCTTAGACGCGAAGCCCTTTGATGGACGGTGTACTCAATGGCTGTCGAAGTTTCCGGCAGCTAAGAGCTCTCCTCTGTCCTACAAATGCCACATTACACCTGGCTTTCTCACAGTAGACGGTCTGCTAATTCCCCACTACTCACGTGGTAAGGGACCTGAGCTTCATTATGTATGTTCCTCCAACTTTCGTGAACAAGCATTGACCCAAATTCGCAAGGCAAGGAGGACAATTGTACTTATCCTCAGAACATTCCGTACTGAGGAGAGCTAGCTCGTGAAATGCAGGTCACATGACGGGCCTCTGTTGGAATACTGACCCCCGTCGTCACCTTGGCGCAAACAGCTGACCGACTCAGTGTAGGGAAAGAAAAACGCTCCCCTACTAAAATATTATTTGATCCCTCTTCCGAACCTAACTACAGGGCTAGGTGCCCACTATTCCGGCTTGAACCCCCATGGTTAAGCAGTACCAAGCTCAGTCTCCCATTTTTCTCCAGACTTCTGCACTCAAAAATCCACTCATATGATAATCCACTTGGTTTCTGTAGTGAGACTCCCTCCTCCCTCCGTCGCAGAAAACTGACAATTGCGACCCCCCAATCTAGGCCCTTAGTCAGATCTAGATTTTTCTTGGTTTTCTATTTTAGCCCCCGGGTTGAACTCCCTGACTTGCTGCGATCGCGCTGCGCGCTAAAACAAACTGAAGGAGCACTAAGCACAAACCTAGACGCATCTTCTACAATCAGCATGACCCGCAACAGCATAAACATAGATGAAGCATAAGAAGACTGTCTTGATTATTAGACCACAATGAGTCACAATGTTTTGCCTCCGACCCCCGTCTCATGACCCGTCTGATAATCGCGCCCATATGTACAGACGTATATATATATATATATATATATATATATATATATATATATATATAATTTTCTTCTGTATGCTCCACTCACTTTTCACCTCCCCCCTCATCAGACCGTGCCATTTTACACCCTAATTTGCATACATGTACTTGGCCACAAATAAAGACCAGATCACACCTTTGTCAAAACAGTGCCAATCCGGTAGACGTCACCTGACATTAACTCATTGGTATGCCTGGTGCTCGGTTTGCTGAATCCCATATCTCTACAAATATCCAGTTCTCATCTTTAGTGTGCGACTTTTGGCTGAAGCTCATTGATTTACCAGTGCGAACCACCCAAGGCTTCAGTAATAGCTGGTGGCTAGTGCTGATACTTTTTCACCAACGTTGTCATGTCCATAAATTTACCCACCATACCATAATCGGCGATGCAATCACCAGATGGCTGGCATATATACGGGAACCTTCTTGACTCTGTTACCGGCAGAGGCAAGCATTCAATCGGCAGCCTCTCGAATGTTGCCAATATCTGAGTGTTTGTTTCATCCTCTATCCCTTCCTTGCATAGTTTGGGACAACACCCCCAAAGGACTATGCACCTAGTCTGCGGCAAGCTCACAATTTGAATAACAGCCATCAGTATCAGTCTCGGTCCTAATGGGCCACGTGCGAAGAAAGGCGAGTAGAGGAAAAATGGGAAGATCACCCCAAGGTGTAAATTTACTCGGCCACTCCTCTGTAAAAGAAGAAACAAAACGAAACAGGAAATAAAAACCATTCCTGGCTTGGGAGGTCTTGGGTGAGTTCTCACTGCACCCTTCCGATAACAGCCTGGACCCGACCCTGCAACTGGAAAACCCCGAGCTTCTGAGGTAGCCTCCAGTTCTTTTTGTCTGAACCATTGCAAGGCGATAGCAAGCCGCCCGAGCTCTCTACATATGCTAGCTGACCCCGCCCTTCCTCAGTTTCAACCTGTTTGGGTTTCCCGAAAAAAGCTTAACCAGCTTTGCCGATGTCTAACGCAGTAGTCAGTGCACGGTTTGAATAGGTGTATTATGTGGCCTCTGCTCCGATAACACCGCGGTACTGATATGCCAACGGTTTACAGCTATTGGCTAAACCTAGCCCGTATTGATTGCCGGAGTGAGGATCGTAATCATCTCGCTTTTAAAGTTTACCGTCCACAACTTAGCCTTTTCTGTGTCCGCATCGAACCCACGCATTAAAATTGATGGCTGAAGTCAGAGGTGACTTGTCTGACACTCTGTTGGCCTAATTACCCAACCAAACTGTTCACTGACACCAGCTCCCTCAAAAAACCGCTTAGTCCTTTAGTGATGAGTGCTCACGATAACCTCATTCTCCTGTCTCAGGCAAGAACTCAGCGATCTCTCCCTGTTTTTTCTTGCACTCTTCTTGTATACTTGAGTCTTATCATACAGATAACTATTCTTTAGTAACCAAGACTCACCGATCTGCGCATATGCTCATGGTAAGATGAAACTCCATTCCACCCTGAATCCGTATACTTCTCATTTCTCACTACTCCACAGAATACCAGCACGTTTTCATTCACTTGAAAAAGCCCCACCTTGGCACTGAGTATTTTCTTTCCTTTTCAGCGTGTCTGCCATCCTAGCCCACAGCAGGTGCAACGATCACTGTTGCATTCCTTCATCTCCATTACCCATTGTTATCCCACCCTCTGTTATTGTTTTATTCCTGGTTCCCAAATAGGCCCTCTCTCCTCATCCACCACTCACCAACAAAATTATTTTGCACTCCGGCTAAGCCTGCGCCTGATATCTCCCTTTATGTCTACTTTCACCCAAATACCCCTTAAAACTGACAGTCTCCGTCCGTTGATCCCTCATAGATTGACCCACTGGCCGTTAGATAAAAATGTTCATTGTCTGGTTTCTATCATACTATCACCATTACCCACAGCTGAACACTCTTCAGACTGCCGCACTCCTGATCGCCTTCGGATCACACTGGTTACTTGGGCAGCCATGGGCCAAATCGACTTTACCTTGGATCACCGTACAGACTAAGCGATTTGATTATTCGGATTGACAATGGTTTGGACCTATACCCAAGCGTGCTGATGTTATGTAGGGCACCGCTTATGGCTGACCGGTGATAATAATCCTATTACCAGAGTAAAAATCCCTCACGAAAGTCTCACCGAGTCGCAGAGCGGATTCCTGACACCGATCATCATCCCACACCCGCTCAAAGTCTTTTTCCGGTACACCATTCCAACGATTCAATTCATTCTGCTTTGCAGTGCAAAGTCAGTGATCGGAATCTAGCCCTCGCAGCTGACTTTCCAACCTACCCTGCCCCGACCGCCAAACTAGCCTTTTTTGCCTGCTTCCTCTTACCATTCTACTGGCAACCAAGGCCTTTGTGAAACAAATTACCAGCTATTTGTAGCCTTCCAGAATTTGGTTAATAATTCCTTTTGTCACGTATACAAAAAGGTATCTTTGCACTCTTCCAAATTCTGCCTGGCCGCATCAGTAGCGCTTGCCTTCAATAGTCCGCTTCTTCGACAGCTCCCTCTCGAAAATCCGCTACGTGTCCGTACGCCGTTCATGAACTTTGAAAACTCACTGCATTCCTCGTGGAGCTTTTCACCTTTACGTGAATTTCCATATGAAACTGAAATCTCCTGTACAAGAAGGTCTATCTCATTGTCACATCTGACCTTCTTGCATTTATTTCATAATCTACCCCACAATCGGTTACTCAATGCCGGATCAACCTTCTGTATTTAGCTGGCATCTCTGATTACACGTTTATAGCTCTATGCGGACTTTACTCTTAACCGTTATTTGGTAACTCTCCCATCCGGTTGCCCGTTATCGATCGTCCAGATATCCGGTTAGTACACCTCCGCGTCCTATTCTGGATGCCCTGGCCCGTCGCAACCAGTTTTCGGCACTTATAAGGCACATCGTGTATTGTCTTTCCTCAACTCACTGTCCATGTTGTGATGTCCGATGCTTGTTGCTTCACTGGTCCATGCGGTCACTGCATCTTTTACCATTCTCCAGAATCGCTTATATCAGCATTCCCAAGTTAGTCCAGCTATCTATGAAGCTCCCCTCCCCGAATTCGAAACCCGTTCACAATTCCCGCTTGAACCGCCTCCACTCCAGCTCACTCAAACACCGCTCCGCTTCAAAGTCTTATTTCGGTTACTGTGTGATCCATAAATTTCAAAATCGTGAATATCCCGCATTGTTATGTATTGCTGTATTCCCTGATCTTGTTTCGTGCATATGTTTTGACCACGGTCAAACAATATACCATTATCATTATCATCATCGTTGTTCTTGCTCTTTCACTTAGGTTTCTTCTGACCCTATGGTCCATTATTACCAGCTGCTCAGTATTATACAGTGAGGACCTTCGGTGTCTTCCAAGGGCTGTGTCAGCTTTTTCTAAGGAAAGCCCCAGTGAGGATTTTAGCTCCAACATCTAGTTTTGTAGGGGCAAAATAACTTCATTTTGCTTACTTTTATGCCCCTAAGTCTCTATGAGCTTACTAGGGGGCTCCACGGCCAATGGTGCTAACGCGGATGCCTTTCGGGACACCTTCACCGGGAAGTCTTGCAATCCACCGTTTTACTTTCGGAAGTAGACATCCCCATTGGAAGCGAGCCCATCTAAGAGAGCAAGTCTGCTGGTATACACCAGGTTCCACTTTGCTTGGCCTGGAGCATTCTTGACGGTACGGCAGCAAGCAGCGGTCACATTATATATCCTCTTGCACTACGTTGCCGCGTACTGATTCTGAGTTACTAGACATAAAGCAGGTTCTTGAGTTATTAAACCATGAGCCGAAAAACTGAAGTGCCATGGGGCCAGCAGGCGCAAATTCAGAAGAAAGAACTCAGAGAAGCTTCGGTTATAATTTAGGACCAGATGCTTCACTCTATAATCTCTACGGGAAGACGATAGTGGTCAAAATTCCCGCACCATCAATACCGGAAGAAAGCAAAACAAAAAAGGTAAAGAGACTTCCTGGGACCCGCTTTGCTGAGAAGCACACGATCCTGTGGAGAATAATTTCTATTTTTTGAAGTATTTAAGGCTCCGGAATCAGCTACTTACTTAAATTCGTCAATCTATATGTCCCATCTAGTCCAAAACGTTAATAGCTTATTATCTTACGGCTGATGATGCCCTTGTACTGACTGCCACTATTATGTCTGAGGCCCGAGCTTTCTAGGTAGGAGGTGGCCTCTAGAAAAACTTTCCCGAACCTCTTTCAAATGCATTTCTTTTCTGAGAAACTTTCTACGCCTTCACTACCTTCATTGTGTTATGTCTAGAACCCAATGACCGTCTCCTAAAGTAAATTCTTCCCGAAAATGTATCAGCTGGTAACAGCCGTCTTCTTCGTCTCTAATCGGCTACCTTGTCATTGGCCCAGAAGGGTCCCTCGCCAGTAAAGTCTTTTCTGTGATACACCCAATGGATTTGCACATCACCGTTTGCACTCGAGACTGATCATCCTTGGCTTCTTGTGTCACTGGTACTTCACACTGAGCCCCAGGCCCGTCTGTCATTGGATCCATCCTACTTTTCTTTCCGTTTTTCGACAAATCTCAACATTTATCCTCTACGTTACCAACAGCCCAGTTCTGTCTTTGTTAATTCTGTGACCCAACTGGGTTATTGTTTGACAGCGTTGTTTTGTCTCTCTCTATACCTTTGGCTGGTGCAGCTATCAGACTAAATCCTTTTCCATTTTCTTTCAGAAGGTACCTCACAAAGATGACCTCGGCCTACTTTTTCTCACGAATCATAAGTTGAATCCGTCTTCTAGCTGGAGACAACAACTGATTTGTCGACATGATTTGATATTGGTCCATCATTCAATTGCTTTCCTGCTAGCTTTGCTCTCCGGGATCCGCGCAACCTGGTAACTAGACAATGAACTACATGTACTCACTGCAAAAGACAACTCATTCTAATCCCGAATGTGCGAGATGCGGCCAGACACATGGTTTTGGATGCCGCATTTCGAGCATGCCGGACTTCCGCTACGATATGCGAGCCCAACTGAGTTGGTGAATCGCCTCTCCTGTAACCCAAAAATAGTTATCAGTTTGAATGTCCAGCGCGATTGCAGCCATCCGCTAGAGCCGAGAGTGGATAACAGAATACTATTCCTGTGCTTGAACCGCTGCTGCAAACATGACGCTCTCGCCTTTCTCTCCAACCATCTCTGATCTTCCCCCAAGCTCACTCTGAATATGGATGCTGTAGCTTGTCTCCAAAGCCTGGCAAAGATTCCACTCGGTTAATTTAATAAACAGAGTATTTCTCCCATCTCTCCTCATCAACTTGTTCTTTCCCGACGCACAACGAACGCTTTTATATGCACTTATCGACTTAAGCTTGTTCTTCGTTGCCACATTCCCCGAGTTTCAAGTCTGACTGCTCTCTGGTTCAACTCCTAAACATGCCCATTCCCCGTGTCAGAACCCGCCGCTACTACTTAGCTATTGGTACGTTTATTTTCACCACTGCCATACCCACTGAAACCACCACAATATGTCCCTCGCTGAAGTGCCTTTCCATAATTCTCAAACAGTCAGTGTTGAGATTAGGGGTTATCCACACACTCCACCTGCCTAGCTAGTCACCTAAACAATACTATTCCACCAATTAGTCCTGATGTTGCGGGGCACCGTGTTCAGTTATCTATCAGTTATCTTTATCACATCTTTTCTCCGCGCCATCATTACCATGTGACATACCTGTTAAAATGATCATCAACGGTTGTGAACTAACATACCACCCGCTATATCAGCAACTCCTAGTGCTATTAGTCCCAGCCACCGCCACACAAAGCACTCCAGGTCCAGTTACCACCTCCATGTCGATCCGTCATTATCCACCCATTGCACGGTAAAAAACCTACTGAACGCTCAATCGTCTTCCTCCGGCCTTTTTACCCGTCGTTTTGGCTTTCTCTCTTCCTTAAGACGTGTTCATTGTTTGATACATAACTGAATTCGTCAGTAACCAGCCTTCACTGAAAACCACTTTCTCCGCCGACTGATTTACTCTTATCCGGTAGTTTTTGCACCTTCCATGCTCCTCTTCCACGTAAACGCTTTTCAGCTTTACCCATGATACAATGAACACAGAAGACGTTCATCGACAAGCAGTTGGTCGACGTCTTCTCTATCGTCTCTTTTGTAAATTTTGCGTTTTTGTAATCACACCGTATCTGGTATGACTACGCTCCCATTTCCACATTGACTTCCATGGCCAAACCAATAGAAAGAGAACAATTTGCGGTGCTTTCACCTAACTGACGCTGACCCTTTGCGTTTATCATTATTCTGGTGGTCTCCTCCCATCCAGAGTTATCGCTTGTCTTCGTAGAGGCCAATTCCTTCGATACCAAACAATCAATTTCCGTAGCTAGTTTCTGTGACCGATATATTGTGCTATACAACTGATATTCCAATCCCATTCTCCGTCTCAGACGCACCGGTCTTTTGGCGGTCTCTTTACTGTTATTCCGTGTTTGGCCTATCTAAAAGGTCACTTTTCACATATCAGCCCCTAATTTGTCATCTTGTTTGAACGCTATTTCCATCGGCACTTACAATATAAAGCATTTCAGTTCAATTCGCCAGCATGTTCTCACGTTATCACTTCATGACTCATCTACTACCAAATAGGTCACTTGCCTAGGACTCACTGGTATTATTCTGTTCCTTTCCACCGCCGTCGATCTGGAACTTCCCCTCCCTCGGGTTGGTTGTTTGTTTTTTGCGATACACCCCTTTGACATACAGCCGTCAAATTCTACCGCAACTTTAGCCAGCATTTTCACTGCATTTTGCCTCTGACTTCACACTCCAGTACATATTAAAGTTTCCTATGCATATAAATTCCACAACTTGCAGTGGAAAATTGACTCTGTATTTCTCATGGTAAAACATGTGTACAATGTAAACGAAATGTTCTCCGATTGGTTTCGAATTTGCAACTTTTGTGGTCATTCTCTGTACCAATCTTTGTATGTACTCTAAGTTTTTATCTGACTCCAATCGCTTCTGGCCGAACTGACCATCTGACCTTCAGCTTCAGATCGGCCATGTTATTATCATTTCTCAAACTTTTTCCTTTACCTATCCCAACAGACATGTTCTAGCCCCCTGAAAACTGTTTCCGACGCCACTGTCTAATTGGTCTTGGACCATATACCCTCATTGTGGATGCTCAGCCCTCTGTACAACCAACAGTGAACACTCATGCCAATCTCAAAGGTGGTGTGTGCGGTCATATCCACTGCTATGGCCAGGGCACATCGGGCGTGCAGGCCGTCTGCAACAATGTGTGGGCGCAATTAGGATGGTGGATCACACCTTCTGTGTTCATTTCACAAAGTGGTTTCAGGTTGGGTGACCAGCGCACGGTCAGGCCCACCCACCAGCACCGGTTGCGGATTGCACGCTACAACTCCATCTCCCTGCTGCATTTATCCCTGTCCTTTGCGGACCGCATGCTCCTACCATCCCTTAGCCACGTTTCGCTTATCTATCGTTATTGTCAGTACTCCTATCACTTCCCTTCCGTGTCGTTCTACCACAACCCATCCGTTCTGTTTTTGTTCCTATCATGTTTCACAATGAAAACCATCACTGCATATTCTCACTCTCGCCCTATCTATTTTACTCTGCCCAAGCCCGATATATGTTCTTTTCCACCCATTTCGCCCTGTCGTCTCCTAATCAGTATTCACTTGGTACCTCCATATGCCTATAAAGCTGATTGATCGCATACCTCACTAGCCACCATTTTGCGATATCCTTTTTTGTTCACATTATGCCTCCCACCGTTGCGCACAAGACACTTCCGCAACCATGACCAATCACCATATAAGAACCCGCCATTCCAACCTTTGCATTTTTTTACAACCAAATTTATCATCATTTTACCACTTCCACATTTTCACTTCTCAATCCGTAATTCTTCCGTGGATTTCCTTCCTAGGCGGTGAACCGATTAGCAACGTCTGACCCAATCCTTTGGTGCAATGGCTTGTAAGCACGCAACTCTTCAGTTCCAGTCTCCCAACTCCGAAGCACAACCAATTTTTGTGCATTTTTGCTCCATCACAAGCCTTCCCGTCCGGATTATTTTCTTCTTCTCGGTCTTCATCTAGTGTCATCTGCAGTGAAAGAATCTGATTCATCCTCCTTCCTGGTTTTCTTTAGTCAACACTCTCGTCTGCTTCGTATATGGCTGGCCATAGGCATTGTGCCTTTCAGATTGCGTTGATTTTCCGCCTTCCATTCAGTGTGATATTATCGTAAAGTCATCATTTTCACCTACGGTTTCAAACCATGTGATCTGCCATTACCCGATCTTTCTGATCCTTCTTTTCCTTATTTCTCTTCTGTGTTATTCGCTGTTACAACTGAGGCATCTTTGCACCACAGTTCTTCTCACCTCCAAGTTACCCCTTCCCAGTGATCTTTTACACCTCTCCAACCACCCTGCACTTCCACTCGCTCTGCGCTCTCCAGCCGTTTTTACGGCCATCTTCTTCTTGCCCAATGTACGTCTATTTACTGCCCCGCTTTGCCCATGGTCGTCCGTCACTACATGCCAAACCTGCAATAACCAGACTGTTAGATTCACTCTTACCTGTCTTCGTCGATCCTATCCTTCACATTCCCTCGTTTATCAATTTCTGCTCTCAGTCATCACTTCTGTGCTTCCAAAGTTGGTTCTCTTTTGTTGTTGATCTCTCATGTTCACCTACCACAAACAGATTCATCGGAGTTTATCCAAGTTGATTCCGCACCATTTGACCCAAACCTACTTGTCTCGTCCAACCACTGCTATCTGCGTGTCCCTCCTTTCCCCCTAGTGGCACGTTTCTTGCCGCCAAATTCCGGTAAAGTGCCGGTGACCGCTGGGCAGAGAAATGACTGAACCTTCAAGAAACGAATGAAGTAGTTCATTCTAATTCCCTGTATAGGTTATCGATGTCCTATTTTCATGGTTATTTGTTTCCGTTGATTGATTACAAACGCAACGCCAGTTGTTTTAACCGACTGGGATTCACTTTTGTTCTTCTTTCGGCTAACCGTTGACCCCCAGCTGGGCTATACCCGGACTGCGTTTATCTACCTCACTTCCCTTTCCAGATATCCTCAATGCCGGTCAACCACCTCGGGAACTACACCGACCACCTTTCTGGCTGGTGCTCCTGAATGATAATGCTGTGTGGCCGTCTGCCGACCGTTGTTCTCGTAGGCTGTGCTGTGCGTGGTCTCACAACCTGGCCAATTAATCCTGGGTCACACACCCTCATGGTGGTCTATCTACCCCTGCACAGTTATCAATGACCCCTCGCGACAATCCCATGGGCGCGGAGTGCAGTCCGATTCACCGCTTTGGCCGGCGCTAATCGGGCGTGCAGACCGATTGCAACGGTTTGCGAGCGCAATTAAGCCGGCGGATTACGCCTCGTACGCTGACTTCATGAAGTATTTCTCAGGTTGGTTGTCCAGCGCACGGTCAGGCCCACCCACCAGCACCGGTTGCGGATTGCACGCTACAACTCCATCTCCCTGCTGCATTTATCCCTGTCCTTTGCGGACCGCATGCTCCTACCATCCCTTAGCCACGTTTCGCTTATCTATCGTTATTGTCAGTACTCCTATCACTTCCCTTCCGTGTCGTTCTACCACAACCCATCCGTTCTGTTTTTGTTCCTATCATGTTTCACAATGAAAACCATCACTGCATAATCTCACTCTCGCCCTATCTATTTTACTCTGCCCAAGCCCGATATATGTTCTTTTCCACCCATTTCGCCCTGTCGTCTCCTAATCAGTATTCACTTGGTACCTCCATATGTCTATAAATCTGATTGATCGCATACCTCACTGGCCATCATTTTGCGATATCCTTTTTTGGCCATATTATACCTTCCAGACCCATCCATAATCATGACCAATCACCAGATAAGAACCCGCCGTTCTTACTTTTGTATTTTTTACGGCCAAATGTAATATCATTTTGCCACCTCCATGTGTTCCTTGTCTGGATCCGTAATTCTTCTGTGGATTTCCTTCTTAGGCAGGTAATCGATTAGCAACTTTTGACCCAATCCCTTGATGCAATGGCCCGTAAGCACGCAACTCTTCAGTTCCAGTCTCCCAACTCCGGAGCACAACCAACTTCCGTGGATTTTTTGTTCCTTCACAGGCCTCCCCGTCCGGATTATTTTCTTCTTCTCGGTCTTCATCCTGTGTCATCTACCTGGTTTTCTTCACTCAACGCTCTCGTCTGCTTCGTACATTGATCGCCACAGGCATCGTTATTGTGCGTTTCAGATTGCGCTAATTTTCCGCCTTTCATTCCGTGGGATGTCATCGTGAAGTCATCATTCTCACCTACAGTTTGAAATCATATGATCTGCCATTACCTGGTCTTTCTGCTCCCCAACTTCACTATCTCTCTTCCATGTTAATCGCTGTTACAACTGATGCATCTTCTCACCGCAGTCCTTCTGACCTACAAGCTACTCCTCTCCAGTGATCTTTAACACCTCTCCAACCACCTTGCACTTCCAGTCGCTCTGCGTTCTCCAGCCATTTTCACGGCCACCTTCTTACTGCATAATGTACTTCCATGCAATAACGCCTTGCTCGTGCTTGACCGTCACCACATGTCATACCTGCAATAATCACACTTTCAGATTCACTCTTACCTGTTTTCGTCCATCTTTTCTTTCATATTCCCTTGCTTATGAACTTCTGCTAACAGCCATTACTTCTGTGTTTCCAAATCTGGTTTTCTTTTGCTCTTGCTCCCCCATGTTCATCCGTCACAAACAAATTCTTTAGGGTTTATCCAAGTTGCTTCCCCACCATTTGACCAAACCCTGCCTGTCTTGTCCAACCACTGCTACTTCCGTTTTCCATCTCTTTACTGCTTTTTCCCCCTGCCCTGATATATACACACACATATATATTTTTGTATCCACATATTTTTTCTCCCTCTTTCAGTTCTCTTGCCACCGCCCCCATGATATGCGTCCATTTTGTCCAGAAATGTACCTCACATTTACAGTGTCTCGATCCTCCAGCGGCATTGACGCCATCTGACTCACTCTTTACCTTTTGCATTGCCAGCTCCCTATTCTCAAATGGACACCGACCGTTTATTGCAGTAACGCATAGCTCTTGGCTACATTGTTCCCAGCTGTACAACTCAATTTTTCGTTGTTCTTTTTCCTTCTTTCTTCATTGTTTCTCGTAAAGATAGTTTCTCATGTCGATTTTCAGTCCTTCTTATGTGAAACTCCCAGTTTTCGTTCTCCTTACTCGGATCAGCCAGCTACTTCATCTGACCTTGACCCTCAAATTCACCGGGCCCATATTTGAATCCATCTCCGGGTTCACTTAAACTCCCTACATTACCCTTCGGAGTGCATACATTTGTTTTCCTCTCATATCTACCCTATTTCTACCTACCCCCTTTGTGTTACGTATTTCTAAATTTTCCATGAATCTTGTCTGTCTGTTTTGTCGCTTGTAAAATGTTGATCACGATTCAGGCACGCCTCAGGCGTCTGCAAAATGAAATATTATTACTAATATTATACGTCTATTGCAATGTTCATTAAAAATGAGTACCTATCATTCATCCATCCTATCATCTTGGCAAACTATACATCTTTGCAATTGCTGTGCTTTTCCACTCTCAATATTTATTTATCTTCCACTTTCACATTGTTCTTCCTCGACCTCACAACCCGCACAAACAGCTCGCGTCTCATCACCTGTAATCCTCTGGCCTTTCCATCAACAGCATTTGTTTGTACCTCAATCTCTTTGGAGTTCTTGATCGTTTGCTATACAAATGAGCTCACCGGTATGGTACTTCCAATTTCAACTCCCAATTCCGCCGACTGCCCCTATTTTGCTCCAGATCTTATATTCCAATCCTGTTATCCTTTCAAAACCATTGGTCCTATGGTTCTCCTCAACACCGTCGTCTTCTCCATCATTTTTAATGGTCACCCGAACAGCTATCTACATCCCATTCAAATTCCCTTTCTGCAAGCTATCCACCTCTGCAATCGTGCTTCACATCGTTCGGCGACCGCTATTCCACCTTCTTGCTGTTACTCTGTGCGGTATCTGTGGTAATGTAGACAATCTGCTCGATGCTTACCTGCTTTTTTCTCTGGCTGTTTCTACCGCCTATCAGACTAATTATCAGGTCACTTATTTACCCTCTACTCCGTTAACGCTTCTGTACGCTGTTCGCTGCCGCAACCGCCGCATAACGCATTCCAAGTTGAATCGCCGCCATGATTCCATATCCTTGCTGCTATTTCGTGACATACCTCTATCAATAAAATTAAGCCGTTGAACAGTTACTGTCTCTCCGCTGGCCACTTCTTCCATCGCCGATCTTAAAATCCCTTCCTCTATCCATCGAATCTTTTGGTCTCTTTCCTTGTTATTGACTATGTCGGCTTCTAACTACCAATTCTACTGCCACAACGGCCATTGATTTATGGTATTTGATATCTGAAAGTCCATTTTTGTGCATCCTTGAGTTTTTTATCGATATATTTTCACACCTTCAAGTTTGCCCGGCACCGTTACAGCTTTAGTCCACTTCAATGCTTTTTTCAATATTCTGTGCACACATACCATGCTCTTTTGTAAATTCTGGTTCTGACCACCTAAATCACCGGATCATGCACTGCAGCTTGCTTCGGATGCATCCAAAATATACCGTTACCGTTATCAATAATATTATACATGCTGATAGCAGACTAATCAGAAGAAGAATTGGGGGCTTATACATAAACGTAGAAGACAAACAGCAGGGAAAATGTGCTAATTATTTATCACATAATAAATTGATCGCTGTATATCAAAGAAGAACAGAAACTGAGTAATGTACCAAAATGAACTCAATTGACAAGGTTGACAGGACAAGCCAACTGCTCCTCTGTTTTAGCCGAAAATTATGGAATAATTTTCCTTTACAGGATGAATCTTGGTGAATCAAAGAGAAGCTTACTCAAAATATGGTTACACGGGGGACGAAAAATATATGAAAGAGCTCCTAGCCGGAATCACCGATGAGACCGAGAGTAAACGGGTTGGCTGTCCCTTCTGTAGGTACTTCATTTAACAATGACAGAAGAAAGGAATAGGTGAACCTGATCTAGTTGAAATAAGTAAACATAAAAAGGCTGCTTTTTGAAAGATCGCGAAACTACAGCTGAGGTGGCGTGTGTTTGCGGAAGGTTTTAAAAGTGGAGTAAGCGCATAACCTCCGAAAAATCCACCGGATGTTAGGAAAATCCGGAGAATATTTTTCGGATGCGGGGATCGAATGGACAGCCGAGATGGTGATCGCCAACAAATTTTACACCGAGTTATGAAATGATAACAGAGAAGATATTTGACGCTTAGAATGCTCTTGTCTATGGATTGTGCCTTTAACTGATAAGACATGGAAGTTCGAAATAAAACTGAATGAGGAATGTACCAAGAGAGAATAAAGGTGGAAAAATTAGATGCAGTCAATATACTTTTTAGAAGTAGGTTGACAGCCAAAAATGGCAGATGTGTAGTGAATATGCTACATACAAAAAGTAAAGTCAGACTTATTCAGGCGTAACAGGGTTGAAAATTCCAGGGCTAAGTGATGATTAGCACTCTAAGTAATTGAAATTCACAGTCACTGCCTGTTGCCACTCATATTCTGCTTTGACTATATTTGCAATTAGTTGCGAGACCATAGTGTCTATTCTTCGAACAATTTTTGTGGGCCTTTTAAACATAACTCTTTGATATCGTCGCGATTGGTTTGTTCAACCTATAATTGCAATCAAAAGGTTCGATGTATAAAATTCTATGTTGAACGAATTTAAAACACGTGTTCAGGGTAGGGAAATTATTTTTATAAAAACTGGCCGGAGTTATTTCGATCATTAGTTGCTGGGACGAAAGCAAAGCAGGTGCAACGTGAACGTGCATTATGTTTTATGAGCTTGAATAAACTTTCATTAACTCTACGTATTTTATCCTTGTCTTCTCAATGTGGCAGAGCTGACGGCAAACAAACGAACCAAAAATACAAGTGTGGATCCTAGGCGGAAGACGAGGCTTGGATTTGTTTGAAGTGACTCTACAAACGAGCCTCACGTCTCTGGAGTCGACAACCTGTTATTAACCCTCTCTGCTGTACCACAACAGACGGTCGGGATCACCAAGCTTCCCTATTGAGTGACTCCGACTGGAAGAAGTGTCCGGTTTTACTGATTTCTCCCTAAAGCACTTAAAATGCTTCAGTGTGAACTATATTCCAGCTTCTTCGCCAGTTTTGCCTGTAACGCAAAAAAAGTGATTGAAGTCGAAACAACACACGAAGGACCTGCAGCAGAAACAGGCCAGTCAAAGAGAAAGCAACCCATGCGGGCTTCGGTTGGGCGTATTTTTTCATCTTTTCCATACACATATCAATATTCAGAGAAACGCCATCCGAAAATGTTTGATTTTTTTGGTTTTACCGTTAGATGCTTTCGTCATAGGAGTCGGCTTCCGCCGTTGGCTCATACACGTTCGACAGTGTCGTGACCTTTTTCTGAAAGTCCGTCAAAGCATCCTTCTCACGGGGCCGTTGGATGGTGACACAAAGATATCGCAGATGCCACAGGGATCATTGAGTAGCTAGTCTCGGAGAACACTTTCTTACTTTTGGGACTGCAAACTTAACTGACCACTAAATGCCGCATGTGTTTCATGAATTTTGCCGGGTGATTTACTCCAAATAAGATGCCGCAAAATTGAAGCCTTTCCCCTTACCCAATAAAATATCTCCCAGATTTCCGATAGTACCGGAAGTATGATACCGATAAGCTGCGTAACTTGCACTTTCTCCTTGTGTTCAGTTGGCTATCATCCAGGTCATCTTCAAAATTCAGGTAAACGGTAGGCACAGGAATCGGAAACACTTTGACATCAGCTTTGCTCCCGCGTATTACTTCAAAACCTAAAGAGGAAGCTTTGAATAACTCCAGAATCCCTCAGAGTACCTTCTTGCTTCTTAGAAACATACATATAAACCATAAGAAAACATGGCAGCCATGACTGAAGAGCTCTGAAGCTTGACAGTGGACGCCTTTCCAGATAGGTCGCTCGAGAATCACGGCAGGCCATTCTTGTTTGCAGACGATATAAAAATAGTTTACTCTTTCAATTCTGATGATGCTACTTCTATTCTTTGCAAAATTTCCGCTGACCTCGCAGCACTTGACCGCTGGTGCCACACCTAGAGGATGAGTTTTTCCACGGATAAATGCGAGGTCCTAACCTACAAGTTCCAATTGCCCCCTGGATCCTTAACTCTTGGTGGGTCCCCAATAGCCAGTCGACCTACTATCCGCGACTTGGGTCTCAACTATTCCTACTCCGTCAACTTTTCTGAGCACGCCTTCATCCAAGCGGCCAAGGCTAGAAGAAGTGTGGCTCTTCTCTTCCGCTCCTTTCGTCTCCGGGACAGCATCATCAGCATCTACAAATCACACATCAGGCTTTTACTCGAATACTGTCCATTAATATTTTCTAACATGACGAAATTCGACAGAGTTGCGATTGATAGCAAACAAAGGCTTTTCATCAAACAGCTACTCGGTTGGTCCACGTCTTTAAGCTATAGATAACGATGCCAATGTCTGAATCTTGACCCACTCTGGCTCCGCCGCTTAAGACTAAACTTAGTCTTTTTGTATAACCTGCTCCGTAACCGGTCTTTTTCCTTTGACCCAGTAAGCTTCTCCCGTGAAACCCCTACTCACTTCGGCACAGGCCTTTTACTGTCCCTTCTAGTATAGCTAAGTCGGCCATAAGGTCACGTTTCTACCTTCTTGTCTACCCCAAAGTCTGGAACAGGTTGCCCATCACCCTTTCCAGCTTCACAAACCAAGTCCCATTTTCTGTCGGCACTCATCCCATATCTCAGCATCACCCGTGCACTACAGTTATCTAATATGTGCATGGCAGAAGAAATAGCTTACGAGAGGGTCCTCGACTTCTAAGACCAACCCCTTCTCCGACCCTGCTCCCTTCAATTGAGGACACAATCAACGATAGACAGTTTCATCAATCTGACTGAGTTCTCAACGTTAGACTACCTATGGCCATTTCCCTAATGAACCAAACAAATGGAAATGCCACTAATTTCAACCACTTTGCTTCCACCTAACCCCGTAGTTTCTGTCACTCCTATGCCTTGTCCTTTACTGATTTTTATATGCCTCCAGTAACCGTTGATCCGCAGCAGGGGCATACGATGACTGCTGCTTTTTATCTGCTCTCATTTCCCACGTTACTCCCCCTTCTTAGCCCTTTTTCAATTCCCATCATGTTAATTCCACGTTTTCAAGGGTTTTGTCTGTTAATTCCATCACTTGTAAACAGCTGATTATGCACTTGGAATGCCTCGGACGTCTCCGAAATAAACCGTTATTATTATTCATTATTACATTATCATAACCCACAGCTGGAAGCACGTCCAGACTGCAATCCCCCTTTATTTCAGGTTCGTTGTCTCCCACTATCTCAGTCGCAAAACTGGCTAATCAAGGATGCCACTTTGACTCGTACGGACAGAGACTCAAGTAGAATCTACCATTGCAATTGGGACCGAAATCAAACCACACAACAGGAAATACTCCTTATTGCTTATCAAATCGTTCAGCGTTTTCAAACGCAACCAACAAGAATTCCAGTTCACGCGCATGCCGCTAATATACAGCCACACTCGACTGATCGACCGAAACATACTTTGCCCTGCCAGACGAGCCTTACGCACTCGATTTCGTACGTTACCAGAAATGACGCTGAATAACACTGAAGGCAAATGTGTCAACACATACATAAATATTTGTCAGTGAAACAGCGTAATAACTCCGAAGTCCATGCGGAGATTTCTCACAATATTGTCCGTTACCACTGTTTATCTTTCCTACGACCCGTAGCCGGCTGATGATCGACTCTCAACTTCTAGAAAATCTTCCAGTTGCGCTTTCTTATTTCAGAATGGTACATGTTACTGATCCTGAATCTAAACTCACCTTTTTATGGTCTGCCGTTTCTCCCACATCCACCAGTGTTCACTCACAAAATTGGTCTCATGTCCCCTTGCTTCAAAACTCATTCCGTTTATTGAACTCCAGTAAATCAGTCATTCAGGGTTTTCATTGTCTTCATGATCGCTATCCTCTTCGCATGCGTCAATTTTCCCGAACACACTTCTTTACAATTTTTACCCTTTCTCCTCTTGCTCAAAAATTTACTTCATCTGCAGAACCTTGGCGGGCCTCCGGTTCCCTTGGCTTGCATCATTCTCGTTCATAATGCGTCCTTGGCACTGCGTTAACGATTTTTTGATATCTCCACCGCGCACCAGTGCCCAGACCGGATTCGAAACCGGTACAGAACCGCCGCGCGAACCATTATCAGAATGATCCTTTCAAACTGTTGCTGGCTTTGTTTTTCCATCTCTGATACTCTCGACTTTTATATTCAGAATTTGTGAATATTTCCTCATATTGATTAACGTGTTAAACCATGATCATGCGCTACAGCGTGCGTCTCGACCATGGCCGAGAAATATACCAGTATTATTAAGAGAAGGAAGTGTCACGCCAGGTACTCTCACGAGTGCCTGAAGTGCCCATGACCAGGAGATGCGCTAATTAACTGAAGTCATCAATTGAGCCAGCACTGGATATAACGTGGGGGAATAAACAAATTCGGGTGGCCATCCAGCACGACCAGTGAACAGTGCATCACACCTCTTCTACGGCAGAATGTGGGTCATTCCCTAAAGATGGTCGACCGATTTGGTGGCCCTACCCGTGGAATTATGGTTTAGATGTTTCAACCCATGACCCCAATATTATATACTGCATCAGAACAAGTGCTGTTCCTGGCAGTTTGGAAAATGGTTCTAGATTTTCGGGACAAGTAGGCCGTGTGAGTTTTCTGCGCCTATTTTTGTTTGGAATTACCTATGCCTTGCCATCAGGAAGCCCCTAGTGAATGTGCACACATACAGTGTCTGTGTCAATTAGTTACTCAACACAGAAAGGAGGATTTTCAGTAATTTGTACTGTGCACTTACGGCGAGGAACAATTATATGAGAAGTACTGAACCTTAATTTGTAGCAGTCAACCGTACTGCCATTGGGTGCCAAAGAAGTGTTCAATCTGCTTTAAAAGTTGAACTTCAGTTGCGGCTGTTGAACTGAAGTAATCAGTTATCCATTTAAAAACCGGAAGTATAGAACAACCCCGTTTTCAGGGGCATTCACGATTTTTTCACACGTTTTTCATCTTGCTTCATTGATTTACTCGTGAAATGCTTGAGTTTCGGTCACCATCAATTTTGGCTTTGATTTGTTGAAGACGGGGTCTTTTGCCTTGTTATTTACTTTTGTTTACTGTTGGCAGAGCAGTTTCCCCGGCTATTTCGAAAGACTTCCGTGGGTTATTTTAAAAGAAATATTCTCAAGTGCAATTTGTGTAATATTTTCTATTTATATATTTTTAATATGATTGCTATTATCCGGAGCACAACCTGCTGGCCGGTCTTAGTTCTACGGATTCTCTTCCTTGTGGATTGGTATTGTCTGTCCCTGCAACATAAGAAGAGACGTCAATACGCGCGCATGCCACGAAGATCTGCAATCAGTACCAGGAGTTGACCATCCGACAACGCAAAAGAGTCACTTATACCTACCATCAGGTACGCCCTTCTGGCAATCGACGCGGCGCTCCCCAATTTTATCCCTTTATCGGTTGCACGTTTCAGTCACAAGACTGGCTGGCTAAGGCCGCTCCGCCTTAAATTTGGTTAACACGAACGATCGTCCATTTATACCTGTCGTTTGCCACAAATCCGTCTTATGAATGCGAATTTGGTTCAAAGGCTTATTGGGGGGGGGGCGACCATATTCCCCCGTGGTAGGTCATCAACGGTACTGAAAAAGTGGTGCAGTGGGGATTGGGACGTGATTAGGCTGCTCTGTAATTAGAAAGAGCGCAGTGAGAGGCAGAAGAGGCTGAAGGCTCTGAAGAGGCTGCAAACACCAAACAGCATACTGCAGTAGATTCAAGGAGAGCGGCTGAAAAACTCAGTCAATTAGGTGTGAGCGCCAACTAGAGGTCTTGTTCGTATTCGTCTCCCCGTAGTCGGCTCAGTCCACACTCCATTCAGGCTTTGAGGTGGGACAAAAGCTGTCGTCCAAAAATGACAGAAGTGTTGGGACTGGTGGTGATTTTCTTAAGGAATCGGCCAGTTGGTAACTGGGTTCGAATTGTTCAGGTGTCACCCTCCGTGATTTTATGATTCTCCGGTGCAGTATGTTGCATAGTCTCGTCAATCATGCGGCCAGACTGAATCGCATATTCTTGACAATGGTCATCGTATGAAGTAGTTGTTTCTCTAGCATAAAGTATAGGCATTAGGTGCAGCAGAGGGCTGTCTACCATATCCCACTTTAGACGAATTCAAAAGGGTAAGAAGTGCGTTGGAAGAATTGTTTGGTCAGCAGCACACCATTGTTGGAGATGTTGTCGATATGGTACCATCCTTATAGATGTTTGGTGAGCTCTCAATTACAGTAGAGAATTTGTTTAGCCCTATCGACACGCTGGAACATTAAGGGTACCCATGGGGCCTTTAATAGGGTGCTGTCACGGAAGACTCCCCCGGAATGTCGCGTTCCCTTTTCGCTTTGGACTGCTTTGAACTGTTTCAAGAAACCGATCACGCCGATCAAGAACCAAACGTTCGTGACTTATATGGTTTTGTCATTTCGCAAGCTCAATTGCAAAAAACGCTATGTCCACTTGTATTAAACTGTCAGGGCCACGGCAGAAGGCCAATCCGGGGATGACACAACTGGTGGAGCGGTTCATGCTTTGTTCACTGGAGCCGGTTTTTTCTAAGATTCGGTAACAGAAGTAGTCATAGGAGATGCTCGGGCTTCCTGGGTGCGAGATTTAACAGGAGATTGGAATTCTTTACTGGGCTGTAACTTACATTTACTTCTTCCAGTGGGCCATTGTTCCGAGGAATACCCGATTATCTAATGCTGCAGTTAAGCAAGTGACAATCAGTGGCATCATCGCCTACTGCATGACGCAACCCGAAAGCCGATTTTTAAGCTTCTTGCCAAATGTTATCAAGTGGTCCCGGAGAAATTGCGGGCACTTTCCCTACCACTTCGCAAGAGAAGAAAGGATTTGTCCTGGTTAATCTACTGCCATATAAAGCAGCCGGAGCCTTCCCTGCTCTGGGTGATTCGGCCTTAGATTTGGGTTGGTTAAGCAAGAAGTCCAAAGTGAGTTTGAACACCTACGTGGGCAGCCTGGCTTGACGGAGTGTCACGGTTTCGTTCCGTTCAAAATCCATCCCCGGTGATAAAACAGCAGACGGGAAGAGAGTCTGGAGAGTACTTTTGTTTTACAGATGCCAACAAAAACGCCCGACACACAAACCCTTTCCAGATGGGAACGTGCTACCAGCATTGGCTTTGTTGTTATTGCGCCACTGACTGTTGATCGACGATCCACGACCGAAGTCCAGCAGCTCACGCCTGTCACTTTTAGAGCGTAAGTTATCTAAGTTGCAACTTACCTTCGCTAGATCACACGACTTAACAGTTCTCCTGCGCATAAACCAGCTACAACTGAAGCTGCGTTGCATGGTCGATTCGCATCTGAGAAGGCAAGAGGCCATCGCCCTAGCACACCCAAACACAACTGGCTACCTGTCCAACCTGCTTAGTAAAAGGTCCGATCAATCCAATCATACCTCACCCAAATTCCTCATCTGTGGTTCATCTACCGCTAATACTCCAGCATCTATTTCTGAAGTCTTCAATGATCAATTTTCGTCCCCCCTTATAGGCTGTCCTGGTATTCCCCCTCCTACAATCCACCCCTGCACCTTTGCCTCTCTTTCATCGATTCCCTTCTCCCATCTAGAAATTGAAAAACTAGTTTCCTCTATTAAACCTTCCCTGAAACCGGGATCAGATGATCTCCTACCGGCCCTCCTCCGTTTCGGTGGTCCTGACCTCCCTTCATTGTTACTTAATATGTATACCACATCCATGCTTCTCCGTTTTGTCCCACGTCAGTGGAAATCCTCCGTCATAGTCCCGCGCTTCAAAAAGGGTGCAATACACGACCCAGATGACTATCGGCCCATTTATCACACCCCAGTAGTTTGCAAAACTGTGGACAGAATTATCAAAAAACATTGTCCAGTACCTCTAATCTAACAACCTGCTGAACCCTGGACACCATGGATTCTTGAACTCCCGTTCCTGCTCTTCCTGCCAGCTTGACTTTCTCAATGTCCTATCGTCTGCTGCTGACACCGGCAACTCTGTAATTGTCCTGTACCTCGACATGTCTAAGGCTTTTGACCGTGTTCCCCATATTCATCTGTTGGCCAAAATCCGATCTCTCGGTATTACTGACCCTCTTCTCTCCTGGCTATCCTCTGATTTCTCTCACAGATCCCAAGATTTGCTCGTCGACGGCCACCTATCTTCCGCCAAACCAATTACTAGCGGCGTCATCCAAGGCAGTGTCCTAGGCCCGTTACTATTCCTTATTTATATCAATGACATTTTCTCTTCTATTCGATACGGCACCACTTTCCTCTTTGCCGACGATATAAAATAGTGTACTCTTTCCTCCCTAGTGACCCATCCGTGACCCTGTGCAACATGTTGCGTGACTAGCTCGTTCTCCAAACTTGGTGCTCCTCGTGGTTCATGAAATTCTTTGCGGAGAAAAAGCTTCCTCCCACCATACAAGTGCATCGTACCACCCGGCCAAATTTGTCTCGACGGCCTGCCTATCCCCATACACCCCATGGTTACCGACCTTGGCGTACGCTACCCTTGTTCCTTTAACTTCTCAGAACAGGCATCGTTCCAAATCGCTAAGGCTAAGCGAACCCTAGGCCTGATCACTCGGTGTTTCTTAATACCGGCCAGTCGCCTCTCCATGTATCTCTCACATGTGAGACCGCTCCTAGAATATTGTCCCATTACCTCCAGCCTCTGGCCACGTTCCTCTATTGTATCTCTTGAGAAGGTTCAGCGAACTTTCATCAAAAGCTGTTGGGCTCATCCCTAGCCCTAACACACCGCCAGTGCTGTGAGCTCCTACAAATTGAGCCTCTATAGATTCGTCGCATGAGGCTCAACCTGATTTTCCTCTTTAAGCTAATCCATAACCAGGCCTACACCTCTTATCCCATCTCATTCGCTGCGCCCTGCTCCTACCCGATCCGACACCGTGCTTTCTCTCTCACTGTCCCTCATTCTAATCTCTGTCTGAAGTCCCGATTCTTTCTGTCAGCTTATTCCAAAATCTGGAATAAGCTGCCTATTAGCGTGCGCAGTGCCTCCTCAATGTTCGCTTTTAGGCTCGCCCTTTTGTCATACCTAACTGTCCTTAATACTATATTGCTCACCAATGAGCTCGTCTTCACCAACTTGGCTTCTTACAGAGGCCTCATACTGTAACTCTACTACCTCTGCGCCACAGGCCACTAGGTACACCCCGCGAACCAAGGCCATTGCCTTCACTGATCCATAGCGAATTTACCCCGTGCCATCAAAAAACAACCCTATTGCCCACCTACGTTCATCTCTTATCCATCATATTCACTATTTTTTTCTCCTTAGTATCTGTTGATTCTCAGCTGGGGCACACCAAGACTGCGCTTCTCTATCCCTCTTCCCTTTCCAGTGATCCTCAGTGACGGCCAACCACTTCGGGCACTGTACTTACCATCTCCCTGGCAGGTGCACCTGGATAATATTGCTACACGGTCGTCTACCACTCGCTGTTTCCGTTAGTTCTCCGGTTCATGGTCTCACGTCTTGGTCAATTTTTCCTGGTTCACGCACCCCCACTGCGGTCGTTTTGTTCCCGGTACAATTATCCATGAACACTCGTGCCACTCCCAACAGTGCGGGGCGCGGTCAGATCCACCGCTATGGCCGACGCACATCGGGCGTGCAGGCCGTCTGCAACGATGTGCGAGCGCAACTAGACTGGTGGATCACGCCTCCTGTGTTCACTTCACGAGGTGTTTTTCAGGTTGGGTGCCCATCGCACGGCCAGTCCCACCCACTAGCACCGGTTGCGGATGGCACGCTCTAACTTTACCCGGACCACCGCATCCAATGCTGTCGGTTGAAAATTGCATGCTCCTCATCCTTTTTCTACCACAGTTTGTTCACCTATAGCTCTTATCATCTGTTACCACTTCCCATTTTTGGCGCTCTACCACGATATGCACACCTACCCGTTTTGTCCTTCCTCCTATCGCCTCTCTCTACATCAACTTTCACTGCATTGAGTCACTATCGTCTCAACCACTCTTCTCTGCCGACGATCGCCAATATCTCTTTTCCCACCTGCCGTCATTGCTTGCTTCTATCCTCTAGGCGCTTGGTGTTACCCGCTGCTCAGAATGCCTATTGATAGCTTCCTTAAACCTGTCGCCCTGTTAATCCCTCCTCATGCCCCATGCAATGATGCACCAATCGCACCCTCACCCATGACCAATCCGCATATTAGAACTTGCCGCTCCAAACTTCGCATCTTTTACAGTCGTATTTATTATCTAATCACCACCACCATATTTTCCTCATTTGGCTCCGCGATTACTCCGTGGTTCTTTCCAGTGTCCTGATTAGTATCTACTCGTTCAATTGTCTGCCAGCACACAGCTCTCCAGCTCCATTGCCCCAACTCCGTCGCGCATTCACTTTTGTGGCCTTTTTGTTCTATTACTGGTTCACTTATCTCGGGGCGTCCCGCTTCCTTGTCTTCCTCCTTCGTGTTTCATCTGCAGTAAAATGATCTGATTGGTGATTTCTTACCTGTGTCTCCCCGGTCATTGCTTGCATCCTTCGATCTGTTTATTGCTCGCTACGGGCATTTTTCTGTACCTTCCTGTGTGGTCCGCTTTTCCATGTTCCACCATTGCAGAGACAACGTTACGTCATGAAGTCCTTTTACAGTTCCAAATCGTTTGACCTGTCACTACCCGATTTCTCTGGTCCGTCACTACATCTCGCACCTGCATTGATCAAATAATTAGACCCAATCTTACCTGTTATCAGCGATCCTCTCTTTCATCTTCACTCTTCCATGAACTGCTCCTCACAGTCTTCATCACTTCTGTGCTTTCGCATTCTATTGTTCTCTCCGTTGGGCTGCCATGTGCACTTGTCATGAAGTTAATCCACCACGACATTCCAAAGGTAATTCTACAACCAATTGATCTAACATTACCTACTCCTCCTGATGAATGATAATTTCTTTCTACGACCCCATTGTTATTGCTCCTGCTTCCCTTATACCTATACATATATATATAATAAATCTACATAAATATATATATACAAACTTGCGCATATATGTATATGTGCACGCGCTCTGCATCTTGCAGTTCCTCACCGGCCATTTCTCTTGCCATCCTCCCAACAATGGTCATCATATGCATCCATCAATTTTACATCTGTGCCTCACATCTACCGTATCCAATCCTTTTAAATCGTTTTCTAATCTGATCAACCCTCTACGTCTTGCATTGTTCGCTGCCTGTTTTACGATGAGTTTTGTGTCTTGTCCGCCGACAATCCAGTGCAGAGTACCAAGGCCTCATTGTTATTTTACCCACTGCAGTGCACCTCACCTTTTTCTCCATCGTTCGTTGCCACTGCATTTCCTTATACCGATTTCCAGCTTTTCTCATGTTTACCAGTCGGCCTCCATAAGTATCAACCCGGACCAGCCATTCAGTCCATCTGACCCTGACTTTCAAACTCACCGGAAATCCATTCAAATCCGCTCTTGAGCCCATCTAAACTCCACACAATCTCCATAGTGTGCATACATTTATCCTATTCTCATCTTACTTTATTCCCCTTTCTGAGCCTTTTATCCAATATTGTCATTAGAGTCTCCATATTTCCATGAATTATACCTGTCCATTCCATCACCTGTATCAACAAGATAATGCACACGGCATGCTTAGGGCGTTTCCGAAATAAACTGTCATTATTATTGCTATTATTATTAATATTATTAATTCGGGTTTTGGTCCTCCGAGGACCGCTGGGCAATTCTCTCTGAAGAGTCGCAAAGGCATTTTCCCTTCATAGGAGGCCCTGTGATAGATTGAGCATCATTCTTGCAAACGGTACTTTTAAATTTTGAAGGCAAAGTTTCAGTTGATTCTGCGTACTCCGAGGAAGAGGAACATGAGTTGAATGAGTTGGAAATTTCATTGCATCTTGAAATGGGATCACTTTGTGCAGGAAAATATTGAAGAATGGCACCTTGATGGGTTATTCCGATCGAAGATCCGCGTTGCATCGCCTGTTTTCCCGAGGAAAAGCTAAGAAAGAGAGGAAAATTAAAAAATGGCTTTTATAGAGGACGTTTATCGCCAGAGGAATCAATAGGGGGGGGGGAAATTCTGGTAATGGAACGCAATATTTAACACAACACCATATATTTGACAAGATGACATCAAAGACACCGAGTGTTTCGCAATGCGCAGCTTTACTGGTCTCAAAAACAGACACACGTTTGTGGCCGGATGCACGCCAGAAAAACCCTGAGGGCTCGGAATCTTACCGGCAGTTTAAAAATGGCTGAATACACAGAGTCCATGACATTTGTTCAACCCTTCTTTGTTCCTAATAAGTGCATTCTACCCCACCAGGCAACCTTAATCGAAAATCAACAGGGGGCAAAATCATTAATCGACGGAATCCTAAATACTCCCTTGCCGAGATGCTGGGCGTTCGAAAGAAATAGAGAAAGGAATATGCTGTGATATCTGTGACCGTTGGTTTCGTCGGAAATGCAGTGGGCCAACTGGTAAAGCTTTCGAAAGTCACCTGGAAAATAGTGGGCCGGTCTGGGTATGCACGGATTCACTGAGTTAGGCAGGGATAAAAGGGCTTGTCTTCAGCTTTTTCAGGAAACTGCTGACACTTCTGACGAAATCGTTATTCGCACTAGCTCTGGTGCAACAAAAACTAGTTCAAGGCTGGAAACAGTGGAGGCTAGACTTGAGAAGTTCGAAAAAGCCATGTATGTGGAAATCTCCCGATGCGATGTCCAATGAATTCTCGTCAGGTAAAACTGACATCATCAGAGGGGGAAACCAGCTGCTGGACTCAGCAGTTAAGTAGACTGGCCAAGGGTACCTAGAGAGCCATTGGAAGACATCAGAAAGTATTGATTAGGGAATCATCGAATTATCATTTCGAGTAGCCCGGCTGACAGGGAGACATGCGTCATCATGTGACAAGCTTGGTAATAACAGTAGGCTTTCCATAGCATGCCATCAACAAAAGGTCCTTCAGGCTGAGCCAGCGCTAGCTGAATTTGGAAACGCAGGCTATAGGGAAGCGCTACTTGCAGCAAGTGACAAGATACTGTAGACTATGGCATGAAAAATATACTTGGAACCAGATCACTCGGCAAACGGTAAACGATCGCAGAGGCAACCCGAAGCGCCTTCCATGGCGTCTACTCCCGAGCTGGGTTCGTCACTGTGGGAGAGCATCGCCCGTTACCAGCGGCCGGGAACATCACTAACCAGCTGGGGAGGATCAAATTAGATCAAAGCAGTTCTGGTGGACTTCCATAAACCTGATGCCTGCCATTTCAACCTAGCCCCAGCGCAGCAGGAAACTTCACCTGGTGCGAACCCAGAAAAACACGATCGTACAGTATGAGCGGGCCAAATGAGTAATTAGGATAATCCAAGTAAATGCGGAACGGGCATCATATAAATGCTCAGTGGGACTAATAAATGGCCTTCCGGCAGGAACAACCCCCAAGCTCAGGCAATAAAATCTTCGGCTTGGCCCGTAAATACCCCCTCTTCCACCCAAGGTTTTTTGAAACGGCCCCTCTTTTTAAGTGGACAGTCACTTTCGTAGAAGATTCAATGATCCCTTGTTTTATATTGAAATATTTTCTCATCCACGGTGGACTTGCGACATGCATTCGAATTTTTCAGTTGATGTGCTTTATTCTGTCCCCCAAGCTGATGCTTCTTTCTAGTTTTGTGTAAAAATGTGCTACACGCGTATAAGGTGACTATTCAGGCAGAATGTGGTGTTATTTATCTGTAAGATGATTGATTTGTGCTTATCAAGCTGCAGTGCGGGTGCACTAGGTAATCGGCATTCCGCAGGATCTGCTTGTGGCTATTCGATCCGTAAATATTCGGTAGATGTATTTAAGCGTAGGATCTGCATTTTTATTCCATGTATTTGATGCCGTCCTCCATTTTAAGCTTGGCTAAAAGGGGTTGAAAAAATCTGTCAGTGGAGTCGAAAAAATCTTCCTTTTTGTTTTGGGAGTCATGGAAGTCATTTGAACCTGCACTTGTTTTCGTCGTAGGATAATAATCTGAATCTCAGATGGTATGGATCACTTCTAAGCCCCCTTAATATCAGTGCTGTGCAAATGTAATGCTACCTATCTTCAAGATGCTTTATACAGAGAACAGTGTACTGGCCACCGTTTAGGAATAATGATGTTGGTGTTTGCATTACCTTGAACATATACGTTGTACCGTGGAATGAATCGTTGTATAACCCAGCAACTTATCCCTGGACAGGCCGATGTCTAGCAAATCAATGTGATACTTATGAATGACTGCAGATTCATTCCCAATTACATGAAATGACATACATGCATCTGTATTTGGGGAAGCAGAAAGTTTGTTCAACACAAACCTGATATTATTCGTTCCTCTTGATAGGAGTCACCCGCAGAGCCTTCGCCGGTCTTCTAAACTATCATAATGAAACAGGTAGCCCAGAGGCTCTTTGGTAAAGCCTAATTATCAAACTCTTTTGGAACGTGCTTGACAGCCCAAAGCTTTCGTGTGTTTTGTTTGTAAATAGACGACTGTAATGTGTGCTACGGAACAATAGTGACACTTTACAAGCTGATGCAGTCCGGGTATCGGGATTTCGCTACAATAAGTTAAATAAAACGATGCCTCCAAAGGTAGCTAATATGTTCAATGTCCTTTTCCGCTCTATGAGAGAAACTGATCAAAGGTGCGCAATCGAGAACCATCACACGAGTCAAGTTATTTGAAGGAGTCATAACAAAATGTGGAGTGAATCAGGGCGAGTCTTTAACAGGAAGAGCGCGGCGGAAAACACTAAAAATAGGCTTTTGCTACTCAGATGCACACAGCGGACAATATCTGCACGGCATTTTTAACGAAGTGCTTTCCTTGTACTTTGGCCGGCCCACGGAGGAAGAATCGGCCTGAGGAGTTGATTATCGTGCGGGTAGCTGTTATTTTATCGTTCAATGCCAGTGGCGGATGGGTGCTATACCACTTGGCGTGGATATTGAAAGAACCTCTGAGGGCCAGCCCGGATGGTCGTGTGGTTGATATGTTTGGATCACAATCGTTTGCCGAGCATCAAAGCTGCATGTGGGCTCCGTGGATGCGCGCCGCCGGGGATTCCTGGCTACGACAAAAAGGCAGTACAGGGATTCCAATACGTTGCAACACAGAGCTGAGTGTTCAGGCTTCATGTTGAGCCCTATTGCACGAACCTGAACTCCTATTACTCGCATGTACACAGTAGCCGAGGTCTGAACGCTGCTTATAGCGAGGTGCGTTTGTTGTTCTTAGGATTCCACTGATAAACGTTCTTTCACGTTTTCTTTCTCTGTGTGTCCAGTTTTTTATCGATTATGAGGGCAGCCATTTTGTTTGTTTGCGTTCATCGCTGAACCGCTTTTGGTGCCGAAATCTGAATCCGATTCTCCCTTTCATTCTACCTGGTGCTGCTAATAATCACTATCATTCTCCCGTGCTGGCGGATACTCCGCAGCTGTGCAGCTGTTGATTCTGACCAGAGAGCAGGTGATCAATGATGAAACCCTCAGTTCTTGTTTCGTAGTTGCCAAACGGATCCTCGGTGATTGAAACACTGGTGTACCTGAAGTCAGTTGCAAATGATGTGTTGGCTCTTGCACCGAACAACCTGATTCTCTTTAGTAGAAAAGATGGTATTCCAGTGAAAGGTGGCATGGAAGATGGTCATTCTCATAGAGAGAAAAGAGTGGACAATTTGGCCGGCTCTTTCTTGCCGCGCTTGGAGAAAGAATGTTTGATTGTGTTGAAAACTAGACAACGGTGGACAACCAGGCAGAGGGAGGGCAATGTGGTACACGTATTGGCCGAAAAAATAAATCTTGGCCGTGATATCTTGGGCGTTATGGACTGTCAACCGGAAGTATGTGGGATAGTTCGAACAGCAGACGTGCATTTAGCAAAGGAAACTATACGCTGAGACATGCAAATAGTGCGTTGACTTGCGAAGGCCTACTAGTATCCGGGTTCCTGAACTAGGAAATATTCTGGCATATTGTCGTGCGCCCTGTGAAATACAGTGTCTCAGGAGTGTATGTAAGAAGGGAGAGCCTCTCCAGTAAGCTATACTTGGATACTTGCCACTCAGAGGAATTTCGGCGGCCGACAAAACTCTGTGAATGAGTGAAAATTCATCACCTGGTATCTTTATACATTTCCTTCACGAACTTTAAACTGCCTTTTTCATCTTAATCTTTCTGATCCTGTTTTGTGGTCATCATTTTTTCTACGATTGGTGCAGTTACTTTTTCCCTTCAAGATCATGCTTTCTTTGTGAAATAGCTCCGTGTTTATTCCGTATGACGATGTGTTGCAACGATCCAAGGCTTTTGTTCCATTGCGGTTCAGTTTTACTTCCTCCTTCACTTCGACGAACCGTAGACGGTAAGCTCGTTTGCTTTGAATTTTTCGGCCTAACGTCCGGGACATGGTTCTTTGGGCCTGATTCGGCGTGAAGAATTAGGTCTACATGTTTGGACTGCAGAACAGTCACTTTCTACTTAGGACTTTTGTTCGACCTTTCTGTTCGTTAAGATTTTTTCCTGATGTTTGACATTTTTAAGGCTGCATGGTAGCTAAGGCTCACTTTCGAAGGTACCATCATTATGTGCTCATATTCAGGCTCACAAATGGTAACGTAGAATTTGTGGAGCAGTCGCGTTGTCATTTGGGTTCCGCATCTACTAGGGCCACGCGTTGCTTTGACGTTCCAAGGTGCTATCCCGAAGGCATGGGGTCAATTATTCGGTGGATCGATCGGTTCATTCTAAGACAGATTTCATCCTGATCAAGACCACTACGCTGTTCGTAACATGTGGAGCACTGCAAGACATTCACTTAGTGAACTGACCTTCCATTCACTGCTACGATCCGTGGTCGGGGAGGCTATCCTCTTGCTACTGCCCAGCTATCCGTTGTTCGCTGCCATGTCATCAATGACCACAAATAATGAAACGTGTTTAACCCAATCCTGAATAGTTCTAGGTGCATACTGCCGGAGATTGGTGACCTTGTAATGTTAACTACACTCCCAGTAAACCACCGTCTTCTTGAAAACTTCAGGTGTTCTTGGGCTTTTTGAGAACGGTTTATTTCACCCAAAAATTCCACAAGTAAGAGTGGCTGCAACACGGCTGGCGGAGATGATGCCCCGAAGGTAGTTTAAAGTGGTTCCACATGGTAATCTAGTATGTCCAGACTTACTGCATGACTCTCCGTGGAGCGTAGAATCTTTTCGTCTTTTACTAAAAACCAAATCAAAGGCACTGAATGTAACCTTGCACAGTACTTGGCGCAGGGTAGGGGCAATTTCTTTCGAGAAGCACTGCTGCTGGAAAGTCTATTTTCAGATGTATGAGTGGGATGAAGAAAAACAGATCATTAGTTATCTTAGGGATGCGACCAGCACTTGAATGCTAGCCTGTACAGAAGCGAAGGGCCTGGATGATAACTGAGGTGAATTATGATGAATGCACTTAATGTCCTTTGATAACACGAGCGGGCGTATGAGACGCACAGCAGGTGCACAATTAGACCACAGCCCCATTGTGGAAGCGATATAAAAATACAAAAAGTCGATACTCAGTTGGAACTCGACCGATTTCAGGACGAACGCCATTCCCTTCACTGATCGGAGAAAGCAGCGATAGAGCGCAAATTGTATGTAAGAGACTTGCGACAGCACCGTCTACTCAAAAGAGCCAGGTACCTTTCACAATTTTCTCGGATCCTTCGGTGTGCCTGGTAGAAATTGGTTCAGAATGCTGAGTTTACTTCTTCTTTGCCGCCTTGTCAACCTGCAGTCAACAAGGGTATCGACTGGTGATTGTAACCTTGCATTTATGTCGATCTTCACGGATACGATTTTTTCTAGGTCCAGTAATGACACCTGCGAGAAAGTTACCACAAGCTCTAAATATAACAGGAACAATATTTTGTACATGTGGCTTATGTGTACCCGTTGGCGTAGTCTTTGGACAACGGTCCAAGTGCGCCCACATGAACCCTAGTCGCATTTAATGAGATAGAATACCTAATATCCGCTTGCCCTGAAGTTCATTCTGACACTTGCCTGGATGGTCTGCGTGAGCTACCTGCACATTAGGGAGACAGAAATGTGATAAATAGAGGGCTTTGTATTTTTTCATTATAAAACCGAAATCGGTATTATTACAAAAAGATATACACGGACAACAAAGATGAGTACACCAGATATATACACCCATGGTTATTTGAATGATTGTAGCTGGGTTACAAATAAGCGGATGTGTACGCGCTTTTGGCTGCAGTATATTATTTTATGATGAAAATATTCCCTGTCACGGAATACAAACTTATTTTTAGTTGGCATGGAATTTCAAATGCTAGGTGTTCTAGGGGAACCAAGCTTTGAGTAAAATCGAGGTGTGCCCCAATTTCAGCGGATGGGGTTGCCTAAGCCTCGGGCCAACCTGGAGCGCACTACTAAGGGCGAATAAAAATGTATAGTTGAAGCTTTGTGCACAGTTTATACACACGTCAAACTGGAGATATGGAAGAAAGCTGTAAGGAAAATTGCACTAACCTTCACTTGACGGGCAAACTATGGTCGAAGAAACTGGGTCATTGTTGCAATTGATACTGATGTACTAAAACAAAGTGGACCATAAAAACAGCCCATTTAAATGACAAATTACGTATGTACGGCCGTACTTTCAGTGGGTTTATAGCTTGCTTTCACATTTTACCTACAGAAATGGCCTTGAGACGAACTTGGGACCCAAACCTGATCAGCCTCAAATGGTTGGGACGAAATGCCACCTGGGCAGCTCTCTGGCTTTCGAGGAATAAAAAGCACTTCCGAATAATGCTCACCTATAAGTTTATAGTGGGTCTTCTATCTGTGGTCTAAATTCTCGTGTCCCCTCCAATATACGTTCCTCCTACGGATAATATGTTGGCGACGTCAGCAATGCAGCCTACTTTTCAAAATCTGTACTACATCTTCCGAGACCTAGTCTAGATTTACCAAAATGCGCTCCCAAGACGATGCGCGCCAAAGGTTTCTACAACAGTTATCGATTTCTATTATGAAAAATATCTGTACGGACATTCTGACCTTTTCATTCAACCCTGTGGGTTCAGCATGAATTCCTTCATGTTAAACAATCCACTTCACTCATTTCAAGAAAAGCTCCTAAGAATTAAGGAGGCCCACGCCAGTTATCCGTCTACGGGCTTCCGACAAACTGCAGCAGACCCGCCGGCGGAAGCAGCTAATGCGGTGAAAGAACGCAACTCCCCTTTACAGCTTATTGTACTGAATGATCGTAGAATAACACTAAATTATCCAGAATAATAATGAAACATTCTTGTTTTCCGTACAAAGTATCCCACAATGTTCAGTCATTTCCTTCAGTTTGCTAGATTACCAGCAACCCGAAAAGCAACAAGGCTGGAACACACGACTCACTTTCGGCGTTGCGAACCAAATTTCTTTATTTTGCACTCGATAACGTGGTCCATTATGCACATTATCTTGTAGAAATGCATGTTGTCTCACCGATTTTTGCTATAAAAGAAGCGAGGCCAACAGTGACTTATTGCAACTTGTGCATCAGGAGACGTGGAAGGAACATGGGGGGAAGACATTGTAGTACCAGGATGTTCCTCTTGTTTAGTAAATTGCAAAATCTCTGTACGCACTCGAGAAAACGTTTGAGGATCAGACTTTTATTCATAGAATAGTAAGTTAATTTGTTGATCGTCAGTCTGGGAAGGGCTATCACAGTTTTTCTTACCAGAGAAATAGAAGTTTGGGGTGAGTGTTTACCCCGAGTTCTTTTCCATAATTTTGGATTGATTTCGCATTGGAAATGGAACTAGCAGATAACAACGTTACCACGGGGACGAACTGTAGTTATGTTAAAATGAATATTCATTATTCGTAAGAACGGAAGCCTTTACAAGATGAGCTTCCTGGAGCTATTATATAATTTACTAACCAAAAACTACTTTTGATGCAAAGATACAGCCCAAACTGTAAGGTCGTGTTAATCTTACCAAGCAGTTTTCTTATTATGCAATAATAATAATAATAATAATAATGATAATATTAATAATGATTTACTTCGCGGACACCAGAAGCATGATCGATTGCACGATCATATGACACAAGTGAGGTCACAAAAGGTTTCTTGCATATTCATTTGGGCAGTTGCAGCCTAAAACTGTACAGGTTTTAGTGGTCGCAGGACTGAATGCCGGGCAAATTTGCGTTTGAAGGTCAGGTGGATGCACCTCTCTGAAATGAGTGAAAAGGGCTCCGCGGGCGAGAAACTTGATGAAGTAAAGCGGGGATGAAGTAAAACCGCGCAGTTTTTCGGATAGCGTCGATGTGAGGTCGCACAGGTGAGTAAACTGATTAAAAAACTTTCGAAAAAGCGCCAACGAAAAATTGGGGAATTTTGGGTGGTGGAATACATGCACTTGAACTAGCCGCCCAGATGACCCGGAAAATAGCAGAAATATAATACCGTAGGATTTGTGGTTTTCTCTGGTGAGGGGAATTGCGTAACTGAAACAGTCCGTTTTACCACTGAATTAGTATTTGCTACTCATCAAGAGGTTTTGGAGGACGCCCTCATAGTGAGGTGGATGTAGATGCCCGAGCCTGTAAGTTTTAATGGAGCAGAGTGCCGAAAGTTGACAGGTGAGTGAAACACGATTCGAATAAAGGGTTCGTTTCAGGTTAATCAGTGAACACAAGTTGAAAACAGGGCGGACAGAGGAGTTGATATACGATGATCTTATAAAGTCGTATGGGGGTGGTGCATAAACGATACTGTCAAAACATGTAAAGAATCGCTTAACGGGATGCACTGGTAAGAGTCTGATATGGGGCATTTCGGAAACAACCAGAAGTTAAGTGACTTGGCATACGTATAGTTCATTGCCAGCAAAGGTTTAGAGAAATTGCTTTCGCAGTGTTCTTTGGCGTGGATGCCCGATCGGGGAGGACTGATGAAAAAATGACAATAGGTAATAGGTAGGTGAAACGGTGCTCGACTGTTGGTTTATCAGGAGTTAATCCAAGACTAATAGATGAGGAATACGAATTTACAACGAAGTGGACATAATAGTGGTCTACATATTTAATATCTGACGGAATACACCGAAGGCAGTACATCGCTGGAGCCTCCAGAAAGCGCAGATAATCGTGTGACTAGGTACTTTGAGGAGGGTCTAACCTGGGGCCTTGGGGGGGGGACAAACAGAATAACGGCAGCCTAAATTACAGCAGTTGATTTTCAGCTAAAGATGTAGAAAGAGCACTATGGATTGTGGTGTAGGTGGCTGACCAGGAATCTTAGCGGAGCAGCTGCAGTGGTTGATAGATGAGTGAAAATTGATACAATTGTGGATTTACCCGGGTTCGTTGATGAGTAGCATGAGAGCATCTAAAGTTGGCAACAGAGTAGATGCGGGAGGTGGACATATAGTGGACTGATGCAATCGTATAAAAGTAGTACATATGAATAGCTCCCAGGAAGTGCAGGTGATTGCAAAGCTGGATATGCTGAAGTTTGACATTAAAAAGCCAATGAAGCAATCGAATTATTTATGCCCTGGACTGTGAATACTTCATTGCTAATGCAACTGTCATGGAACGCAATTGGCTGAATGAGAGAAGATGCAACGAAAGGATACACTGAACACAGCTGGTGTCACTCAGATGAAGCACTGGAAGGAGGACTATTTTGTTCTGTGTGGAGTTGTTGACAGGTGAGAAACGAATCTTCAAATGACGGTTTCGTTTAGACAAATGTAGTGGCGACATAAAATTACCAAATTGATGAATGGTCTCTTCAACAGTGTACCAGGGATTGTGATATTCATAATCAAAATCTTAACGGTGAAACCGTTTCATGTTTTCGGGTACAGAATCCGGTAAGTGGACATAATAGGATGAGGATAAACATGGCATCAGTTCAGACAAATAAAAGATAAGTCGATGGATATAAATGTCAGTAGTCGCAAATAGTATGGCACATTTCTTAGCCGAGTGAGTATATGTGCATATGCTGATGTTGAACTTGACCGGGTGAATAGTAAACCTTGTTCAGGAACGTTGGAGGAGGCATTGGGTGGCAGAAGTATGATGCAGGGGACGTTGTTTTTCAATCCACAATTGGTGCTAGTGGGTGAGGCTGGCCATGCGCTGGACACCCAACCTGAAAACCAATTCTGGTGACAGGAGGTGGGATCCGCCAGCCTAGTTGCGCCCGCACATCATTGCAGTCAGCCCGCACGCCCGACGTGCGCCGGCCAAAGCGGTGGATCTGACCGCGCCTCGCACCGTTGGAATTGGTATGAGTTTTGTTGGTGGGGCCAAACGGCCGTGGGTATCAGGTAGTCCGAGATCAAGCGACCAGGCACCAGGGGATCCCGGAGGGTAACCAAGGGAGCCTCGGTCGGGTAGCGTACGAATAGCGGATGGTCAAGTAGATGCGTAGGATAGGTTGATGACCGATGTGGTCTCCAGAGTATTAAGAGTCACCGAGAGAAATGTATGCACGAATGAAGGTCTGGAAATAGAGAAAAAGTAGAGGAGTGCAGTCTGGGATGCCCTCAGCTGAGGATAAATGGGAACCGATAAACACAGGCAAAAATAATAGACAGAAACGCTCGGGGACTCTTTTCCCCATTGCAGAAGGCGGAAAAACTAAGAATGTTCATTTGATTTCATCTGTCATAGACCGCCGGTGTTTGGTTGATTCAAAAGTCTAGACCCTTCTCTTAGGCTCTGCCATCGGATATGTCTACATTTAGGAACTGAAAGTTTTGGGTAACCGTGAGGAATTTATCCAACGCACTTCTAAACCGATGGCCGGAAGTAGAACTGCGTATTACTAACGGTAATCTATTCTTTAAGTTGGAGTACACTGTGAAGAAGAAGTGTATACGTAAGCTAGTGTTGGCGATAAGGCTGAAAGGGTAAGAATTCCAAAACGTAGTGGAAAGCTAGAAACGGGAGCAGAGTGCAGTGGAGTAGAAGTATATGTCTGGTTGTGAAGGATGTTATACAAAAACATAAGGTTCATCTTCATACGGCGAAGCGATGAGGGGTCTAGTTTAAAAAATAAGCAGCGTTCTTTATAAGTGAGGAGTGAGCTCCATCCAATCAGTCGCTTGGTAAAACTACGTTGAACTGACTCGATACCAATTCTGTCTGATTTCCACATACTAGAAAAAATCAGTGGGCAGTATTCTAATAAAGGCCTGGCATGAGATTTGTAAAGGAAAAGAATGCAGTCTCGAAGTTGGAAGGAGCGAAATATTAGCCCTAGACACTTTCTGGCCTTAGCTACTTGGAGGGCCGAATATTCCGAGTAATTAAATGTGCAGGAATAGTTTAAGCCAAGGTCTCGAACGATTTGCTTGTTAGCAATGGTTGAACCACAAGCCGTTAGGGATCCTGGAGGAACCTCACTTTTTTCAGCGGAAAAATTCATCTGCCAAGTTGAACACCATCTATGGAGTGCAGATATGTTTTTAGAGATGTTCAAAATAGCCGAGGCGATGCTTTCAGGCTTGAATGAGTAGACAATTCTAATGTCATCAGCAAAAAGAAATGGGGTGCCATGCCTCACTGAGAGGAATATGTCGTTTATATACATGAGAAAAACAGAAGGCCAAAGACGCTACCCTGTATAACATCGCTTGTAACTGGTTTAGGCTTGGAACAGTGTCCATTTATTGAGACAACCTTAGAGCGATTAGACAGGTAAAAATTGATCCAAGATAGTAAAGGGTCAGTAATGCCAAGGGATCGGATTATGGCCAGAAGATGTGGGTGTGGAACGCGGTGAAATGCCTTTGACATATCCAAGTAAAGTACTATAATGGCCATTCCATTGTCTGCCACTTCAGTGATGTGATTTATAAAATCGAGTTGGCTAGTTTCGCAAGATCTTGACCGAAAGAAACCGTGCTGTCGAGGATTAATTACGTCTAATTGAAAGAGGTGCTTGACGATGTGTCCTTCTACGATTTTTTCACTAGCCGAGAGAGGACAGGTGTATGGTTAATGGGACGATAGTTTGTTACCTCATGCAGTGGCCCTTCTTGTGATGCGAGATTATGACTGAGCAACTCCACTTTGCGGGCCTTAGACCAGAGTTCACTGATAAGGTAAATATATCCAGTAGTAGGTTGGGTAAGTCAGGTCTACATTTAACTATTGCTGTGGGCGGTAAGCCGTCAGGTCCTGAGTAGGATGATGCCTTGAAAGTGGTCAATAATTGGGAGATGACTGAGGCGTCAACTTCTACTGTGGACAGAGTTGAAGCCGTAACGGGGGGAAGAGGCGGAGGGTCAACATTGATATTAGGGGCCATAGTTGAGGCGAAGAATGAGTTGAAGGCCTCTGCAATGGAAAGGAGAGTAGAGGCGGATACTCTGTCCATTGAAACAGTGTGCGGGATACATCCATGAGTATTAGAGGTTCTGGTCTTGTACAATAATGAAAGTCAAAGAGATCTATTTTGGTGTCGCACAGCCTTTATTTCCTGGTCAGGCAGCGTAGTTTCTTCAAGCTTTTGGATGGTAGAAGTGAGGCGAAAAAATTGAATAAGAATTACAAAGTCGTGTGAAGTTTCATGAATGTTTTGGACCTTGGCATACTTTGTTTGCAGCGAATTGATACAGGATTTCCTATTATTCCTATGCTAAGAGACGTAGGTAATCCTATCAAGACATCTAAATAACTGTGCATAGAAAATATCAATGGCGTGTTGTGAGTCACGAGAGAGAAAAAACTCACTCCAATCAGCTTTTCGAATGGTAGTAGGAAGAACCTTCCAGTCAGGGAGAAGAGAGGGTTTGATGTAGTGTGATTTCAGGGTAAGCTGTGGGTGCATGGGAATGCGGCAGTTAACCAGATCGTGATCGCTACCGCGCAAACTTTGGGAGATTGAGACAAATATATGAGGAAAGCCATGGGTGAAAATGAGATCTAAAATGCAGTTTTTTCTCGTAGAGGAGCGGATATGCTGTATCCACCCTCCTACAGTAATGCTTATTACAAATGGTAAAAGGTTGGCGGGTGCGGATAAAGTAGGCCAAGCTATCTTGGGCAGGTTAAAGTCACCAGTAATAACCTTTATAAAAATGAGGGCAGTAAGGTTAGGCATTCAAAGGCTTCAATTAGATGTGAAAGCCCAGAGAAATTTTCGCTTGGTGGACGGTACACACATCCAACATAAAGCTGAGAGCCAGGAATGCGGACAGTTAGCCAAGGTAAATCGGGAATGGAGTCGAGTAGAGGGTGATGAAGTGCTGCTGTAATAAAGGTCTGCTTGACAAATGCCAAGCAACCTCCACCACGTTGAGTTTCCCTATTTACTCTGAAGACATTGTAGTCTACAAGAAAATCTGGTCCGTTGGAGTGTAATTGGTTAACCAAGTTTCAATGATCAAGATTATATCATAATCAGAACTAGTGGCCAGGTATCGTCAGTGCCGAATTTTGTTTATTACGGATCGGCTATTAAAAAGAACTAAAGAGATACGGCTATTGGTATTTAGTTTTGGGGAATTCGGTTGGTCCAGCAGGTTGTGTAGTGCGCAATAGTCTAGATTCTTGGTCTGTCTAGCAGGTCCATATGCGAGTGACAAATCAGCGCCGTGAATTGGAAGGTTTGATCTGTGAACTGTTTCGTAGTATGGCGCGTTGTTGAAAAAAGAAGGGCTGGTGACGCTATGGTGTCAGGAGTTGCTAGGATCCGAAGTAGATGAACCCCTCAAGAAGTGCGGGATGTCTGAAGTGTCCGATATAATGAATTCGAGGGGGGTTGAAGATACGAGACGGCATAGCAATGTAGTCCGTTAACAGCCCCGGTTTGGAATACAGATTTTCACACGAGGGTAGGGTTAAGGAATGGGCGAAGAGCAACTTTGACACGTGACATTGTCAAAGGTGGGGTGGTCGAATGTGCCTAAGGAAATGGTGGCCATTATTTGGCGCGCTATTATCATAGGGATTTAGAGGATTTATCCGTCAGAGAGAGGGTCTAAAAATGGTAGGGACGTGCCATACATTATCTGAGGATGATTTGGCTTTAGTGGATTCGATGGGGCCTCAGAAGTGGAAGGGGCTTGTAGGCTCATAGGGGTTACGAGTTTGTTAGTCAGAGGGGGCTGAGGCGAAGCGACTATGTTGTGGCTGTATGTGCTTGCCAATCCCTCCCTCTAGGCGTGCACCGCCAGTCCTTTGCGGTTGACAATTCCACGATACCCCAACACGATTACCGGGGCGGCTTTTCCCACAACTCATGAGAAGGGCGTGGTTAGCCCGCTGGAAACGTTCGCGCGTAGCCTGCAAGGGCGACGGTTATACAGCCTCCGAGCTTGGCAGCACGAATTCAGGTAAACAGTTTTCTGTGGTAAACAAACTCGCAAGGAGGAAGGTTACTGATTAGGGCGGATTGTAGTAACCTTCCTCTTTGCGAGTTTGTTTACCACAGAAAACTGTTTACCTGAATTCGTGCTGCCAAGCTCGGAGGCTGTATAACCGTCGCCCTTGCAGGCTACGCGCGAACGTTTCCAGCGGGCTAACCACGCCCTTCTCATGAGTTGTGGGAAAAGCCGCCCCGGTAATCGTGTTGGGGTATCGTGGAATTGTCAACCGCAAAGGACTGGCGGTGCACGCCTAGAGGGAGGGATTGGCAAGCACATACAGCCACAACATAGTCGCTTCGCCTCAGCCCCCTCTGACTAACAAACTCGTAACCCCTATGAGCCTACAAGCCCCTTCCACTTCTGAGGCCCCATCGAATCCACTAAAGCCAAATCATCCTCAGATAATGTATGGCACGTCCCTACCATTTTTAGACCCTCTCTCTGACGGATAAATCCTCTAAATCCCTATGATAATAGCGCGCCAAATAATGGCCACCATTTCCTTAGGCACATTCGACCACCCCACCTTTGACAATGTCACGTGTCAAAGTTGCTCTTCGCCCATTCCTTAACCCTACCCTCGTGTGAAAATCTGTATTCCAAACCGGGGCTGTTAACGGACTACATTGCTATGCCGTCTCGTATCTTCAACCCCCCTCGAATTCATTATATCGGACACTTCAGACATCCCGCACTTCTTGAGGGGTTCATCTACTTCGGATCCTAGCAACTCCTGACACCATAGCGTCACCAGCCCTTCTTTTTTCAACAACGCGCCATACTACGAAACAGTTCACAGATCAAACCTTCCAATTCACGGCGCTGATTTGTCACTCGCATATGGACCTGCTAGACAGACCAAGAATCTAGACTATTGCGCACTACACAACCTGCTGGACCAACCGAATTCCCCAAAACTAAATACCAATAGCCGTATCTCTTTAGTTCTTTTTAATAGCCGATCCGTAATAAACAAAATTCGGCACTGACGATACCTGGCCACTAGTTCTGATTATGATATAATCTTGATCATTGAAACTTGGTTAACCAATTACACTCCAACGGACCAGATTTTCTTGTAGACTACAATGTCTTCAGAGTAAATAGGGAAACTCAACGTGGTGGAGGTTGCTTGGCATTTGTCAAGCAGACCTTTATTACAGCAGCACTTCATCACCCTCTACTCGACTCCATTCCCGATTTACTTTGGCTAACTGTCCGCATTCCTGGCTCTCAGCTTTATGTTGGATGTGTGTACCGTCCACCAAGCGAAAATTTCTCTGGGCTTTCACATCTAATTGAAGCCTTTGAATGCCTAACCTTACTGCCCTCATTTTTATAAAGGTTATTACTGGTGACTTTAACCTGCCCAAGATAGCTTGGCCTACTTTATCCGCACCCGCCAACCTTTTACCATTTGTAATAAGCATTACTGTAGGAGGGTGGATACAGCATATCCGCTCCTCTACGAGAAAAAACTGCATTTTAGATCTCATTTTCACCCATGGCTTTCCTCATATATTTGTCCCAATCTCCCAAAGTTTGCGCGGTAGCGATCACGATCTGGTTAACTGCCGCATTCCCATGCACCCACAGCTTACCCTGAAATCACACTACATCAAACCCTCTCTTCTCCCTGACTGGAAGGTTCTTCCTACTACCATTCGAAAAGCTGATTGGAGTGAGTTTTTTCTCTCTCGTGACTCACAACACGCCATTGATATTTTCTATGCACAGTTATTTAGATGTCTTGATAGGATTACCTACGTCTCTTAGCATAGGAATAATAGGAAATCCTGTATCAATTCGCTGCAAACAAAGTATGCCAAGGTCCAAAACATTCATGAAACTTCACACGACTTTGTAATTCTTATTCAATTTTTTCGCCTCACTTCTACCATCCAAAAGCTTGAAGAAACTACGCTGCCTGACCAGGAAATAAAGGCTGTGCGACACCAAAATAGATCTCTTTGACTTTCATTATTGTACAAGACCAGAACCTCTAATACTCATGGATGTATCCCGCACACTGTTTCAATGGACAGAGTATCCGCCTCTACTCTCCTTTCCATTGCAGAGGCCTTCAACTCATTCTTCGCCTCAACTATGGCCCCTAATATCAATGTTGACCCTCCGCCTCTTCCCCCCGTTACGGCTTCAACTCTGTCCACAGTAGAAGTTGACGCCTCAGTCATCTCCCAATTATTGACCACTTTCAAGGCATCATCCTACTCAGGACCTGACGGCTTACCGCCCACAGCAATAGTTAAATGTAGACCTGACTTACCCAACCTACTACTGGATATATTTACCTTATCAGTGAACTCTGGTCTAAGGCCCGCAAAGTGGAGTTGCTCAGTCATAATCTCGCATCACAAGAAGGGCCACTGCATGAGGTAACAAACTATCGTCCCATTAACCATACACCTGTCCTCTCTCGGCTAGTGAAAAAATCGTAGAAGGACACATCGTCAAGCACCTCTTTCAATTAGACGTAATTAATCCTCGACAGCACGGTTTCTTTCGGTCAAGATCTTGCGAAACTAGCCAACTCGATTTTATAAATCACATCACTGAAGTGGCAGACAATGGAATGGCCATTATAGTACTTTACTTGGATATGTCAAAGGCATTTCACCGCGTTCCACACCCACATCTTCTGGCCATAATCCGATCCCTTGGCATTACTGACCCTTTACTATCTTGGATCAATTTTTACCTGTCTAATCGCTCTAAGGTTGTCTCAATAAATGGACACTGTTCCAAGCCTAAACCAGTTACAAGCGATGTTATACAGGGTAGCGTCTTTGGCCTTCTGTTTTTCTCATGTATATAAACGACATATTCCTCTCAGTGAGGCATGGCACCCCATTTCTTTTTGCTGATGACATTAGAATTGTCTACTCATTCAAGCCTGAAAGCATCGCCTCGGCTATTTTGAACATCTCTAAAAACATATCTGCACTCCATAGATGGTGTTCAACTTGGCAGATGAATTTTTCCGCTGAAAAAAGTGAGGTTCCTCCAGGATCCCTAACGGCTTGTGGTTCAACCATTGCTAACAAGCAAATCGTTCGAGACCTTGGCTTAAACTATTCCTGCACATTTAATTACTCGGAATATTCGGCCCTCCAAGTAGCTAAGGCCAGAAAGTGTCTAGGGCTAATATTTCGCTCCTTCCAACTTCGAGACTGCATTCTTTTCCTTTACAAATCTCATGCCAGGCCTTTATTAGAATACTGCCCACTGATTTTTTCTAGTATGTGGAAATCAGACAGAATTGGTATCGAGTCAGTTCAACGTAGTTTTACCAAGCGACTGATTGGATGGAGCTCACTCCTCACTTATAAAGAACGCTGCTTATTTTTTAAACTAGACCCTTTATCGCTTCGCCGTATGAAGATGAACCTTATGTTTTTGCATAACATCCTTCACAACCAGACATATACTTCTACTCCACTGCACTCTGCTCCCGTTTCTAGCTTTCCACTACGTTTTGGAATTCTTACCCTTTCAGCCTTATCGCCAACACTAGCTTACGTATACACTTCTTCTTCACAGTGTACTCCAACTTAAAGAATAGATTACCGTTAGTAATACGCAGTTCTACTTCCGGCCATCGGTTTAGAAGTGCGTTGGATAAATTCCTCACGGTTACCCAAAACTTTCAGTTCCTAAATGTAGACATATCCGATGGCAGAGCCTAAGAGAAGGGTCTAGACTTTTGAATCAACCAAACACCGGCGGTCTATGACAGATGAAATCAAATGAACATTCTTAGTTTTTCCGCCTTCTGCAATGGGGAAAAGAGTCCCCGAGCGTTTCTGTCTATTATTTTTGCCTGTGTTTATCGGTTCCCATTTATCCTCAGCTGAGGGCATCCCAGACTGCACTCCTCTACTTTTTCTCTATTTCCAGACCTTCATTCGTGCATACATTTCTCTCGGTGACTCTTAATACTCTGGAGACCACATCGGTCATCAACCTATCCTACGCATCTACTTGACCATCCGCTATTCGTACGCTACCCGACCGAGGCTCCCTTGGTTACCCTCCGGGATCCCCTGGTGCCTGGTCGCTTGATCTCGGACTACCTGATACCCACGGCCGTTTGGCCCCACCAACAAAACTCATACCAATTCCAACGGTGCGAGGCGCGGTCAGATCCACCGCTTTGGCCGGCGCACGTCGGGCGTGCGGGCTGACTGCAATGATGTGCGGGCGCAACTAGGCTGGCGGATCCCACCTCCTGTCACCAGAATTGGTTTTCAGGTTGGGTGTCCAGCGCATGGCCAGCCTCACCCACTAGCACCAATTGTGGATTGAAAAACAACGTCCCCTGCATCATACTTCTGCCACCCAATGCCTCCTCCAACGTTCCTGAACAAGGTTTACTATTCACCCGGTCAAGTTCAACATCAGCATATGCACATATACTCACTCGGCTAAGAAATGTGCCATACTATTTGCGACTACTGACATTTATATCCATCGACTTATCTTTTATTTGTCTGAACTGATGCCATGTTTATCCTCATCCTATTATGTCCACTTACCGGATTCTGTACCCGAAAACATGAAACGGTTTCACCGTTAAGATTTTGATTATGAATATCACAATCCCTGGTACACTGTTGAAGAGACCATTCATCAATTTGGTAATTTTATGTCGCCACTACATTTGTCTAAACGAAACCGTCATTTGAAGATTCGTTTCTCACCTGTCAACAACTCCACACAGAACAAAATAGTCCTCCTTCCAGTGCTTCATCTGAGTGACACCAGCTGTGTTCAGTGTATCCTTTCGTTGCATCTTCTCTCATTCAGCCAATTGCGTTCCATGACAGTTGCATTAGCAATGAAGTATTCACAGTCCAGGGCATAAATAATTCGATTGCTTCATTGGCTTTTTAATGTCAAACTTCAGCATATCCAGCTTTGCAATCACCTGCACTTCCTGGGAGCTATTCATATGTACTACTTTTATACGATTGCATCAGTCCACTATATGTCCACCTCCCGCATCTACTTTGTTGCCAACTTTAGATGCTCTCATGCTACTCATCAACGAACCCGGGTAAATCCACAATTGTATCAATTTTCACTCATCTATCAACCACTGCAGCTGCTCCGCTAAGATTCCTGGTCAGCCACCTAAACCACAATCCATAGTGCTCTTTCTACATCTTTAGCTGAAAATCAACTGCTGTAATTTAGGCTGCCGTTATTCTGTTTGTCCCCCCCCCCAAGGCCCCAGGTTAGACCCTCCTCAAAGTACCTAGTCACACGATTATCTGCGCTTTCTGGAGGCTCCAGCGATGTACTGCCTTCGGTGTATTCCGTCAGATATTAAATATGTAGACCACTATTATGTCCACTTCGTTGTAAATTCGTATTCCTCATCTATTAGTCTTGGATTAACTCCTGATAAACCAACAGTCGAGCACCGTTTCACCTACCTATTACCTATTGTCATTTTTTCATCAGTCCTCCCCGATCGGGCATCCACGCCAAAGAACACTGCGAAAGCAATTTCTCTAAACCTTTGCTGGCAATGAACTATACGTATGCCAAGTCACTTAACTTCTGGTTGTTTCCGAAATGCCCCATATCAGACTCTTACCAGTGCATCCCGTTAAGCGATTCTTTACATGTTTTGACAGTATCGTTTATGCACCACCCCCATACGACTTTATAAGATCATCGTATATCAACTCCTCTGTCCGCCCTGTTTTCAACTTGTGTTCACTGATTAACCTGAAACGAACCCTTTATTCGAATCGTGTTTCACTCACCTGTCAACTTTCGGCACTCTGCTCCATTAAAACTTACAGGCTCGGGCATCTACATCCACCTCACTATGAGGGCGTCCTCCAAAACCTCTTGATGAGTAGCAAATACTAATTCAGTGGTAAAACGGACTGTTTCAGTTACGCAATTCCCCTCACCAGAGAAAACCACAAATACTACGGTATTATATTTCTGCTATTTTCCGGGTCATCGCTTCCACAATGGGGCTGTGGTCTAATTGTGCACCTGCTGTGCGTCTCATACGCCCGCTCGTGTTATCAAAGGACATTAAGTGCATTCATCATAATTCACCTCAGTTATCATCCAGGCCCTTCGCTTCTGTACAGGCTAGCATTCAAGTGCTGGTCGCATCCCTAAGATAACTAATGATCTGTTTTTCTTCATCCCACTCATACATCTGAAAATAGACTTTCCAGCAGCAGTGCTTCTCGAAAGAAATTGCCCCTACCCTGCGCCAAGTACTGTGCAAGGTTACATTCAGTGCCTTTGATTTGGTTTTTAGTAAAAGACGAAAAGATTCTACGCTCCACGGAGAGTCATGCAGTAAGTCTGGACATACTAGATTACCATGTGGAACCACTTTAAACTACCTTCGGGGCATCATCTCCGCCAGCCGTGTTGCAGCCACTCTTACTTGTGGAATTTTTGGGTGAAATAAACCGTTCTCAAAAAGCCCAAGAACACCTGAAGTTTTCAAGAAGACGGTGGTTTACTGGGAGTGTAGTTAACATTACAAGGTCACCAATCTCCGGCAGTATGCACCTAGAACTATTCAGGATTGGGTTAAACACGTTTCATTATTTGTGGTCATTGATGACATGGCAGCGAACAACGGATAGCTGGGCAGTAGCAAGAGGATAGCCTCCCCGACCACGGATCGTAGCAGTGAATGGAAGGTCAGTTCACTAAGTGAATGTCTTGCAGTGCTCCACATGTTACGAACAGCGTAGTGGTCTTGATCAGGATGAAATCTGTCTTAGAATGAACCGATCGATCCACCGAATAATTGACCCCATGCCTTCGGGATAGCACCTTGGAACGTCAAAGCAACGCGTGGCCCTAGTAGATGCGGAACCCAAATGACAACGCGACTGCTCCACAAATTCTACGTTACCATTTGTGAGCCTGAATATGAGCACATAATGATGGTACCTTCGAAAGTGAGCCTTAGCTACCATGCAGCCTTAAAAATGTCAAACATCAGGAAAAAATCTTAACGAACAGAAAGGTCGAACAAAAGTCCTAAGTAGAAAGTGACTGTTCTGCAGTCCAAACATGTAGACCTAATTCTTCACGCCGAATCAGGCCCAAAGAACCATGTCCCGGACGTTAGGCCGAAAAATTCAAAGCAAACGAGCTTACCGTCTACGGTTCGTCGAAGTGAAGGAGGAAGTAAAACTGAACCGCAATGGAACAAAAGCCTTGGATCGTTGCAACACATCGTCATACGGAATAAACACGGAGCTATTTCACAAAGAAAGCATGATCTTGAAGGGAAAAAGTAACTGCACCAATCGTAGAAAAAATGATGACCACAAAACAGGATCAGAAAGATTAAGATGAAAAAGGCAGTTTAAAGTTCGTGAAGGAAATGTATAAAGATACCAGATGATGAATTTTCACTCATTCACAGAGTTTTGTCGGCCGCCGAAATTCCTCTGAGTGGCAAGTATCCAAGTATAGCTTACTGGAGAGGCTCTCCCTTCTTACATACACTCCTGAGACACTGTATTTCACAGGGCGCACGACAATATGCCAGAATATTTCCTAGTTCAGGAACCCGGATACTAGTAGGCCTTCGCAAGTCAACGCACTATTTGCATGTCTCAGCGTATAGTTTCCTTTGCTAAATGCACGTCTGCTGTTCGAACTATCCCACATACTTCCGGTTGACAGTCCATAACGCCCAAGATATCACGGCCAAGATTTATTTTTTCGGCCAATACGTGTACCACATTGCCCTCCCTCTGCCTGGTTGTCCACCGTTGTCTAGTTTTCAACACAATCAAACATTCTTTCTCCAAGCGCGGCAAGAAAGAGCCGGCCAAATTGTCCACTCTTTTCTCTCTATGAGAATGACCATCTTCCATGCCACCTTTCACTGGAATACCATCTTTTCTACTAAAGAGAATCAGGTTGTTCGGTGCAAGAGCCAACACATCATTTGCAACTGACTTCAGGTACACCAGTGTTTCAATCACCGAGGATCCGTTTGGCAACTACGAAACAAGAACTGAGGGTTCCATCATTGATCACCTGCTCTCTGGTCAGAATCAACGGCAATCAACGCGCTGCTTTTATTATGCTCTCCAAAACCCCTCCTAGATGACTAAGCTCTGATGGGTTAAAGTACTACTGAGTTCCTTTTGCCAACAACGGACTGCCAAACTTATTCTGGCGCTGATGGGTTATACACCCCCTTGAATCTGAGACAGACCCAAAAAAATTCGGCCCATTTGTCACAATACTTTTCTCTAGGTGTACCTCGTCTGCCTGTGAAAAGCATGGCTGCCTTGATAGACGAGTTTCTGTCTACTCTGAGGGCAACTTCAATGTTTACCCCCCAGGTTTGGGGGCAAGTAAATAGTCAACTGTAAATCATTTTCAACTTCTTGCTTTGGGACACCGAAACGGGGCCGAAGTAATCGACAGCCACAAAAGAGAAGCTGCACCTACCTTTCTCCGCATGGGACATAGGCAGCGGTGCCATCATCGGCTGACCGCCAGACGCAGCCGTTTTTCGGCTGATGACGCATCTTCCAGCCACTATTTTAAAGGCGGTGATTCCTTTCCTTATACAGTACCTTCCACAGACGGCTGGAAAAACTTGCCAGGAGCAACTCTGACCCTTCGTACAACGGCAGTGACGTATTATTAGATCCTATACGCAAAGCCGGCTGGGCAGTATTACGGTGCACCTAATCTCAGTGGAATAGCTGGCATACACTGGTTACCTACTTACACACATCAAGCCGCTCCATCCCACGAGGCAGATTTTCCCTGTGGACCCCTTAGATGTTTGCTCTCTGCCTGCCTTGGCCACCAAGTACCTCTCTCCGGACCAGTTTCAAGGTTCTCACTCTAGCTCCTCTTGTCTCGCCTAAGGTTAGCCTTCTACCTCTGTCGATCCCGCCTCCTCCGGACAACACAACAGAATTATACAAAAAGCAAACCTGGTCATCCATGTACCGGCCCTGAAAAGCCTTTCACAATCCAAACAACGGCCTAAGAACTGTCCATGTTAGTCCGACTTTCTGCGAGTGACGCAGGCACGGTTTTCCTTATCTCTAGAAACCGAGGTGGGGCCGAGGTGAAAAAGCAGTAGCAACGTACTTGTGAAGAAATATCAGCACCTCCAACCGAAGCTCCAGGTCCGTTTTCCCTGTCATTCCTCGCAAGGTTAGATCAGCCACTTTTTCTTCTGACCCTGTGTGGCAGGAACATGAAGCTTTGCAATTCGAGGATACAGATACGCAATAGCCTTAAATGGGCACCATACAGCGCATGTACCTGACGACGACTGCAGTGGAAATTCAGTTGGCAGAACTCACCAAGAGTGAGGCTCAAGTAAATTCGGCAGGGTTTATCTTTTAAAGGGATTCTGCAATCGTTTTTCCGTTTAAAATGAGTGACGAATGAACTTTTGCGATCTCCTTTTATTGTAGCATACACCGTTTCATGGGCCAGAGGTTGTTCCTTCCCAACTCAGTGGAGGCATCCACCTGGGAAGTGGGACCCGGCCAGTCTAGTTGCTGGCGGTAAGAGGTATCAGGACGGCAAAGAGAGATGGCTATAAGGTGGTTCCTGTTCTTTACAGACGGCTAGGTTCATTGTGTCTGCCAGTACAGATAGCCTGCAATTCTTAGTTGGACTGATAGAAATTAAGACAAAAGCGGATGTAAGTAGCTCGACATACTTTGCGCTTGACGGTTAGTATAGACTGTTTTGCTTCTTTTAGTGGGTTGATTGAGTGCTCGGCGGGGCTCATGGGGTTTAACAGTATCTCCTTGCCAAAGGTTCCAGACAACTAATGAGGGACTTGAAGGTTGTCCAAAGGGAAGCTTTTTCTCAGGAAACCGGGGTCATGCTTTCTGGAAACCCTACGTGTGGGAAGAGAGCGATATGCTGTTTATACTGCAAGCTTCACTCGATTAACATAAATGAGTCGGTATACGTTTTCGGATGACTACTGTGGTAAGAGTCGGCAAAGGACACTTTACCTCCCATAGATTTTAGATTGAATACCGCATTAAAATCTGCTGGTTCGGCATTTCATGAAATTGGAAGAGTATATCGGGCGAAGCAAAGCGTTTTTCGAAGTTTGTTAGGTGAACTGGGTTGCACACCACAGGTCAGTCCTCAGCGGGGTAAGATAAGTGTAACGTAGTGAACACTGATCTGTCCTAATGGTACTTCCAGGGTAACTGCCGTGCATATGCAACTTTTCGGCACTGCTCAGTGATAAAATCTAGACTATTGACACAAAACAAAAACCCGTTGCAGTTAGATGGGCTCAGCAACCACCAGGCCCGTGCCTTTGTCCCAACAACACACTGATCTTTGGCCACGGGAGCTGTGATCTCTTGGGCTGCTTTTGCGGGCACAGGACTGGTCCGCTTGAGGTATTTTAAATCGCTTCGGCATTGGAGAGGATTGACTTCCTGAACTTTTTGAAGCGGTTTGTGAACACTAAATTTTCCGCAAAGCCTCTGCTTGTGAGGCATATCGGCTGCATGGGCCGGCACTGGGATGGGTATGGTATTGTTGCTTTCTTAGGCTACTGATGAAAGACAGAGCAATCAAACTCAGCTGCACAGGCGCCGGCCGGTTCTGGCGGAGTATCCGCCAGCACGGGAGAATGATAGTGATTATATGCAGCACCAGGTAGAATGAAAGGGAGAATCGGATTCAGATTTCGGCACCAAAAGCGGTTCAGCGATGAACGCAAACAAACAAAATGGCTGCCCTCATAATCGATAAAAAACTGGACACACAGAGAAAGAAAACGTGAAAGAACGTTTATCAGTGGAATCCTAAGAACAACAAACGCACCTCGCTATAAGCAGCGTTCAGACCTCAGCTACTGTGTACATGCGAGTAATAGGAGTTCAGGTTCGTGCAATAGGGCTCAACATGAAGCCTGAACACTCAGCTCTGTGTTGCAACGTATTGGAATCCCTGTACTGCCTTTTTGTCGTAGCCAGGAATCCCCGGCGGCGCGCATCCACGGAGCCCACATGCAGCTTTGATGCTCGGCAAACGATTGTGATCCAAACATATCAACCACACGACCATCCGGGCTGGCCCTCAGAGGTTCTTTCAATATCCACGCCAAGTGGTATAGCACCCATCCGCCACTGGCATTGAACGATAAAATAACAGCTACCCGCACGATAATCAACTCCTCAGGCCGATTCTTCCTCCGTGGGCCGGCCAAAGTACAAGGAAAGCACTTCGTTAAAAATGTTGCGCAGATATTGTCCGCTGTGTGCATCTGAGTAGCAAAAGCCTATTTTTAGTGTTTTCCGCCGCGCTCTTCCTGTTAAAGACTCGCCCTGATTCACTCCACATTTTGTTATGACTCCTTCAAATAACTTGACTCGTGTGATGGTTCTCGATTGCGCACCTTTGATCAGTTTCTCTCATAGAGCGGAAAAGGACATTGAACATATTAGCTACCTTTGGAGGCATCGTATTATTTAACTTATTGTAGCGAAATCCCGATACCCGGACTGCATCAGCTTGTAAAGTGTCACTATTGTTCCGTAGCACACATTACAGTCGTCTATTTACAAACAAAACACACGAAAGCTTTGGGCTGTCAAGCACGTTCCAAAAGAGTTTGATAATTAGGCTTTACCAGAGAGCCTCTGGGCTACCTGTTTCATTATGATAGTTTAGAAGACCGGCGAAGGCTTTGCGGGTGACTCCTATCAAGAGGAACGAATAATATCAGGTTTGTGTTGAACAAACTTTCTGCTTCCCCAAATACAGATGCATGTATGTCATTTCATGTAATTGGGAATGAATCTGCAGTCATTCATAAGTATCACATTGATTTGCTAGACATCGGCCTGTCCAGGGATAAGTTGCTGGGTTATACAACGATTCATTCCACGGTACAACGTATATGTTCAAGGTAATGCAAACACCAACATCATTATTCCTAAACGGTGGCCAGTACACTGTTCTCTGTATAAAGCATCTTGAAGATAGGTAGCATTACATTTGCACAGCACTGATATTAAGGGGGCTTAGAAGTGATCCATACCATCTGAGATTCAGATTATTATCCTACGACGAAAACAAGTGCAGGTTCAAATGACTTCCATGACTCCCAAAACAAAAAGGAAGATTTTTTCGACTCCACTGACAGATTTTTTCAACCCCTTTTAGCCAAGCTTAAAATGGAGGACGGCATCAAATACATGGAATAAAAATGCAGATCCTACGCTTAAATACATCTACCGAATATTTACGGATCGAATAGCCACAAGCAGATCCTGCGGAATGCCGATTACCTAGTGCACCCGCACTGCAGCTTGATAAGCACAAATCAATCATCTTACAGATAAATAACACCACATTCTGCCTGAATAGTCACCTTATACGCGTGTAGCACATTTTTACACAAAACTAGAAAGAAGCATCAGCTTGGGGGACAGAATAAAGCACATCAACTGAAAAATTCGAATGCATGTCGCAAGTCCACCGTGGATGAGAAAATATTTCAATATAAAACAAGGGATCATTGAATCTTCTACGAAAGTGACTGTCCACTTAAAAAGAGGGGCCGTTTCAAAAAACCTTGGGTGGAAGAGGGGGTATTTACGGGCCAAGCCGAAGATTTTATTGCCTGAGCTTGGGGGTTGTTCCTGCCGGAAGGCCATTTATTAGTCCCACTGAGCATTTATATGATGCCCGTTCCGCATTTACTTGGATTATCCTAATTACTCATTTGGCCCGCTCATACTGTACGATCGTGTTTTTCTGGGTTCGCACCAGGTGAAGTTTCCTGCTGCGCTGGGGCTAGGTTGAAAAGGCAGGCATCAGGTTTATGGAAGTCCACCAGAACTGCTTTGATCTAATTTGATCCTCCCCAGCTGGTTAGTGATGTTCCCGGCCGCTGGTAACGGGCGATGCTCTCCCACAGTGACGAACCCAGCTCGGGAGTAGACGCCATGGAAGGCGCTTCGGGTTGCCTCTGCGATCGTTTACCGTTTGCCGAGTGATCTGGTTCCAAGTATATTTTTCATGCCATAGTCTACAGTATCTTGTCACTTGCTGCAAGTAGCGCTTCCCTATAGCCTGCGTTTCCAAATTCAGCTAGCGCTGGCTCAGCCTGAAGGACCTTTTGTTGATGGCATGCTATGGAAAGCCTACTGTTATTACCAAGCTTGTCACATGATGACGCATGTCTCCCTGTCAGCCGGGCTACTCGAAATGATAATTCGATGATTCCCTAATCAATACTTTCTGATGTCTTCCAATGGCTCTCTAGGTACCCTTGGCCAGTCTACTTAACTGCTGAGTCCAGCAGCTGGTTTCCCCCTCTGATGATGTCAGTTTTACCTGACGAGAATTCATTGGACATCGCATCGGGAGATTTCCACATACATGGCTTTTTCGAACTTCTCAAGTCTAGCCTCCACTGTTTCCAGCCTTGAACTAGTTTTTGTTGCACCAGAGCTAGTGCGAATAACGATTTCGTCAGAAGTGTCAGCAGTTTCCTGAAAAAGCTGAAGACAAGCCCTTTTATCCCTGCCTAACTCAGTGAATCCGTGCATACCCAGACCGGCCCACTATTTTCCAGGTGACTTTCGAAAGCTTTACCAGTTGGCCCACTGCATTTCCGACGAAACCAACGGTCACAGATATCACAGCATATTCCTTTCTCTATTTCTTTCGAACGCCCAGCATCTCGGCAAGGGAGTATTTAGGATTCCGTCGAATAATGATTTTGCCCCCTGTTGATTTTCGATTAAGGTTGCCTGGTGGGGTAGAATGCACTTATTAGGAACATAGAAGGGTTGAACAAATGTCATGGACTCTGTGTATTCAGCCATTTTTAAACTGCCGGTAAGATTCCGAGCCCTCAGGGTTTTTCTGGCGTGCATCCGGCCACAAACGTGTGTCTGTTTTTGAGACCAGTAAAGCTGCGCATTGCGAAACACTCGGTGTCTTTGATGTCATCTTGTCAAATATATGGTGTTGTGTTAAATATTGCGTTCCATTACCAGAATTTCCCCCCCCCCCTATTGATTCCTCTGGCGATAAACGTCCTCTATAAAAGCCATTTTTTAATTTTCCTCTCTTTCTTAGCTTTTCCTCGGGAAAACAGGCGATGCAACGCGGATCTTCGATCGGAATAACCCATCAAGGTGCCATTCTTCAATATTTTCCTGCACAAAGTGATCCCATTTCAAGATGCAATGAAATTTCCAACTCATTCAACTCATGTTCCTCTTCCTCGGAGTACGCAGAATCAACTGAAACTTTGCCTTCAAAATTTAAAAGTACCGTTTGCAAGAATGATGCTCAATCTATCACAGGGCCTCCTATGAAGGGAAAATGCCTTTGCGACTCTTCAGAGAGAATTGCCCAGCGGTCCTCGGAGGACCAAAACCCGAATTAATAATATTAATAATAATAGCAATAATAATGACAGTTTATTTCGGAAACGCCCTAAGCATGCCGTGTGCATTATCTTGTTGATACAGGTGATGGAATGGACAGGTATAATTCATGGAAATATGGAGACTCTAATGACAATATTGGATAAAAGGCTCAGAAAGGGGAATAAAGTAAGATGAGAATAGGATAAATGTATGCACACTATGGAGATTGTGTGGAGTTTAGATGGGCTCAAGAGCGGATTTGAATGGATTTCCGGTGAGTTTGAAAGTCAGGGTCAGATGGACTGAATGGCTGGTCCGGGTTGATACTTATGGAGGCCGACTGGTAAACATGAGAAAAGCTGGAAATCGGTATAAGGAAATGCAGTGGCAACGAACGATGGAGAAAAAGGTGAGGTGCACTGCAGTGGGTAAAATAACAATGAGGCCTTGGTACTCTGCACTGGATTGTCGGCGGACAAGACACAAAACTCATCGTAAAACAGGCAGCGAACAATGCAAGACGTAGAGGGTTGATCAGATTAGAAAACGATTTAAAAGGATTGGATACGGTAGATGTGAGGCACAGATGTAAAATTGATGGATGCATATGATGACCATTGTTGGGAGGATGGCAAGAGAAATGGCCGGTGAGGAACTGCAAGATGCAGAGCGCGTGCACATATACATATATGCGCAAGTTTGTATATATATATTTATGTAGATTTATTATATATATATGTATAGGTATAAGGGAAGCAGGAGCAATAACAATGGGGTCGTAGAAAGAAATTATCATTCATCAGGAGGAGTAGGTAATGTTAGATCAATTGGTTGTAGAATTACCTTTGGAATGTCGTGGTGGATTAACTTCATGACAAGTGCACATGGCAGCCCAACGGAGAGAACAATAGAATGCGAAAGCACAGAAGTGATGAAGACTGTGAGGAGCAGTTCATGGAAGAGTGAAGATGAAAGAGAGGATCGCTGATAACAGGTAAGATTGGGTCTAATTATTTGATCAATGCAGGTGCGAGATGTAGTGACGGACCAGAGAAATCGGGTAGTGACAGGTCAAACGATTTGGAACTGTAAAAGGACTTCATGACGTAACGTTGTCTCTGCAATGGTGGAACATGGAAAAGCGGACCACACAGGAAGGTACAGAAAAATGCCCGTAGCGAGCAATAAACAGATCGAAGGATGCAAGCAATGACCGGGGAGACACAGGTAAGAAATCACCAATCAGATCATTTTACTGCAGATGAAACACGAAGGAGGAAGACAAGGAAGCGGGACGCCCCGAGATAAGTGAACCAGTAATAGAACAAAAAGGCCACAAAAGTGAATGCGCGACGGAGTTGGGGCAATGGAGCTGGAGAGCTGTGTGCTGGCAGACAATTGAACGAGTAGATACTAATCAGGACACTGGAAAGAACCACGGAGTAATCGCGGAGCCAAATGAGGAAAATATGGTGGTGGTGATTAGATAATAAATACGACTGTAAAAGATGCGAAGTTTGGAGCGGCAAGTTCTAATATGCGGATTGGTCATGGGTAAGGGTGCGACTGGTGCATCATATCATTGAGCATGAGGAGGGAGAACAAGGAGGGATTTAACAGAACAAAAGTATAAGAATGCTTCCAATGGGCGTTCTGAGCATAGAGTGATACCAAATGCATAGAGGATAGAAGCCAGCAATGACCGCAGGTGGGAGAAGAGATATTGGCCAGCGTCGACAGAGAAGAGTGTTTGGGACGATAGTGAGTCAATGCAATGAAAGTTGATGTAGAGGGAGGCGATAGGAGGAAGGACAAAATGGGAAGGTGTGCATACCGTGGTAGAGCGACAAAAATGGAAAGTGGTAACAGATGATAAGAGCTATAGGTGAACAAACTGTGGCGGAAGAAGAATGAGGAGCATGCAATTTTCAACCGACAGCATTGGATGCGGTGTTCCGGGTAAAGTCAGAGCGTGCCATCCGCAACCGGTGCTAGTGGGTGGGACTGGCCGTGCGATGGGCACCCAACCTGAAAAACACCTCGTGAAGTGAACACAGGAGGTGTGATCCATCAGTCTAGTTGCGCTCGCACATCGTTGCAGACGGCCTGCACGCCCGATGTGCGCCGGCCATAGCGGTGGATCTGACCGCACCCCGCACTGTTGGGAGTGGCATGAGTGTTCATGGATAATTGTACAGGGAACAAAACGACCTCGATGGGGGTGCGTGAACCAGGAACAAGTGGCCAAGACGTGAGACCATGGACCGGAGAGCTTACGGAAACAGCGAGTGGTAGACGACCGTGTAGCAATATTACACAGGTTCACCTGCCGGGGAGGTGGTAAGTACAGTGCCCGAAGTGGTTGGCCGTCATTGAGGATCACTGGAAAGAAGAAAGTGATAGAGAAGCGCAGTCTGTGTGTGCCTCAGCTGAGAACCAACGAATGCTGAGGAGAAAAAATAGTGAATATGATGGATGAGAGACGAAGGTAGGTGGGCAATAGGGTTGTCTTTTGATGGCAGGAGGTAAATTCGCTATGGATCAGTGAAGGCAATGGCCTTGGTTAGCGGCACTAGAGAGTGGAAAGGTGTCGGTCATGTGGTTTACCTAGTGGCCCGTGGCTCAGAGGTAGTAGAGTTACAGTATGAGGCCTCTGTAAGAAGCCAAGTTGGTGAAGACGAGCTCATTGGTGAGCAATATAGTATTAAGGACAGTTAGGTATGACAAAAGGGCGAGCCTAAAAGCGAACATTGAGGAGGCACTGCGCACGCTAATAGGCAGCTTATTCCAGATTTTGGAATAAGCTGACAGAAAGAATCGGGACTTCAGACAGAGATTAGAATGAGGGACAGTGAGAGAGAAAGCACGGTGTCGGATCGGGTAGGAGCAGGGCGCGGCGAATGAGATGGAATAAGAGGTGTAGGCCGGGTTAGGGATTAGCTTAAAGAGGAAAATCAGGTTGAGCCTCATGCGACGAATCTATAGAGGCTCAATTTGTAGGAGCTCACAGCACTGGCGGTGTGTTAGGGCTAGGGATGAGCCCAACAGCTTTTGATGAAAGTTCGCTGAACGTTCTCAAGAGATACATTAGAGGAACGTGGCCAGAGGCTGGAGGTAATGGGACAATATTCTAGGAGCGGTCTCACATGTGAGAGATACATGGAGAGGCGACTGGCCGGTATTAAGAAACACCGAGTGATCAGGCCTAGGGTTCGCTTAGCCTTAGCGATTTGGAACGATGCCTGTTCTGAGAAGTTAAAGGAACAAGGGTAGCGTACGCCAAGGTCGGTAACCATGGGGTGTATGGGGATAGGCAGGCCGTCGAGACAAATTTGGCCGGGTGGTACGATGCACTTGTATGGTGGGAGGAAGCTTTTTCTCCGCAAGGAATTTCATGAACCACGAGAAGCACCAAGTTTGGAGAACGAGCTAGTCACGCAACATGTTGCACAGGGTCACGGATGGGTCACTAGGGAGGAAAGAAAACACTATTTTTATATCGTCAGCAAAGAGGAAAGTGGTGCCGTATCGAATAGAAGAGAAAATGTCATTGATATAAATAAGGAATAGTAACGGGCCTAGGACACTGCCTTGGATGACGCCGCTAGTAATTGGTTTGGCGGAAGATAGCTGGCCGTCGACGAGCACGGCTTGTGATCTTTGAGAGAAATAAGAGGATAGCCAGGAGAGAAGAGGTCCAGTAATACCGAGAGACCGCATTTTGGCCAGCAGATGCATATGGGGAACACGGTCAAAAGCCTTAGACATGTCGAGGTACAGGACAATTACAGAGTTGCCGGTGTCAGCAGCAGACGATAGGACATTGAGAAAGTCAAGCTGGCAGGAAGAGCAGGAACGGGAGTTAACAAAACCATGCTGACCAGGGTTCAGCAGGTTGTTAGATTAGAGGTACTGGACAATGTGTTTTTTATAATTCTCTCCACAGTTTTGCAAACTACTGGGGTGTGATAAATGGGCCGATAGTTATCTGGGTCGTGTATTGCACCCTTTTTGAAGCGCGGGACTATGACGGAGGATTTCCACTGACGTGGGACAAAACTGAGAAGCATGGATGTGGTATACATATTAAGTAACAATGAAGGGAGGTCAGGACCACCGAAACGGAGGAGGGCCGGTAGGAGATCATCTGATCCCGGTTTCAGGGAAGGTTTAATAGAGGAAACTAGTTTTTCAGTTTCTAGATGGGAGAAGGGAATCGATGAAAGAGAGGCAAAGGTGCAGGGGTGGATTGTAGGAGGGGGAATACCAGGACAGCCTATAAGGGGGGAAGAAAATTGATCATTGAAGACTTCAGAAATAGATGCTGGAGTATTAGCGGTAGATGAGCCACAGATGAGGAATTTGGGTGAGGTATGATTGGATTGATCGGACCTTTTACTAAGCAGGTTGGACAGGTAGCCAGTTGTGTTTGGGTGTGCTAGGGCGATGGCCTCTTGCCTTCTCAGATGCGAATCGACCATGCAACGCAGCTTCAGTTGTAGCTGGTTTATGCGCAGGAGAACTGTTAAGTCGTGTGACCTAGCGAAGGTAAGTTGCAACTTAGACAACTTACGCTCTAAAAGTGACAGGCGTGAGCTGCTGGACTTCGGTCGTGGATCGGCACATGGGTTGGCGGTATTTAGGTAGTGTAGGAGGTTGGGGTAAAGAGAGTTCATAACAGTGACGGGGTCGGATGAAAGAAAGAATGTGTCCCAGTTAAGGGAGCGGATTATCATTGGCACTAGGGGCCAGTTACAGGAACGGTAGGAAGTCGGTACGGGGAGAGAGGGTTGCATTGGATGAGAACAGCTGAAGCAATTGAACTTGCACCTAACAATAAGTAGGTCACTACCCGGGAAGAAATCAGTAATCTAGGTGATCATATCAGGAACATCAATGAAGAATACTAGGTCTAAGATGTTGTTCCCCCTAGTAGGGCAGAAGACATGTTGGGTCCGTCCACCAAGACGGACACAGGAAAGGAAGGTGGAGAGGGCAGGGGGGCTAGTATAGGAGGACCAGCAATTGGAAGGAAGGTTGAAGTCACCCGCAATAATTTTGCACTGGCAGGGTAGTCAAGCACAGCATCAAAGACATCCACAGCAGAATCAATTTTTGCAGGCTCCAGACCCGGGGGACATAGACGCAGCCAAGGAGGAGGTTCTGGCTGGAGGCGTGAATGGATAGCCATAACGAATCCTCAATAAGGAGAAGAGAGGGGTGGTCAATAACACTAGCGTGGACTAGCAATGTGGCCACGGGTGCGGAGGGCACCGGTCAGGAAAAAAAGCAAGATCATCATAAGGCCGGTAGGTAGGTATGGGGGTGAATGCATGCGGGGGAGTAACTGGGACGTAGTGTGAGGTGGGGGGCGGGAAGGGAGTGGCGAAATTTGGAAAGGTTTGGAGGCTCATGAGGGGCAGAGGAGCCTGTACGTGGGGAGGTGGGGCGAGGAGGCGGGATACAGGTACGAACCTAGAGTATCTGCTAGGGTATGTACCTGGTACTTCAAGGTTAGATGAAGGTTGGTGGAGGTGGGCAGGGGGGAACAGCGGAGGCATGCTGGGGCTATTGCACGAAGGGCTGGTATCTTGGGGGCATAAGAATCCCCTTTGTGGCCACTGTGATGTTCCGTCAACCCGTGTGCTTCCCGGGCAGGTAAACTTACCAGTCGATCAACAGTCAATGGAGCAATAACAACAAAGCCAATGCTGGTAGCACGTTCCCATCTGGAAAGGGTTTGTGTGTCAGGCGTTTTTGTTGGCATCTGTAAAACAAAAGTACTCTCCAGACTCTCTTCCCGTCTGCTGTTTTATCACCGGGGATGGATTTTGAACGGAACGAAACCGTGACACTCCGTCAAGCCAGGCTGCCCACGTAGGTGTTCAAACTCACTTTGGACTTCTTGCTTAACCAACCCAAATCTAATGCCGAATCACCCAGAGCAGGGAAGGCTCTGGCTGCTTTATATGGCAGTAGATTAACCAGGACAAATCCTTTCTTCTCTTGCGAAGTGGTAGGGAAAGTGCCCGCAATTTCTCCGGGACCACTTGATAACATTTGGCAAGAAGCTTAAAAATCGGCTTTCGGGTTGCGTCATGCAGTAGGCGATGATGCCACTGATTGTCACTTGCTTAACTGCAGCATTAGATAATCGGGTATTCCTCGGAACAATGGCCCACTGGAAGAAGTAAATGTAAGTTACAGCCCAGTCAAGAATTCCAATCTCCTGTTAAATCTCGCACCCAGGAAGCCCGAGCATCTCCTATGACTACTTCTGTTACCGAATCTTAGAAAAAACCGGCTCCAGTGAACAAAGCATGAACCGCTCCACCAGTTGTGTCATCCCCGGATTGGTCTTCTGCCGTGGCCCTGACAGTTTAATACAAGTGGACATAGCGTTTTTTGCAATTGAGCTTGCGAAATGACAAAACCATATAAGTCACGAACGTTTGGTTCTTGATCGGCGTGATCGGTTTCTTGAAACAGTTCAAAGCAGTCCAAAGCGAAAAGGGAACGCGACATTCCGGGGGAGTCTTCCGTGACAGCACCCTATTAAAGGCCCCATGGGTACCCTTAATGTTCCAGCGTGTCGATAGGGCTAAACAAATTCTCTACTGTAATTGAGAGCCCACCAAACATCTATAAGGATGGTACCATATCGACAACATCTCCAACGATGGTGTGCTGCTGACCAAACAATTCTTCCAACGCACTTCTTACCCTTTTGAATTCGTCTAAAGTGGGATATGGTAGACAGCCCTCTGCTGCACCTAATGCCTATACTTTATGCTAGAGAAACAACTACTTCATACGATGACCATTGTCAAGAATATGCGATTCAGTCTGGCCGCATGATTGACGAGACTATGCAACATACTGCACCGGAGAATCATAAAATCACGGAGGGTGACACCTGAACAATTCGAACCCAGTTACCAACTGGCCGATTCCTTAAGAAAATCACCACCAGTCCCAACACTTCTGTCATTTTTGGACGACAGCTTTTGTCCCACCTCGAAGCCTGAATGGAGTGTGGACTGAGCCGACTACGGGGAGACGAATACGAACAAGACCTCTAGTTGGCGCTCACACCTAATTGACTGAGTTTTTCAGCCGCTCTCCTTGAATCTACTGCAGTATGCTGTTTGGTGTTTGCAGCCTCTTCAGAGCCTTCAGCCTCTTCTGCCTCTCACTGCGCTCTTTCTAATTACAGAGCAGCCTAATCACGTCCCAATCCCCACTGCACCACTTTTTCAGTACCGTTGATGACCTACCACGGGGGAATATGGTCGCCCCCCCCCCCAATAAGCCTTTGAACCAAATTCGCATTCATAAGACGGATTTGTGGCAAACGACAGGTATAAATGGACGATCGTTCGTGTTAACCAAATTTAAGGCGGAGCGGCCTTAGCCAGCCAGTCTTGTGACTGAAACGTGCAACCGATAAAGGGATAAAATTGGGGAGCGCCGCGTCGATTGCCAGAAGGGCGTACCTGATGGTAGGTATAAGTGACTCTTTTGCGTTGTCGGATGGTCAACTCCTGGTACTGATTGCAGATCTTCGTGGCATGCGCGCGTATTGACGTCTCTTCTTATGTTGCAGGGACAGACAATACCAATCCACAAGGAAGAGAATCCGTAGAACTAAGACCGGCCAGCAGGTTGTGCTCCGGATAATAGCAATCATATTAAAAATATATAAATAGAAAATATTACACAAATTGCACTTGAGAATATTTCTTTTAAAATAACCCACGGAAGTCTTTCGAAATAGCCGGGGAAACTGCTCTGCCAACAGTAAACAAAAGTAAATAACAAGGCAAAAGACCCCGTCTTCAACAAATCAAAGCCAAAATTGATGGTGACCGAAACTCAAGCATTTCACGAGTAAATCAATGAAGCAAGATGAAAAACGTGTGAAAAATCGTGAATGCCCCTGAAAACGGGGTTGTTCTATACTTCCGGTTTTTAAATGGATAACTGATTACTTCAGTTCAACAGCCGCAACTGAAGTTCAACTTTTAAAGCAGATTGAACACTTCTTTGGCACCCAATGGCAGTACGGTTGACTGCTACAAATTAAGGTTCAGTACTTCTCATATAATTGTTCCTCGCCGTAACTGCACAGTACAAATTACTGAAAATCCTCCTTTCTGTGTTGAGTAACTAATTGACACAGACACTGTATGTGTGCACATTCACTAGGGGCTTCCTGATGGCAAGGCATAGGTAATTCCAAACAAAAATAGGCGCAGAAAACTCACACGGCCTACTTGTCCCGAAAATCTAGAACCATTTTCCAAACTGCCAGGAACAGCACTTGTTCTGATGCAGTATATAATATTGGGGTCATGGGTTGAAACATCTAAGCCATAATTCCACGGGTAGGGCCACCAAATCGGTCGACCATCTTTAGGGAATGACCCACATTCTGCCGTAGAAGAGGTGTGATGCACTGTTCACTGGTCGTGCTGGATGGCCACCCGAATTTGTTTATTCCCCCACGTTATATCCAGTGCTGGCTCAATTGATGACTTCAGTTAATTAGCGCATCTCCTGGCAATGGGGACTTCAGGCACTCGTGGGAGTTATTGGCGTGACACTTCCTTCTCTTAATAATACTGGTATATTTCTCGGCCATGGTCGAGACGCACGCTGTAGCGCATGATCATGGTTTACCACGTTAATCAATATGAGGAAATATTCACAAATTCTGAATATAAAAGTCGAGAGTATCAGAGATGGAAAAACAAAGCCAGCAACAGTTTGAAAGGATCATTCTGATAATGGTTCGCGCGGCGGTTCTGTACCGGTTTCGAATCCGGTCTGGGCACTGGTGCGCGGTGGAGATATCAAAAAATCGTTAACGCAGTGCCAAGGACGCATTATGAACGAGAATGATGCAAGCCAAGGGAACCGGAGGCCCGCCAAGGTTCTGCAGATGAAGTAAATTTTTGAGCAAGAGGAGAAAGGGTAAAAATTGTAAAGAAGTGTGTTCGGGAAAATTGACGCATGCGAAGAGGATAGCGATCATGAAGACAATGAAAACCCTGAATGACTGATTTACTGGAGTTCAATAAACGGAATGAGTTTTGAAGCAAGGGGACATGAGACCAATTTTGTGAGTGAACACTGGTGGATGTGGGAGAAACGGCAGACCATAAAAAGGTGAGTTTAGATTCAGGATCAGTAACATGTACCATTCTGAAATAAGAAAGCGCAACTGGAAGATTTTCTAGAAGTTGAGAGTCGATCATCAGCCGGCTACGGGTCGTAGGAAAGATAAACAGTGGTAACGGACAATATTGTGAGAAATCTCCGCATGGACTTCGGAGTTATTACGCTGTTTCACTGACAAATATTTATGTATGTGTTGACACATTTGCCTTCAGTGTTATTCAGCGTCATTTCTGGTAACGTACGAAATCGAGTGCGTAAGGCTCGTCTGGCAGGGCAAAGTATGTTTCGGTCGATCAGTCGAGTGTGGCTGTATATTAGCGGCATGTGCGTGAACTGGAATTCTTGTTGGTTGCGTTTGAAAACGCTGAACGATTTGATAAGCAATAAGGAGTATTTCCTGTTGTGTGGTTTGATTTCGGTCCCAATTGCAATGGTAGATTCTACTTGAGTCTCTGTCCGTACGAGTCAAAGTGGCATCCTTGATTAGCCAGTTTTGCGACTGAGATAGTGGGAGACAACGAACCTGAAATAAAGGGGGATTGCAGTCTGGACGTGCTTCCAGCTGTGGGTTATGATAATGTAATAATGAATAATAATAACGGTTTATTTCGGAGACGTCCGAGGCATTCCAAGTGCATAATCAGCTGTTTACAAGTGATGGAATTAACAGACAAAACCCTTGAAAACGTGGAATTAACATGATGGGAATTGAAAAAGGGCTAAGAAGGGGGAGTAACGTGGGAAATGAGAGCAGATAAAAAGCAGCAGTCATCGTATGCCCCTGCTGCGGATCAACGGTTACTGGAGGCATATAAAAATCAGTAAAGGACAAGGCATAGGAGTGACAGAAACTACGGGGTTAGGTGGAAGCAAAGTGGTTGAAATTAGTGGCATTTCCATTTGTTTGGTTCATTAGGGAAATGGCCATAGGTAGTCTAACGTTGAGAACTCAGTCAGATTGATGAAACTGTCTATCGTTGATTGTGTCCTCAATTGAAGGGAGCAGGGTCGGAGAAGGGGTTGGTCTTAGAAGTCGAGGACCCTCTCGTAAGCTATTTCTTCTGCCATGCACATATTAGATAACTGTAGTGCACGGGTGATGCTGAGATATGGGATGAGTGCCGACAGAAAATGGGACTTGGTTTGTGAAGCTGGAAAGGGTGATGGGCAACCTGTTCCAGACTTTGGGGTAGACAAGAAGGTAGAAACGTGACCTTATGGCCGACTTAGCTATACTAGAAGGGACAGTAAAAGGCCTGTGCCGAAGTGAGTAGGGGTTTCACGGGAGAAGCTTACTGGGTCAAAGGAAAAAGACCGGTTATGGAGCAGGTTATACAAAAAGACTAAGTTTAGTCTTAAGCGGCGGAGCCAGAGTGGGTCAAGATTCAGACATTGGCATCGTTATCTATAGCTTAAAGACGTGGACCAACCGAGTAGCTGTTTGATGAAAAGCCTTTGTTTGCTATCAATCGCAACTCTGTCGAATTTCGTCATGTTAGAAAATATTAATGGACAGTATTCGAGTAAAAGCCTGATGTGTGATTTGTAGATGCTGATGATGCTGTCCCGGAGACGAAAGGAGCGGAAGAGAAGAGCCACACTTCTTCTAGCCTTGGCCGCTTGGATGAAGGCGTGCTCAGAAAAGTTGACGGAGTAGGAATAGTTGAGACCCAAGTCGCGGATAGTAGGTCGACTGGCTATTGGGGACCCACCAAGAGTTAAGGATCCAGGGGGCAATTGGAACTTGTAGGTTAGGACCTCGCATTTATCCGTGAAAAAACTCATCCTCTAGGTGTGGCACCAGCGGTCAAGTGCTGCGAGGTCAGCGGAAATTTTGCAAAGAATAGAAGTAGCATCATTAGAATTGAAAGAGTAAACTATTTTTATATCCTCTGCAAACAAGAATGGCCTGCCGTGATTCTCGAGCGACCTATCTGGAAAGGAGTCCACTGTCAAGCTTCAGAGCTCTTCAGTCATGGCTGCCATGTTTTCTTATGGTTTATATGTATGTTTCTAAGAAGCAAGAAGGTACTCTGAGGGATTCTGGAGTTATTCAAAGCTTCCTCTTTAGGTTTTGAAGTAATACGCGGGAGCAAAGCTGATGTCAAAGTGTTTCCGATTCCTGTGCCTACCGGTAGATGCGTTACACCGCGTAGCTTTCTCGCTGTTATCGGTATAGTTTTTATTAAGCTATCTAGGATAGTACCTAAAACTATAGCTCTAAGGCCCATTGTCCGACCCAGAAAAAATCAAGCGATTTCTTCTGAACACTATTCCCTGGGACCACCCGGTAGTATAATATACATACAAAAGTGATCATAGGGTAGGAGCCAAGCGAAATATCAGTCTCAGTCAAACAACATTAGCAGACTCCAAGATACCACTCAGAGAATCACCTTCGTAAAGAGACTATAGCAGTCTTGACTTGCGTAATACATCCGGAAACTTTCAAACAGTAACATCGGCAGAAACTGCTTGCAATTTTTAGCTGAACAACTGATCCATAATTAGTTCCGCCGATATTGACTTCCTGTGGCGAGCACTCTCCCCTAAGGCTTAAACCCTGGTGGCACATTGCCCACCGCCGAATTCCGGTAACGTGCCGGTAACCGATGGGCAGAGAAATCACTGAAATTTCAAGAAAAGAATGACGTAGTTCGTTCTAATTCGCTGTATAGATTACCAATGTCCTATTTTCATGGTTATTTGTTCCCGTTGATTGCGTTACAAATGCAGTGCCAATTGTTTTAACTGACTGGTATTTTCCCGGCGGCAGCCATTTTGGTCGTGCTTTGTTCGCTAAGGTGAGCGGTGCGCTTCTTTTCCTCTGGGTGCTGATGACCCGTTGTGGCTGTAAAGTGTTAGTGACATATCAGGTTATCATTTACCAATTAGTAAACGATAAGCTGAATAGTAAAAACTGCAATATTGTGCTATAATTGTACTTAGAGCATGATGAGAACATGATGAAGTATTTTTCGCGTAACTCTCATGATACCCAAGTAGTTTTGTAAAATTCATGAAGCTTCGAGGTGTTCGTATTGAGTGCTCTGATATCGTGTGACATCTGCAGGATGATTTTCAATTATGCTATGCTGCCGTTTTATTACTATTGGTTAACAACTAAGTGCATTTTAGGACCTTGTTACGTATTATTGACGGACAATGGCCGATATGACGAAACAAAAGAGATATTGTCTGAAGAAGAAAGAACTTAGCTCACTGATGTGTGCTCTTTGTGATGAAGCCACCCTATGGGAACATCGGCATGGTTGCCCTAAGTGGGTTTTGCAAGGTGAGGTTATTCAGTGGCAATGTTACTTACCGTTCCGATTCAACACCTTTAGGAGTTGCAGGTGAATGCAGCGCTGTGGGTTCCGAAGACGTGTACCGTGTAGAAAAGGGATGTGCTATTGCAAGAGGTGAACGCGGTCTGCCGTGTGCTTCCACATCACAACCAACAATGATGGGTAAATTACTCCGTTGAATTATGTTACACCGAATAAAACAGTTTCTACGGCTCAGACAGTTTGTGAAGCTGAAGGTACACCTGAAGAAAGGCCGACTGTGTCAGGTAAACCCTGTTTCTATGCTGATTTTCGTATTAGTTACTTCTTTGACCAGTCTACGACGTGCATCACAGTTTGAAGAGGAGAGCGGTTCGCTGCTTAACTCACTATCGAAGGCTTTCATTCGATATCGACTGACGCTGGTGCAACAGAAGGGTATACTGGAGGCTATAGGCAAACATATACTAAACATAAGTCGGAACCCAAGGACATTGTTGCGCACGCCACGGGAATGTCCAACCACGACATTGGAAAACGGCGAATATGTACACATGGGTTTAACCGAAGGCTTGCAGATGCAGTTGAGTAACAACACCGCTGTACCGGACGAAGTCTTCCTCCAGTTAAACTGTGACGGCACTTCTGTGTTTCGTTCGTCGGACCTGCAGCTGTGGCCTGTCCTTGCCAAGGTGGTGAAGCCTTATTGCTTGCCCGTAATTACCGCCGGTTTTTACTGCGGTCGTGGGAAACCATCAGAGGTGTCATCTTATGTGGGTGCAACTGTCAGAGAAGTAAACCATTTGTTGACAGAAGGCCTCAAGCTTGGTGAGAGGTCTGTGAAGTGTCGCCTGTCATCTATAATCTGTGATACTCCGGCACGGGCCTTTATTAAACAAGTGAAAGGTCCTACTGGCTACTTTGGCTGTGATAAATGCATCCAGCGTGGATTTCACTGCGACAAAAGGATGACATTCTCCCGTGTCAAATGCAAGTTACGTGACGACGAGGCTTTTTGATCACGTCGACACCACAAACATCATGTTGGTGTGAGTCCTTTTCTTTCCCTCCCTATTGACATGGTTAAACGTTTTCCACTGGAATACGTGCACCTTGTTTGCTTGCGTGTGATGAAGAGGTTGATTGATTTGTGGTTGTTTGGGCCGCGTGATGCATCTGGCCGCTTGGAAAAAGCTGCTACTGTCGAACTGGGAAGCCGTATACTTTTGTCACACCCAGACACTCCGTGTGACTTTCAGCGACTCTGTCGACATATACATAATGTTGAACGATGGAAGGCCACCGAATTTCGCATGTTTCTTTTGTATTTGGGGCCGGTTTGTCTGAAAGGATTGTTGTCGGATGATGCGTATGATCACTTCATGTTATTGTTTGTTGCCATTTACATACTGTGCCACCCCTTTTTGCACAGAACTTGTAACTATTTCGCAGAAACCATCCTGCGTATATTTGTACAAAGAACGAGTTCCCTTTATGGTATCTCTAACGTCGTGTACAATGTTCACGCCGTTATTCATTTACCAGCAGACGTTTTTCGTCATGGCACTTTAGACTCTTTCTCCTGTTTTCCTTTTGAGTCCGTCTTACGGACACTGAAATTCTCCATTCGAGGTCCCCAAAATCCCGCTCAGCAACTGTATCGGCGTTTGCGTGAGAGAACCCTTCCCGATAACAACGATTCATTTGAGGCCATCCGTGATGACGTTGGAAATGTGGCTACCCGTTTCCGGGTATGCAAGACAGCGATGGTGGTGAGGGGAATGGTTCTGTCATGCTTACCACCAAACAACATTGTCGTTGCAGGTGGGAAGCCAGCAGTTGTAGAGAACATTTCTGGGGATCCCATAACCATTCGTTATTTCCTAAACCCACGTGATTTTTTTCTTACCTCAATGAAATCCAGTCATCTGCACATTTTTTCTGTTGACGGACTGGATGACAATGTTGTCCAAGTTTCCGTGAAAACCCTTCTTTGTAAATGTTTTCGTATTTCTCTCACCAAAAATGTTGATGTGTTGATACCCATATTACACACCTTCACAAAGTAAAACTTCTCTTTTAAAGCAGATGTCTTAGGTTTCTGTCGTTAATTTAACATGAGACCGAATGAACTAACTTTTTTTCAGATATAATTGGTCGTCATGTTTGATGTTGATGACACGGTAGCCATTGTTCACAGCAATTGGCTGACTGATGGGAACCGTGTGCGCTGGCCGAAGTCATCCACCTTTCAGGCCTACCAACGCCTCTTGTTGGACGGTGGATGTTTGCCGGAAACAGTTCCAGCATACGATTCTCATGAGATTTATCACTCAGGTAACACTCCCAGTTATATGCATTCTTCTCAGATAATCTCAGAGATGCAATTAAATTCGAAAGGAATTTTCTTGCCGAATCCGGTATGTCGGCGTCAACGGATGATACGTTGCCCATGACACCATTTTTGCAGCGGTACACCGTTCGCCGCATGTACATTGTTATACGTTATCACATTCCTTTTAGAATACCGGTATCATTGTCATCGGATGACAGTTCTGTCGAGATACATCCGTCGCAGAGGATTCGAAGAGAGTCTCCGATACAATTCCCCGACTCCCCCGATGATACCATGGCTTTTGGCCATTCATCACCTAGGTAAGTCTAGTGCGAAGTCCTCGTTTCATACTAGTTATAGTCCACCAACATTGAAGTCTCAGAGGAGACCCACCGAAGATGCCATATTGTCAAAGGTGGCCGGTCCCAGGTATGTTGCGTAAAAGTTACTAACTCCTATACTGCAATTAGCACAATACAACTTGTAACAACGCCCTTATCTCCACAGCCTATGCCTGCTTACGCCAGCAAGTGGCAAGGTTAGTTTCCCATTATCAGCTACTACGATTACCAGACTACTTCGAACGGATGCTATCAAACCTAAGTGGCATTCGCAACGATATGGCGTTGATGATCGCCAAAATTGACGACGTAATTTGCCGCCTGGATGCGACAAATACGACGGCCTACGAGCCTTTACAGGCAAACAATATCACAGATCTTCTGAAACTGGATGAAGATCTTTCGGTACTGAATAACTTTACGGGCACTGTAAGTGATAGAATAATTCCACATCATATTATGAGGTCAACGCACTCAAGCGTCATCTGTGCACCGATCTTGGATCAAGTATACGCCGAATGCTTGCATCTTTGATCGGGGAGAATTTGGCACTCGCGTGCAAATAGACCGGAACAGCTGGTAAAATTGCAGTGAGAAGCTACAAGTTTCCTAAAGCCGTCATTGGTCAGTCTAATGAAATGTAATTACTGTTTATTTACAAATGCCGTAAAATCTACCAATCGTTTCCGGGAGTCGTCTGTGCTGGAGATTGAGCGTACCATGAAACGATGGTTTACCGACGCAAGAGATCGCGGCTTAGGACGCAAAACTGCCAGGTACGTTCACTGATCACGCATTTGTAGTCCCATGGTAAATTTTTTTATTTATTTGCACAAACGACGATAACGAATTTCATGCTTCACTTTGTTTAACTAATTACCGTTTCGGAGTCCGTAGTATATGTATCACTGCAGTATTCTATTTGTATGTATCTGATTGTTCATATCTATACGTATATTTATTTTCGTCCCACAATTCATCTTATTTCTGATTCACACTTTTGTTATCCTTTCCAGATGTCGGCGCGAAACAGTGTGATGGGAAGAAGATTGTTCGTCAGATTCACATTGTAAATATGAACAATATATAAAATTTTTACTTCGTACAATTTGTTCGTTTTGAAATGTCTAATGTTCAGCATTTTTGAATGAGTGTCATTTGGGTTGCACTGCCAGTTGTAAGACGTTAGATCGTGCCGTTCTCAAATAAGCATCGCTGTGGGAGGGTGGAGCGTGGACAAGCTTTCGGAATGCAGTAGCAGGCAATCATAAAATTGTGTGTGCGAAGTATGTGGGGATAAGACTGTTCGCGTAGGTAACTTGATCGATCAGTTAACTACTTGCGTAAATTTCGGAAAAGCTAGAATGGCATGATCGTTGGAGGGGCGTGGGCGATTTCGAAAATCGGGTTTAAATTCAAAAATGGATTGAAATCGCACTCCGGTCCGGAACCGGTTTGCTACTATGGAATACTTTGGCAATACTCTGCACTTAATCCCTTGCTTCCGTATAGCTCTCTAACCCCTGCTTATTGCCACATCTTGTCCGACTGGCCATCCACCTCTTTACCACCATTGGTATGCCTACATCTCCTCCCAGCCGACCCAAAATCACGGTCAGCACTCGCCGTCGCAAGTCCACTAAATTCCAAAACTCACCGGACAACTGCTCAGTCTCTCTGGTAGATATACTTGGAAACGCCAATAGACAATCTACGGAAATGACCAAAACTCTGAGCAGTCTTTCCTCTCGACTTGACTCCGCTGATCTGATTATCGGTCAACTGATGCCTAAAGCGTTCTTGCTTGATCCAGCCGCACACCATACCCCAACCAATCTACTACTGGCCACGAAATTTGTGGACACAATTGCCTCGGAGATCTTTAGAAGGATAAAAAATGCAAACAATGCGATTGTGTTTAACATTCCAGACCGAATACCTCTTTCAGCTGCTAAAAATATGATCTTAAGCGCTTGCAACCTTGGCTCACAACCGTGCCACTGTGTTAGACTCCGCAAAACTTCCCTGCGCACCACCTGTCCACTGCTTTTCCAGTTTACAAACGAAGTTGTCGCCAAGACCTTTATCAGCTGGCAATCGTTAGTCGTAGCCAAAACCGGCTTCAAGTGCGCCAAGATACTTCCGGGCAAGACCCCACTCCAAAGGGAGGTGCACAAGAGTCACGCCCAGAACAGTAGCCCCGGTGTTAGTGAAACCAATAATCCACCCCAAAACTCTGGTGTACCTATCACTGGCCATCACCCGATGTTGCCATCTATTGCAGATCACAATGCAACCGTAGATTTAGACAGTACGCCAATTTTCTCACCCAATGAGCCACCTGGCAAACGCTCCAATGTTCAGAATAGCCCAAGCAAATCTATAGACTGGAACAAGCGCCCCAGCATTCACAAAACTGATGAAGGTTCTTCAGACTCATCCACCCGCGAGCTCATGTTCTCCACAAGTCTAGATGACCCCATTCCTTCTACTAGCTCGATGTTGGGCTATGCAACCGTACCTAAAAATCACCGCACCATCAACCCACCTCCTTCTACACCCATGCATCCCGTTACCTCTGGCATTTTTGATAACCCAACCAGGCCCCTAAGCCCACCCGCTGCACTCACCCATTCGCCACCAGAATGTATCTGGTAACCACCTAGGCCACCACCGCTGGTTAGCCCGTCAGTGCAGACTGACTCTCAGAAGTTAACACTTCGTCGCCAAAAGAACAGGACCCATCAACATAATGCACATGCAAACCATAAGAAAAAAGCTCAGTCGAGCGACATTTTACCAGCCTCTTGTGTGGCTGTGAATCCTACTCTTCCATCTCGGCTAACTGCCTTATCATTTCCACCCTACTTTTACCCACCTTATTCCCCCCCCAATCACCCCTCCATTACATTACTATCCGCCACACCAACTGCTCTATACCTCTACTGCCACCCAGTCACTCCCTGGGAACCATCTCCGTGCCTCACCTAGCTTCTCACTCCCACAGGACCCATCCACGTCTCTTAGCCTAGCACTGCCATCCATCCGTGGATGCTTTTTTCCTGCCGGCCCCCTCCGAGAATATTCCCCGCATTCAAACTACTCTCCTAAACAGCACCTTCCCATCCCTCTTTCCTTACACTATCCCCCACCAGGTTATAACTCATCAAATCCGTGGAACAACTGAGGTCCTCCCCCTATCCTTGCCCTATTCTCCACTGGAATTACCACCTTTATCACCACTACCGAACCCCTCACCATATCCACCACCATCGAGGCTTGCATCGTCCCTTTCCGTCACACTCGTAGATGCCCGTTCATTACTGCACAAAACTAAAGCCATCCGCAGCATCGCTCAGCCCTCCAACTTTGACATTATCATTGTAACTGAAACTTAGCTAACGGATTCCGTCCCGTCAGATCGAGTCTTTCTAGTGGGCTACCAGATGTTCCGAAGGAATAGGCCTCGTCGTGGAGGAGGCTGTCTAATTTATGTCAAAAACACTCTTCAGGCCATTCCACTCTCACACACAACTCTCGACGCCGTTCAGGATTCTCTGTGGTTAACGATCCCCTTACCCAACTCCTATCTTCTTATTGCTTGCATCTATCGGCCACCTGGTTCCAACGCTATGGACCTTACCAAGATTATTGACGCGTTCAACTACCTTTCATTGCTGCCCTGTTCCTCCAAACTCATCGCGGAGGACTTCAATGCACCGAGCATCTGTTGGAATACTCTATCTGCCCCAAACAACTTATTAGATTTCATGTCATGCATCCGCTTAGGGCGCTGGATTCAACATGTAACAGTCCAAACTAGAGGTAACAACATCCTTGATTTGTTGTTCACGATTGGTTTATCTGATGTTTCAGCTAGTACGCTCGACCTCTTTCCAGGAAGTGACCACAGAATGGTGTCCTGCGTCTTCGCGGTTCCGCAAGCTTTCGATAAATCCCACCCACCCAATCGTTTCTCTTCAGCAGTCAACTGGGACAATCTTATCTGCACGCTTCGTTCGTTAGACTGGGACGACCTCTTCCTGCAAAGCGACCCCCAGCTGGCTGCTGATCTACTATATTCTAACCTATCAAACTTGTTGTCCAAAATCACTACAACTCGTATCATATCAAACGGAGTCCGTAGTCCAGTCCTGAGCCGAATGCAAAACAAATATCTGAAGCTCCAGAAGGTTTATCACAACAGTAGTGACTTATCGTCATTCTTGCAGCTCCAACTTCTCTCGGTATCAATCAGAACTAAGACTGACATGCTCAGAAAACAAGAAGTATCTGCCTTGCAATGCCATGATACTTCCTCAAAGTTGGCACGTCTAATGAAGAACAAGAATCAGAGCAAACCAGCAGGTATCTTTTCTCTCATTTTAGAAAATAACGATCACATTACCTCACCTGTAGCCATAGCCGAGGTGCTCAATTCCTACTTTGCTGCAGCCATGACTACGGACCCCCTTACTTTACCCCCATGCATAGACCCTGTCGCCGAGCACTTACTGTCTGATTTAGAATTTACTCTAAAAGAGGTGACCAACCAGCTTATTCGTGTCCGGAAGTCCTCACACCTTGGCCATGATGGTGTTCCACCGACACTTCTAAGCCTTGGAGGAACTGAAATCGCAGCCCTACTATTGAAGGTCTACAATCTATCCATCAAGTATGGCATATTTCCTTCACAATGGAAGACTGCGGTCATCATCCCAATCCATAAGAAAGGACCAATACATGACCCCTCCAATTACCGCCCTATCAACCACACTCCAATTGCTTCTAGGTTGATGGAACGCCTCGTCAAACAGCGGATGTCCGACTTCCTATTGTCCCATAACATCATCCATAGTGGGCAGCATGGCTTCTTAAAGTCACGTTCATGCATCACTTGCCAATACGACTTTTTTAACCTCATAACGGCGGCCGCCGACAACAGTCAATCCATCATCATTATATACCTTGATATGACAAAAGCGTTCGACCGCGTCCCTCACGCTTTATTACTGACCAAACTCAAAGCTCACGGCTTTTCCGGTTCGCCTTTAACGTGGTTAATATCATACCTATCGAATCGCTCACAAGTGGTTTCCATTGATGGGTGTTTCTCACAGCCTGCTCCAGTCACTAGTGGAGTTATTCAAGGCAGTGTACTCGGTCCTTTACTTTTTCTCATCTACATAAATTATATATTTCCCATCTTGCACCATGGCACCCCATTCCTCTTCGCTGATGACGTTAAGATTGTCTATGAGTTTCCTCGTCAGAACCTCAACATTATGCTAGATGAAATTTCTAGTGACCTAAAGCGACTCGGGGATTGGTGCAATTCATGGAGTATGGACTTCTCGGCCTCGAAGAGCTGCTACACAACATTCAGATGTCAAGTGGCCTCCGGAACCCTGCTTATCCACGACCTACCCATCTCGTACAGCCCTTTAGTTCGAGACCTTGGACTTCATTATTCTTGCAGCTTTAGGTTTTCTGAGTATGTTCCACTCCAGATTGCAAAGACGAGAAGAACCACTGGTTTCATCTCCAGAACCTTTCGGTTAAATGATTGCAAACTGCTCACTTACAAGTCTCACGCCAGGTCTCTCCTTGAATACTGTCCTATTATCTTCACCAACATGACGAAATCCGACCGCATTTCTCCGGAGTCCGTGCAACGTCAGTTCACCAAACAATTAGTCGGATTTTCCTTCAGTTTGTGTTACAAGGATCGATGCATCCTAATCAGTCTTGACCCTCTATGGCTGCGTCGCATGAAGCTCAATTTATGCTTTCTGTTTAAGCTGTACCACCGTACGGCCTTTTCGTGTACTGAACCTATTCGTCTCACTCCCTCCACGAATTATGTTCTACGCCATCGGTCATTGCAGTTCTCTATTCCTAGATCAAAATTAGCGTTAAGATCTAACTTCTTCCTTATAAAATACTCAAAGTTATGGAATAAACTCCCGCCTAACATCCGCGAGAGTCTCTCAATTTCCCAGTTCAGAGGCTCGCTGAATCATATCTTGACTGTTGCCAATGTGATCCTTCTTACCGGCCAGACCGTCACCGAAGAGGTGGCCTACGAAAATGGGTTTGATTACTAGGATTATTGCACCAGAACTTTCACTTCTCGCCCGATGACAAACGCCAGTGCAACATACGTCCACGTTCCTGTGCATGATAACAATTTTCTATAGTGCATCACCAATGATGCCCTAGCGATTCTTTCTGCATTCTTCCTTAATTGCTCTTCAGAACTTCTAATTGCGTGCAAACAATTAATCCTTTGAAATGCAGACGTAGCAGCCCACCCGGTTTACGCCATATTGCAAGCCCGAGGTAGTGCTTATCAACCCTACGCTATTTAAACTCTCGAATTTAAACCCAGACCAAAATATGAAATGTGCCACTGACCGTTCATATAAACCCAACCAGTGTGCTAGTCACATTTGCTCACAGTCTGTTATTTCAAACCTATCTTATCGTATCGTTGCCAAACTGCTTTCTGCGTAAGCAAACGGTACTGCGGGTTATCATTTCTAACTGCTCTAAACCGTGAGACCCTAGGTCTTTCATTAGCATCCGAGCGATGCCATGCCAACGTGAAAAATCATAAATCATTTGGGATGCATACACCGTTACCAAACTAGTGTACGCAACTCCGTTAGCCTGCAGCAGTATAGCACAAATCCACCGCGAGCCTATTTTTACTTAGAATGTGGAGTAGATGCCATTGACTGCTCAAATGAAACTTCATCCATGCTTCACTTACACAGACGTAACCATTCCATTATCTATTGTCTTCATATATCATCATAACCCACAGCTGGGACCACATCCAGACTGCAACCCCTCTTTATTTCAGGTCTGTTGTCTCCCACTATCGCAGTCACCAAACCGAATAACCAAGGACGCCACTTAGACTCGAACGGACAGAGACTCAATAGAACCTACCATAGCAACTGGGACCGAAATCAAGCCACCCGATAGGAAATACTCCCAATTGCTTATCAGATCATTCAGCTTTTTCTAAAGCAACCAACACATTCCAGTGCATGCGCATCTTGCTAATATACCACCACACTCAGCCGATTGACCGACACATACTTTGCCCTGCTAGACGAAACATACCCATACGATGTTGTACGTTACCAGAAACGACGCTGAATATCACTGAAGGCAAATGCGTCAACATATGTATATGTATATTTGTTAGTCAAACGGCATATTAATGCTCAGGTCCATGCGGAGATTTCACACTTTATTATCCGTTACCACAATCCACCTTTCCTCCGAACCGTAGCCGGTTGGAAATTGACTCTCCACTCCTCGAGGACCTTCCAGTTGCGTTTTCTCATTTCTGAATGTTCATGTTACTGATCCTGAATCTAAACTCACCTTTTTATGGACTGCTGTTTCTCCCACATCCACCAGTGTTCACTTTCACGAAATTGGTCTCGGCACCGTTTCGAAACTCATTCCGTTTATTGAACTCCGGTAAATCCGACATTCAGGGTCTGCATCATCTTCATGGATCGCTATCCTCTCCGCATGCACCGATTTTCCCGAGAACACTTCTTTACAATTTTTTTCTTCTCCCTTTTCTTCTTGTTCAAAATGTACTCCATCTGTAGAACCTTAGCAGGCCTGCGTTTCCCAGCTTGCATCATTTTCTTTCATAATGCGTCCTTGACACTGCGCCAACGGTTTTTCTATATCTCCACCGCTCAGCCCGGAATCGAAACCGGTTTGAAACTGCCGCGCAAACCATTAATAAAATGATCCATTCAAACTGTTGCTGGCTATGTCTATCTATCGCTGATACTCTCGACTTTCATACTTTGAATTTGTGAATATTCCACCTTATCGACTAACGTGTCACACCATGATCATGCGCTAGCGCGTGCGTCAAGACCATGGCCGAGAAATATACCATTATCATCATTACCTGAATTTTGAAGATGACCTGGATGATAGCCAACTGAACACAAGGAGAAAGTGCAAGTTACGCAGCTTGTCGGTATCATACTTCCGGTACTATCGGAAATCTGGGAGATAGTTTATTGGGTAAGGGGAAAGGCTTCAATTTTGCAGCATCTTATTTGGAGTAAATGACCCGGCAAAATTCATGAAACACATGCGGCATTTAGTGGTCAGTTAAGTTTGCAGTCCCAAAAGTAAGAAAGTGTTCTCCGAGACTAGCTACACAATGATCCCTTTAGCATCTGCGATATCTTTGTGTCACCATCCAACGGCCCCGTGAGAAGTATGCTTTGACGGACTTTCAGAAAAAGGTCACGACACTGTCGAACGTGTATGAGCCAACGGCGGAAGCCGACTCCTATGACGAAAGCATCTAACAGTAAAACCAAAAAAATCAAACATTTTCGGATGGCGTTTCTCTGAATATTGATATGTGTATGGAAAAGATGAAAAAATACGCCCAACCGAAGCCCGCATGGGTTGCTTCCTCTTTGACTGGCCTGTTTCTGCTGCAGGTCCTTCGTGTGTTGTTTCGACTTCAATCACTTTTTTTGCGTTACAGGCAAAACTGGCGAAGAAGCTGGAATATAGTTCACACTGAAGCATTTTAAGTGCTTTAGGGAGAAATCAGTAAAACCGGACACTTCTTCCAGTCGGAGTCACTCAATAGGGAAGCTTGGTGATCCCGACCGTCTGTTGTGGTACAGCAGAGAGGGTTAATAACACGTTGTCGACTCCAGAGACGTGAGGCTCGTTTGTAGAGTCACTTCAAACAAATCCAAGCCTCCTCTTCCGCCTAGGATCCACACTTGTATTTTTGGTTCGTTTGTTTGCCGTCAGCTCTGCCACATTGAGAAGACAAGGATAAAATACGTAGAGTTAATGAAAGTTTATTCAAGCTCATAAAACATAATGCACGTTCACGTTGCACCTGCTTTGCTTTCGTCCCAGCAACTAATGATCGAAATAACTCCGGCCAGTTTTTATAAAAATAATATCCCTACCCTGAACACGTGTTTTAAATTCGTTCAACATAGAATTTTATACATCGAACCTTTTGATTGCAATTATAGGTTGAACAAACCAATCGCGATGATATCAAAGAGTTATGTTTAAAAGGCCCACAAAAATTGTTCGAAGAATAGACACTATGGTCTCGCAACTAATTGCAAATATAGTCAAAGCAGAATATGAGTGGCAACAGGCAGTGACTGTGAATTTCAATTACTTAGAGTGCTAATCATCACTTAGCCCTGGAATTTTCAACCCTGTTACGCCTGAATAAGTCTGACTTTACTTTTTGTATGTAGCATATTCACTACACATCTGCCATTTTTGGCTGTCAACCTACTTCTAAAAAGTATATTGACTGCATCTAATTTTTCCACCTTTATTCTCTCTTGGTACATTCCTCATTCAGTTTTATTTCGAACTTCCATGTCTTATCAGTTAAAGGCACAATCCATAGACAAGAGCATTCTAAGCGTCAAATATCTTCTCTGTTATCATTTCATAACTCGGTGTAAAATTTGTTGGCGATCACCATCTCGGCTGTCCATTCGATCCCCGCATCCGAAAAATATTCTCCGGATTTTCCTAACATCCGGTGGATTTTTCGGAGGTTATGCGCTTACTCCACTTTTAAAACCTTCCGCAAACACACGCCACCTCAGCTGTAGTATCGCGATCTTTCAAAAAGCAGCCTTTTTATGTTTACTTATTTCAACTAGATCAGGTTCACCTATTCCTTTCTTCTGTCATTGTTAAAAGAAGTACCTACAGAAGGGACAGCCAACCCGTTTACTCTCGGTCTCATCGGTGATTTCGGCTAGGAGCTCTTTCATATATTTTTCGTCCCCCGTGTAACCATATTTTGAGTAAGCTTCTCTTTGATTCACCAAGATTCATCCTGTAAAGGAAAATTATTCCATAATTTTCGGCTAAAACAGAGGAGCAGTTGGCTTGTCCTGTCAACCTTGTCAATTGAGTTCATTTTGGTACATTACTCAGTTTCTGTTCTTCTTTGATATACAGCGATCAATTTATTATGTGATAAATAATTAGCACATTTTCCCTGCTGTTTGTCTTCTACGTTTATGTATAAGCCCCCAATTCTTCTTCTTATTAGTCTGCTATCAGCATGAATAATATTATTAATAACGGTAACGGTATATTTTGGATGCATCCGAAGCAAGCTGCAGTGCATGATCCGGTGATTTAGGTGGTCAGAACCAGAATTTACAAAAGAGCACGGTATGTGTGCACAGAATATTGAAAAAAGCATTGAAGTGGACTAAAGCTGTAACGGTGCCGGGCAAACTTGAAGGTCAAACTCAAACAATCTAATTGGCTGGCGGTATTTCGACTCGGTTTTAAAGGGGGAGTATATGCATAAATATTAACGGAAATAACCACAACATTAAAAAATTCCAGCTGAATTAGGGATATCTGTCGAAAAAAAAGAGAAAAGAAGGAAAAAGAAAAGTTCTTCAAGGGGAAGTCAGAGTCATTTGCATGGAGCCGGTGTGAAAATATATCGATAAAAAAAACTCAAGGATGCACAAAAATGGACTTTCAGATATCAAATACCATAAATCAATGGCCGTTGTGGCAGTAGAATTGGTAGTTAGAAGCCGACATAGTCAATAACAAGGAAAGAGACCAAAAGATTCGATGGATAGAGGAAGGGATTTTAAGATCGGCGATGGAAGAAGTGGCCAGCGGAGAGACAGTAACTGTTCAACGGCTTAAATTAATTGATAGAGGTATGTCACGAAATAGCAGCAAGGATATGGAATCATGGCGGCGATTCAACTTGGAATGCGTTATGCGGCGGTTGCAGCAGCGAACAGCGTACAGAAGCGTTAACGGAGTAGAGGGTAAATAAGTGACCTGATAATTAGTCTGATAGGCGGTAGAAACAGCCAGAGAAAAAAGCAGGTAAGCATCGAGCAGATTGTCTACATTACCACAGATACCGCACAGAGTAACAGCAAGAAGGTGGAATAGCGGTCGCCGAACGATGTGAAGCACGATTGCAGAGGTGGATAGCTTGCAGAAAGGGAATTTGAATGGGATGTAGATAGCTGTTCGGGTGACCATTAAAAATGATGGAGAAGACGACGGTGTTGAGGAGAACCATAGGACCAATGGTTTTGAAAGGAGAACAGGATTGGAATATAAGATCTGGAGCAAAATAGGGGCAGTCGGCGGAATTAGGAGTTGAAATTATATATATATAAATATTGAGAGTGGAAAAGCACAGCAATTGCGAAGATGTATAGTTTGCCAAGATGATAGGATGGATGAATGATGGGTACTCATTTTTAATGAACATTGCAATAGACGTATAATATTAGTAATAATATTTCATTTTGCAGACGCCTGAGGCGTGCCTGAATCGTGATCAACGTTTTACAAGCGACAAAACAGACAGACAAGATTCATGGAAAATTTAGAAATACGTAACACAAAGAGGGTAGGTAGAAATAGGGTAGATATGAGAGGAAAACAAATGTATGCACTCCGAAGGGTAATGTAGGGAGTTTAAGTGAACTCGGAGATGGATTCAAATATGGGCCCGGTGAATTTGAGGGTCAAGGTCAGATGAAGTAGCTGGCTGATCCGAGTAAGGAGAACGAAAACTGGGAGTTTCACATAAGAAGGACTGAAAATCGACATGAGAAACTATCGTTACGAGAAACAAAGAAGAAAGAAGGAAAAAGAACAACGAAAAATTGAGTTGTACAGCTGGGGACAATGTAGCCAAGAGCTATGCGTTACTGCAATAAACGGTCGGTGTCCATTTGAGAATAGGGAGCTGGCAATGCAAGAGGTAAAGAGTGAGTCAGATGGCGTCAATGCCGCTGGAGGATCGAGACACTGTAAATGTGGGGTACATTTCTGGACAAAATGGACGCATATCATGGGGGCGGTGGCAAGAGAACTGAAGGAGGCAGAGAAAATATGTGGATACAAACATATATATGTACGTTTATATATCACAGCAGGGGGAAGAAGCTGTAAAGAGATGGAAAACGGAAGTAGCAGTGGTTGGACGAGACAGGCAGGGTTTGGTCAAATGGTGCGGAAGTGACTTGGATAAACCCTAAAGAATTTGTTTGTGACGGATGAACATGGGGGAGCAAGAGCAAAAGAGAACCAGATTTGGAAACACAGAAGTAATGGCTGTTAGCAGAAGTTCATAAGCAAGGGAATATGAAAGAAAAGATGGACGAAAACAAGTAAGAGTGAATCTAAAAGTGTGATTATTGCAGGTATGACATGTGGTGACGGTCAAGCACGGGCAAGGCGTTATTGCGTGGAAGTACATTATGCAGCAAGAAGGTGGCCGTGGAAATGGCTGGAGAACGCAGAGCGACTGGAAGTGCAGGGTGGTTGGAGAGGTGTTAAAGATCACTGGAGAGGAGTAGCTTGTAGGTCAGAAGGACTGCGGTGAGAAGATGCATCAGTTGTAACAGCGAATAACATGGAAGAGAGATAGTGAAGTGGGGGAGCAGAAAGACCAGGTAATGGCAGATCATATGATTTCAAACTGTAGGTGAGAATGATGACTTCACGATGACACCCCACGGAATGAAAGGCGGAAAATCAGCGCAATCTGAAAGGCACAATAAAGATGCCTGTGGCGATCAATGTACGAAGCAGACGAGAGCGTTGACTGAAGAAAACCAGGTAGATGACACAGGATGAAGACCGAGAAGAGGAAAATAATCCGGACGGGGAGGCCTGTGAAGGAACAAAAAATCCACGGAAGTTGGTTGTGCTCCGGAGTTGGGAGACTGGAACTGAAGAGTTGCGTGCTTACAGGCCATTGCATCAAGGGATTGGGTCAAAAGTTGCTAATCGGTTCCCTGCCTAAGAAGGAAATCCACAGAAGAATTACGGATCCAGACAGGGAACATATGGAGGTGGCAAAATGATATTACATTTGGTCGTAAAAAATACAAAAGTTTGAACGGCATGAGTGTTCACTGTTGGTTGTACAGAGGGCTGAGCATCCACAGTGAGGGTATATGGTCCAGGACCAATTAGACAGTGGCGTCGGAAACAGTTTTCAGGGGGCTAGAACATATCTGTTGGGATAGGTAAAGGAAAAAGTTTGAGAAATGATAATAACATGGCCGATCTGAAGCTGAAGGTCAGATGGTCAGTTCGGCCAGAAGCGATTGGAGTCAGATAAAAACTTAGAGTACATACAAAGATTGGTACAGAGAATGACCACAAAAGTTGCAAATTCGAAACCAATCGGAGAACATTTCGTTTACATTGTACACATGTTTTACCATGAGAAATACAGAGTCAATTTTCCACTGCAAGTTGTGGAATTTATATGCATAGGAAACTTTAATATGTACTGGAGTGTGAAGTCAGAGGCAAAATGCAGTGAAAATGCTGGCTAAAGTTGCGGTAGAATTTGACGGCTGTATGTCAAAGGGGTGTATCGCAAAAAACAAACAACCAACCCGAGGGAGGGGAAGTTCCAGATCGACGGCGGTGGAAAGGAGCAGAATAATACCAGTGAGTCCTAGGCAAGTGACCTATTTGGTAGTAGATGAGTCATGAAGTGATAACGTGAGAACATGCTGGCGAATTGAACTGAAATGCTTTATATTGTAAGTGCCGATGGAAATAGCGTTCAAACAAGATGACAACTTAGGGGCTGATATGTGAAAAGTGACCTTTTAGATAGGCCAAACACGGAATAACAGTAAAGAGACCTCCAAAAGACCGGTGAGTCTGAGACGGAGAATGGGATTGGAATATCAGTTGTACAGCACAATATATCGGTCACAGAAACTAGCTACGGAAATTGATTGTTTGGTATCGAAGGAATTGGCCTCTACGAAGACAAGCGATAACTCTGGATGGGAGGAGACCACCAGAATAATGATAAACGCAAAGGGTCAGCGTCAGTTAGGTGAAAGCACCGCAAATTGTTCTCTTTCTATTGGTTTGGCCATGGAAGTCAATGTGGAAATGGGAGCGTAGTCATACCAGATACGGTGTGATTACAAAAACGCAAAATTTACAAAAGAGACGATAGAGAAGACGTCGACCAACTGCTTGTCGATGAACGTCTTCTGTGTTCATTGTATCATGGGTAAAGCTGAAAAGCGTTTACGTGGAAGAGGAGCATGGAAGGTGCAAAAACTACCGGATAAGAGTAAATCAGTCGGCGGAGAAAGTGGTTTTCAGTGAAGGCTGGTTACTGACGAATTCAGTTATGTATCAAACAATGAACACGTCTTAAGGAAGAGAGAAAGCCAAAACGACGGGTAAAAAGGCCGGAGGAAGACGATTGAGCGTTCAGTAGGTTTTTTACCGTGCAATGGGTGGATAATGACGGATCGACATGGAGGTGGTAACTGGACCTGGAGTGCTTTGTGTGGCGGTGGCTGGGACTAATAGCACTAGGAGTTGCTGATATAGCGGGTGGTATGTTAGTTCACAACCGTTGATGATCATTTTAACAGGTATGTCACATGGTAATGATGGCGCGGAGAAAAGATGTGATAAAGATAACTGATAGATAACTGAACACGGTGCCCCGCAACATCAGGACTAATTGGTGGAATAGTATTGTTTAGGTGACTAGCTAGGCAGGTGGAGTGTGTGGATAACCCCTAATCTCAACACTGACTGTTTGAGAATTATGGAAAGGCACTTCAGCGAGGGACATATTGTGGTGGTTTCAGCGGGTATGGCAGTGGTGAAAATAAACGTACCAATAGCTAAGTAGTAGCGGCGGGTTCTGACACGGGGAATGGGCATGTTTAGGAGTTGAACCAGAGAGCAGTCAGACTTGAAACTCGGGGAATGTGACAACGAAGAACAAGCTTAAGTCGATAAGTGCATATAAAAGCGTTCGTTGTGCGTCGGGAAAGAATAAGTTGATGAGAAGAGATGGGAGAAATACTCTGTTTATTAAATTAACCGAGTGGAATCTTTGCCAGGCTTTGGAGACAAGCTACAGCATCCATATTCAGAGTGAGCTTGGGGGAAGATCAGAGATGGTTGGAGAGAAAGGCGAGAGTGTCATGTTTGCAGCAGCTTTTCAAGCACAGGAATAGTATTCTGTTATCCACTCTCGGCTCTAGCGGATGGCTGCAATCGCGCTGGACATTCAAACTGATAACTATTTTTGGGTTACAGGAGAGGCGATTCACCAACTCAGTTGGGCTCGCATATCGTAGCGGAAGTCCGGCATGCTCGAAATGCGGCATCCAAAACCATGTGTCTGGCCGCATCTCGCACATTCGGGATTAGAATGAGTTGTCTTTTGCAGTGAGTACATGTAGTTCATTGTCTAGTTACCAGGTTGCGCGGATCCCGGAGAGCAAAGCTAGCAGGAAAGCAATTGAAGGATGGACCAATATCAAATCATGTCGACAAATCAGTTGTTGTCTCCAGCTAGAAGACGGATTCAACTTATGATTCGTGAGAAAAAGTAGGCCGAGGTCATCTTTGTGAGGTACCTTCTGAAAGAAAATGGAAAAGGATTTAGTCTGATAGCTGCACCAGCCAAAGGTATAGAGAGAGACAAAACAACGCTGTCAAACAATAACCCAGTTGGGTCACAGAATTAACAAAGACAGAACTGGGCTGTTGGTAACGTAGAGGATAAATGTTGAGATTTGTCGAAAAACGGAAAGAAAAGTAGGATGGATCCAATGACAGACGGGCCTGGGGCTCAGTGTGAAGTACCAGTGACACAAGAAGCCAAGGATGATCAGTCTCGAGTGCAAACGGTAATGTGCAAATCCATTGGGTGTATCACAGAAAAGACTTTACTGGCGAGGGACCCTTCTGGGCCAATGACAAGGTAGCCGATTAGAGACGAAGAAGACGGCTGTTACCAGCTGATACATTTTCGGGAAGAATTTACTTTAGGAGACGGTCATTGGGTTCTAGACATAACACAATGAAGGTAGTGAAGGCGTAGAAAGTTTCTCAGAAAAGAAATGCATTTGAAAGAGGTTCGGGAAAGTTTTTCTAGAGGCCACCTCCTACCTAGAAAGCTCGGGCCTCAGACATAATAGTGGCAGTCAGTACAAGGGCATCATCAGCCGTAAGATAATAAGCTATTAACGTTTTGGACTAGATGGGACATATAGATTGACGAATTTAAGTAAGTAGCTGATTCCGGAGCCTTAAATACTTCAAAAAATAGAAATTATTCTCCACAGGATCGTGTGCTTCTCAGCAAAGCGGGTCCCAGGAAGTCTCTTTACCTTTTTTGTTTTGCTTTCTTCTGGTATTGATGGTGCGGGAATTTTGACCACTATCGTCTTCCCGTAGAGATTATAGAGTGAAGCATCTGGTCCTAAATTATAACCGAAGCTTCTCTGAGTTCTTTCTTCTGAATGTGCGCCTGCTGGCCCCATGGCACTTCAGTTTTTCAGCTCATGGTTTAATAACTCAAGAACCTGCTTTATGTCTAGTAACTCAGAATCAGTACGCGGCAACGTAGTGCAAGAGGATATATAATGTGACCGCTGCTTGCTGCCGTACCGTCAAGAATGCTCCAGGCCAAGCAAAGTGGAACCTGGTGTATACCAGCAGACTTGCTCTCTTAGATGGGCTCGCTTCCAATGGGGATGTCTACTTCCGAAAGTAAAACGGTGGATTGCAAGACTTCCCGGTGAAGGTGTCCCGAAAGGCATCCGCGTTAGCACCATTGGCCGTGGAGCCCCCTAGTAAGCTCATAGAGACTTAGGGGCATAAAAGTAAGCAAAATGAAGTTATTTTGCCCCTACAAAACTAGATGTTGGAGCTAAAATCCTCACTGGGGCTTTCCTTAGAAAAAGCTGACACAGCCCTTGGAAGACACCGAAGGTCCTCACTGTATAATACTGAGCAGCTGGTAATAATGGACCATAGGGTCAGAAGAAACCTAAGTGAAAGAGCAGGAACAACGATGATGACAATGATAATGGTATATTGTTTGACCGTGATCAAAACATATGCACGAAACAAGATCAGGGAATACAGCAATACATAACAATGTGGGATATTCACGATTTTGAAATTTATGGATCACACAGTAACCGAAATAAGACTTTGAAGCGGAGCGGTGTTTGAGTGAGCTGGAGTGGAGGCGGTTCAAGCGGGAATTGTGAACGGGTTTCGAATTCGGGGAGGGGAGCATCATAGATAGCTGGACTAACTTGGGAATGCTGATATAAGCGATTCTGGAGAATGGTAAAAGATGCAGTGACCGCATGGACCAGTGAAGCAACAAGCATCGTACATCACAACATGGACAGTGAGTTGAGGAAAGACAATACACGATGTGCCTTATAAGTGCCGAAAACTGGTTGCGACGGGCCAGGGCATCCAGAATAGGACGTGAAGGTGTACTAACCGGATATCTGGACGATCGATAACGGGCAACCGGATGGGAGAGTTACCAAAAGACGGTTAAGAGTAAAGTCCGCATAGAGCTACAAACATGTAATCAGAGATGCCAGCTAAATACAGAAGGTGGATCCGGCATTGGGTAACCGATTGTGGAGTAGATTATGAAATAAATGCAAGAGGGTCAGATGTGACAATGAGATAGACCTTCTTGTACAGGAGATTTCAGTTTCATATGGAAATTCACGTGAAGGTGAAAAGCTCCACGAGGAATGCAGTGAGTTTTCAAAGTTCATGAACGGCGTACGGACACGTAGCGGATTTTCAAGAAGGAGCTGTCGAAGAAGCGGACTATTGAAGGTAAGCGCTACTGATGCGGCCAGGCAGAATTTGGAAGAGTGCAAAGATACCTTTTTGTATACGTGACAAAAGGAATTATTAACCAAATTCTGGAAGGCTACAAATAACTGGTAATTTGTTTCACAAAGGCCTTGGTTGCCAGTAGAATGGTAAGAGGAAGCAGGCAAAAATGGCTAGTTTGGCGGTCGGGGCAGGGTAGGTTGGAAAGTCAGCTGCGAGGGCTAGATTCCGATCACTGACTTTGCACTGCAAAGCAGAATGAATTGAATCGTTGGAATGGTGTACCGGAAAAAGACTTTGAGCGGGTGTGGGATGATGATCGGTGTCAGGAATCCGCTCTGCGACTCGGTGAGACTTTCGTGAGGGATTTTTACTCTGGTAATAGGATTATTATCACCGGTCAGCCGTAAGCGGTGCCCTACATAACATCAGCACGCTTGGGTATAAGTCCAAACCATTGTCAATCCGAATAATCAAATCGCTTAGTCTGTACGGTGATCCAAGGTAAAGTCGATTTGGCCCATGGCTGCCCAAGTAACCAGTGTGATCCGAAGGCGATCAGGAGTGCGGCAGTCTGAAGAGTGTTCAGCTGTGGGTAATGGTGATAGTATGATAGAAACCAGACAATGAACATTTTTATCTAACGGCCAGTGGGTCAATCTATGGGGGATCAACGGACGGAGACTGTCAGTTTTAAGGGGTATTTGGGTGAAAGTAGACATAAAGGGAGATATCAGGCGCAGGCTTAGCCGGAGTGCAAAATAATTTTGTTGATGAGTGGTGGATGAGGAGAGAGGGCCTATTTGGGAACCAGGAATAAAACAATAACAGAGGGTGGGATAACAATGGGTAATGGAGATAAAGGAATGCAACAGTGATCGTTGCACCTGCTGTGGGCTAGGATGGCAGACACGCTGAAAAGGAAAGAAAATACTCAGTGCCAAGGTGGGGCTTTTTCAAGTGAATGAAAGCGTGCTGGTATTCTGTGGAGTAGTGAGAAATGAGAAGTATACGGATTCAGGGTGGAATGGAGTTTCATCTTACCATGAACATATGCGCAGATCGGTGAGTCTTGGTTACTAAAGAATAGTTATCTGTATGATAAGACTCAAGTATACAAGAAGAGTGCAAGAAAAAACAGGGAGAGATCGCTGAGTTCTTGCCTGAGACAGGAGAATGAGGTTATCGTGAGCACTCATCACTAAAGGACTAAGCGGTTTTTTGAGGGAGCTGGTGTCAGTGAACAGTTTGGTTGGGTAATTAGGCCAACAGAGTGTCAGACAAGTCACCCCTGACTTCAGCCATCAATTTTAATGCGTGGGTTTGATGAGGACACAGAAAAGGCAAAGTTGTGGACGGTAAACTTTAAAAGCGAGATGATTACGATCCTCACTCCGGCAATCAATACGGGCTAGGTTTAGCCAATAGCTGTAAACCGTTGGCATATCAGTACCGCGGTGTTATCGGAGCAGAGGCCACATAATACACCTATTCAAACCGTGCACTGACTACTGCGTTAGACATCGGCAAAGCTGGTTAAGCTTTTTTCGGGAAACCCAAACAGGTTGAAACTGAGGAAGGGCGGGGTCAGCTAGCATATGTAGAGAGCTCGGGCGGCTTGCTATCGCCTTGCAATGGTTCAGACAAAAAGAACTGGAGGCTACCTCAGAAGCTCGGGGTTTTCCAGTTGCAGGGTCGGGTCCAGGCTGTTATCGGAAGGGTGCAGTGAGAACTCACCCAAGACCTCCCAAGCCAGGAATGGTTTTTATTTCCTGTTTCGTTTTGTTTCTTCTTTTACAGAGGAGTGGCCGAGTAAATTTACACCTTGGGGTGATCTTCCCATTTTTCCTCTACTCGCCTTTCTTCGCACGTGGCCCATTAGGACCGAGACTGATACTGATGGCTGTTATTCAAATTGTGAGCTTGCCGCAGACTAGGTGCATAGTCCTTTGGGGGTGTTGTCCCAAACTATGCAAGGAAGGGATAGAGGATGAAACAAACACTCAGATATTGGCAACATTCGAGAGGCTGCCGATTGAATGCTTGCCTCTGCCGGTAACAGAGTCAAGAAGGTTCCCGTATATATGCCAGCCATCTGGTGATTGCATCGCCGATTATGGTATGGTGGGTAAATTTATGGACATGACAACGTTGGTGAAAAAGTATCAGCACTAGCCACCAGCTATTACTGAAGCCTTGGGTGGTTCGCACTGGTAAATCAATGAGCTTCAGCCAAAAGTCGCACACTAAAGATGAGAACTGAATATTTGTAAAGATATGGGATTCAGCAAACCGAGCACCAGGCATACCAATGAGTTAAAGTCAGGTGACGTCTACCGGATTGGCACTGTTTGACAAAGGTGTGATCTGGTCTTTAATTGTGGCCAAGTACATGTATGCAAATTAGGGTGTAAAATGGCACGGTCTGATGAGGGGGGAGGGGAAAAGTGAGTGGAGCATACAGAAGAAAATTATATATATATATATATATATATATATATATACGTCTGTACATATGGGCGCGATTATCAGACGGGTCATGAGACGGGGGTCGGAGGCAAAACATTGTGACTCATTGTGGTCTAATAATCAAGACAGTCTTCTTATGCTTCATCTATGTTTATGCTGTTGCGGGTCATGCTGATTGTAGAAGATGCGTCTAGGTTTGTGCTTAGTGCTCCTTCAGTTTGTTTTAGCGCGCAGCGCGATCGCAGCAAGTCAGGAAGTTCAACCCGGGGGCTAAAATAGAAAACCAAGAAAAATCTAGATCTGACTAAGGGCCTAGATTGGGGGGTCGCAATTGTCAGTTTTCTGCGACGGAGGGAGGAGGGAGTCTCACTACAGAAACCAAGTGGATTATCATATGAGTGGATTTTTGAGTGCAGAAGTCTGGAGAAAAATGGGAGACTGAGCTCGATACTGCTTAATCATAGGGGTTCAAGCCGGAATAGTGGGCACCTAGCTCTGTAGTTAGGTTCGGAAGAGGGATCAAATAATATTTTAGTAGGGGAGCGTTTTTCTCTCCCTACACTGAGTCGGTCAGCTGTTTGCGCCAAGGTGACGACGGGGGTCAGTATTCCAACAGAGGCCCGTCATGTGACCTGCATTTCACGAGCTAGCTCTCCTCAGTACGGAATGTTCTGAGGATAAGTGCAATTGTCCTCCTTGCCTTGCGAATTTGGGTCAATGCTTGTTCACGGAAGTTGGAGGAACATACATAATGAAGCTCAGGTCCCTTACCACGTGAGTAGTGGGGAATTAGCAGACCGTCTATTGTGAGAAAGCCAGGTGTAATGTGGCATTTGTAGGACAGAGGAGAGCTCTTAGCTGCCGGAAACTTCGACAGCCATTGAGTACACCGTTCATCAAAGGGCTTTGCGTCTAAGAGCTGAGAGCAGGGCTTTCGCCACGAAAGAACAGACCAGTTTTATATCGTCAGCAAAAAGGAATGCCATGCCATGACGGGCCACTTCGAAGAAGTCATTAGTGTACGTGAGCAATAAGAGAGGGCCTAGAAAGCCTTACTGTACGACCCCGCTATGAACTTGTTTGGGGTGAGATGATGTCTCGCTGACGTTGAAAGTTTGAACACTTTCGGAGAGGTATGATAATAGTCAGGTCAGAAGAGGATCGGCGACTCCGTAGGATTTTATTTTTGGCATTAAGCTAGGGTGAGATACACGGTCAAAAGCTGTAGTCAGATAGAGGAAAATGAAGGTGATTGACTTGTTGCTGTCTGCTTTAGAAATGAATAAATTGAGGAAGTTCATCTGACAGCTGAGGCACGAACGGGACTTTCGGAACCCATGCTGGGCTTGGTTCACAAGACTTCTAGAAGTCAGGAAATTCGCAAGCTGGCTCTTTACAATCCTCTCATACGCATTGAAACAATCGACGCTGGTTTGTGGTGCGATGGTTCCCCGGATCATGCGAAGGACCATTTTAGTCTGATGGAATTAAACAGAAATCTTTTCACTGGGCCGGGTTCATTTTTGGCGACATGGATAATGTAAAGAGGTTCAGCAATCGGGCTCTAGGTCAGGTTCTCCAAAAGGAAATGGGACTAGTGGAAGGAAATCAGGCCCTGGATGATAGGAGGGTTTAGTGTTCGTTAGGAGTTTCCTTATGTTGGTCGTGGTAAATGGTATTATTGATTTCGCGTCCTATGTGAGCTTCGGATAGCAGAGTGGTGGAGGGTTAGTTTCCGTAACAATAGTTGAGGCAGAATAGCAGTTGGAGGCCTCAGCCATATCTTTTGGCGAATCAAGTTGTGTGCCTTTTTGGGTGGGGAAAAGGGTATTGTCTTCAGTGCCGCGCCAGTTGCGAGATTTTACCGGTTTCGAGAGGAGCTTCACCCGATGAAGCCAGTGTACTGCTGTCTCATCTTACCTTTTGAATTTATTCTCAGTCGCTGCATAGAGATTACGGCAGATTTGCCCTAATGTGAGTGTCAGAGAGGAATCTCGATTCCTGAGGTATGAGTCCTGAAGCTTACAAATCTTTTGCCGAAAACTGCCAATTTTCGTAGTCTTCGCTCCAGTACGCCTAGCGGTTGGGATAAGACAGTTTATGGGGGATAGCAACTTGACATAGTATGCATTGGCTGCTTATTGCGGATCGGATGTTAGGAAGAAGTCTAGCCAGTCAGTGCCCTGGAGGGAGGTAGGCGACTGGGACTAGTTAGTCAGTCTGTAGGTGTTTTGGTTTTGGATTGCAACACCTCCAGTTAGGCATGATTCTTGCGTAACGGTAAGGTGACATGTGACCATTTTGTGGCCAACATCGGGAAGGTTTTCTGTGACGGGAAAATTCAAGTCAATGGGGCCGTGGGTGAAGACCAAGTTAAGGATGTTGTTATGCCTTTCTGGAGTAAAGAAATACCGTGTCCATCCTGCAGAGTAGGTGACCAGAAGGAAATCGGATAAATGACGGCTGCAGACATAGTATTCCAACAAATACGGGGAATGGTTATGTCTCATGCTATGATCTTTGGGTCCAAAGAGAGAATAGAAGCGTACTCGAAAGCCCTGATAATACGCGGAAATTCAGAGTAACTAGAAGCAGATGCTCAGTTGACGCACCCAATATGTGGCACTTTTCCAAGAATTTGGACGGAAGTCCTAAGGGAGTCGGGGATGCAGTGGAGCAGTGGGCGGTGGAGGAGGAGGGTAGTAAAATTTAAGCTTATTGTATGCAAGACCACCGCCTGCTCGGCGGGTAACTCTGCTTGCTCGAAAGAAGTCACAGCCTACCGACGAGACAACTTCGCTTGTGATCTGATCGGCCAACCATGTTCCGGTCACAAGAATAAAGTCAAGGCTAGAAGCAAATACATGTTTCCCTAAGTCAATAAGTTGATTCAACAGAGAGCGGGAATTCAGCAGCAGAAGGGAACCTGTGCCCGTATTTTTGAGGTAACAAGGCGCTAAGGCCCCACGTGATGGCAGCTCGTGGCGATAAGGGTCGAGTACGCTTCCAGCAGCCGGATTGTCAACCAGGAGAGCTTCAACAAGTGCAGTAGTAACTATAACGACCAGTAGTGGAAAATCCCTCGAAAACCATTGTAGTTCCCATGTTTCCTTAACATCACTCACTTATTTGCACTATTGACTTGTTTTACGCACTGTTTGTTTTTACGGACTAATGCTTGGTTATTTGCGCCCAGTATAATGCTCTCATATCCTTGTTCTGGACCTGCGTGACGCACGTGTTCTTTTCTCGCACGCTACAATTGGGTTCTCGTTTTTCGAGTCCTTGTGATTGCACAACTGACGTTTGTATTTGTTTCGTGTCATTGCTAACCTGATATTCCAATATCGTAGAATTTCACGGAAAATCGCCTTTTTATTTCGGGTTCAGTTGCGAATTTGGCTAAGCATTGATCAACCGTGTCGTACAATACCCAATTGATCAACTTGGAACGAGATTATTAGCTACCTTCCAAAAAAGGGATTCAAGCAATTAAAATCTGGACAAAAATAGTACGGCAAGTATTTGGGGAGATTTCGGGTACTGTTGATTCTTTAGGTCATGTTAGGTCACCTGGTCCTGCCACTGCTAGCTCATGTATTACTGAGGGTAACATGGATTGTGAGAATGTCGATCTATTTCGGCTAATGATATTAGACCTAAAATAACAATTTTTATCAGCTAGACAACAGGCCCAGGAAGCGGAAGCGAAGTATAGAGAGAACGAGTGTGAGCAGGAGGCCAGCGACTGCGACCCATCCAACAGATCAGAACAGATTACAATAGGAAAATCTGCGCCTGTCGTCGAATATGAAACATCAACGGTACCAACGATTGATCTGCCAAGAGTAGAACTGACGGTTTTTGAAGGAAGATCTGAAGGCCACTGCAATACATCAGACAGTTCGAAACTTTCGTGGAAAACAAAACAACCGACCCTGGGCAAAGGCCCCTCTACCTGACTCATTACTGTCTAGGCCAAGCCAGAGAAGCTAACGATGGGCGTACCATGCTAGACCCGGAACAATGTTACAAATAAACAAAGATGATCCTGAAGGACCTGTTCTGCTAGCCACTTGAAGTAGCCCGTAACCGGATAGAAGGCTTGATGGCAGAGGCAAAATGAACCAAGGGCGATATCTATACATTGGCCGACCTAATGATCAAAATGCAGAACTGTTCATTAGCCTTCGACCATTTACATTGCAATGCCGACCTTGATGCAGTGCATACGTTGGAGGGCATATTCCGTCACCTCTCCCAAACTACAGGGTTGGGGGGGAAGGGGCGAAAAGTATGAGCCGAGGCGACCGTGAGGCTAACGTCAAAGACCTGACCGAATACTTGGACAGACCAACCAAGAAAGCCGACAGTAGGTTTGGCCGACTCATCCGAAGAAGTAACCGAGTAAGCAAATCTGGCGGTAACCAGGCTCAGACCACTTCACGGGAACATCCGAAATACCAGCCTTGAGCCAATGCGCACGCTATTTCACGCGAGGCTATGGCGCATTTACGTTGCAGTTCCTCTGACGCCAGTCACGAGCCACTAGAATGCCCAAATTCATCTGTGCCACGATAGACTAAAGTTGTGGAATGGCGAGGTCGACAGAAGCGTGTTTTATATGCCCTAATATTACACACCAAGCGGCAACTTGTCGAACAAGGACCATATGTCACGGAGGTTGCGCAGGCAGACACCATCGATTGGTGCACCAGGCGAGGGAAGCAACACCAGAGAGGAACACCAAGCCAAGTAGTATTTGTTCAACATCGCGGTCTACCCATAAACCAGTGCATTTAAGAGTAGTCGCCCCGCGGGTGATGACCCCGACTGGGTTGGTCAAAGCGTTGGCTTTCGTTGACAGTGTACCGGACACTACCCTAGTGAAGGAAAAGTTTGCTGACAAACACTGGCTCGCTAAAAGTACGACCTCGTTAGCAGTGAGCACGGTGGGCTGAACACAAGTAATGAGTGCCGGCCGGCTGAGGTTACAGTTCATCTTCTTCGACACTAACGAGCAAATCAAGTCATCGGAGATCGCTGGACCCAATTTTAACTGGGTGGTCCCACCCGCAGGTTTTAACTGTCGTGGACTGGGAGGACGACGAAGTGGATCTCTCCATCGGCTGCGACTTACCAGAGGCACATTGGGTACTTGGCCAGAGAGTTGGCGACCGCCAGGCACTTTATGCCGTACGCACAGCTCTGGGATGGATATTATATGATCCGGTAGGGGTCGCGGTTTCGTGAATTAATTATCGGACAAAACGAACAGCATACAGTGTCAGTTGAAGCGGTTTCTTGGAAAGGAGTTTCAGGACATCGGAGACGAGAGACTATTGTTGTTGCAAGAGGATCACTTCGCTCTGCAACCAGTGCGGCAAGGAACCAGGAGCCTCAAAATCAGTTCGAGGTTTCCCTCCATGGCGCACACCAGGTGGCCGTTGTGTTGACAACAAGAACAATGCTCTACATAGAGGAATTCGACTAAAACAACGTTTCGTTCAATACCAGGATCTATGGCGGCGATATGAAGAAATGATGAAGCGAAACGAAGCTATGGGCTACGTTGAAAGGGTGCCTGCTACCGCCGACTAACGGAACAGGATGTGGTACCTGCCTCACCACCCAGTTATCAACTCCAGGAAACTCAAAATGTCGCAGGTTGTGTTCCACTGTGCAGCCAAGTTCCAGAGCAAGTCGTTAAACGATCGTCTACTACAAGGGCCTGAATAGACCACTCCAATAACCGACGTTTTGTGCCGTTTCAGAGTGGGTGAGGTAGCTCGGCCCATCGGTATCACGGGTATGTGTCTCCAGGCGAAAATACTGGAAGAAGAACGAGGTGCGTTGCGTTTTCTGTGGTGGGAATAGAAAAACCAGGACAACCCAATGATAATCTATGGGATGACCGTCCACTCCGTCGGAGCCATATCATCACTGTTTTGTGCAAAATGCGCCCTCAAAAATAAACGAACAAACATGGAGATTTGGTCCGCCGGTCAGTGGTAAACAGCGTCAGCAGAAACGTTTATTCGACGACTACCTTGGGTCATTCGATGATGTAGACTCGGCCCTGGCGCAGTTCAGGGGCCTAACAAGATGGCTAGAAGTGGGCGGCTTCCATCTGACGAAATGGATATCGAGGCTTCAGAAGTGCTCGAAGCAATAGCGTACCAGGAGAGGGTCGAAATGATTACATATTTGGACGGCTTTCCACTCCCTACCGAACGCACTTGGGGATACAATGGAAAGCGGAAACGTACGACTTTTTTCGAGCCAAACGTTTTCAAGTTGCCAGTAACCCCGTCATGGCATGCTTTCTGCCGTCTCTAGTTTGTTCGATCCGCTCGGTTTCGTCTCTCCCCGGCTGTAGCCCGGAAGGATCCTGCTGCAGCGGCCCTGCCGTAGGAAAGTTTATTGAGACCAGCCGCTGGACCGAGAAGGCGGGCTGAACTGGAAGGAATTTCTGAACACTAGGTGACTTAAAGATTCTACGATGTTTGCCGCCCTGGTCATGCAACACGGACAGGGGAACTGCAAGCCTTTTATGAAGCACCCGAGATCGGTTACGGAGCCGTGGTTTACGGAAGATAATGCACAGGGGATGGCCAGTATGCTACGAGGACCCTGTAAGCCAAAGTTCGCTTGCTCCACTAAAGACGGTTCCCATATCGCGCCTTGAACTCAGCGCAGCCTTGTTAGCGGTCAGAGCGGTGCAAACGGTAAAGAGACGCTTCGAATTCTACATTCGGTCGGCTGGTTTCTGGACGGACTCGAGGATAGAACTGTGCTATTTTGACAACGTCTGGAGCCGTTTAAGCACCCTCGTGGCTAACGGGCTCACCATCACCCACGACGAATCGCCATGAACCAGCGGAAGCATGTCAGGTCTGGCGATAACCCAACAGATCTGTGCACCCGTGGTCCGACCAACTTCCGGCAACCCGACATGTGGACAGGAAGGCCAATGTTTCTGAAAATGCTTAAACAGGACTGGCCTGGGTATGAACTAAAAAGCCCTTTGGAATTGGAACTGGAGATCAAAGGTGTGGCGATGACGGCCAAGGTCGTCGAAGCATCATTCATTTTGTCACGATTGCTTGGATTTTCTTCCTGGATGAAGACACTCCGTTCATTAGCTTGGTTGAGTAGGTTCAAGGGACATTTGCTAGTCATGAAAGGGGTCCGCTCCCCCGGCCAGGTGTGAGTGGGTCCGATAAGTCCCGATGAACTACGAGCGCAGAACAAGATATATTCAAGATGATGCACTGTGAGGCTTTCACCCGGGAAGTAGAGAAAGCGGAAGGAGCGGGGCCAATCGACAAAGGATTGTCATCGTCGAGGGGCAATTAGAAACAATTAAACCCCAGATTCACTAACGGACAACTACGGGTAGACTGCAGGGTGACCAACTTCCGCCTGAGCTTTGACACCAAATATCACAGATTGCTGCCGGCTCGACAGTCCGTGAAAGAGCTAATGATCCAACACGTCCACGCCGTGGAGGGACATGCCAGGAAAAGTCACGTAACGAGCATCATCCGGAGTCGCCTTTGGTTTCTGAGAGGAAGGGCGATTGTAAAAACGCGTAATTAGCCGTTGTGTACATTTTTGGAGACGCAATGCCGCAGCGGGCAAACAACACATGGCTCCGCTGCCAGAATGCAGAGTGACTCCGGGTTAGTGGCCTTTCAGTGACACCGGGATGGACTATTTCGGTCCCATGAGGATCAACTGTGGGAAGAGGTTGGAAAAACGATACGGGTGTATCATGACGTACGTCACTTCACGCGCAGTACACTGAGGAGTCACGCATTCTGTGACAACCGACACTGTCCTACGGTCCTTGCAGGGCTTTATCAACCAAAGAGGCGTAATGGCAGATATATACTCCGACAATGGGTCGAACTACGTGGGTGCTCGACGGGAACTGCAGAGCTGGCACAAAACCATGAACAGGGACGAATTGTAGAATCTAACCCTTGCCCAGGCATACGGTGACACTCCAGTCCCCAGCAGGCCAGTCATCGTGGCGGCGTGTAAGAAAGTCTGATCCGGTTCTCCAGGCAACTATTGCTGTCAGTCCTTGAGCAACAGCCGCCCGACGACGAGACGCTGAGCACCGCGACGAATGAGATTGAGATAACTCTGAAAAACCGCCGACTGGTTCTAGTAACCAACGGCGACCCCACCCATTTAGCGCTAACCCCGAACGACTCAGTCATGTTTATGTCAAACGGGGGGTTTCCAAGGGCCGGTAAACCTTCTTGGGAGCTACCCCAATGGATTGAAGCAGGCAAGCTATCTGGCCAAGGTTTTTGGGAGGCGATGACTGCTGGATTATCTACCAGCTCCACAGGCTCGCCAGAAGTGGCTGGTAAAACAAGACCATTCAAGGTTAGGGGTGTATGGATGATCGCAGACAAACATGCGCATTTCAGCACCTGGCCTTTGAGCGTGGTTATGGAAACCGCCAAAAGCTCTGACGAAATGATAAGAACTGTCAAGGCGAAGACCACCAACGGAATGCTAATTCGCGACGCAGGCAGTATCCGCCTCCTCTGGATTGAAGACAGAGAAGCCGATGACACAGAAACCCAGTAGACTACTCCTCATTCGTCTTTGAAGTGATTATATGAACCTCCCGTGTGTGGGGGCATTGACAACATACTGACATATTAAACTATCATAAACCCTGACACAAACACACTTACACGATACAAGTTTACACTTTATGATCTCTAACAAACACTTTGCAGTGATCACAGCTTTTCTTTGACGGGACAGGAGGCTTTTCTCATATGTGGTAGTAGTTGTGATTCCATCATACACTCCGATGCGTACACACTTACATGATACACGTCTATACTTCGTGACCTCCGTCAAACACATTACAGTGCTCGCCGTTTTTCGTTGACGTTACAGGGGGCTTCTGGCATATGCAGTAGTAGCTGTGATTGAGTCATATACCCAGACACATACCAATCACACTTACATAATACACGTTTATACTTCATGACCTCCATCTAAGCACGCCTCAGGGCTGAATTTTCCTCGTTTATCCCTGACATTATGTAATATTTACCCCGGCGAGGGATGGTCGCTATTATTTGCCCGTGTACCAGAGTGCCCACTCATGACACACACACACATACACACAAACACAAACACACACTGCCGAGGGACAACGGCTCACCCGAGGAAAACTCCTATGTTTTGCCTTCACGCCCGCCATCGATCTGCAGTTTTCATGGATTACGTAAAGTAACCTCGCGTCGGTGTGGCCACCGGATCGAGTGCGAAGGTGAGTAGAACGTTGACGACAAGGTATTACATATATGCACTGACAGCAGGGCCTAGGTAGGTAGGAAGAATCATAACCCTTATTCCAAGCCCTTGATTCTGCTGAGATTCGGGAGTATTTTGGTGGGCGGTGTAACGACGTGATGGCAGCTCGTGACGATAAGGGTCGAGTACGCTTCCAGCAGCCGGATTGTCAACCAGGAGAGCTTCAACAAGTGCAGTAGTAACTATAACGACCAGTAGTGGAAAATCCCTCGAAAACCATTGTAGTTCCCATGTTTCCTTAACATCACTCACTTATTTGCACTATTGACTTGTTTTACGCACTGTTTGTTTTTACGGACTAATGCTTGGTTATTTGCGCCCAGTATAATGCTCTCATATCCTTGTTCTGGACCTGCGTGACGCACGTGTTCTTTTCTCGCACGCTACAATTGGGTTCTCGTTTTTCGAGTCCTTGTGATTGCACAACTGACGTTTGTATTTGTTTCGTGTCATTGCTAACCTGATATTCCAATATCGTAGAATTTCACGGAAAATCGCCTTTTTATTTCGGGTTCAGTTGCGAATTTGGCTAAGCATTGATCAACCGTGTCGTACAATACCCAATTGATCAACTTGGAACGAGATTATTAGCTACCTTCCAAAAAAGGGATTCAAGCAATTAAAATCTGGACAAAAATAGTACGGCAAGTATTTGGGGAGATTTCGGGTACTGTTGATTCTTTAGGTCATGTTAGGTCACCTGGTCCTGCCACTGCTAGCTCATGTATTACTGAGGGTAACATGGATTGTGAGAATGTCGATCTATTTCGGCTAATGATATTAGACCTAAAATAACAATTTTTATCAGCTAGACAACAGGCCCAGGAAGCGGAAGCGAAGTATAGAGAGAACGAGTGTGAGCAGGAGGCCAGCGACTGCGACCCATCCAACAGATCAGAACAGATTACAATAGGAAAATCTGCGCCTGTCGTCGAATATGAAACATCAACGGTACCAACGATTGATCTGCCAAGAGTAGAACTGACGGTTTTTGAAGGAAGATCTGAAGGCCACTGCAATACATCAGACAGTTCGAAACTTTCGTGGAAAACAAAACAACCGACCCTGGGCAAAGGCCCCTCTACCTGACTCATTACTGTCTAGGCCAAGCCAGAGAAGCTAACGATGGGCGTACCATGCTAGACCCGGAACAATGTTACAAATAAACAAAGATGATCCTGAAGGACCTGTTCTGCTAGCCACTTGAAGTAGCCCGTAACCGGATAGAAGGCTTGATGGCAGAGGCAAAATGAACCAAGGGCGATATCTATACATTGGCCGACCTAATGATCAAAATGCAGAACTGTTCATTAGCCTTCGACCATTTACATTGCAATGCCGACCTTGATGCAGTGCATACGTTGGAGGGCATATTCCGTCACCTCTCCCAAACTACAGGGTTGGGGGGGAAGGGGCGAAAAGTATGAGCCGAGGCGACCGTGAGGCTAACGTCAAAGACCTGACCGAATACTTGGACAGACCAACCAAGAAAGCCGACAGTAGGTTTGGCCGACTCATCCGAAGAAGTAACCGAGTAAGCAAATCTGGCGGTAACCAGGCTCAGACCACTTCACGGGAACATCCGAAATACCAGCCTTGAGCCAATGCGCACGCTATTTCACGCGAGGCTATGGCGCATTTACGTTGCAGTTCCTCTGACGCCAGTCACGAGCCACTAGAATGCCCAAATTCATCTGTGCCACGATAGACTAAAGTTGTGGAATGGCGAGGTCGACAGAAGCGTGTTTTATATGCCCTAATATTACACACCAAGCGGCAACTTGTCGAACAAGGACCATATGTCACGGAGGTTGCGCAGGCAGACACCATCGATTGGTGCACCAGGCGAGGGAAGCAACACCAGAGAGGAACACCAAGCCAAGTAGTATTTGTTCAACATCGCGGTCTACCCATAAACCAGTGCATTTAAGAGTAGTCGCCCCGCGGGTGATGACCCCGACTGGGTTGGTCAAAGCGTTGGCTTTCGTTGACAGTGTACCGGACACTACCCTAGTGAAGGAAAAGTTTGCTGACAAACACTGGCTCGCTAAAAGTACGACCTCGTTAGCAGTGAGCACGGTGGGCTGAACACAAGTAATGAGTGCCGGCCGGCTGAGGTTACAGTTCATCTTCTTCGACACTAACGAGCAAATCAAGTCATCGGAGATCGCTGGACCCAATTTTAACTGGGTGGTCCCACCCGCAGGTTTTAACTGTCGTGGACTGGGAGGACGACGAAGTGGATCTCTCCATCGGCTGCGACTTACCAGAGGCACATTGGGTACTTGGCCAGAGAGTTGGCGACCGCCAGGCACTTTATGCCGTACGCACAGCTCTGGGATGGATATTATATGATCCGGTAGGGGTCGCGGTTTCGTGAATTAATTATCGGACAAAACGAACAGCATACAGTGTCAGTTGAAGCGGTTTCTTGGAAAGGAGTTTCAGGACATCGGAGACGAGAGACTATTGTTGTTGCAAGAGGATCACTTCGCTCTGCAACCAGTGCGGCAAGGAACCAGGAGCCTCAAAATCAGTTCGAGGTTTCCCTCCATGGCGCACACCAGGTGGCCGTTGTGTTGACAACAAGAACAATGCTCTACATAGAGGAATTCGACTAAAACAACGTTTCGTTCAATACCAGGATCTATGGCGGCGATATGAAGAAATGATGAAGCGAAACGAAGCTATGGGCTACGTTGAAAGGGTGCCTGCTACCGCCGACTAACGGAACAGGATGTGGTACCTGCCTCACCACCCAGTTATCAACTCCAGGAAACTCAAAATGTCGCAGGTTGTGTTCCACTGTGCAGCCAAGTTCCAGAGCAAGTCGTTAAACGATCGTCTACTACAAGGGCCTGAATAGACCACTCCAATAACCGACGTTTTGTGCCGTTTCAGAGTGGGTGAGGTAGCTCGGCCCATCGGTATCACGGGTATGTGTCTCCAGGCGAAAATACTGGAAGAAGAACGAGGTGCGTTGCGTTTTCTGTGGTGGGAATAGAAAAACCAGGACAACCCAATGATAATCTATGGGATGACCGTCCACTCCGTCGGAGCCATATCATCACTGTTTTGTGCAAAATGCGCCCTCAAAAATAAACGAACAAACATGGAGATTTGGTCCGCCGGTCAGTGGTAAACAGCGTCAGCAGAAACGTTTATTCGACGACTACCTTGGGTCATTCGATGATGTAGACTCGGCCCTGGCGCAGTTCAGGGGCCTAACAAGATGGCTAGAAGTGGGCGGCTTCCATCTGACGAAATGGATATCGAGGCTTCAGAAGTGCTCGAAGCAATAGCGTACCAGGAGAGGGTCGAAATGATTACATATTTGGACGGCTTTCCACTCCCTACCGAACGCACTTGGGGATACAATGGAAAGCGGAAACGTACGACTTTTTTCGAGCCAAACGTTTTCAAGTTGCCAGTAACCCCGTCATGGCATGCTTTCTGCCGTCTCTAGTTTGTTCGATCCGCTCGGTTTCGTCTCTCCCCGGCTGTAGCCCGGAAGGATCCTGCTGCAGCGGCCCTGCCGTAGGAAAGTTTATTGAGACCAGCCGCTGGACCGAGAAGGCGGGCTGAACTGGAAGGAATTTCTGAACACTAGGTGACTTAAAGATTCTACGATGTTTGCCGCCCTGGTCATGCAACACGGACAGGGGAACTGCAAGCCTTTTATGAAGCACCCGAGATCGGTTACGGAGCCGTGGTTTACGGAAGATAATGCACAGGGGATGGCCAGTATGCTACGAGGACCCTGTAAGCCAAAGTTCGCTTGCTCCACTAAAGACGGTTCCCATATCGCGCCTTGAACTCAGCGCAGCCTTGTTAGCGGTCAGAGCGGTGCAAACGGTAAAGAGACGCTTCGAATTCTACATTCGGTCGGCTGGTTTCTGGACGGACTCGAGGATAGAACTGTGCTATTTTGACAACGTCTGGAGCCGTTTAAGCACCCTCGTGGCTAACGGGCTCACCATCACCCACGACGAATCGCCATGAACCAGCGGAAGCATGTCAGGTCTGGCGATAACCCAACAGATCTGTGCACCCGTGGTCCGACCAACTTCCGGCAACCCGACATGTGGACAGGAAGGCCAATGTTTCTGAAAATGCTTAAACAGGACTGGCCTGGGTATGAACTAAAAAGCCCTTTGGAATTGGAACTGGAGATCAAAGGTGTGGCGATGACGGCCAAGGTCGTCGAAGCATCATTCATTTTGTCACGATTGCTTGGATTTTCTTCCTGGATGAAGACACTCCGTTCATTAGCTTGGTTGAGTAGGTTCAAGGGACATTTGCTAGTCATGAAAGGGGTCCGCTCCCCCGGCCAGGTGTGAGTGGGTCCGATAAGTCCCGATGAACTACGAGCGCAGAACAAGATATATTCAAGATGATGCACTGTGAGGCTTTCACCCGGGAAGTAGAGAAAGCGGAAGGAGCGGGGCCAATCGACAAAGGATTGTCATCGTCGAGGGGCAATTAGAAACAATTAAACCCCAGATTCACTAACGGACAACTACGGGTAGACTGCAGGGTGACCAACTTCCGCCTGAGCTTTGACACCAAATATCACAGATTGCTGCCGGCTCGACAGTCCGTGAAAGAGCTAATGATCCAACACGTCCACGCCGTGGAGGGACATGCCAGGAAAAGTCACGTAACGAGCATCATCCGGAGTCGCCTTTGGTTTCTGAGAGGAAGGGCGATTGTAAAAACGCGTAATTAGCCGTTGTGTACATTTTTGGAGACGCAATGCCGCAGCGGGCAAACAACACATGGCTCCGCTGCCAGAATGCAGAGTGACTCCGGGTTAGTGGCCTTTCAGTGACACCGGGATGGACTATTTCGGTCCCATGAGGATCAACTGTGGGAAGAGGTTGGAAAAACGATACGGGTGTATCATGACGTACGTCACTTCACGCGCAGTACACTGAGGAGTCACGCATTCTGTGACAACCGACACTGTCCTACGGTCCTTGCAGGGCTTTATCAACCAAAGAGGCGTAATGGCAGATATATACTCCGACAATGGGTCGAACTACGTGGGTGCTCGACGGGAACTGCAGAGCTGGCACAAAACCATGAACAGGGACGAATTGTAGAATCTAACCCTTGCCCAGGCATACGGTGACACTCCAGTCCCCAGCAGGCCAGTCATCGTGGCGGCGTGTAAGAAAGTCTGATCCGGTTCTCCAGGCAACTATTGCTGTCAGTCCTTGAGCAACAGCCGCCCGACGACGAGACGCTGAGCACCGCGACGAATGAGATTGAGATAACTCTGAAAAACCGCCGACTGGTTCTAGTAACCAACGGCGACCCCACCCATTTAGCGCTAACCCCGAACGACTCAGTCATGTTTATGTCAAACGGGGGGTTTCCAAGGGCCGGTAAACCTTCTTGGGAGCTACCCCAATGGATTGAAGCAGGCAAGCTATCTGGCCAAGGTTTTTGGGAGGCGATGACTGCTGGATTATCTACCAGCTCCACAGGCTCGCCAGAAGTGGCTGGTAAAACAAGACCATTCAAGGTTAGGGGTGTATGGATGATCGCAGACAAACATGCGCATTTCAGCACCTGGCCTTTGAGCGTGGTTATGGAAACCGCCAAAAGCTCTGACGAAATGATAAGAACTGTCAAGGCGAAGACCACCAACGGAATGCTAATTCGCGACGCAGGCAGTATCCGCCTCCTCTGGATTGAAGACAGAGAAGCCGATGACACAGAAACCCAGTAGACTACTCCTCATTCGTCTTTGAAGTGATTATATGAACCTCCCGTGTGTGGGGGCATTGACAACATACTGACATATTAAACTATCATAAACCCTGACACAAACACACTTACACGATACAAGTTTACACTTTATGATCTCTAACAAACACTTTGCAGTGATCACAGCTTTTCTTTGACGGGACAGGAGGCTTTTCTCATATGTGGTAGTAGTTGTGATTCCATCATACACTCCGATGCGTACACACTTACATGATACACGTCTATACTTCGTGACCTCCGTCAAACACATTACAGTGCTCGCCGTTTTTCGTTGACGTTACAGGGGGCTTCTGGCATATGCAGTAGTAGCTGTGATTGAGTCATATACCCAGACACATACCAATCACACTTACATAATACACGTTTATACTTCATGACCTCCATCTAAGCACGCCTCAGGGCTGAATTTTCCTCGTTTATCCCTGACATTATGTAATATTTACCCCGGCGAGGGATGGTCGCTATTATTTGCCCGTGTACCAGAGTGCCCACTCATGACACACACACACATACACACAAACACAAACACACACTGCCGAGGGACAACGGCTCACCCGAGGAAAACTCCTATGTTTTGCCTTCACGCCCGCCATCGATCTGCAGTTTTCATGGATTACGTAAAGTAACCTCGCGTCGGTGTGGCCACCGGATCGAGTGCGAAGGTGAGTAGAACGTTGACGACAAGGTATTACATATATGCACTGACAGCAGGGCCTAGGTAGGTAGGAAGAATCATAACCCTTATTCCAAGCCCTTGATTCTGCTGAGATTCGGGAGTATTTTGGTGGGCGGTGTAACGACGTGATGGCAGCTCGTGACGATAAGGGTCGAGTACGCTTCCAGCAGCCGGATTGTCAACCAGGAGAGCTTCAACAAGTGCAGTAGTAACTATAACGACCAGTAGTGGAAAATCCCTCGAAAACCACTGTAGTTCCCATGTTTCCTTAACATCACTCACTTATTTGCACTATTGACTTGTTTTACGCACTGTTTGTTTTTACGGACTAATGCTTGGTTATTTGCGCCCAGTATAATGCTCTCATATCCTTGTTCTGGACCTGCGTGACGCACGTGTTCTTTTCTCGCACGCTACAATTGGGTTCTCGTTTTTCGAGTCCTTGTGATTGCACAACTGACGTTTGTATTTGTTTCGTGTCATTGCTAACTTGATATTCCAATATCGTAGAATTTCACGGAAAATCGCCTTTTTATTTCGGGTTCAGTTGCGAATTTGGCTACACATTGCTCAAAACGTGCTTTATGGGAGTTCAGGAAACCCCGTTCCATGCATTATCATCCATATTACGAACGACGTTTATCATTTGCATGACCTATCTTTGCTGGAATTCTAACTGTTTGTTTTATTTCTCTAAATCATTGTCACAAACCGGACTCCTACCGTTGCTTCCAGCGAGAGTCACTCAGCTTGAACTTCGTTGTGACTGTATTTGGTAATCTCATCTTCTGTATCTCAACTTTTGCTCTAACCCAGCTGCAGTTGTTGATTTGTTGTCCGATTTGGAGCAAAAGAGCCCGGAAAGAACACTACTGAGGCTTGATTATTGTAAAACGAATTTATTTGTTGTATATAGTACCGTAGCTATTTGGGATCGACTTTGTGTTGGACTGTGTCGAAATTGGTTGTTACGCGAGGCTCGAACGTTCCGGTGACTAGACTTCACAGAATTATTATACTTGGCAATTGCTGAGACATGAAATTACTCAGCAAATCAGCAAACCGTTCCATATCAAAGGACAATGCCCTGCTGGTGAACCAAACCCCTTTGCCCGTGGGTGTTGGTCATGTTTCTTGCTCAAGCTCTAGTATATCAGGTTGTTCTAGGGTTAGCTCGGTTTCCCATAAAGCCAGAAGTGATTTGTTTTTAGCTGAGTTGAAGGAGAAGCAGATTGAAGAACAGTTAGAGTTAGATAAGCAACGTTAGCTGCTCCAGGTGAGGAATGGGACGGAAATGGCGAAACTGCGTTTATCACTCGCTGAGTAAGAAGCAGATCTAGTCAACAGAGATGAAGCCAAGAGTAATGGTCAGTGAACATCTTTCTCGTTACCTGGGTGTTTCCACGTGCAAAAGGATGCACCACGAACAAAAAGCTTGGTTCCAGTGGCGGAACACGCAGTGAATTATCGTTCGGACTTACCCAGGGTGGAAGTGGAATCATTTTCGGGCTGCTCGTCAACGTACTGGAGGTTTGTGAAACAGTTCGAATATTAGTTCGAGGGTAGAGTTCAAGACGATGGCCAGCGCTTACTTTATTTGAAGCAATACTGCGAGGGACAAGGAAGTGATGCGATTGCCGAATGTGTTACGTTGCCTCCAACACTGGCGTAAAATAGGGCTACGGAAATCATAAAGGATCTGCATGGACAAGATCATGCAGTGGCTCGTTCACTGATTGACGGCTTACTGCAAGGTTGGAAGCCTCTGGTGGAAGATTCCGATGCCCTGACCAAATTGTCGTTAAAAATGCTGAACTGTGAAGTTGCTCTCACGCAGATGAATTACATGTCAGACCTCAACTCATTGGAACGTATCACTCGAGTGCTACCAACGCGTCTCCAGGATGTGTGGGCTAGGACCGTTGCTGATATTTTGGGAAGAGGAGACGAATCGAGGTTCCAAGATCTGCAGCACCTAGTGTCCCGTGAGGCACGGATTGCTCGAAGTAGGTTTGGCAAACTGGCTGCCAGTAGCAAGGCTCAGGGGTATTCGCGGTCATCTAGTTGGAGGAATTTTGCACAAAACCTGCATCCAGAAGCGACACGGTTCATGCCAAATCAGGGTAGTACTCTGTTGGTCGCAGCTAATAGGTGTTCTGTATGTATTGTAATAGACGCACTTGAGGAATGTCAGCGATTCCTGTCTCGTGATATACCCGGTCGTTGGGCTTTGATCAAAGAAATCAAGGCTTATTTTTCGTGTCTCAAGTGTGGACGTATGTCTAGCAACTGTTCTGTTTCCAGACCATGTTCAACATCAGGTTGTCCGAAAAGGAACTACCCTCTCCTGCATGTTGCACAGAAGCAGTGTACCGATCGAGTCACGCAAGATACAACACAGGGGCTGCAGCTGGATAAGCTGGCAGCGGACAGTGCAAAAGGGCCTAGGCAGTGGACCAATAATTGTGCGGCTACTCTAAGACCAGAATGTCGGGTCAGTTTAGATGTGCTACCAGTGCAAGTGGACGGACCGGGGGGCTTTGTGGAGACCTACGCTCTTCTGGACAGCGGGTCTGATGTGACTCTAATACAAAAAGACATTATGGAGCTGGTGGGCCTGAAGGCATCCCCGACCTCACATTCGATTTCGACCGTAAACGGGACTGCCACTCGGAAATCGGGAACAACGGAGCTGCGACTGAAATCACTGTCAGAGAATGATTTCGTGAATGTAGAGAGAGCCTTTCGTGTTGATAGGCTACCAAATCCAAGCAGTCCATTACTGCACAGATGCGGACATTTTATCCCGGCCTCACCTACGATGAGTCCAAAAACAGACTCTGGAAGAGTCGAGAGTTCGAATCCTGATAGGTGCCGACGTCCCAGAAGCACATTGGGCATTAGAGCAAAAATGCGGCAAAGGAAAACAAGCCTATGCTGTGCGGAAGATTTTGGGATGGATTGTTCTTGGTCCGATAAACCAGGAACCAAGCTTTGTGAGGACAGTAAACCACTTTGAGAGGGGAATCGATTCCTTAGCAGAACAGATTGATCGACTATACAACGCTGCTTTCTGCAATGGGTGTGCACCGGAAAACTCTCTTTCATTATAAGACGCACTTGCCGTTGATATGGTTTCCAATGTCATAACCTGGTTGAACGGACACTTTGAAGTTGCACTTCCGTGGAGGAATCCTAAAGTGAGACTTTCAAATAATTATATTGTGGCCAAAGAGAGATTGAACGGCTTGAGGAGAAGGTTTGCGCGTGACCCCGAATTATTTGACAAGTACCCTACAATAATAGTGTTATGTGCTCAAGGGTCACGTCCAGTTAGTGCCCGATGTACAGTTCAAGATGGGTTTTGAGCCAAAGTGGAGCTTACCACAACACGCAGTTACAAACCCCAAAAAGCCTGCAAGTTGAGGGTGGTGTTTAACTGTGCGGCTTTATTCTAGGGACGCTCCTTGAATGATTACTTGCTACGGGGGCCGGATACTACAGCAAGCTTGATTGCAGTGTTGCTTCGTTTTCGAAAGGGATCTGTCGCGTTGGCTGCGGATATTGAAGAAATGTTCATGCAGGTTCGAGACCCGACGAAAGACAAAGGAGCACTGAGGTTCCTCTGGTGGGAAAATGGTAGACTAGGTGGTAATCTTGTTGAATATCGAATGAATGCCCACCTTTTTGGTGCCACTTCCTCCCCATTTTGTGCACATTCCACGTTACGTCGCACGGCAGACGATTGGGGAGGACAGTATGAGGATTTCCTCTCCAGGGCCGTGTATAACAACTTCTATGTAGACGACTGTCTTGTTTCTTTGCCCACACCGGAGAATGCAAGAGTTTTTGCTATCCAGAAGAGTGAGTTACTACAATTGTCACACGGTAATGTCTATCCCCTCGTGTTTCAGTGATCAGAAATGAACTGTAGAAGGTGTTATTGAAAATAAAGAAAGGGGACAAGCCAATGGGTACGTTGTGGTTTCATAATTTTTATTCGAATGGGGTTAAATTGTTACACAAGTTTCCAATAATCAGACGAGTTTATCAAACGTAGGAGAGAAGGGGAAGGGAGGGGGGGGGGAATTGAAATAAAAGAAGGGCAAACACTTTTTGCATTCAGAACAGTGAGAGATCCACCTCAAGAATTGGAATTCTGTTGAGCCGTTAGCTGACTTATCCTACCACACAACTAATTTATCTGTGTTCTTTTCTACAATGTTTCCACTGCAGATGTTGAAGGCAAGTCGATATTTTAGGACTTCATTCTTCATTAGGTTCGGTTCAATTAGAAATGCATACTTAGATTCGGATTCAACTACCGTATGCAAATGCATGGTTGTGTGTGTATGTGTGTGCGATATATAGCTTTGAAGCTTGCAAATAATTTGCCACCTACCTACTGACTTTAAATCATTCGATAAAAAGAGAGAGAGATGATTTTCTAAACCGCTCAACTGCCCTATTCCTGTTCTCCGCTTCGTATCAAAATAAGCTTTCAAAAAGCTTTCGAAAAGGCCGTGGAAAACGCTAGGAAAATCTGTCCACCAGGTAATCATTTCTTTTTAGAACAAACAATTTCACACATTATATGCTGCAGCTAGACACATGATCATTTGTCCGTATTAGGCGGTTTTCAATTCACATGTTCAACCGCCGAAGTGCTGAGTGTTGGCGAAAGAAACTGAGCTGTTAACCATGACTTTTCACATCGGCAGTATATCCGATGTACTACATTTAAAAAATGGAGTAGTAGGAAATTAGATTTGTATAATATGAATCATCAAGCAGCTTCAACGATCAACTAACCATTGAAAACCATGGAAGCACTGTACGGCTGTTTCAACCTTGTTGAGAATCATCAGCAGTGCACATCCACCGAGCCTTCACGGGGACTCGAACCCGGGGTGAACGATTGTGAATCGAACACCTTAACCACAAGGCTATCCGGGCTGGCTCTCAACGGTTTGTTGAACATCTACACTACATGATATAGCACCCTTCCGTCACTGACTCTGAACGGTAACAACCCGCTTCCCGCACAGCGATCGACTCCAATGATGGATGGCTTCTCTGTAGTTCAAAGCGGTCGACACATTTTCGTGTCCCCCAGTAGTGTGCATAATAGAACAGAAGACGTGAACCAGTCTCTATACACCAATCCTAACGTCACCGTGCCAGACGGCCGTAATCATTTGACAAACGTTCGCATTAGTCAAATATTAAGGATTAGAATTTTATGCGAGTTTGCATCAGTCTTCGAGCAACGGAATGCTATGACTTTTAGAAAACGTCAGCCCATAGATGAGTAATTTCGATGCCCGCACAGCAACGACTCAAGCACAACCACACTAGAATACGTTTTTGCATGATTCAACAACTCCACATATGAATTCTATCAGGTTGCTTCTCAAACAGCGTCAAATCTTTCCTAACAGTGCTCCAAATGATCTTGTGAATAGAGAAATTATCTTTAACTTCAGTATATATTTTGGGTGTGACGAAAACGAGAGCGAAATATGCAAATAAGCACCAAGACTAAATCCTAAAACACTGATGAATAGTAGAATAAAACAATGAACTGATTAGTTTGATTTACCGAGCAGAAGCTCGCGCCGATCTTTTAGGATTATCAGGGATCGAGGTCTGTGTTCACTTTGGCATAGCTAAGAACTCAAAAGGACATCCAGGAAGGAAATTCAAACTACCAGCTTGAAGAATTGCTAAGTTGTCCTCCTTTGGATTTTCAGTTATAATGGGTTGATTTTCACAATGTTACCACTTCTTCAAATGCTGATTCCTGTTTACCTGTTTCTTCATGTTTGGTTCCAAAGGTTCTACGAGCTGCGCTGGTTGTGAGATACAAATTATGCAAATTACGACGCTCGTACTTGTTGCTTCGTATATTGGGAAATGTGCCTTAGTCTGAAGACCTTACTCCATTCATCTTCTCAACTCCTGATGTGTACTGTTTTCGATAGTTATAGCTGTTATTCTTATGCTTGTGTCATTGCGACGGAACGTTTTTACTCACGCCGTATTCTTGCATGCTACTTAGTAAATATCTCCGAGGATGGACTTCCTTTTTGTATTACAGTCGTGCTGACCAATTTCTGATGTTTCACAGAGGCATGAAATCATTGCTCACAATGAACATGACACCATTGAACGGGTCAGGCAATTAACTCTGCCCTCCATCCATCATGTCCGCTGACACTCACCAGTCAGGTGACATGTTTGATAGATGAATTTTCGAGACACCTGATTTGCTTTCCTGCTTCATTATGCAAAGTTGAACCAGTCCAGTAAAAGCTGGTTGTTGGACCTACTGTGAACCGTCTTCTACCTTTTATGCCTTCTCACAGAACTCATCTATTGTGCGGGTACATGTTCAAGATCAGTATAACAATCGGAAAGTTTTGCTCCAATATGTGGTACATGATGTCGGACTCAATGGTTAGGAACACCTTCAGACCAATAATCATTTCCTTACTCTGATAAACAAGTGGTGTCCGATAGCATCCTGAGTTCCGAATATGTTTCTCGTAATACAAGCAACATGAAGGTATGCAGATTTGAGCTTATAGTTAATTCGATTTTTGTAGTTCGGGGTTAGAAGTTTATGAATGAGCAGTATCAGCCCCAGAATGTCAAATAAGGCACTAGTTTTTGGCAAGTGAATATCACGTTTACGGCAGTTTCGTTTGCGCTTGGTAGAAACCTAGCGTATTTGGTTAATTTCCGTTACAACAACGCTCCAGCCCTTAGATTTGCTGACGGGGCCAATCACAGCCGGTTTTCGTCTACCTGTTCACACCAAGTTTGATCGGCTGAGGATTTCTACTGTAAGTGGCTGCGAAATGTATATCAGACGGTGTCTCTGGAACCACCTGCAGAATCAGTACTGTCTGGGGGTATAATTTTTGATTGGGGTTTTTGAGTGCCAAAATTGTATAATACATAACTTTTAGGACCCAGTAAGCGATAGTTTCCTTTTGTACGTGTCCCACAAGGTCTACCGAATTCGTTTTGCAGCTACTATTTCGGATACATTTTACGGCGAAATTTCAGCTTTTACGATGGACTGAACCATTTTCATGTTAGTTCAGCACAGCTATGGGCACTTTTGCACAGATTCTGTCCACTGTTCCCCAGAAGACACTTAGCCAACTGCTGACTGACCTATTTTTCTGCTCTAGGCTTGTCAGCAAAAAGAAAAATAATTGCTGCGTAGTCTTCCTGCTGACTTTCTCATCGGGTAATATGCAGGCGATTGCTTTGATTGACGGGCCGTTTGGCTTTTTGAAAAGTGGCAGATTTAAATTAATGAAGCGGGTACGTAACGGTCAGAAAGTCATAAGAAAACTACCGATAGATTTAAGAGCTATATCTGTTAAAACCGTGAAAGCCAGTGTGGTTCTTTTTTCTACCTTGGATTGAGTTTTGAGAATATCATCAAAATCATTTGAATACTATTTGCATAGACGAAGCCGTTACCAGCACCAGTGGTGTTTTATCGTCTTTGGCGAGCGCTTGTGACTTGTTAGTTCTGGTGGGACCCCATTTCCTCCCCCTCAACGTTTAATTTCAGGTGCTATGCGAATGTGGTACTCCTTCAGGACTCTTTAGATTCATATTATAGTCACTTGCTACATTATTTCACATACTTTTGCGCGATTTATGAAATAGTACATACGCCGGATGGCCTATAGGCGTTCTGATTCCGTGATACTGTGTGTAGGACAATAGTTCATTATTCCATACAGCGTCACAGAGAATATCTCAAGGGGTAGGATGAGATAAGTCACTGGGACTAACAGCCAGTGATAGGGGGCAACTATGTAAACACGTTTTCAACGGCTTCTGATCGCTGAGGTTACGTTTACATCAAGAACCTTTCATCACCGATCAGGGCGATGTCGGTAATCCACAGGTCACCTGACTGGTTGGACAACGCTTGCGAAATAGATCCTAAATTAAAAGAAGCTGTTGAAGATCACTAAACTGAGATTCAGTGAACACCAGTTTTCAGTGACATTGAGAAAGTAAGCAGATTCCTGAGCAAGTGTAAGTTATACATGTACTGAAATCGTACTTTCAAAACGTGGCAGAAATAAGAAGTGAGTGTGAGGTATACCACTTCTGCAATAAGTCTGGAACTGAGTACACAATAGCAACCTATTTATTCTTTAAATCCAGTAAGTTTCATCTCCTTGTCCACTTGTTGTAGCTAAATCTTGAGAAGCTCCTTTGAAAGCCGTTACAATCCCTTGTGTTGGATTGATAGCTGCAGTTTTGGCCGTCAAACTAAGACAAATGTTGACGACAGATATTAGGTTAATATTGACTGGTACTGTGTTTTGGACCTATTTGGTAGTAGATATTATGTTGCATCAAGAGTAAGAGTGGTCGCTTAGCTATTTTTGTATCGAACAAAGTGTCAGAGACTAGAAACTGGACTAAATCAGAGCACTGGTGACACAGATTTTGCTTTACAGGGTATCTGAAGAGGTGACTGGAATAAGCAGTTGTGGTTTGACAGTTCGTATTTTCGGTGGGAATCTGGGATGATTAGGGCAGGATAATGACCGATTTTCGGTTCTATCAAGGACCCTAGAATTTGACTCGATGACAGTCGTCAGTGCACCTAGTCGCACTTTGTGCACGGGAATTTTGGGAGGGATTTCCTCTAGGATAAAACTGCTGAGATGTATTCCCTGAATAAGAAGGTACGTTAACTCACGATTCTCTTCGAATGGGTGTTCCGGTATGTCAGTTCGGATTGGGTTGTTGGCCATTCGGGTGTTCACGGACAGTTGCATGGGTTGCAGGTGTGCTTGCAGGAAATTTTTTCCTGTCGTCCAGATGCGACGTCCTTCTACTGATATCGAAAGTGGTAGGTTTAGTTCAACCTAAGGGTTTTAGCTGGGATTACTAGGTGAAAACATTCACTTAAGAGAAGCTGATATTAAACTGTGTAAAATAATTTAAGGGTTTTCCCAGTATCGGGTGAAAGAATTTCTCGAGAAGCGTGGGTGAAATTGTTATTTGGTCAACATTAAGGATTTCCGCATGTAGTCTCGTAGTCGGCTAATGATAGATGACGTCAATGATTATAACCACTCACTAAAAACAAACTGTTATTAATGAGAAATAATAAGACCTAAATCGATTAGTTAGATTTATCGCGACTGCACCTGTGCTTGTAGCTTGGGGTTCAGTTATTCGTTAACAACCTTTGGAAAAGATGGTCTTCTCAGTACATAGCTTTTTTACGGAGAACGCATAAATGGAGAAGTATCGGTGTGGATCTAAATCGTGATGATTTAGTTACTGTGATTTCCCAGGGGGTTTCACCGAAACCAGTGGCCATTATGAGTTGAGTTCGGGGAGGTTCCTAGTCAGAATGGTTTGACTATGAAAGTTTTGGTTTGCGTATCACATAGGGTCATGTAAGAGACTTGCTTTTGTTGTAAGGTTGTGACAAATGAGATGCCTTGTTCATCTTCTCATTCTTTGTGCAGGTACACGGTGGTAAAGAAATATGTCATTATTTTTTATCACTAGAATTTAGTTTGTCCATGTTTATTCCTGTTTGCCATTTTTTATACAATGGCTGGAGACGGGTACTGTAGATGACTCTAACCGATAAGGATAAGTACGGAGTGTTCCATGGTGTTCCACTATTGAAGGCATGGCGCGGTAACTTAGACGGGCAGCTGACATGAGTTACTAAATTATTGATAAGTGGTTGGTTTTATTGAAAATTGCTTGTTGTCGATGATTACTGAACGTCGTGCTTTCTTCTGTAGGAACGTGGTGGTGGCCTATGTCGTTGAGTTGGAGTGGGTCAACCGAGTGGTTGTTTATTCGAGCCCAAACATAATGATTGCATTTTATAAAGTGTATCGATTTCTACCCCATGCATGACCGCCTCGGTCCGGACAATTTGGACTTTTTCTCATCCTTGCTCTGCCATCCACGCTTGTTCGCTTCGTGGTCAGCTGGCTCTGTTGACACACGCAAACGCCCGTGCGATCCTATCGTATGTATGTATGATCACTCCCTTTTCTGATAAACGCATTTGCAGTCACACCATGTCGGCCTTTTCACTGGAACGTAATTACCATTAAATCGGCGTCAAACCTACTACAGTATTATCCTGCTTTTTGGAGGTCTTTGCAGAGCTGGTATGAGTTGAATGCCCGGTAAAGCCTTGGTTCACTCCACTCGGCCAGTAAATCGACCACCGCTCACCTCGATGTCAAAAATGAGGGACCTTTTCGTGTGTTTCACCCCGTTTTGAAAGCACACACAATAAAGAGGTAACCTATGAGGAGCCAGCCAATTGAAGTCAATTGAACAGTCGACCGAACAGCAATCACTGGCTTCCGATTTCAGCTTGTAACTATGAGCGTAATAATATAGTTCCAATGAACTTCTTCCCATATTGTGCTTTTCCCTACTCAGTTAACTCAGTTCCAGTAGGAACACGTAGAACCGGGACTCATACAATTTTCCGCTCTCTTTTTGTAATTCCAATAACATCTTCTCCAGTTCAACCTTGACCACTGTAAGAGCCGAGAAGAAAGATACCAAAGTGTGATGACAGGAAATGAGATCACGCAGTCTGATTAGTAATTATATCAGTTGAATATCTTCTGTTCTCAGAGAAAAGCTATCAATGGATTCGTTCGAGAAAAAACTCGCACTCATGTACCGCAGTCTGAATGAATCCTCTAATTCTTACTTGCTCTTTTATAAACTAAGTAACGTCTAAAACTGTTCACATGGATTTGTTCCACATTGCGGGTAAATCTACTTTCCCAAAAGCAAACCCAGCAAAAATATCAATCGTGCCGTATTTTACCGGGATCACCCGTTTGCAAACTGGAAACAGTTCGGGTTTGTCTGCTTTCTGACTGAACACCACAACGAAAATGACAAATATATGTTTTCGATGCTCCAGCAAACGGTGAAATAACTCAAAAAAGACAGAAAATTGTGAGTCGTTATTAATAAGCATCCTGTCGAAATAATTGATGCTAATAATACATCAAATCAGTTTGAGAATAAATAGATCAGAGTGTTTTTGGTAGCATGTGTGAGGTACTGTTGCGGGTACGACTGTCTCACACATAATATCACTGGTTCACAGTGGGCCAAAGTGGCACATTTGACCTAAGTGTAGAAAATGCCGCTTTCACAGTTTGCGTACATCTGTATTCGACGGCACTAAATCACATGGGAAAACAACAGAGAAACTTATCCGTAATGACCGTCAAAAGAAAGCACTATGGTATCCTGTTCAGCAAAGACGTTTTGAACGCCAATAGCAAGAATTATGACTTTTTGCCTGCCTTTGTTTCATGCAACCTGCTCCGTGTAGATTAGTTCAATTAGTGGTCAATAATGATCTTGTATGCAGGATATTATCAATCATGAAACACTATTTTATTGTTGGTTCTTTTACCTTTGAATCACACAATTTGTGACCCGTATTTAGTTAAGGTTTATGTTATTTTGAAAGAAAGATCAATAAATACAACGATATCAATGACTCGCTTACTGTTCTGGTCTGGAATAAAAAAAGACGAAGTATAAAATGACCACATGCATAGCGTGTGCCTTTCGTATAAGTCATTCTCGGAAAAGGCATAATTACTGAACAAATCAAAGCGCAAAAGGCTATTCAGTATTCACTCCCTCTTCAAATGATTTTCTCAGATGACACATATTAGAGATGGTTTGTTTAGGTTGATGTTCATGGATTATTATTCAAACGTTGACCACAATTTTTCCCAGGAAATAAAAGACCAATGCGAATAGGCAATAAATAGCTCATCAACAAATTTAAATGTGTCCGCTGAGTTCTTCATGAATCTTTTAAAACAATAATGAGTTCTGACCGAATAAAAACAGTCAAGAACACTTGTTTATTTGGATGAGAAAAAACGTTGTACTGTCAAGGCTATGTAGTAAAACAGAATAGTACCTCATTTAACGAAAATTTGAACCATCTACTACTCGACCTTTGAAAGGGAAGTTTGTCCCCGAGTGATTGATGTGCGTTTTACACACGAAACAAGTGATAACAAGTTATCCCATCAATCAGTAGTTAATTAAATCATAAGTTCAAACAGCACTGTGCAAAATAATCGAAAAGTCTTACGGCCAATCATCGATGACTGCCCGTTGATCTCGGAGAAAAGTGAACGCCTTTTTATTGGCAGAGTTTCATTTGCTCGCTAAAAGCATTTCGTTTTAAAGAAGCCTATATATCCTCTTGTGGAAATGAATGTGAAAACACTGTATTGGTGAATTTCTTTGTTCAGTGAAAATCACCGTACATATTCAATTTAAGTACAGTTGTAAAACGTGATACCTTCATTCCAAACACTCACAACCAGTGTACAGACTTGTTAAATCTATTTTTCGAGTAGACAAACAAGAAGAAAACAGTGATTATGCACGCCTACTTCGACGAATGTTCCATGCAAGGTGTCAACTCAAGATGATATTCCATTATTGGTTTCATAGATAGTAAAACAAACATAAAGAGCTCCTAATAACTTGAGACGATAAAACCCCGAATGTTCTTTCCGCGATAACGCAAAAAGTGGACATTTTCCCTGATAGGAGAACTTATTTCAAATACCTGTTCTGTGACAAGCGTTGTTGTTAGTAGCCCTGAATTTTGTCCTAACAAATTCGTAAAAATCACTGAATGTCTAAATCATCGTCATAATTTCGTATTTGATCTGCATAGATGGAGGGGAAGTGAATGTATCTGGGACATACTCTGTAACCTTTAAACTACTAATCACCGAGTAGTTATATGATCCGGTGCACTATATTATTCGGGGAGCAAAAGTGAAATACGAATCACCCAATGGAAAATTCAAGGTAAATATACAACAGGGATAAACTCTAAATGAAATACTCTCTGTTGCCTGATAAAACCCCGACTCAAATTATGTTTACATATCTCAGCTCAGCCTCTAGCTAATATTTGCGTCATGTTAACTTTGTACAGAAAGCAGGTTTACAGACATCAGAGCACAAACAGAATGAGGAAACAGAAGAAACATATGACACAAGATAAGCTGCTACTGAGCAGGCCGGCTGTAATCACAGTTATAGTATGAATTACAGTTGCTTTAATCCATTTCGTCTTATAGTTGCATGCAGTTGGTGACACGTTCAGATACCGTGGATAGGGTCATTTCAAAATTGTGGGCAATTTCTACATGGTACCTTTTTCTATTACGTGATATTGCGTTGTGCTCCGATTTCACTCGAGTCTGACTCAATGATGCCGTGCATCCATAATTCAAAATCACTGCGCAGATGAAAGCAGTGTTACTGACTGAAAATATTTAACCCGGCTCAGAGTGGCAGTTTTATCAATCGCACAGATATTCTTGGCAAAGAATCATTCAACGTAAATTTCCAGTTCAAAACCTTCCACAAATGTTTGGTAATGCAGCATACATATATCAAATACAGAACATGAACGGAATGAAAAACTGTCTAAAACATTCACATAAGAATGCGAAAAAGATGGGTTATCCCCCGAAAAACTTACACAATTCGTCATCCTCCCTGAAAATACCAGCAAATTCTTTATCGCCTACGAACTGCGTTAGAAAAGTAAATGATATTCCAATCGGCTTTTTGGTGCATAGAGGAAAAATATTCAAGCGATTTATTATAAAAAAGGATTTAATGGTTCGTTTCGTAGCTGTGTGTAAATTATCAGAGACCCATACCAATTCGCAAAGTTGGTGAAAATTTCAATAAAGGTGTCCGGGTCAATTGAGAAAGACGACCGGGTGCAGTGCGACGAATTGAACACGAAGGGGGAAGAGTTTAACGAATATGATGTGAACCGTTTCATCATCTGTCGTCTACTATTACTGCCAAACCGTTAGTTGCTCAGGTGATCTGAAAAAAGAACAAAGCTAACTGATTCACATGCACAAACAAACCACCATTCCATTTAACAAAAAGCTCTGTCAATTCTAGTGAGCCGTTTGACGTACAAGTCGTTCTATGCAGCCACTCACTACATATCACTGAACACGTGTCCAATTGTTCACGTGAAGTTTCTCAATATTGATACGCTTACGAATCAATCAAAAATTGTACCTATGTAATAAATGTGAATTAAACTCACAAATGATTTGATCCACCTCTTTTGGGGCTGAGTGTAATGTACAAAAGACGGGAATAGAAAGACGACTCATTTCCTGGAATTCAACTAGTTTATGATACGAGAAACCAACCATCAATCAGTCACGTGAACATGAAATCTTAGGTTTGTGATCAGTTCCTCATCCTGAAGATCGAGACAGACGTTGAAGGTAAGCAGAATATTATTGCGTCGGGATGAGAGAATAAAAGTACCCTGGAAGCACACGATCGATTTCGCGGGTTTGGCACTCATCAAGTATGCAAACCCGGTACCCTCTTTCTCAACAATCCCTGCATTTGAGAACTTTGAAGGTTAGTTTTGAGCAACTAACTAATAAACCTCCGAAGAATCACTTTGACTTTTTATCTATGCACGCTCCTTAGAGTTCAGATGAGATTACAATTGCCCCGCCGACACAAACGTTCGTTATAAAGTAAACACTGAAGAACAATATGCAACAAATAAGCTGATATCCTGCACGTCGCTGAGGTTTGATTTGGGAGTTCAGTTTCGTGATTTCCGAAATTATTTATTGTGAAGCTTGCGTATATTTTGGAATTTTAGTCATTCAGATCAGTCTTTGTAAAGCTCATTATTGGCACGACTCAGTATGATTTGTGGTGTTCTGTTTGTGTTCATCGTTTTTGATAACCATGAAACAGCTCAACAGTGTTTTCCCGGTTCCCACGGGGGCTTTATGCGTTCGTCTGCCACAGTGACTCAATGAGAGAAAAATTTACTATGCTCCTCCGGGAAATATCCGGTGCATGGCGATTATAGTGCTATTTCTCAGCCTGCTTTGTCGGAACAGGATGGAATTTCTCGTTACCTTATAACCTGACTTATTTCGACGTTTTTTCAGATTTCTATGCACGTGAAAGTTATCAAATCCAGAATGTATTGATTTAGCTTGATACTTTGCAGTGTGAAATCCTTTTCAAATATGAATTGATTAGGCTGCACTTCTCAATGAATTTTTGGTCACCGTTCTGTTTGAAAACCAGACTATAAAATTACTCTATAACTAATGTAGTCCACAGTCTTTATGCTGTGACGACTCTTGGGTTCTCAGTACTAGTTGTTGTTATATCTACCAATGTAAAAGTGCACGATAATCTGAATTATTGCAGCATTTTATGCAAACGAACTACGCAGTTTGAACACACTGTTTATTGCTCGTCGGCACACTATGGGACCTACAAACATGGCTACTTTCTCAAATTCGTTTTTAACCCCCCCCCCCCCAAAAAAAAAAAAAAAAATTACAATCATTCATGTCCATCACTAAAGTTGTTCACAGGCAACGACTGTTTTCTGCGCGGATTTCATATTAGAAGCTTACTGTATTCAATGTTTCCCATCACCAGGTTACAACTGTGCACCGAAAATTAGAAATGTTCAAGACCTGAAAAAAAAGGATTCAAAATGACGCATCACATTTACATGATAAGCTGTCAACTTACCAGTAACGTTTTTTGTATCGTTATATTCAGTCAATCAAGTTCCAAAACTCACACTGAATTCGAAAAGGAAAACATGAACAGAACGGGATTACTACAAATCACTTTAGTACGATGTGAATTGGGTATTGAATTGGTTTACTGGTGGCTAAATGCCTCGACACTAATGGATAAAAAGCAATAAAGGATCAAATAAGACATCATCAACTTCCACTGAGATCTAACCAGACATTCGAATGAGATCCCAGTGCTTATTTTAAAATGGGAAATTTTAGGTTTCTTCTGCGGGCTTGTGTTTCTTCGTGGTAGAAGCGTAGCAAATCTCACCGTACCATTATCGGCAATCGGCAACCTGACCCTAAGAAATGAAGCTGAGAACAATGTAAGATAGCAGAGTTTAAAGTAAGTTATTCTGTCAAGCGATAGTATTTTATTATATCTAAATATTTAAAATATTATCGATAGTCGAAGGTTACCTTTGTCTTACTCTTGGGACAAAAAAGGCCGTATTTTATTAGACGACCAGCTGTCATGAGACTTAGGGGGCTTTTCGAATGAACTCATGTCTTATGAAATTATCAAAGGTTAGCCTAACATAGCAAGATCTGACTGACTGCATGGTCTCAGCCGATGTGTCGAGCAGAATTCGATCCAGTAAATAATCGTTTTTCTTGTGGAATCACCTTGTTCTGCTTTGAATTACAGCTTTCAATGGTCACCTGAGAATACCAGATCGGTGCAATCGACACTTTATCCCATTTTTCGGAATGACTGGTGATTGACTGTAAGTGAGATGGACAAATTACAATCATCAGAAGATTAGCAATAATTTTATAAACTGTATTCACCAGTTGTTTTGTCCATGAAAAATTATTAGTGGCTCTAAGTTTTCCTGAGTTCACTTACAAGTTTGGATCAAATGTTTTATTTAGTAATGCTTTGTATTCCGTAAGACGGCACAGAAGTTTCACTCACTAGTTTTATCTGAGGAGAAAAAAAGAGAATTAAACATTCTTGCTTGTAAGCAATATGTAAACATCAGCTCAGTTTGTTTGAGGTAAATGCTTATGGGATGGCTGTTTTATGCTTATCAGTGATTACTACAGATCTTAGTTTTACTATGCCAGTAAATACTCATTCAAGATGACCAAGTGCTAGGCTTTTGAAGATAAATCACTACAGTCTATATTATTACATCTGATTTTGATTATCCATGATTCGTTGGGATTTATTCGATAAATCATTGAAATTTTTTACTGCCAGAATCAATCAAGCAAACGAGTACTGAATTTAGTTCGAAAGGTTCCGTCTCACAGGGATTCCTTTTTAGTGATGTTATTCGTAGGAAATGATCGAATTGTGAACCGAAACTAATGGGCCCTGTGCACCTTTTGCACCTACAGTCCACGTTTTCCTGTTTAATTTGACAAACTCCGTTCAGAATTAGCTGCTGTTATCGGACAAATAACTTCACTAACTCGTAATTATCGACATCCTAGTGAAAATCTCAATTAGGGCTCGGCACATATATACTGAAGGTAATTATTCATTCGCAAGGAAAACAATTATCTTGAATCTGTGTGAATTCTGAGTGATTATGATCTATCAAGGGAGCCGTTTATTCTGGAGTTCTGTGCGGTAAAGAGGCTTGCCTTTGTTCGTCACCTGGTTGCCAAATGGTTTCGAGATCACTTCGTCCGGCTGATTAATATCTGTCCGAGGAAAAACTGAACTGGTCAGCTTCAAGGCTTTGAATGAGTGACCTTATGTGCAGACCTAAATAGGGCATTCATGTCAATCACAATCTTAAGTATCCGATTAGCTATCCTTGAGAAACTCTCGCATTTCAGTGGTAATTTCGCAGCAACGCATTTACCTGGTGATCGCATAAAGATGGTATTCTTCTAGCCCAATAGACCCATTTTTTGTATGAATTTAGGCGGTTTATTACATTCAATCCAAACTCCGTAAACCACGAGTACTCAACAATTTGCAGGCAGCCTTGGGGCTCCAAAAGACCGAATTTCACCCAGATTCCGGATCGTTAGGCGCACTTGGAATTTTTTCTCACTAATTTATATTGAGTACAAACACTTTTCCAACACCACTGTATCTAGCGGATAGTATTTGCGAGTCTGCATTAACCAACAGAAAATCTTAAGGTCAATACCGTTTGAGAGCAACTTTCGGTATACTTGCATTGATGACGACATGATCTCGGTTTCCATTGTTGTTATTTGAATTACAACAATTGAAAATATTGAATCAGACCGAACTATTCCTGCCTCTAGAAGCAGCGCATTATGGTTCTGTCCACGTCGTTTTTCTTCCTTTCTGGAGCGGTATTTTGCTTCCTCCTGAGTGAACAAGTTCACTAGAATCTCTACTGAAATTTGACAAGTGAACAGTTTTCTTCCTGATAGGACATGGATATGAGTTAAGTTCCAACTAAGATACATTTCGGCATAAGTATGCACGGGTACCTAACTTAGATCTGGGATATTCTGATGAGAAATAAAGGGAGATTGAAAGCAGGAATCAAGACATTCAGCGCGCGAGTCCACGGAGTCAGAATGTCTTTGTAAACCCAACGGTAAAATTGCAGTTCACTTTAAACACATCGTCTCCGCATTCGTGAACCAACGGATGACCACTGATGCTTTTCTATGTTTCCTCTATATCCTTTCTATTCACTGTACCACAAAGTACAACAATTCAGGAAGGGGGCCGCAGCCAAATAAAGGCTACCAAATGGGAACTTGATAGGCGGTGGCAGGAATCATAATTCAGTTTCTTCTCTATCCAGGACAATAAACGGATATTATGAATCCATTGAGAAGTTTTTGAATACACCAAAGATCAAACCGGATTGATCGGGAACAACAAAGAAAAGTTTGATCAGCCCTTGTCTATGCGTAGTGGATTTGCCCAAAATATATTGACTGCGGTTTCGCACACTCAGATTAATCGATTAAAGGGAAAAAGCATCGAAAAATGAGCAGTTTCGTTGTATTTTTTGAGACTATGAACAGAGTAAAAAAAAGCGAGAAAAAATCTCGTCAACCGTTGTATTACTGGATTAGCAGTACTTATTTGAATACTTGGCAGATGATTGTGTAGCATATACACAGCAATCAAAAATCCAAGTATTTTCCCAAGATTAAATAGCTAAAATTAGTGAAAATTATATCTGCTTGGCTTTCCTTAAAGCGCACCGAAAGATCGTTACAATTCTACGTGTTCTGCTTTTGCTCGTTATCATTCTACGAATAAGTTAAACAAAAATTTACTGCTTCCTAGAAATTCTTCAATACAGAGAGGGCAAATTAGGATCAACCGTAAAATAACTTGTTGACGTAGAGTGAAGTAACGCAATATTTTATCTACACAAAATATACATCGGAAACAAACACAGGTTCAGCATTGCCATTGTCTTCTCAGTCTCTTTAGAAGTTCTTTTGTGTTGATTTTCTGGGGGTTCCTCTGATACATATCCTTCATTTTGAGTGCCTCTTCACCGACTTAAGAGCTTCTAATGAAAACCACAAGTGTTCGAGGACAGTGTACAATGAAAAACGCACACAGTCACGTGAATTCTAGTTCCTATTCGCTTTATCTATCTTCGAACTAAGTTTCCATTTCTAAACTAGCAAAGATTGGTCAGTTCCGGCTGCCCGGTTCTTGAAAAGTCAGGGATTTACTGTGCCAGACTGAATCCACTCAACTCTACTGTCGGTTTTCCCAGCTTCGAATTGTTATCCGTAGTTCCATGGAGGATGAGTAATACACGGAGGTTTTTCAGTGGTATGTGATTCAACTGACGCAGTACAGTAGATGACTGAACTAAACTTACTGACTCTGTGTATCCTATCAGTATTCTCAGGAACTTTGGTGTGTTCTCCATTCCTTATTGAGAAAGTCAAACCGCGTCTTTATTTTTGTCTTTGCGGAGATGTATTAAAGTAGTATCATAAGTTTACCATAATTATATTTTCTATTGCTCATTTCCAGTATGAAACAACGAAACTCTCACTGATGTAACGTAAGACGCACGTGTACGGATTGCATATACTTGAAGATATCATATGAATTGTCAGAACGTGGAACTCAACATAATCATCATCGTCATCAGCATCGTAAAGCCTTAGACAGAAGGGCAAGCCCCATAGAACGCTACCTTTCTTTCCGTGTTGCACGTGGAATTCGGAATGTTGAATACACAAAATGGACACGTAGAGGGTCTACACGGTTGGGAAAAGGAAAGAATTTCCCAATAGCCAACACGTGGAATACACAGTCTAACTGTACAAACGCACATCGATCAATCATTCTGATTCGATTGAAAGTGACAACATGATCGTTACTGTTCACGGTTCGCTGCCGTATCCATCAGTGTCTCCAGCCAACTGGTAGACGGATCTTTTTGGCCCCGACCACGAAGACGTGAAGCACCTACTTTTCTTAGTCTGCTGTACATTTTCTCATTCCTCGTTTTCACGTCATCTGTTGACCTCCATGTGGTCTCTCCCACTCCCTTGGAGGAACGAAGAATAGGACGCAATACGGTAGACGTGTGTCTGACATATGTAACACGTGCCCCAACGAAAGAAGTCTACTAAGCTGGACACGCTGTGATAGAGATCTCCCTGAAGTTGTAGCCAATACTCGATTTCTGACATCGGCATTGTTGACTCGGTTATTCCATCCAATTTTATCCATGCTACGCAAACTTCGATGGGCGAAAAGCTGGTGCGACGAATATCTTCCGCATGCAGACCCTAAATATAGCAACCATACAACAAAACTGAACGCACTGAGGCACCAATATACACGACCTTTCAACTTCAGTGAAATATCAGGTCGGTGCCTCAAGTGCTTCGTTTCAGCGTACGCCGCTCGGACTTTGGATATATGTGTGCTCACATCTATTACTGTGTCCCATCCAACATCATGATGCTGCCGAGGTAACTAAAGCGGTCGACAGTCGTTGACGTCCAGTCATGTAACATCACTTTACACTTTGAAGGTGCAAAGTGCACGCCGAATGGAGCTACAGTTCTCGCAAGTGTGTCTAGTGCACGTTGAACATGTGCAGACTAGCAGATAAGGTCGTGGGCGTAATGTAGATCACACAGCCGTTCACCATTTTCGAGTTCGACGTCCACAGCCCGAAGGTATTGCAAGGCACTCTCTATTATCTCGTACAGTACGGAGTTGATCAGGAATAAAGACAAGGGACATCCTTTTCAAACACCACTGATTGTTTCGAACGGAATTGACAGTTCAGCGTAAACCCATAAGCCGCCAGAAGTTTGTAAACACAATGATTTTAGTAGATTCATGAACTTCTGGGGCGTGCCTTTTCACTGGAGAGCACAGAATAGAGCAGTTCGATCAACTGAATCGAAAGCGTCTTTCAGGTTGAGGAAAACCGTTGTTGTCGGTCGACGATGTGCGTCACGCGTTTCAAGTAAGTGGTGAAGAAAAGAAATCTAGTCGATGCTTCCTCGACCCGGCCGGAGTCCGGTCTGTTGTTGGCGGGCGTTCCTCTCACGAGCCGGTGTAAGACATCGCAGCAGAATCGAGGCTAATACCTTGGTAACTATCGGAATTAAGCTGATCCCATGACGATTACTAAAGTAGTTGCCTATTCCCATCTTGTCGATGGGCACAATCAATGACTCGCCCCATGATAACGGAATAAACTCGTTTCATATGTCACAGAGAAAGTTGGTAAGTGATGTTATCAGAGCATCTGCACCCAGCTTCTAAGGGATTGGGGGAAGTTTGTCGGGACCAGCAGCTTTCCCATGAATTAGTAATCGAACACATGACTCTTCTTCTACTTCCAATCGACGCTGAAGTGATGTCACCCAAGGAATCGCAGCTTTTGAAGTCGGAGTAACGACATTAGCGTGCGGCCAGCTAAACTGCTCCTTGAAGTATTCGGACCAATGGTCGAGCCTTTGTTCTTCACCATGAATATGCCCTCCATTTCTACCGCATATCATTTCGCCGACAAGGATTTTCCATCTACCCGAATGGGACCTGAAGCAGCTACTATTTCCATTTCTTCGGCTACCTTGACCCACCAATTCCCGTGATCCTTCTTAAGGCTTTTCGTAACTTACTTTTGTATGTTTTTGTATCTTACCCTTCTTCTCGCTGTTCAAGAGCTGGAGCTTTTGCTCCATTAGACTCAACAACTCTTAAGAAATTCGGTGTTTCTACTGGACATCGGATCTAGGACCATGGGCGAAACCTGTAGCCACGTGCACTTCCTGCTGGATATGGGCCCAATGCCCATCTACATTACTGATTGTCGCAGTTTCTAGCTCATGTGCTAATTTATGTTCACAACTGGTGCGTGTTTCTGGATCACACATACGTTGCACGGCTAGCCGGGTTTATGGTTTGCGGTGATTACCATGGAGCCGGAGAGACAGTCGCATTAAAAATAACACATGGTCCGACTCTTCATACATGGACCAGTAAAATCTACAGTTTCGAACAGAACTGTGCCACCGGTAGCTTATTGCGATATGATCAATCTAGTTTAGAGTACGTGTAGAGTTAAAGCGCCATGTCACCGTGCTACGTAAGCTGTGTCGGATATTGGTACTAGAAAAGCAACACCCATACCCAATGACTGTGCGTTCAGCGGGTGGAGCACAACGACCACCTAAACAAGCTTCTGTTACACTAAGTTTGCCAACTTGTGCATTAAAATCACCAGTTAACACTACAGCGTCAAAGCCTTTGCATTTATGAAAGAGGGTGGCAAGTTCACAGTAGAGCTTCCGCATGTCATGACTGCAGTCGGTTGGAGCGTACGCCGAAATCACGAACAAGTTGCACTTAACGCCAACTAACCCCTGAAGTCTAACAGCACGCAAAAGACTGTTAACCGAGATCCAGTCTAAAAGGGCAGCCTCAGCCTTGTCAGTCAAGTCTAATCCTACACCACGTTGACCCACAGCTCCAGCTACTTTATCTCCTGAGTAGCGCAGATATTACCTCCATGAAATACCAGGAGCAGTTAGATGAATCACACTGCTCGAACCCGTGATACGCGTTTCACTTACGCAGCAGGCATCAATCTTCAGAGAGTTCAATGTGAGGGCTGGGTACGCCTGCTGACTGGCCTGCATGAGTGTACGCACGTTGAAGGAGCCGAGATTCAGAGGCTGACGAAGCTTGGAAAAATGTGAGTTACAAGATAGAGGCTTATTCCTGACACTATTTTCCAATAAATCGTTGCGAGTATCGGCCGCATTGTCAGTGGGAGCAATATGGGTGGATAGAGGGAGCAAAGAGAAGTGGCTGGGAACAGAAGACAAAGAATTAATTAAAGAGAAGGAACTCTGAGCAGTATCCCACTTATCACTACCCACCTAGCGTGACGCCATGGGCAGTGCGGTCCTGATTATTCTGCGCGACGACCGACGCAGTATGGAATTCTTTCTATTTGTGCAGTTTATGAACAGACTGGCTAATATCGTGTCACATACGCATCAAAAAGCTGCTTGGTACCTGAGGTCTAACGATTCAACCCTAACTCAAGAAGGTATTATTCAACATGGATGAGCACGATTTCTTTACACGCATAAGAAAAAACAGATAATTCAAAAATGATGTTTTTATATCAAATGTGGCTGAAATGTGTTCACAAATCGTGTATGAAAATGGCTCTTTTTATTTCTGCATAGTTCGACTGTGAAAACCTTGGCCATGAACTTCTAATTTGTAATAAATACTGGGAGAATATTAAAAATACCCATGCCGAATTGGTGCATTTATTTGACCTAATATCTTTCAAAATGATGACTATTTATTCTCATCCGAATTTAGCCAACTTGATAACTGTCAATTTCAGACTAACTCAATGAAATGCAATTATCACAGCGTTAACGAGATGAAAATCATCAAAAAGACAGTGATACCAGAAGACCTTTTTCACGATGCGAAACCTTTGCATGGTTATAACCAAGGCTATTGAATTCAGAAAGTTTGGGTCCGTAAAATCACAGCACTGACGTGAAACCCCAATGGTTGAAGAGGCCGCAGTGATTTCGAGTGAATTGAGTTGAATGACTGGCATCAGGATGGTAGTTCACGAATGGTCATTGAATCTTCCTGTGACCTTGAATTATTAACCTTAGGTTACCAGTTCTACGATCTCCATAATTCTTGGTTAATATCTTCATGTACAGTGATGAAAATTGAAGCCAAATTGTAATGATATTATTTAATGTTTCTTATATTTTTGGTTCTACGTAAGTGATGCTTTTTAGAATTTTTCTTCAGAAGTCTTGTCGCCCACTATGGGAAGGAAGGACTTGTAACATCCGCAGCTTATGATACCACCAACTGAGTTGAAAACATGTTTGAAATTTAAGTGAAAATCCCGTTTAAATTTAGCTACTCTGATTAGTTGAATAATTATAATCTTCATTGGTTCCCGAACCCTTGGAATGAGCATCATCGTGACAGATCAAATTTGTTCGTAGATGCTGGCTCATGGAACCGAAGATCATAAAATAAAACAAAACATTTTCGAGAAACTAAAACGATCTATCAGCACCTACCAGACTTCCCAACGGAAGGAAGGACGACACTTCGAAAATACGCTGTAAAAAAGCGGAGTATTTATGGTTACTTCCTGGTTGATAGTAAGCACAAGGAAACAAAAGTAGTGGGACAGATCAAATCGCCCCATAGATTTCTTCGAATGGGAATCACGGAAACGTGAACTATCGAAATAGCTTTTTGGATAAATAATTTCGCTTGAATCCAGCACGAGTGGTTCATCTGGAATAGTAATTGAATTTGCTGACTGACTGACGGATACGCACAACTTCAAGGTCATTATAGCCCGTACTTATTTATAGCGAAGTGATGTTGATGCTTTGAAAAACTCCTATTTCTGAGCTGAGGAATTATTGTAGGGAGTGAGAAGAATCGAAAACGATGCTCCATGTTTCCCACACAAGATATTGTCTAACTAGATATTGGATGAATAAAAACAGCTTTCTAGGCGGAAAACTGAACGAGAATGAATCATTAAACATGCTGAAAACCGTTGAGACTAATGCGATTACAAATGGGTAGTATCACATGAATCTTCTCTCCTTGAAAGCCGGCTCAAATGTAGGCGCCCAGCGGCACTAAGACGTAAAAATGTAACCAGACTTAGAATACACTAAATCTGACCCACAGAATACCAGAATTTTGAGAGATTCAAGAATATTACCCACGTAAAACGGTGGTATTTGCTCAAATGGAGACTGAGGACACGAGAATATACAGTTAGATCAAGGAAGCAGAAAAGAATAGAAAGTCGAAAGTATGATACTCGACTGGGAAAGATAATTTTATTAAAATTGAAAATCATTGAAATAAAAAGCATAAACAGGATAAACTTCAAACAAACACTCAGTTAAAAAGCAAACTACCAGATAGCAAACAAGTAACCAATCGTTTGTTTCGCGCAATTTGAAAACTAGCAAAGCTAATTGATTCACATGCACAAACAGACCACCATTTCATTTAACAAAAAGCTCTGTCAATTCTAGTGAGCCGTTTGACGTACAAGTCGTTCTATGCAGCCATTCACTACATATCACTGGACATGTGTCCAATCGTTCACGTGATGTTTTTCAATATTGATACGCTTACGAGTCAATCAAAAACTGTGCATATGTAATAAATGTGAAATAAACTCACGAATGATTTGATCCACCACTTTTGAGGCTGAGTGTCATTCCCTGGAATACAATTGGTGTATGAAACGAGAACTCAATCATCAAACCATGGTCTGATCATGAAATCTGAAGATTTCGATTAGACCAAATAAGTGTGTTTATGTTCTCATTCCGAAGACCGATGCAAATGTCCTTTTCGGTTTCTTCGGATTGTTTTTTTTCACTAATATATTCAACATCGAAGGAAATTATATTGCTGATGTGCTGACCTTTTGCAAAGCACTAAGGTCCCTGTTGATAGTTGAATTTCACCTGTGAAACTGCTGTTCCGGACGCTGAGGTTCTACAATATCCACCAGTATGCAAATATGTGGAAAATCTCGGGAAACTGGGCACGTTCAAGAATTAGATTACCGTTCTTCTAAATCCTGATTTCATGCCTCACCAGCACGACAAAGTAAGACGTTTTCGAGTATCTTCATTGTTTCTTTTCTCATATGATAAGAACGATACAGCCGTTCAGTGCTTCAACGCTCTGCCCTGGAACATTAAGCTTCCATTGGAATATCGCCTTGGTATTGGTATGTATGTCCATGGACAAAAGCGGTAAACAAAGCCTGGCAACTTTAGTGCTCTATCTCAGCCGACTTCATGGAAGCGAGATGGAAATAAATTTACTGAATATACTGACCAGTTCCTTCGTGGTTTTGGTATTCTTAAATTTCTGCGCATCTTCGTGCGGTAGTTCACCATACCTTATCAAAGTTCATGTATAAAAAAGCACCACCGATTCAACGGATATTGGAGTACTTTTCTACTATATCACCTGACTGTTCACATCTGCCAGTTTATTTATCATTCGAAATATGACTTGAGTTCTGCACGAATGCTGTTCACTTCCGATACGGAACTCTATGTTGGCCTTCTGGATATCAACAATTATTGGATTGCGGAACTGAATAATCTGACAGTTCACTATAGTCTGAATTGCTGCACCCACTGCAATGACTAGACCAAGCACTTTCAGACACAGCGAAAAAATCCTAGTTATATCACTAAGTCTACAAATATATTTGATTGGTGTTTTCAAATTCCCTCCTCGAAAGGACCTCTCAAAGCTATCACTTGCTTCGCGGCCCATGTTGTGTAAAATGACTACCACCACATAGTTGCCACTGTATACGGATGAGATGAAATTCATAGCATCCTAAGGCAAGTATGTGTGTGGATTGACACGCCATACGAGTAAAATAAACTTGTAATTTACCCGTATCTGTTTCTTTCTCACGGAGTTGAGAACCGCCTCTGATTTCTAGTTGAAAAGGTAGAATAGAGACTTGCATGACTTAAATGATCATATTTGGATATACTTTGTGTACATACTGCAAGCTTTCGGAACAACATTAGATCATCTAACTGATGACTAAGGCAAGAGAAATGACCCGATGAAGACTCACTCCAGTTCGCTTTCCATCTGCCAATAAGTTGTTGCCCCCTACAAGGTTATCGATGGTGAAAAGGTTCATTTCTCTTAACTTAACTTCTCTTATATCACTCAACTACAAACTATCGTGATACTCGAGCATCAACTTGATCAAATGCAAGTCTGCCCAGATTATCGAGCAGAGTTCAATCACGGTGACATTCAGATAAATGCAAGGGATCAACTATCTTCCCGTGCAGAACTCGATACGATAAATATTCTTTCCGGTGAAGTTATACTATTCTATTTGGAACATTGAATTTCAGATTTCATCTAAATATATTAGGACAAGCGGAATTTAGTAACATTAGTTCATGAATGAACTTTAAGGGAGCTCGAAAGTTTTGAATCATCAGAAGATAGGTCGTTTGTGGTCACAAGGACATCTTGATTGACTCAGAAACCCTCTGTCATGGGTTCGCAGGATGTCGTCAGCTTTCACTTAACAGCGACATTCATTTTGATATATTCCACCATTATTTATGATAAATATTTATTATATATGTATATATATATATATATATATATATATATATATATATAAACGGCAGTGTGAAAAGCCCGTTCAAACAAACTCCGATCACTGTCTGAAGGGAAAAGCAGTGAAGACGATCCGAAACCATATGAAAACGCGTGACCAAATAAAGAGAAGGTAAATGAAACGGAATCTTCGCGCTAGCATCCGAGTCTGAACAGTGACCAACCAGCTGGCCTTTCTGAGTCAAGTGAAATGACCCGCTTTGGGCCGAACAAAGTAAAGGAAAAATGTGAAGTTCAACATGTGCATTTAACAAATGACAAATTGTTATTGACCGGTAATAAAAACGTTCATTACGTATAGAACGCGCAGAAGGTAACGCCATAATCAAATAAATTGTCTGTCTGATCTTCAGAGCGTACAAAATTTCCTCCACGGCAGTTGATTCAGTACAAACACAATGTTATTATGAGTGGGAAAATAGAACGGCAAGGAAAATCGATGCTTATGTTGCTAAGCTTTATTCGTATTAGATATTTACAAAATGAGATCGCGAGCAGGAAAATACACAAAAAGAAAATGAAATCCGTAACTAGGTGCAACATGTCATTTACCAGCATCATCTTAACATAAAAGTGAAAAAATGTTCAATTCAGTTGGTCACCATTCTTCAAAGATTGTCGCAGTTTGGATTCATTAGACATTTGCACCATCGGTATTTTGTACCTGCCCGTGAATATTGGTGACCTACTTTTGACTCTATTGGGTGATCCTCATCCACGCTGATCAATTGATATCACTTCTCAGTAAATGAGTAAAATGTATTATGTTTGCATCCTTTGGTGATCGCTGAGCTTGGCTTTTAGATCTCAAACTTTTCATCACCAATCGAGGTAATATTTCCAACTGCGCACTCTTGATGTCACCTCGACAGAAGGTGAAGCGTTTGCTATCTAAACCTCACGTTCGGCGATCACCGTCGGATATAAACCATCAATCTGAGCTACAAACAACACCAGTATTCAAAATCATTGGAAATTATTTAGGCATTTCAACCCAGCATCTAGGCTCAATCGATGGTACATTAGAACCTATTATTATGGTTTCCAAAATGATGTGTGTACGTAAGTTCACGTATTAACCTAACCTCGTGATAAATCATATTTCCTCATCATGCAGTAGGATACTGGGTCGAATATTCCCCAAGAATACGAAATACTACTGCTTTTTCAAGAAGTGCCCTTTGTCACAATTATTTGCCGCTGACGTTTAGCCAACTGCGTATTGTGTAGTTTGAATTCACATGAAGAATACCTTCATGACAAATTGAAATGGACGTTTGCACTCACCAAACAGGGGCAATTCGTTCTCATTGCCGTGTGCTAGAACAAATAGTACCAGGTATATAAGCCTTCTGTTCCACAGATTTTTTCCCAACTGAATCAGGTTTTTTTAAACAGGTAAACAAACATTTTGTTTTTATAGGGTTTATGCAATCTGTACACAATCGCACTGAACACAATGGGGGTGGGCACATATTGCCTCATTTGTGATTATGTGATGTGTGCGTGGACTCATTCTCTTGTTGATTAGAGCGAGACTGGGAGACCTTCTAAAGGTCAGGAAGTACCATTAGAGAAATAGGCAGATAAAAAGTGTTGGTATTTAGGTGATATGGGTTTCGTACTACAGTAGTTCTCAGTGCGGGCATTTGAATGATCGAAATTCCTTCTGAGAGTGATGGGTGAGTCTGAACTAAATGTCTGCAGGAAGCGTTTACTTGTCTTAACATGTATTATATTGAATCTGACTCAAATTAATCAGAATATGTAAGTTCCGAAATGTCTTGCCCGGAATATTAGCAGAAGAAGATGTGAGAGAAGTCATTTTAGAAAGATTGAAAGGGATTTGTTCAGTTTATTTGTGCCATTGTGTCAAATACATCATTCAAAGAGAGTTGCAAATACCAAAGTTCAGGTAAAATTCAGTAACTTTTGGCATCGTCCGTGAAAATAGCAAAACAAGAAAAATGCAGTTGTCAATTTCAAGCTTCACGTCATTGATCAGCTCGTTGCAAATCCGCATAACTGAGTGATCTTGCGACTGAAAACAACTTCCTCCATTCCAACATGAACACAGACGTTCATGGCATTATACTGCGCTATGTATTTCGGACCATTTAACTGCATCGTCACAAGTGCATACTGTAGTCAAGGTGATCATTTATAAAGGTGAAATTGAACGTCCTCGTTAAACCGGAGGCAAAAGCACACATGTACAACTAACGACAACAAATAAGAAAAACACATTACCAAGGCAAGTCTAACGTTATTAGCCATTCTCTCTGTTTGCACATTTGGGGGATACCATGATTATTTTCCAGTGCATCCAGGTGTCTTTGTAGGAGTTGACTGCGTCTTTCCTAAGGAAAATTCTCTTATGATAGTTTTCTGCTGTTATACACTGCACGTATTAGACCTCAGTAGGAGTATGATGCTGCGGTCGCATACCAGAGTACCGCTACCGAATTAGCCATGCTTGAAAGAGTTCAGAGAGCTAATACTCACCTCAAGGGAGGTCTACGCGGAGCTGGATACGGAGGTCGTTGAAAAGCAAGTGGACTGTTCTCAGAAGCCCATTGCAGAATATGAGGTAACCTCGTTTGTGTCCGTCAAATTACACGAGGTGACTTAGGACCAAAACTACAAGTGACCATTCAAACACATGGACTTTGTCTTACGCGAGGACACACTAATACTCTTGAAGTAGGAATCTTTTGGTTTGCAGCTGGTACAACTCTTGTCCCGAAGGATCACAAACATCTGAAACTCGTTGACAGCGGAAGTGGTAGAAGAGTTGCACATTTCCACCTTCAAGGGGAAACTAGAAGATTGTCTGACTGATGCATGGTGCTATTCTTCATTCTGAGACCACACCCATGAGCTGTTACGATGAGGCCTATACGAGCGGTACTTATCTACCGGTAATTTTGAAGACTCAAGGCTGAACTCAAACACCGTTAGCCTTGTCTCTATGACACTTGATGACTGGCTTTGATTGCCATGGAGCTAACTGTTAGCCCTATTTGTTAGTACCGAAGTCCGATTCTGAACGGGTTTTATCACCTACTTAACCTTATTCCCTGGTTTTGAAATCTATGGCCACTAACACACTGGTTTTCACGATCCGTTCTGTTATTAATTCGTAACTGCTTTAGTTATTTGACAATGCCCCAGCGTTTGGACGTAATTATTTTCTCCCTCTCTCTCCGTCTGCTTTATCTGTGTGAATAACTGAACTTTGGCCTCCCCTTTATGACTGTTTCACTTTCTCACTACCATGCTATCCCATTTGTTCCTCTCCACGCTTGTGTGTGTTCCTTCAGGCAACTACATCTCTTCTGACCGCTGATTGGCCAAAATACTTTCCATAGGTGAGGACTTTTTTATGAACCACTTGACTTACTCTCGTATCTCCTTGAGCTTTTGCCTGACCACTGTTAACCCGGCTCTTTGAAGTCATTCTGACTGTCTTGATTCCGTGGTCGTTACTGTTGTTGTTTAATTTTCAGTCTTACAGTAAATGCAGTAAAGCAAGCCTGTGTTCTTTGCCTTCGGACTTGGGTTCTTTCATCCGCGAGCCGCTCAGAAACGGGAAGACAGTCAAGTGCAGGCAGACTCATGAGGATCACGCTAGATTTTGTGCCGACCATGGACTAATCAGTCAAGTAACCCTCCAAAATATGTTTCATAATTGCCACAACCTCGAAATACTTACGATCGTGGTGTTTCTAAGCATTCGGGCACCTTTTAGTTTTGTCAACAGGACTGCTATTTCGGAATGTATCTTTGAGAATTAAAGTGCCCGAGAATGGTGTTTGCCATCAAACAATTTTGCCGTGACATAACGGCGCGCCCTCTGACTGGCCGCTCTACTTTTCTGTGTTGACTACCATCTTATCGAAGTAGAGGAATTCACTCGCTGTGATCACTGCACACCGGTATACACGGTAAGGAATACTCCTACTCAAACAGAATATTGGATCTTCCGCTCAGCCTGATATAACCGATCACGTATATCAAAGAATTCCCTTTCTACCAAAAACCCATCCGGGCTGGCTGGTAGGCTGCTTTAAACTTCACTGCTCCAGCAAAGGGGTCCATCCGGTCTTTGCTCAGTACCAACATACGTCCTCTGTTTACTGAAATGTCAGATCTAACCCTTGTCGTTTGTTCTCGCACTCACCTTCATAATTGGGTGCGTTGTGTACAAAAATCGTAGCTAAAACCACATATTGATGAGTCACTGGCATCAATAGATGGCTTCAAACTGTTTCAGCAGAACAGGACTTCCAACATCAAGAAGACTGGAAGCTGGGTAGCCGAATATATCAACTGAACCTGGTTGGGCAAACCTGAAGTCGTTCCTTCACACACAATGAACGGGATTGATTGTTTAATTAAGCAGTACGATTCTAGATTTTCTCGCCATAGGAGCACCATCAAAACAAACGTACACATTGCTCCGCTTTCCACACAGAACACTATTTCATCTTTCTCTTGTCTTTCTCGCTTCCTTATTAGATAAAAGTTGCAACACATAGAAGCGGTTTTGTTCATGCTTCCACTCAACTCATCACTACGTTTTACTTAACTGATTTTTGTGTTTCTCCAACCGGAGGTAACTCTGTCTTCCACAGGGTTATCACCAATCATCCTGAATTTTCTCCCTAAAGCTGTTCGCACCTGTCTCAACCAGTGACCATTGTCTGATTCTGTTAAGGCCTGAGAGATACTCCTGGTCTGCTTCTCACTCTTTCAGGCAAACCGGCCAAGTCAAAATCCTTCTCCGAGATTTGTCACGTGACAACATTATTCTCCTGCGGAAATCGCCACTTCATGCGTCTTCCTCTTTTTTTGAATCGTCGCTAAGTAGCGGAGTCACACTTTTCGTAGAGACGGTCAATTTAATTTTCGCCATGTGCTGCCTCTGAGAAACCTCCCTTCCCTGTACGGCCGTGCCACTTCGTCGATGATGAAATGTTGAGGAAGATACAAAGGATATTTCTATAAAAGCCATGGATAATTTTGATGAAGAAAGAAACTAAACAGACTCGCAGTAAGCTAGTCAACCCCTTTGTAGCCACAACAGTTACCGATTATGGCAAGGCTTTTTAGTACCGTGTAGAAATAAAGCGAAACGTGAAATCTTGCTGCGGCCGTTGCCAGAATCAACAGTGCATTAGTCCACCCATCAAATGACTCGCCGATTTCATTCATTCCAGAAATTGTGCACACTTAACCCCGTTCTATACGGAAGAAGTATTTAGGCTTCTTCGTACTTCCAAAATAACCTCAGACTTTGGTCCTGAGGACCTGTAGTAATTACTTTTGATGTATTTGGTACTGTTGCCCTGGCCGATGTATTTACTTTTCTCTTGAACAAATCTTTGTGCTCGTATTCTATTCCAGACTGTTGGAGATCAGTCGCTACTGTTCCTATACCGAAACCTTGCAACCCTAGTGTTACAGCTAAATGTTTTTGCCTTGTTGCTCTTACTTCATCGGGTCTTAAACTTACAGAGCTTTCCATTCCAAAACGTCAGATTTCCTCTTTAAACTCTCCCAACAACCCCTTGAAGCTCGCCTACAAATCAAACAGTTCCACTTTGGATGATATCACTTCCTTATTCTACCATATAACTTCTTCTTGAATGGATCAGCGAAGTCTGTGAGATGCACATTTTTAGACTACTCATCCGTTTTTGGTTCTATTGCACGGTCTCACCTCCTCCATGAGCTGAAAACTTTCGACTGTCCCACACCATTACTAGCATTGTCGTCTCATTATTTTGCCAACAGAACTCAATGTACCCGACTAGATTTTGAAACATCCAGACATTCATTGAACAGTTCGGGAGTGCCTCAGGGAGCTGTGTTTCCCTCTTATTCAATATCCATTTACATTGGTTATCTTTCATCCAGTTCTCCTGCGCATTTATTCCAATAAGCCGCTGATGTGGCCCTTTGTCGGGCTGTTTCCGTAACCCGGGACTTCAACGACCTTTCCAGTAATCTGCCCTATATTTATGATTTCTCTGTTCGATCCGGTTTAATTTTGAATTTGTCCACATGGTTTGAATGCATGTTTGCCCTTTCTCGATCGGCTTAGCCCTGTGATCCATCTGTGACTTCCACAGAACCACCAGCTAGAGTGAGTTCTATCAAATACCTAGGAGTGACTGTCGATGCAAATGTTGAAGTGATCATCTCACATTTCAAACTGTGTGAGGAAAGAAACTATACCGGATATCTTACCGAAAGCTTAGACACATTAACACTTAACAGAGCGTTTTTCCCTTTTTGTTTATCAATGCTTTTTCCTGGTCTACTTTACTGCTCCCCTGTTATTTCGCTGGCCAAGTAGTGAAATATTTTAAAGTTGTTTTTGAGGTTTATCTGTCATCAGTCGGGTATGAACTATCTGGTAAGCTGTTCAAATTTTAGCTGGCCCCATGTGAAAAGGTTGCTCCCAAAATCCTTGCAGACAGCACTCATTTCTTACATAATGATCAATCCAAATACTATTCCCTCACTTCTACACGTCCCTCCTTTCGATCCACACCTTCTGGCATCAACATCAACTAAACCACCACCTTTCTATATCTGACCCGAATCCTCACAAACCGGGCACGAGTATCTGCCAAATTTCTCGGCAATTTTGATTTGTAACTGTTCTTTTAATTCGTCCCATTGATTTGATAGGGTACCAAGTGTAAATCTTTTTTTCACTAAAATGCGGACGTCCTTCTGCGCAAAAGTCTGATCAACTAAAGATAAAAGAAAAGTACAAATTTCAGGTCAACTCAGAGCACGCATCCGGCTATCGTTAATTTTTTTAATGGGAACACTACAAAGTCACGTGTGTCTCCATTTATCCTCTATTTCCAGAGGTGGTCTTTCTGTGGAATGCCATTTCTGATATACTAAATGGTGGAGTTTGACAAAAATGTCGCCGGAGATATAGCCTTCTGGACAGCAATACAATGGTAATTAAGCACCTTTTGGGCTGTCTGACGATTGGGTTGTACGGATACAGTATGCTCTTGATCCCATGGATGTGCAAAAGTGCTTTTACAATACTGACGGGAATCTGTGACCATACCCATCCTTTCTGACAAGAAGTTAGATTAAGTCAACAGCCCTAGTGTAATTTTCAAGAGTACCTCAAAACGTCATTATATTCGTCCTTTTATTCGTATTGTTATTAGCATATAGGGAAAAATACGCCCTATTTCTTACTGGTTTGGAGAAGTTGTTCGTCATTTCTGTGAAGGGATTAAGTCCATTCCCTCCACTCAATAGTATCTGTGATGTTGAGGAATGGAATACAACCACGAATGCTTTCGAAATGAAAACCTAAGACGCAAACGTCATATTTGGGAAGGATGGTGACTATATGAAACGTTTTAAAATGTATTAATTGAACAGAAAGCATTTGGGTTACTGGAGGGCGAGGGCGTTTTTTCTGCATTTTGTCAAAAAGATGGCATTTGGTCCTATACAAAATATATTTCCCTGCCCACTCCTATCAAGTAACATCATGATAAAATGAAATCCCTTATTCTCAGACGTTTGAATTAGTTAAATCCCATTGCTGAAAAATTCGCATTCAACTGCCCTGCTTCATCAGAAAGCCAACTTATACTTGACTTCATCTCTTAACTTGGAGAAGCGGGTGACGAAGTGTGACTGAGGTACTTATTCACAGGACCAACTACGGAATTGTTTGTGTACTAGGACTACGCTCCCAGATTTGTCGCCAAAGTCGTTAATTCAAACTGATCAAACTTCACAGCAGATCTGTAGTACTTACCGAGAGGATCAACGCAAAAGATATTTCTCATATCCCAATACGTCAACAGGCTATCCTAGAAATCTCACATCAATAGGTTGATCAAGTAATCTTAACTCAATTTTTATCATTAGCATCTGGAGAAGTGCATCTCCTCCGGTCATTTTCATGACCCTTTTTGGTGTCAAAGTATACCAGCTAAATCTTTGTTCCGTGGTACTTTTGGTCATTTTATTAGTGTCTGTAGAATAATTCAAGCATGCTGAGTGAAGAATCATTCATTATACGATTCTCAGCAGCGAGAACAGTTTTTCCACTCCTTGATTAGTTGTTTCTTTACAGAAAATCTCAGGCTTCACTCGAACATTACGCATCTTGGAGGTAACAAACCTACTGTTATTGTTGACACCATGAGTATAGAGTTGATCACTCTCTGACCATAACTTAAATGCCTTTGTTCTGTTGTTATGATTCACCCAACCGAATTGAATGTGAGACGCATAACTGGACACAAACTCCTGCTTTTCGGTCCCTGCATTGTCACAATTAGGTTTTATCTTTGAGATCCCCTTGAATGTGAGCTTTTGTCTTCCGACTCAAGAACTTCAGTTCTTGGATTAAAAATTCTTCGTGAGTAACTCATGGGCATTCTTTTCGTACCGTATTCTTCTGATTCACCTCAACTACCATAGCTCGTTTTAAAATCTGCTAAACTTTTGACTAAGAAACAACTTTCTGGACTCAATTTCGATATATCTGGAAACCAGTCTTCCCAAGGAGCAAAATGTTACCTCTCAGCTCGGGAGAACCTGACTGCCAGAACTCAATGCCGACGCGTGAGAGAGGAATGGTCTTACATGCGAATTCGTCCAGCTAAGCCACGCTGATTGGCATTCCTTTCAGATCAGCGAGAAGATACCATGGATTTGTGATGAATACAAATAGGCATTGAACTAGTGCTTATCTCAGCATGCATTTCCAAGTGAGGAACATGAAGACGGGTATTATGGACTTGCAGGGTTTATTCTGTTGTCAAAACTCGATCTAATAGGTGTATGTCTCAAAACATCTCAGGATAAGAAGACAAGGGCGGTAACAGTCATAAATACTTCTTTTCTTTTATTGCGGCATAATGTTTTGCTTTCAGCGTCAAAGTCTCTCTCTACTTTCGAACCATCTTTTAGTCCTACCGCACAAATTCTTGAAGGTGTTTAACAAAACCAAAATGTCTATGGCTCTATCTGAGCTAGACACTAATGCCATCGCTGTTATTTCCTGAAGCACTTCACTAACTTAAGTGTTTTGATTAGCCCAGCGGAGTGCGAGTTTTCCTGTCTCGGCCATATGAGTAAAGTGAGATCCAACGCTTTTAGCCTCGCTCGTTAATTTACCTTCAACAACAAGCACTGATACGATAGCTACCAGTCTCAGTGTATTTCAATGTTATTCTCTCTTCATTCCACCTTTTTCGCATTAAATCATTTGTGTTGTTCGACATGTCGTTATCTCGCTGTTTTTTCTGGAATCGGGCTCGTGAAAAGATGACTCATTAACATATATCTTATCTACAGTCCGGTGTCGTTTTTGGGCCATTTTATTCTTAAGATCATAGTGCTCTTATTTGTGGTGCGTCGTTTATGGAAAGAAGTGCCATTCTGAAATCCCACAAAAGGTCAGTTACTTTTATTTCAAATAGGCCCACAAAACCGTCCATGGATACTCACAAACACAAAGAGGAGACTTGGGATTTTACAGAGCCGTCCATCGTTCGCATTTTACTTATTTGCGCAAAAGATCACGAAGCCATGCAATTCGATAATTAACCACATCATTCGTTATCCAGATCGTCAGAAAGGGTGATAGAAAGATGGAGTTTCGAACTCTGTTAATATGATTACGACGCAAAGCATCATGGTTCGGAACAGCGCTTGCTGAACTCCTGTCTAGGATGCTATATTCATCTCAGCAACTAATCATCTCTGATCGTCGCTCAGCGATCATCAACCGATACGAAAGTCTCACTACCATTCTGACGTAGAAGATTTAAGTTGGATGCAAATAAAAGTATTTTGCCTGTGTGACTTCAGCTTTATTGCGTAGTAGTGGAACTTCGAGCGAAAAGCTTTGTTTTCCGGCATGATAATCCCATCATGATGATTTGTTGCTTAATGAAGACGGATAAACGTGTGTTATCCATCTTGTGATGGTTTGTAGTAGATGTTTACAAACGGCATTTCCCAGTGGTCGGTGCTGGATTCCATATAGTTTAGACACCAAGAACTACGACTACCAAAATTTCCAGTGGCCAATGTCATATAAAAGACGTGGCAAAGTGCACATGTATGTTTTAGACCACTCTAAAATTAATACTATGCCATTGCCATTTGGGCTGGTCCACCCTGGCCGGAAATATACTTCACAGCTTGACTCAGACCGCTCTCGGTGAAGCATTCAGCAGGAAGAAATCCCGCATGTTCCCCGTCAGCACACTTGTTACCGACAATGGTATACATTTCCCCGTCAAGTTTTTGGATAGGTGCTTAAAAGATCTTGACGGTATAGATTTGTACGGGATTCCTCGTAGCCCATAGCTCAGTGGTGTTTTAAAGAACTGTATACGCACGATTAGGAGTCTTATTTGTTCTGTTGATTCTCATCCATTCGTTAAACTTGACCGAACTGTCGAAATTTTCCTATGTAGTATCACACTGTGGCACATAAAACTGCTTCTACTATGATCCAGAAGACCTTTTGGGCTCTTCATTCGAAATAACGTCACACTGTACCAATGATGCATAATTCATGGTAATGCGGTGATGGTTCGGTCAAAGATTGTTACAGCATGCTTTGTATATTTTGTTGTAGATCAATTTTTTCGGCGGTTCGGACTTAACCCCGTTCGCTTTTACTCCATTTTCAATATTTTTCTAACAAGGATACCCTTCTTCGCGTAATACACGGTGTACTGCATCGCATTTGAAAAGTCTGCGATGATTGCAAATAAACTCCGACAATCGTTGTTTAACCTTCTTACAGATCCGTTGTGCACTTACTCTACAGCTGAGTTCCTTTGAAAATTAGCTCCTTCTTTCAGTGTTCAATTTTTCGAACGAATTCTAGCTTCGGACTGCGGCTCATTGCTTGATTCCAGTGCATTACATATCACTAGCTGGTTTCATGGATTCTTGTAACGCGCAGATGTTGAATATTCGCTTTCATGCACGAAAAGGTAAATACTACCCAGGGCAGTTTGAAATGTGTTGCCATACATGGAAAGGAATGGAATGTAAGGGGAAACTCGCCCATTTCTGTTCGTCACCATAAAGGACGCTACTCTTTGGTTGAGAATTTGGTCTTCCCAAAAATCTACGTCGTTGCTGCACAATTCTTTGAAAAAGTTGATTTTGGAACACCGTAAACTTGTGAACTTTGAGATGCCCGATAGGGTTTAGTTTCACCCTTTGATGCGGGAAACCCAACAGCCAACACAGGAGTTCATTTTAAAATTAAAAACAAAACCTTCAAAGTGTAATTTTCGCAACCAAAATGCCATGCTTCTGCATGGTGAAGTAATTTCTGGAATCGGTTTGATCGCAACAGATTACTCGACTTCCACGAATTTACGTTCTAGTCCATCAGACTAACCTCTGAGCGGAACCAGGACTTGCGCTTTGACATCCGTAATGAAAGTTTTAAACCTTCATTTCATTCTCACTTAAAGAAGACTGCCAGCCAAGCACAATGACATTAATACGAAATCCACCCACAATTTTCAGTGCAATGCCCACACGTCCAGAAGGAAGGTATATAACAAATGTGGCCACAGGCATTCTAGATGGACTCGTCACTTTCGTAATGAGGTGTCACAAAGGTGATACTATTTACCATATCCAGTCTGTGTGCATGAGCAAACAAATTTGATTAGTGTGACGTTCCCTTGACAATGCACGTATATCCACCACCTTCCGGTCCCTCATGGTAGCTAGTTTCAGATCTAGCGCCTGCCTTCATATTACCCGCACTTTTCTGACAAATAACCGTATGATTCATTCCTCCATAACGGGAGTGTAGACTCAGGTATTCTAGCACGGTTTTATTGCATCGTTATCCCCTGTACAGCTATATCCCACTGTCATTTTGGTCAAATATAACACTGGCGCATTAGTCAAGCATACTAGAATCGAGTGAAGTGAGCCTCTCAGATGATAATTCAAACAATTAAAGAGCTCGTTTTACTGACCCTGACACTTTTAGCTACCTCATAAATAGCATAAAACGTATGGGAGAACCACTTGCACTTTTGTACTAATTCCATCTGTCTTTCAGTCGATTTATCATACTCCATTGTTGGAATCTTCTGGTGGTGTACAAATGATTCCTGTGAAATTGGAAGCAACAGAGTCTGCATTTTTATGAAAAGCCGTATTATTCACCTCGGGTAACGTGAGCCAGGAAAGAGGGCGTTGGATGAAGGTATTGGTATCCGAGATAATATAAGTAAATTTGAGTTTTTCAGCCAAGGCTTCTTCGATTGTGACCCCTTAAAAAGAGAGACTGGAAGTCTTTAGGATCTGGATGATTACCTTCTCAAAAGGTTAGCTGATAGTAATCCGAGGCAGTAGGACATTCGTAGTCAGTTTCTTGGTTGGAAATTCCTCTCGAAACTTGACTTTATCGAGCATTGCTGTGAACTACAAACCATTATCCATTCGGTCCCAGTGTTCCACCTTCCATTATTTGCGGTATTATCAGTTCTCTGCTTTCAATTTTGGATGGCATTCCAGCGTATCAGGGTGCCAGCGCGGTATATGATCCGACCAAAGACGTACATGACGACTGGTGAATTTCATTTTGGTTAGACGGCATATTATTACGTTGGTAACAATCCTAATAAGTGTGCATTTTCTATTTCAATGTTCCCTTGTTTGTTATTTGGTTGATACGCACAGTTCTCGCCCTGATGCCAAGCGTTTCGCTACTTTATTCAATGCCTTCTTCAAAATCCCTTGTTGAATTACGTTCACCTTTGATTCCGTCCAGTGATATTTGAGAATTTTTTCATTTTTCCACCAGAGCTGCTCCAGTGCTTGATCATGACACTAAAACAGACATTTAATTGATCATTAGTGCATGAGCGGTGCTTACGTAGTATGAGGATATGCAATGACTCAAGGTCGGCCAACAATCAAGTCTCGTTACCTGAATCCCGTCAGCTTCTGCCAAAAATCCAGGTCAATATTTGAGCTAAAAGAACCACAAACGAAGGGACAACGGAACGAAGAGACGAGAAAGGATTCCCGATAAGCGATAACTAGCCGTATCACCAATCACTCATCAGAGGAGAAGTGAATCAGTGCCAGCTTGGACTAGCCAGTTTGTGGTGGGATGACTGGTGTCCAGGAATCTTGCATCCCGCATAAACTGTTTTTTTTTGTTTGGTTGACTGTCCTTTGGACTCCACGTTTCACGCACAAATCTCAGGTCATCCGACCAACCTGCACTCGGAAGCATCAGACTCGAGGTTCACTCTTGTTAGAGCTCATCAGTGTTGTATATCCTTGGCCACAACCAGGGTTTGAACCCGAGCCCTTTCACTTCGAAGGCGTGTGTGTTACCACTGCGCCTAACTTGGTGGAAGGCATTTGCTTGGAGTAAATTGGTCAGGTACCGCGTCTCCTTTTGAAGCTGTCGGCCATTTCTGGCTGTTATAGAGGACGACATCTGAACAAGCTTAACTTGGTTATTCGGATCAGCCCAGACGGAAGGGGGGTGGAGCAGTGGTAACACACACGCATTCGAAGTGAACGGGCTCGGGTTCAGACCCTGGGTGTGGCCGAGGATATGCAACACGGACGAGCTCTAAGAAGAGCAAACCTCGAGTCTGGTGCTCCCGATTGCAGGTTGGTCACATAACCTAAGATTTGTGCGTGAAAAGTGGAGTCCAAAGGACAGTCAACCAAACCAAGGTTCATCAATTTCCACACACTACTCGCAAGCAACTTGGTGATATATGTTTGTTTTCTGTTTATAAGATGAGGTGATCTGAACTCAGAAGAGTCTTCTCACTAGAGTTGACGCGACAAAACAGTACACTAAACCAATCTAATTTTTGTTAGCCGATGCTGTTCTTTGTTTATTCTGGTTATATTTGCCCCCCCCCCCAAAGCTGTTGTAGATGCATCACCTACTGGTTTCGAAGCAGCTGTAGAACAGAATGGTTGATCGGTGTTTTGTACTTCCCGACGTCATAGTTCTGTCTCACGCGTTAGTTGTATTCTGGGCGGTTACTCATGAGCATAATTTTTATTTGAGTCCTTAGGTCGTCATGTCAACGGACCAGGAAATGTTAAAATTCCTTCCTCATCCATTATGGTTCAGGAATGAAGTGCCACGTTTACCGTGCCTCCATTCGACTTTGACCATACGGAAGAGCAATCCATTCTTCATGCCGAATATTTAAGGCTTCACTTGCAGTCAGATGAGGCTCTCACTCCTAAAGGTTATTCGGTCGGACCCTCCTCATGCACTAAGAAATACTACCACGAAATCATCGGTGGCGCTGGACAAGGATGGCAAGCCGATAGTAAACGCAAGTTCCAGGAGTCCTATAGAAACGGTGATGAAATTCTTCTTACGTGACAGAATTATTGTTTCTGTACTACTACTGTCAGCAGCCTTGGAAGATTTGGATCCCTCACACTTGGGTGACGAGTTTATAGAGTCCCTTGCTCGACTAACTTGCTGAAGGCTGGAATGGAACAGTGATCTGTGTTGCGTTGCTGGGCCATTTGGCTGTTGCTGGCATGAAGTTCATTCCCGACCACCAAAATGGCATCATAGGCAATTTCCCCAGAACCCTGGCAAAGCTTTCATATCGATTAATGTAATACCCTCTTGGGCAAGTATTACACATTACTACTTGGTGATTCATAACCTCGTTGATCATAGGTCTACTTCACCACCACTGCCACCAGCAATTTCACCATTACTGATCCGCGTAAAGCATTCAATCAGGAAGGCGTTTCGTATGTGATTGTTACAGACAATCGAGGAGATTTTTTAGCCAAGAAGGTGACTGGTTGGCCGAAATTATCAGGTTGCCTTCATATGTGAACTTCACCGAACCGGAGCAGCTGAGAATTTCTTTCGAACATTAAAGAGTGTATTTGTCTCTGTATGCGCCAAAACATTCAAAAAGAGCCACACGAGACTGTTGACCACTTGGTAATGCAGTGAATCACAGATGGCTATTTATCTACATGAGAGAGTCCGGCTGTGCCATTCAGTGATCGAGTCCTGAAGATAAACATATTGAGTTTGTAGTCTGCTGAGGTCGTTTATCAACGGTTAAATGAACTAAGACCCCCGACAGGCATCGTGCCCAATCGAATGGCGCAAACACTTGTTCCCATCATTGACTGAGATGATGATTCTGTGCCCCATAGATATTTAGGTCAAATTACTTTTTACATTATCACCTCCGAGACTAATCATGATTGCTCTGATTCTGAGGCCTCTGCTTTCTTTTCATAAACCATCGATCGTACAGATCATACAGAAAAATATCGAAGGTCCAAAACATTGCATAACAACGTGAGGCCAAATTACAGAAGACCCGAGTCTCTTACATGTTGTGACGAATATAGTGGTTGCAATCAAACTGCGAAATTGGTTGTTTACCCGTCTTACAGATCCGTTGTATATCAGCATTTCCGTCGAGTACCATTCGAATTCAGTTTCTTTCGTCAGTGTTTACTTCTCCCCACATATAATGGTGTTGGATTGGAGTTTACTGGTTGATTCCAGTACAATACTTGTTTCTAACTTCATTTGGATACACAACAAAGCCGTTCTCAGTCCTAGGTATATCTTTGTCTTGGAAACATTCATAGAGCATCCTGAGGTTAAAGTCTATTTCAGAGGCAACGAATAACCACCAATAAACGGAACAGTCATTTTGCTCAGCTGAAGTCGGACGGACACTGCTACTGGCCTAGACATCACAATGACCAGATAAAGTTTAACAAGGAATGCCACCCGGAAGACAGTTCACCACTTGTTGGACCATATGATAACTCTGATTGTGATACATATGAATCCTGAAATTGCCAGAAAAATCAAATATTAGAAGATCAAATTAATTAGTTAATTTCGAACAAGTAATATTAAACACTCCACCTAAATTCCTAGTGTCGGGCATTGTATTCGCGAAAAACTCATTCTGCGGCACGCTAATGTATTCTCAGTTTAGAGCGCATATTATTATATGACAAGACTGCACATGCATGAAATGATACACTTCATACCATAGTTGTTAGGAGTTCTCATCTATGGGGAGTTGTGTGGAGGGTGGCTTAAACAAAATCTTAAGATGCCAGATTCAATTAACACGGAAGATAGACTGCAGTTGGGAGGGGTGGTAAAAAGAAGACGGCATGATCAACAATGAAGATCGGACTGGCTTACGTGAATCTGCGCCTCTTGTGGGACCTTGTCACGGCACAGAGTTTTGCTCTACCGTTGCAAACCTTGGCCACTCCGCTTTTAGCGTACTCGGCAATCTATCGTGTTCGACCACCGATGTCTCCAGAGTGTTGCTGATGTTTTCTGGGAGCTCCCTTTCACCTACTGTGAGGTTCGTCATTGTGTGTTGTGTTTGGATAGAAGCTATCTGACAGACTTGACCAATCTGCACCTTCCTCCGGTGGCTCGGACAGATTTTGTGTGTGCTTGCTCATTGTCTGCCATTCAGTGCTCTGTTTACGTTTCTTGAGTTTGGTCGGAGCAAGTGACGTGGTGCTCAGACCACGACTCTGCCTAAGGAGAACGCGGAAGTTGATGTCCGAGTTAGCTTCAGTTGCTGCATTTTGACACCCTAATCGGGTCCCAAGGAATGGGTACGGTCATCCGTTAAAGGCCAAATTATAGGGCCCAGAATAGAGACTTGCAGCAAAAATGCTATGCGGCTTCGTTAGGAAGCTTGCGGTTACCACGAACATCGTATAGAACCTTCACAAATGAATAAACAGTGTCTGCGGTGAAACAATAAAAAACAGCTTTATTCACTAAAATTCCTCACTTCATACCCTTCTGCTGTATTTGCGATGTGGATACCAAAACTGATTTCAGGCCCGTTGTGTATTAAGCATGAAAATCGTTATCAGTATTCTATATGAATAGGTCTAGTGAGGAAAGCTTCCGGAACAAATTTCCGTAGGAGCTTTTTTCTTGTTGTTTTGTAGTTTTGCGCTCCTTGTATAAAACGAGACAAACAAAATTCGTCTAGGTAAATAGGGTATTATTCATATAAAGATGTTTTACGTGAGCTGTGACAAAGCATCCACAGTTAACCGCATCATATTCCTCTCACATTGCACAGGAACAAAGTTTAAAAATGTGAGTTTCTAACCGGGCAGGTAGAATAAACAAAAATTGACCAGCTGTTACAGTGAAATAAGGAGAGGTATTCTGGTCACAGCACTGAAATTCTCCCACACACAATCATTGAACTGAAAATAAATTTTCTCCCTATTTTACATTAAAAACAATTTGTGACCTCATATAAAAACTGGAAATTTGACTGTAGCTCCTTTTCTTCAGATGAGAGAATGCGGAATGCAGTGCAATATCCACCGAGAGTATTCTATCGCAACCCAAATCATAAAGTATCTGCTTGTATAGAGTGGGTGAAATATTATTTACATTGCCTTCTCCAGAATCCTGACTGGGTACAGAAACCATTTTGTTCACGTTGTTCTGTCTGCTGTTTGCGATACTTGGAAACAGATAGGAATTTCATCCACGGTCAAGAAGAAGTAAGCTAATTAGGCAAGGGCGAAACAGTAACCAAATTCCAATCCCTGAAGCGGTATTTTTGATAAAATAAAAATAACCAAGTATAGCCTACGATAACCCCGAAAAAAACAGTAAATTAAGATCACATATAACCTCATCCTGCATTGTTTACAAAATGTATGGACACTGGTTGATAAAGTCGAGAAGAGTCTCTCAAAAGGACCACAGCTTTTGTGGTATCTGTTTAACGTCAACACAGTTTTGGCAAGAAACAACTGAACAGACGTCGTGCTGTATGTAACAGAGAAAGCAATACTATTACAAAGCATGCACCAGTCTCACTTACACCGTCCAAATGCAATTAGTCGACGTGTGAAGATTACAAATTACGTAGTAATTCGCCATTCACGGGGTATGCCTCTCTAGTTATTTCGGGAGTTGGGTCAACGTATGTTATTTTCACCGATAACGACCGCCTTTTACAGAACTGGATCTACAGCTTGGATTTCGCTTTATCTGCTAAGCCTGTTAGAGTGGAATATTTCACCAGTTATTTTGGGCATTTTTGACCCTAAGATGACAAGTGAAATCTTTTTTGTTGACGATTACTTCATTGTCTGTACTCGATCAAGTCACATGAGATGATCACGTTCAAGCTAGTAAGTACATAACAAAAACATGGTTTCTGTCGTTTTACGCCGCTCAGCTTCCGAAGTTATCGATAGGCAAAGATCTGATGCAGTTGAAGATTCAATCCAATATAAAGACTGTTTTGAAGTTCTCCACAGGTATCATACATAATAACCAAGGCACTGTGCTAGCTTGTTCCACGGTAGCCTCCCGTCCAACTTGATTTGATTCAAGTCAAATCAAATTTGAGTGACCTAATTCGTCTCAAGAAGCGGATTTTCGGCATCATGTTCTTCGGCACAATATTTGTTACGTATGTCTATTGGTAACACAAAATCCATAAAAAAGAATAAAATGAACCTTTGGTTCAGGCAGCAAAGAAGATTGTTAGTACACAGCTTTTTGAGGTTTATCAGACACCAGCACTGGATTGTTGAGGAAATTTGCACGATGCGGTGGGACAGATAAAAGAAGAGTAGTTTTCCGGGAGTAGAACAAGTTGAAATTACAACTGGCAGATTAGAAAGAAACACACCCGGTTAGATAAATGCCTAGTTGATTTGTCGAGTCAGATGAGATATTGCTGAACTACCTGCATAGACTACCTTTCCGTGGTTCTTATGCCCAGCACTACTGAAACAAAATAAGCATGATGACGTTATTCGCTTTTCGTGAAAGAATAGAAGGCGAGACGGGGCGAAAGCAGTTGGAATTTACTAAAGACAGCGTGCAATAGCAGCGGTCAAATCTCAGCGGCGCAGTCAGGGTTTAGTTGATAGATGAGTTAAACGGATGAACAAAGGTATACCTTGCTGCAACGCCTAAGCCTCTTAAACCCACAGATTTGGTCTTCTAAGTTAGCAGTCATCTGGGTGTTCATGAACCACGGGAACGGTGTGCGCATTGCTCATTTCAATTTTGATCTAAAGCTAGATGACCGAAAGTGAGAGACATTTCATACCTGCTTTTCGAGGATTGCCGTGGGTGATTCTTTAATTGGGCAGACCTTTCACCAGAGCCCAACCTGAAAACGGCTTTGCTTTCTTGGTGACAAGAGGGAGCGGCCGCCGGAGATATGCTTCTTGGCACTGCTACAGATTTCTTTCACGCCTGATACGTGACGGTCAAAAATGTGGGTCTAGCTATGCCCAGCATCTGCTGGTCTCGCACTCTCGTAAGCCAGAAAATATCGCGACAGGTTCTTCCAAAAAGTCTCAAATTTATTTACAGGCGCCACGCTGAAACATTTGTTTAGTTGTTTACTGAGCACGTATCTCATAGGTACCTGTAACCGTCTCACTTTCCATGTTTACAACATCTCTTCTGACAGCACTCATGTTTAATGTCCACATTCCAATGGACACAAACGAAACACATTTTTGAACTCACCAGTACAAAAAACTTAGCACAGGAACCCTCCAACAGGTCACAACTTCTGGTGCAACCTCACTTTTTTATTTATATGGCCTTAGAATCAACTCAACCAGTGATGTTACTGTGACCAAGAAACTTCCCAGAAGGTTTTGCCGCGGTCTTCAACACCTGTTCATTTATCATTATGGCCGATTGAGCAAAATTTCACGGAGTCCTGGGAGCTGAAAAGAACAGAAGAAGTAGTTTTACTCATAAATTTTGGAACGAGGATTGTACAACGAGAACTGTGAGAAACCATTAATTCGAGTCATACTAACTGTTTCGTATTTTCTCCAATTTGTATATTTTCCCCCAGTGCTCACGTCAGCTTTGCTTTGACGTCTCAGGAGTTGCCATTGGTTATAAACTTCAGCAAGCCATGAACCGCATTTGCGAGCCACCCACTCTCCACTGTAGCTGCCTGTTGCCTACAAAATCCGAATTCAGTGCATTTGGTTGTACATTGCTTGCTGTCAGCAACGGAAATCAGAGTATCCGCCAAGCCCAATGAGCGCGCTGCAACCTTTCGGCTCAAACCAAGGTTCCGGATATTTAGAAATTTCTAATACCGACCACCTTAAACTAACTGCCGCTTTCCAATAAGTTTGCTAAACATTACAGCCAATCGACTCTGCTGTGCACCACCCCAGGAAAAAAAACTGCAACTCAAAAAACGGAATCATTTCAGAACCTACCAAGCCAAGTAGCCATCTTCCGCTCCAAAAAGACCGGACTTTAAAATGCAAACAAAAATAACCCTCCTTTGTTTGTCCCAAGATGAACCACGACGTTCGTCAGTGGGCAGGTAATTACACTGATTATCAACGAGTCAAGAGGCAACGTCACGTTGGCAGTCCCGTCGAATCATTTGAAACTGCAGATGCCTGGTCAGCTCACGTAAGCACTGACGTTATGAGGCCCTTGTGGTCATCGAGAGAGGTGATCTATGTTTTAACCTGCATTGATCGTCTCGCTCGTTAGCCTCAGGCCATACCCATCCCCGACGTCTTCAGTGAAACTGCCGCTCGTGCATTACCGGGAAACTGGATTTCCCGGTTTAGCTGTCCGACAACCATCACTGATCATCGTGAAGCCCAATTCGAATCGGCGGCCTTTGTTGCTCTCTTCTACATGGCTCATAATAATCGTGTCCGCATTAGAATCTATCATCCGAAATCCAACTGACTCGTTGAACGATTTCGTTCGCAGCTGAATGTTCCGCTCGATTACTAGTAAAAAACGCACATGTTTTAAACATTCTCTCTGTACAAAATGTGAGAAATAATAGTATGTAAAATGTGAATGACAGATAGGATTGGCCTCACGAAATGACTTCAAATCAGGAGCAAATATGAAAATGTCCAAGTGAAATCCCAATGAGATTCGCTTTTGTGCCTCTGTGAAAAGTGCGTGCAATATTAGGAACAAATGCGCTTTTGAGATTGTTTAGGAAAAATACGTCATTTCAAATACGTGCGAAGAATGAAATTGGAAGAACGAATTAAATCTGGTTAGTCGGAGAATTCAAAAGCTTCACTATTTTCCAATACAGTTCTGATCAGTTTTACGGGTCCCACCAAATTCATCCTCGCTGTTACGTTCTTTCTGTCAAACTACGATCAATTATTCGAACATTTCCTTTGGAGTTCTTGGGTTTACGGGTGATCGATGCGGTCGATAGAAAGCAGAATATGTATTCAGTGCACCGAGGCTTAATTTCTCCATATAGCCCAGGTAAATATCTACAAGCATCACCATAACACAGCTTCACGAGGGACTGTTTTGTGTACTGTCATTCTAGGAGATTAATCAACATTCACATAATTTCCTCGTAAAATGGTGATTATTCTATCTGGAGACTCCTAGGATCAAATACTCAAGGCTCTAGTCTTTCACAAAACTCAATCACGAAGTCATTTATTAGCCACGCAACCTTAGAAATGCATCTGTTGCAGAACTGAATGGTGTCAGGCAGACTTTGCAATTAGTTAGCTAGTGTACGAAGAATACCACACGAACACATTGAGAACAAAACAGCGTGGTGAACATGCTCGTTTTCAGTTATTCGTACTCATACCAATACATAACATTAAATACGTGCGACCACTCGAACATTCTTCGCTGTGATTAATTTCACATGCACACACACACACACACGTGCACTGACAGATTTGGATGATCATCCCCTTTGTTAGTTAGCTGGTGTTGTGCAATTCCCGATGTCATTTTTATGGCACAATGATTTATAAGCGGATAAATTGAATGAAAACATGTATCAATGAATGAAGCAAATATTTCGCCAGACCCAGAACACTAAACAAGAGCAAGGGTTGAGGAAGTTAGCATGGTCGATCATTCCTCTCTCTCTCCTCTTCTTGGCGCCAGACCAGAACAGTAAGCCCCCAACGGTCAATATTATTTTGAATATTAACAACCATGTGCACACCACGTAAACCACAGTAGAACGGGGACTATCGAATATCGCTTTCTTCGTTGTACATTTTATATGAAACGTGAATAATAGAAATTGGGGCTAAAAGAAATGTGTAGGAGTTATTCGCCCGTCGATATGCCCTAAATATTTGAATTCCCAAATGAGTGGTCCTAGTAGAACTTCGTTATTAATGTTCTTCGTAGACACCGTTTATGAAAGCACTTTTATTTACGCGGACGTCCACAGATGTGCCACAATTGGAGAAAAGCTGGGATAAGCTCTTGGTATAGACTAATCAAATAGGCAAATGAGAATCGGTGAACTATTTAAAATCAGAATTCATGGACGTGAGTTTGATCAAACAAATCCGCCGATTGCTTTGCTTCCAGATCAGCAACCATCTGTAGTAAGAACAATTTCGGTTCAGTTGCACTGTATACAAATCAATTTCGACCGGTTCCTCCCTTTATCATTCTTTCGATGAAATCTTCGGATAATTTACTCACATTCTTAAATTTGATACAAATGGAACTGAGAATACTGAAATTTCCACAAGCTCTTTGAAATTCCGCTTAATCCTTGATGTCATTTTTGAACACCGCATAAGTAAAAAGCAGTTTCGAATGTTCCTCAACAGTAAATGAACGCACTCAGCCTGATTGAAAAATAACTCCAATCTCTTCGTGAGGCCAATCCTATCTGTCATTCACATTTTACATACTATTATTTCTCACATTTTGTACAGAGAGAATGTTTCAAACATGTGCGTTTTTTACTAGTAATCGAGCGGAAAATTCAGCTGCGAACGAAATCGTTCAACGAGTCAGTTGGATTTCGGATGATAGATTCTAATGCGGACACGATTATTATGAGCCATGTAGAAGAGAGTAACAAAGGCCGCAGATTCGAATTGGGCTTCACGATGATCAGTGATGGTTGTCGGACAGCTAAACCGGGAAATCCAGTTTCCCGGTAATGCACGAGCGGCAGTTTCACTGAAGATGTCGGCGATGGGTATGGCCTGAGGCTAACGAGCGAGACGATCAATGCAGGTTAAAACATAGATCACCTCTCTCGATGACCACAAGGGCCTCATAACGTCAGCGCTTACGTGAGCTGACCAGGCATCTGCAGTTTCGAATGCTCCGACGGGACTGCCAACGTGAATTTGCCTCTTGACTCGTTGATAATCAGTGTAATTACCTGCCCACTGACGAACGTCGTGGTTCTTCTTGGAACAAACATAAGGTGCTTCATCAGTTTGCATGTAGCTTTCATAAAATGATGGGGTATGCCGTGTAGCACATGGAAAATGCAGTTTCATCTTGGAAGTTGTATGATTGGCCATAGATGGTCCAAGGTGGTTTTGCAGGAGATGGTGCAAGCGGATGACAGAAAGGGCGAATCCTGTACTCGGAGACTGATGTTGTGGATTGTCTTTTGCAACTGATCATCCTGCTACGCGCGTGCCCTATCCTTGGTATCGATGCCCGGAACAGTGAATGGTAAAACGTTTTGGATCTGGAAGGGCGTCTACAAATACATAAAATGAATCACAGATGTGACGAACCTCAGTAGAAAACTCTGATACAATCTCTATTTGACGAATTTAGTAACGAAATTGACGATCCAAAGCACTGTGAAAAGAACATTGTATCTGCTTGTAGACTGCCTTTTCTCGACTTTCCTGAGATGAACATGGTTCGCCAGTGTTTGCTCTTACAGTTTTGAGATCAGTTGTATTGTATTCTTCCTCTGTGTGTACAATTCTACAAGTTTCGTAGTAAAAGATATTTTTGCTGAGGACGTCGTTTTCAATTTCGTTCGTGCTGAACACATTCATTCCGCCTTCTGTGTGAATTGTTACTCCGTTATACAACCGGGTAAAATTATTGTAAGCAACAAAAGTTCCGCACAAATTATAAATTGACCAATAATGAGTATTTTTAATGTTTCGGGCAATTTTCGCATACTCCTTGCCTGTGTAACATCCGTACATATTTTCTGTGGATGGTGTACTATTGGATACACTCATCGTGCTCATTTACACCGTCACATGTAAATGTGTATCGCTTTCCAATTACTCTTATGACCCCGTTATTTCAATTTTGAGTCTTTCCACGTAAATTTATATTTGACTCTTTCAGTTTAGCAGATTAAATATCTGTATTTGGATGGGACAGCAGGCGGTGCTCATTAAGCCCATTAGGATTGGAAGTGTGCAACGAAATACCGCTCAAAGGTACAAGATCACTGTTTCCGTCAAGGATAAGTCAGTTAAATTTGCTGTCCTTGGCAGAACCCAATGCTCTGTTTGTTCCATCACGAATTTTTCTGAGGAACCAATGTCTGCCACTGAAAGACTTAAGGGTTTGGTCTATGGACACTAGGTGTAGTGATACTCAACCTTGGTTATTTTGTTTACCACACGTCATTGTTCATCTGTACTCTTGCCACCAAGCGCGGTAGCCACTTGAACTTCGCCCGTACACGCTGCACACACAACTACCCAATATATACTAACCACTTACCCCCTACCCACAGTGTTCTTCCTCTCATGGGTTGTGAGAAACATTGTCCTGGAGATCATGGCGGCATATTGCAAAGTACCACTGCAACAGAAAAGTGGTCCAAGCGTGTTAGAAGGGACTAGCGAAAGTTAGTTACAGGGAAACAGCATGGTAATTTCTAACCAAGCTTACATAGGAAACACGGCAACGCAAGAACAGAACTCAGGGACGTTTATTACTATTTTCTTCTAAAAAATAACTTTCCCAACGATTTTTCTCTTTGAATTGTTCTGTTCATTCGACTTAATCAGCTCCTCCTAAAGTATTATGAAGATTAGTGACAAATCACCACAAGTCGCGACTCTAAGGGTTCCTCGGATTTTCCTCGTAGATTATTCGAATTCGTACATCAGATCCCAATTTTTCAAGGAATAGACATTCTCGTTGCCCAATTTTCCCCAATTTTCGGATATTTTCCAATTTCACTGGTTATAAATGGTTTGATACGTCAATTACCAGATATTACTCCATTTTCCTGAAAACAGTTCCAATCAAACCGTCTTTGAAATACGCACACGAGACTGTTCTGTCCAACGCTTCCTGAAGTGCGATAGTCTCATCCTTCTTCACTCTGTTGCTTCATATTTGGAGGCCGTATGACACAAGAACGATGAACGGTTTCCGCTAACTCAGAATGAAGAGGTTTTCGTGTTGCTAATTTGTGAAAATTCCAATACCCCAATTTCAAATAAACTTGGCGACTTCAAAAGTGGTGTTTTTAATCAAAGGTAAGTCAGTGATTTCGAATAAAAGATTTAATAATGGGCAAAGTGAAGGAGAAACGAGCAATTTTTATGGATAAGAAAAGCAGAGGTACCCATTCCCCCAGATTTTGCGCACTTTGATCATGGTCCAACGAATTCCTGTTCGGGAGCCAATCGGGTGTGCTGCTTGGGTTATCGCTCATCGTTTCCATTATGACGTCATGTTTTGTTCTTTTGAAAATGCAGGAAAGTAAGCGGTATTTTTGGGCGTTTTCGTATGATTCACTCAATCATGTTTTGTGAAAATTACTGTCAGATCATTTAATCAAGTATTATTCGCTCGTGAGTGGTATGATGTAGCTATGACAGCGCTGGTAGTAAATGAATTAGTAATTTGAGTTAACTAGAAATATTATGGAAACTATGAAGAAGCTAGGGCAAAGGTAGCTATGCAAAGGAGATTCGGTCGTTTTCGATTGACAAGCGTCTTCTTCGTGGTATTTAAGTAATAATACTAGGTGGTATTTAGGCGGTACTGTCGGGGTCAGCGAACAAGTTAGGAATACCTTTCTGAGTCGAAGAAACATGTTTTTTTTCTTGTTTGTACTGAGTTGTGTACAGCTGAGTGGGTTGAAGACGTTATTTTGCACAGATCAAGCGGAATCCTAATTATCCGAAGCCTCATGCTTCCACAAGTGGTGATACAACTGATGGGCGGGATTTCTCGGTCAGCAAGTACTTAGTTTCAAATCGCGTGGAAATGATTCAAGTGGAAAACAGGAAAAAATGTCTAGCTTCTCTTGTATAAAACTATCTTTTGGCAAATTAGTGAGTTTTTGAGCATTCAACGTGATATTAGAAATTCCACACAGTGAAGAAACATTTTGTACAAAAGTACCCAAAATAGACCACTCAGTAGGTTGCTCGATGTGCATAAAACTCGAAGGCGCGAAATATAAATGGCGACTGAAAACAGGATAAATTATCATACGCATCTTAAAAAATGAAACCTTAAAAACAAATAAGTTCCGAAAGCAAGGTTGACGTGCATGCCGAATGGAGCTACAGCTCTTGAGAGTCTGTCTAGTGCACGTTGAGCATGTCCCGTGCATTCGAACAAGCAGACTACGTCGTCCGCGTAATCCAGGTCACATAGCTTTTCACCATTTCCCAGTTCGACGCCTACATCCTGAAGATTTTACAGCGCACACTCCATTATTTCGTACATGAGGAAGTTGAACAGGAATGGAGACATAGGACATCCCTGTCGAACACCACTGGTCGTTTCGAACCGACCGGGTATTTCATCGTAAACTCTGACGCGTCCAGCAGTATGAGAATACAATGATCCCAGTAGGTGCACGGAATTCTGTGGCAAACTTTTTCGATGTAGAATACTGAGAAGCGCTGCTCGATCCACTGGATCGGAAGCGCTTTTCAAGTCTAATAAAATCAGTATAGCCGGTCGGCGGTGCGTGTGACGCGTTTCAAGTAGTCGGCGAAGAGTTAAATCTGGTTGATGCATCCTTGGCCTGGGCGGAATCCAGTCTGCTATTCGCAGGCAATCCTCTCGCGAGCCGGTGTAAGACGGTGCAGTAGAATTGAGGCTAACAATTTGGTGACTATCGGAATAAAGCTAATCCCACGATGATTACTGCAGCCATTGCGTATTCCCTTCTTGAAGATGGGAATAATCAACTACTCACTCCATATTACCGGAATGAGCTCCCGTTTCAAATGTCACGGAGCAAGAAGGCAAGTGATTTTATCATAACATTTCCATCCAGTTTGACGAGAACTAGGGGAGGTTCGTCGGGACCTGCAGCTTTCCCTCGCTTTAGTGATCTATATTCCTGTTTGTCGTAGATCCAACTCATGTGCTAACTCCTGCTCGTAACGGGTGCGTATTTCTGGATCACACAAACGTTGCACTGCTAATCGGGTTTTGCGACTTGCGACGATGACCATGGAGCTGGAGAGATAATCGCATTAAAACTAATGCATGGTCCGACTCTACGTACGTGGACCAGTGAAATGTGCAGTTCTGAACAGAACTGCGCCACCGGTAGCTTACGGCGATATGACCAACCTGACTCGAAGTGCCTGTGGAGTTAGAGCGCCATGTCGCTGTGCGACGCAAGCTGTGTCGGAAATTGGTGCTAGACAAGAGCGATCGATTGTCTGCACAAAACTGGCGAAGTCTATCCCCGTTATCTGTGGGCTCAGCGGGTAAAGCACAACGCCCACCTAAACAAGCCTCTGACCCACTGAGTTTGCCAGTTTGTGCATTGAAGTCACCGGCTGGCACTACAATGACAGAACCCTTACTGCCGCGAATGAGGGTGGCAAAGGCCTTATTTGAGCTCATCTTTCTGCGCGTCTGAGCAGCAGTCCGTTGGGGCGTACGTCGAGATGACGAACAAATTGCGCTTAACGAAACTATCCTTTCGAACGCCAACTGACCCCCGGAGTCTCACAGCACATAAAAGACTGGTAACAGGGATCCGGTCTAAAAGGGCAGCCTCAACCTTCTCAGTCGAGACTAATCTTACACCATGTTGACCCGTAGCTCTAGCCGCTTCGGCTCCTCACTGGCGCAGAAAATACCTCGATGAGATACCAAGAGCTGTTAGTTGAATTACAATGCTCGACTCCTAGATAAGCTTTTCACTCTAGCAGCAGCCACCAGTCCTCAGAAAATCTATTGTGAGGGCTAGGCACGCCTGCTGACCGGCCTGCATGAGTATACGCACGTTGAAGGAGCCGAGACTCAGTGGCTGACGAGGCTTGAAAAAAATGTGAGTTACCAGACGGAGGATTTTTTCCGACACAGTTTGACAGCGAATAGTTGCGAGTATCGGCCGCGTTGTCAGTGGGAGCATTATGGGCGGATAGATGAGGCAAAGTGGGGTGGTCAGGGATAGAAGACAAAAGTTGAATGAAAGAGAGGGAACTCTGAGCAGTAGCCCACTTATCACTACCCACCCCGCTCGATGCAATGAGCAGCGCGGTCCTGCTCATCCAGTGCGACGACTGATGCAGTATGGAATTCTTTGTATTCGTGCAGTTCATGGGAGATGTTGGACGGGTTTTTCTAGGGTGTCCAGCCACAAAGCAGTGGAACGATTAGGGTCCTCATCCGAAGCCTTTAGTTCTAACAAGAACCTATTCTCAAGGCAGCGGGATGGCTTAGTGGAAGACCATTTGCCTGGATTAGTTATTCTTCCACTGATTTACTCACTGAGTTGCCAGCTGAAAACAACACCCAACCTTGAGGACCAGGAGACTGGACTTTGTCATGCCCTCACCCATTGACCAGTCAGGTATGATTGCATCTTCGGCCTAAAGAAGCCACCCTGTATAACTCTTTGGTTACAGAGGAGCGCGAGCCATCACACCACGTCAATATGCAGTCTCGTCCTGATGGTACGGACCTACACAGAGTCGATCTCCAATGTGTTGGGAACCCATCCGACAGCTCCACACTTACGTACATGCGAAAACCGAGGACGACGGGAAACGTCTGTCATTTTCACTGCTTTGATGCAAGGATAAAGAGAGGAAGGCCATAGAGGAGTGCAATATGTTCTCTTCGATGCAGGATATAAGTAAGCTTGTGAAATACTAAAAGGCCTCTACGGGCGACCGCATGAGATGACCTGGGCTCTGTTGAACGGTCTGCTAGAAGGAGCAAGCAGTAGTCAAGTAGACGTCAATAAATGTTTGGTCCTGGCTGTCCGTATGGAGAGCTGCAGGATAGCTTTGGGGCAGATGGAGTACACAGCTGACCTGGAAGCTTTAGCAAAGCTCCAGAAAATAGCAAAGCGTTTACTGTAGTCCTCGCAGTGCCTTTGAGCTACGACGCGGACAGGATAGCCCGAAGCATCATAGAACCTAGGTTCTTATACAAAACTTTTGATGATACACGATATAAATTTGACGGCTCTCTGTACCTCAGATTATGTCGGGCTTGATATATGAAGCTGAGGTCTTCAGTTGGCTATTCTTTCTGGCAATCGGACGGCTGTTGATAAAAATGGGAAGGGGACCAATAAATGAGCTCAAGTGGTGGGCATATGGTTCGTTGTTATGGATGGAAAGGGCACGATACAAAAAGTTGGATGATTGAGAACATCGGTCGTGGCAGGATTGTCAGTGGGGGTTACGGGGTGCAAAGCACTCGGGGTATAGATATCGCAGATATTATAACCAACGTGGACGAGCTGCATCTGCTGTGTTTAGAATAAGAGGGGCTTATGAGGCTGTGGTTTCTTTCTATGCCAATATGCGAAGGTAGAATAAATTAAATTATTGGGTTTGTTGACTGATGGAGGTACTGCTAGTGGAAACTAATGGAGGGGTTATAGTCAAGAGGTCCAGATGAGGGGAGCCACAGTTGCTTGAGCGGCTTGGAGCTTGTGGGTTTTCCCACGTGGCAACATTGAGGGGTGTTGGAATTTTGCGGTAAGAGTAGGCCTGGTGGTCTGAGTTTGCAAATCCGTACGGTGGTGGTGAGTTGGTATTGAGAAGTGGAGGGTGTAGCTTATAAGCTGCACCATAACGGGGTGCACAGTCAATAACAGAATAACTGGTGATGCTGTGGCGCCCGGCTCTGCTTGAATGCAATGTAGGAGGATTCCTCGAGATTGGATGATATTTGGGTTTTCAGGGGCATCGTAGACACCGGTTAGGTAGGAGGGGTCGTTTGAAAGAGCGCCTCTTGAGAGGGAGGCGCCCACCACCTCAGCGACCTGGTGAGCTAGAGCCTGGTAGGGAGGTGAAAGGAGGAGTAAATGGGGAGGTACTGTTAAGGGGGCGAATCAGAAGGTGTAGTGCTACCAATAAAGCACTCGATGACGAAGACTATCAAATTTGTTTATTTGAACAATGACCGTTTTTGGTAGCGCCACTTGCTCCGCCTGTGTACGTCGTCTGCACGCCGTTGCGCTCCTCCAATACACACGTTGTCCCGCTCCAGCGTTTTGAGTTCTGCTTTGCGCGCTGCCGAGTATATTCGCTATCGTGTCACATACCGAGGACCACGGGCTATAGACTCTATACGGGAGCAGGTCCTGACTTAACTGAGATAAAATCCTAAACTGGTGAGCCCGAACAACAAATTAATTCTCGAAGGACATTCGTAAGTCCCTCAATCACATTTATTCGTTTACATATACACTTTTCCGATATATAAACGGTTAATTCCAGATATCAGTTACCATATCCCTTATAAATATTTTCTCATATCCATATTATAAGTGTTTCACTTTTGCTGCACTGACCTCTTTATATCATTTTACATTTGATATACCATTGCAACTATGGCTAGCAACGACCGTAAACCTGACCCGGAACCGTCCGTTTCGACAGTCTCCTTAGCCGTCCCCCAGTTTTTTATTGATGACCCTCAACTCTGGTTTCATATGTTGGAGGCAGAGTTTGAATCACGTAGAATTACAAGCGAACGAACCCGTTACTTGTGGACTATCGGTCGCCTTCCCCGTGACGTTGCTACTCAGATACGCGACGTAATATTTAATAACAGTTCTTACACAGCCGTGAAAGACGCGGTAATCTCTTGTCTTTTACCGTCAGAATCGTCCAGACTAAAACGGCTGACCCAAGGGACAGAGTTAGGTAGCAAGAAGCCATCTGCACTACTGGGAGAAATGCAGCAGCTGGCAGGGCAACTTTTAGAGGAAAACGTCCTTAAAGAGTTGTGGGTACAGCGACTACCACCCAACATTCAAGCACTGCTCGAGGTTTCCAGCCACCTTAAGCTCACAGAAGCGGCTAAACTAGCGGACGGTATTATGGACCGGTACCATCCACAAATTACCGCCGTAACAAACTCGAGCAGCCCCCAGACCACAGCTCCCACCGTAGGAACACACTCCGAGGACACTTTGATAGCTGCTTTCGAGCGGGCTTTCAGACGTTTTTCCTCTCCTGGTTGTTCTCACTTTAGAAACCATATATCTTATCACAACTCTGACCGACGTGAACGTCTCAGAAGCCCTTCCCCTAACCGCCTGGTTAACCCATCTCGATCAACGTGTTGTCGATACCACAAATGGTTTGGGGAGATGGCTCGGCGCTGCGAAGCCGGTTGCACCTTCCCAGGTGCCAAACAGGGAAACTAATATCCCGACGCGTTCCGACGACTAACGCGGTCGGCAGCCATAATAGCAGTCGTCTGTTGCATGTCCGAGATTTAGTTTCCAATAACCTGTTCCTAATTGACACCGGTGCAGCAGTAAGTGTCATTCCAAAGGAGGCAGGTGATGCAACGAACCCGTCAGTCCAACAACTCCGTGCTGCCAATGGCACTCCCATTGCTACTTACGGCCGTAAGTCACTCACACTCAACTTAAGACTACGCCGCACCTTCCGCTGGGTGTTCATAGTAGCGGACGTCCCTTATCCCATACTAGGCATCGATTTCCTAGACCATTTCGACCTCCTGATCTATGCACGAGGCCGGAGAGTTGTCGACCGGCAGACTTCTCTTTCCGTAACCGGGTCGTATTCCTCCGTGAATCACATCACGCCCCTATACATCGAACCGCAGGCCGAACACCCGTACGCAGACCTACTTTCAGCTTACCCGGCAATGCTAAGACAATCTGGCCCCCTTCCCGCGGTGACCACTAACGTTACCCACCATATTGTCACTAAAGGACCCCCAGCATTTAGCCAACCACGTCGCTTGACCTGAGACAAGCTCCGCGTAGCGCGGGCTGGGTTTGAACACATGCTAGAATTAGGCATAATACGCCCGTCTAGTAGCCCTTGGGCCTCGTCCCTTCACATGGTTCATAAACCTAATGGCGATTGGCGCCCCTGCGGTGACTACAGGGCCCTCAACCAGGCTACTGTCTCGGACAGGTACCCCATTCCACATATTCAAGATCTTACTTCTACCCCGTCTGGTTGTTCTGTTTTCAGCAGAATCGACCTCGTCAGAGCATACCACCAAATCCCAGTAGCAGAGGCTGACATCCCTAAAACCGCTGTCACAACTCCATTCGGACTATTCGAGTTTATGCGCATGCCTTTTAGGCTCAGCAATGCAGCCCAAACCTTTCAAAGGTTTATGCATGAGGCAACACGCGGTTTGAAGAATGTCTACGTGTACTCAGACGATATTTTGGTGGCAAGTTCTTCAAAAGAAGAGCATATGACACACCTGCGTGCTCTTTTTGAGCGCCTTAGCCAACACGGTGTGACCATTAACTCTGCTAAGTGCGAATTAGGTAGGACGACCATCACGTTTCTAGGTCACGAAATCTCAGCCTCAGGCATACAGCTCCTGCCTGACAAGGTGGCGGCAATTCGCGACTATCCTGAGCCTCACTCTTACCGACAGTTGCGCCAATTTTCTGGCCTGGTTAACTTTTACCGCCGCTTTATCCCACACTGCGCCGAAATAATACAGCCCCTAACAGACCTTTTACGTGGAGGTAAGCGGAAATTCATTTTTCCCGACACGGCGCAAGCAGCTTTTACTTTGATCAAGGATGCTATCGCCAACATAGCACTCCTTGCACATCCCGATCCTTCTGCTCCTCTGGCATTAGGAACAGATGCTTCGGACACGGCTGTTGGAGCAGTGTTGCAGCAATTCGTCAACAAGTCATGGCAACCAATAGCTTCCTTCTGCAAGCGTCTCCAGCCTTCGGAATCCCGATATAGTACGTTCAGCAGAGAACTGCTGGCAATCTATTTGGGTATCCGACACTTCCGGCACACACTCGAGGGGCAATTGTTCACAGTGTTTACAGATCATAAACTACTAGTGTACGCCCTCCAGTCAGCTTCTGACCGATATTCGCCACGCGAGATTTGCCACTTAGACTATGTTTCGCAGTTTACTACGGACATTCGACACGCTTCTGGGGCACACAATCCCGTGGCAGACGCACTCTCACGCGTCCACAAATTCGACTACCCACTACCCATGGGCATAGACCTAGAAGCGATCGCCGCAGCCCAAACGACAGATCCTGAGGTAGAGCAACTCAGACACAACAACTCCCTGCACCTAGTGGCAGTGGCCCCTCCAACTTCGGACGTAACTATCATTTGCGATGTGTCACAAGGTCGACCCCGACCACTAGTTCCTGCCAGTTTTTGCCGACGAGTTTTTACCAGCCTCCACAACTTATCGCACCCTGGGGTAACCGCCTCCGTGAAACTAGTCACCGAGCGATTTGTCTGGCCTTGCGTCAAACGTGACGTACGTCTTTGGGCTCGTGCTTGTCCCCAGTGCCAACGAGTTAAGATACATCGTCACACCAAATCTACTTTAGGCACATTCTGCGAACCGGACGCACGCTTTCATCATGTGCATGTGGATCTCGTGGGGCCACTTCCGCCATCCAATGGCTGCGTCTACATCCTCACTTGCGTAGATCGTTTCACTCGCTGGCCACAGGCCATACCTATTCCTCGCCTAACCTCAGAGGAAGCTGCAAAAGCATTTCTAACCGGTTGGGTGAGTCAGTTCGGTTGCCCTGCTATCGTGACCACTGATTGCGGTTCTCTTTTCGGCGGCGCCTTCCACGAGCTACTAAACGCATTCGGTTGTCGACACAACAAGACGACAGCCTATCATCCTCAGGCCAATGGCATGGTGGAGCGATTCCATCGCCAGCTGAAAGCTGCCCTTCGGGCTCGTGATAACCCATTATGGAGTGAAGTTTTGCCGATCGTTCTCTTAGGACTGCGTAACACCGTTAAAGCCGATGTGAATGCTACGGCGGCTGAACTGGTTTATGGTTGCACACAACGACTTCCAGGTGAGTTGGTTTCTCCATTACCACCTCTGAGTTTTAATTACGGTGATTACGCAAAACGGCTGTCGCACCAAATGCGGCTGATAAAGCCCACCCCACCACGAGAACAAACCCTGAGCAACTACATACCTACCGCTCTAGCTACCACCAGCCATGTTTTTATTCGAGTAGATGCAGTGCGATCACCACTGCAGGCGGCTTACTCTGGCCCGTTCCGCGTCGTCCAGCGAAAGGAAAAGAAATACGTGGTGGACGTCGAGGGCAGGAAGGAGACCATCAGCATGGACCGCCTCAAACCAGCCTTCATCGAGGCAGAACCCACCTCGAACAACCCTCTCAGTGTCCCTACCTGCTCACAACCTTCGGTAAGTCGTCCCGAGTCGGCCCTTGTTACTCCCACTAACGACCCCTCGTTACCTGTTGCAACACCAAACTCCACGAAAGACACAGCTGCACCGATCAACAGGAGAAATCGACGCGGCCGCGAGCTGCGACAGCTAACGGAGTTTTCCGAATATGCAACAATTGTATATATTTAAGTTTACTCTTCATATTCAACTTGTACATAGTCCTATTATACATGAATGCACGACCACGTGGTGATCACGACAAGGGTGGCGGCAGCCTGTATTGCGCCGGTATGTCCCCCTCAGTCGAATATCCGATCGCGCCTCGAGGCGCAGCTTCCTTGTGTTTCTTGCCTTCCAGCTCGTCCCGTCAGACAGAACCACATGGAATTCCAGGATCTCGCATGGCTCCAACACAAGGCTCACTGGATCGCGACTGGACCCATTTGACGCCGGACGCTGGCTCGCTTACGAAGGCAATGACAACCACAGGGACACGGAAATTTGGGATATGCCGACAACGACAAACCCTACAACACAACCACCACTGCCAGGTCACGAACAGGATCTACCCCGGTCGGATAACATTTTGAGGAGGACGCAATTTTGCGATCGACGCACAGCGACCAGTGTGAGTCATGGAGAACGGCTTGTGCTGGCTTCGCTGTTGTGTTTGACCGCGGCGGGAGGCATGGAAAACGTCTCTCGCCACCAAATCCGACGTACCCATCACGGGTCGAAGCCCAACTGCGTCGGCCTTCTAGGGGGAGACCCCTGTAGTGCTACCAATAAAGCACTCGATGACGAAGACTAACAAATTTGTTTATTTGAACAATGACCGTTTTTGGTAGCGCCACTTGCTCCGCCTGTGTACGTCGTCTGCACGCCGTTGCGCTCCTCCAATACACACGTTGTCCCGCTCCAGCGTTTTGAGTTCTGCTTTGCGCGCTGCCGAGTATATTCGCTATCGTGTCACATACCGAGGACCACGGGCTATAGACTCTATACGGGAGCAGGTCCTGACTTAACTGAGATAAAATCCTAAAAAGGTGGCACGTACTGCTGTATGGGGTAGGTAGGAATAAAAAGACTATAGACGGGCGGTAAATATGGGATAGAAGCCGGTGGAGCACTATGGACCATTGGGAGTTTACACATGGCATTGGGATGACTTTGACGTGGGGGAGCCGGTGGGAATGATAATGCTGAGCGGGATGTAAAATTCATTTGAGGAAAGGGGAACCCAGACATTGGAGGTGTATGACATGCTGACACAAGTGGTAGGACTTGAGGAGGAGAGAAGGCTGGTTGGTATTCTTTCATGAGCTTTAAGATTACCGTCCAATAGAGTTGGGGCAAAACATGGTGGAGTTTCTTCGCTTTCCATCTGAAAGATAAGGAAACACAGAAAGCTCCAATAGAACATGGGCTAGGTTAGTGAGTCGTTGGGAACCTACACTTGCTGTATTCAAACACCTTTATGGCTGCTGGAAGGGTGTTCACAAAACTATGGCTGTGAGATGAGGAACTTGGGATCGGCAAAACAACTGCTGCCGTGTTTGTGTTTCAGTGTAAGGAGATAAAGGGGAATAAAAAGATACACTAATAATCACCGAAGTAGCCCAGAATGAACTACGAAAATCTTTCCTTGCAAATATAATAGTTCTTTGACTGCTTTTTGCAGGCACGCTGCCTAAACGCTGCTGTGGGCAGTGTGCCGCTAAGACTGTAAAAAGGAAGAAGGTATGATATCAGTAACCAAGCGAATGGATCCAACAGCGCAACCCCGAGCCACAGTCATCTATCATAAGAGAACATGTGGACAACAAAAAGGTAAAACAGTACGAAATGCTGGCACAATATGGGTTCGGGTACATTTCCGATAACAAAATTCCACTGATAAGATAAATCAAAACCTGTCTAAATTAGGAATTTGGTGCCGAAAACAGAAGTGAGAGGAATCCAGGCAGCCTCAGGCCCCAAGGAGCTACAACGCTGGCGAACGGAGAAAGCTAGGGGAATTACAGCAATCTGCGTGCCGATATCCGCCAAAAGCTGATGTTGCAAAGCGTGATCTTTGATGAAGCTGGGACGATGTTTGTTATTGAAGGACCATCGGCAGCATTATTTATGTTCAAAAAGCAGAAGCAGTGATTTTCAAAAACTAAGTCGAATTTTCTCTTGGGAGACATTTACGGGATGATAAAGTATCTGTAGTGCTACCGAAGTCACACCTAATGGCAAAGACTTACGAATATTTATTTGAATCATGGCCGAAATCGGTGGAGCAACTTGCTTGGCCTGAGTATAACATCAGAAATTCGTTACTTTCCTCCAATAAGCACGTTTTCCGCCCCAGCGTTTTTATTTCCACTCGTGTTCGCGCTGATCAGCTTAATCGCTATGGTGTCACGAACCAACGATCAGGGGCTATAGACCCTACACTGGTGCATTTCTGAAAGAAACTTAAGTATTGCTTGGGCCCCCTGGGATCCCTAAGGACAAATGTTTCAATTCTCTGCGTTTCTCAACAGTTTTTGAAGTTAATTTACTATATGGAGCTGTTTTCTCTTTTTTGAATAAATTTAGGCAGCTAGTTTATTAATATTCCTTCGCTTTCTGTCCTTTTTTGATATTGTGTTGGCCTAACCAACGTTGAACTGACGTTCACTTTGCAGTGTTGCCCAATTTAGTTTCATTTATTAGGCAATGGATAGAACTGGTCGTGACAGACGACGCCTTTAGACTGTTGTGCTATCAGTGATTGTCCTTGACTCGTAACACTGTACTGGCGGCGACAGACATCCTCATTCTTGCTTTTAACATGTTGATTTTTCACCGAAAGCTGAAGGCCAAGTGCTATTGCCATTTGACCTTTGCTCTTGCGCGCTCTCTCAAAGACACACCAAACATTATCTCTCTCAATCGCCTTCTAGTTTTCACGGTTCAAGGAGAATAACGCTCTGGCTACGGTATGTATGAAGCGCTGAGCATTGGAGTAGCGTGACTATGGTTCAAGTAGGACGAAAAACCGAAGGACACGTTCGCTAAGAAAACCGCCACGTAAGGCTTGGCAACCTTACATATTTTCACAGAGAGACAGGCGCCTACGTACCCAGGACTGGATATCGTTGAGGCTTTACGAAGACTCGCTAAGTCATTATTTTTTTGAACTGAACCAGCTCCTTATGGCGGGTCACACGACAAGTTTTGAACAGCGCTGACAGCCTATCCGTGAAAAGTGACCCAAGTTACCCGTTCATTTTTGAGGTTTTATCTCTTGCTTGGGCCAATTGGTTTGACTTCGCGAAACAAAACCTCCTATTTTCAAACTCTATTTCTCGTGTATGTTTTCAGTTGCTCGCATCCAGACTATGGAGAAGAGGAGTTGTGTACATCTTGTACGTCTTGTTACTCCCAAAGGCGCGTGGTGAGGTGTTTATGGTTCACATTTCCGTAGCTCAAATTGGTCTCAGTGGGAACTTCGTCCTTTTTTCCTTCTCTCCCTATTTGATTAAATGTTTAGGTTTACTGTTACGCCTCGTCGAGGTTTTGGCCATTCGCTTCTGTCCCTAACTCTAGACAGAGTTCTGCAACTGGGAACAAATTATTACCCACTTGGGGTTGTAGTGCTACCAATAAAGCACTCGATGACGAAGACTATCAAATTTGTTTATTTGAACAATGACCGTTTTTGGTGGCGTCACTTGCTCCGCCTGTGTACGTCGTCTGCACGCCGTTGCGCTCCTCCAATACACACGTTGTCCCGCTCCAGCGTTTTGAGTTCTGCTTTGCGCGCTGCCGAGTATATTCACTATCGTGTCACATACCGAGGACCACGGGCTATAGACTCTATACGGGAGCAGGTCCTGACTTAACTGACATAAATCCTAAACTGGTGAGCCCGAAAAACAAATTAATTCTCGAAGGACATTCGTAAGTCCCTCAATCACATTTATTCGTTTACATATACACTTTTCCGATATATAAACGGTAAATTCCGGATATCAGTTACCATATCCCTTATATATATATTTTCTCATATCCATATTATAAGTGTTTCACTTTTGCTGCACTGACCTCTTTATATCATTTTACATTTGATATACCATTGCAACTATGGCTAGCAACGACCGTAAACCTGACCCGGAACCGTCCGTTTCGACAGTCTCCTTAGCCGTCCCTCAGTTTTTTATTGATGACCCTCAGCTCTGGTTTCATATGTTGGAGGCAGAGTTTGAATCACATAGAATTAAAAGCGAACGAACCCGTTACTTGTGGACTATCGGTCGCCTTCCCCGTGACGTTGCTACTCAGATACGCGACGTAATATTTAATAACAGTTCTTACACAGCCGTGAAAGACGCGGTAATCTCTTGTCTTTTACCGTCAGAATCGTCCAGACTAAAACGGCTGACCCAAGGGACAGAGTTAGGTAGCAAGAAGCCCTCTGCATTAATGAGAGAAATGCAGCAGCTGGCAGGGCAACTTTTAGAGGAAAACGTCCTCAAAGAGTTGTGGGTACAGCGACTACCACCCAACATTCAAGCACTGCTCGAGGTTTCCAGCCACCTTAAGCTCACAGAAGCGGCTAAACTAGCGGACGGTATTATGGACCGGTACCATCCACAAATTACCGCCGTAACAAACTCGAGCAGCCCCCAGACCACAGCTCCCACCGTAGAAACACACCCCGAGGATACTCTGATAGCTGCTTTCGAGCGGGCTTTCAGACGTTTTTCCTCTCCTGGTTGTTCTCACTGTAGAAACCATATATCTTATCACAACTCTGACCGACGTGAACGTCTCAGAAGCCCTTCCCCTAACCGCCTGGGTAACCCATCTCGATCAACGTATTGTCGATACCACAAACGGTTTGGGGAGAAGGCTCGGCGCTGCGAAGCCGGTTGCACCTTCCCAGGTGCCAAACAGGGAAACTAATATCCCGACGCGTTCCGGCGACTAACGCGGTCGGCAGCCATAATAGCAGTCGTCTGTTGCATGTCCGAGATTTAGTTTCCAATAACCTGTTCCTAATTGACACCGGTGCAGCAGTAAGTGTCATTCCAAAGGAGGCAGGTGATGCAACGAACCCGTCAGTCCAACAACTCCGTGCTGCCAATGGCACTCCCATTGCTACTTACGGCCGTAAGTCACTCACACTCAACTTAAGACTACGCCGCACCTTCCGCTGGGTGTTCATAGTAGCGGACGTCCCTTATCCCATACTAGGCATCGATTTCCTAGACCATTTCGACCTCCTGATCTATGCACGAGGCCGGAGAGTTGTCGACCGGCAGACTTCTCTTTCCGTAACCGGGTCGTATTCCTCCGTGAATCACATCACGCCCCTATACATCGAACCGCAGGCCGAACACCCGTACGCAGACCTACTTTCAGCTTACCCGGCAATGCTAAGACAATCTGGCCCCCTTCCCGCGGTGACCACTAACGTTACCCACCATATTGTCACTAAAGGACCCCCAGCATTTAGCCGACCACGTCGCTTGACCTTAGACAAGCTACGCGTAGCACAGGCTGAGTTTGAACACATGCTAGAACTAGGCATAATACGCCCGTCCAGTAGCCCTTGGGCCTCGCCCCTTCACATGGTTCCTAAACCTAATGGCGATTGGCGCCCCTGCGGTGACTACAGGGCCCTCAACCAGGCTACTGTCCCGGACAGATACCCCATTCCACATATTCAAGATCTTACTTCTACCCTGTCTGGTTGTTCTGTTTTCAGCAGAATCGACCTCGTCAGAGCATACCACCAAATCCCAGTAGCAGAGGCTGACATCCCTAAAACCGCTGTCACAACTCCATTCGGACTATTCGAGTTTATGCGCATGCCTTTTGGGCTCAGCAATGCAGCCCAAACCTTTCAAAGGTTTATGCATGAGGCAACACGCGGTTTGAAGAATGTCTACGTGTACTTAGACGATATTTTGGTGGCAAGTTCTTCAAAAGAAGAGCATATGACACACCTGCGTGCTCTTTTTGAGCGCCTTAGCCAACACGGTGTAACCATTAACTCTGCTAAGTGCGAATTAGGTAAGACGACCATCACGTTCCTAGGTCACGAAATCTCAGCCTCAGGCATACAGCCCCTGCCTGACAAGGTGGCGGCAATTCGCGACTATCCTGAGCCTCACTCTTACCGACAGTTGCGCCAATTTTCTGGCCTGGTTAACTTTTATCGCCGCTTTATCCCTCACTGCGCCGAAATAATGCAGCCTCTAACAGACCTTTTACGTGGAGGTAAGCGGAAATTCATTTTTCCCGACACGGCGCAAGCAGCGTTTACTTTGATCAAGGATGCTATCGCCAACATAGCACTCCTTGCACATCCCGATCCTTCTGCTCCCCTGGCATTAGGAACAGATGCTTCGGACACGGCTGTTGGCGCAGTGTTGCAGCAATTCGTCAACAATTCATGGCAACCAATAGCTTTCTTCTCCAAGCGTCTCCAGCCTGCGGAATCCCGATATAGTACGTTCAGCAGAGAACTGCTGGCAATCTATTTGGGTATCCGACACTTCCGGCACACACTCGAGGGCCAATTGTTCACAGTGTTTACAGATCATAAACCACTAGTGTACGCCCTCCAGTCAGCTTCTGACCGATATTCGCCACGCGAGATTCGCCACTTAGACTATGTTTCGCAGTTTACTACGGACATTCGACACGTCTCTGGGGCACACAATCCCGTGGCAGACGCACTCTCACGCGTCCACAAATTCGACTACCCACTACCCATGGGCATAGACCTAGAAGTGATCGCCGCAGCCCAAACGACAGATCCTGAGGTAGAGCAACTCAGACACAACAGCTCCCTGCACCTAGTGGCAGTGGCCCTTCCAACTTCGGACGTAACTATCATTTGCGATGTGTCACAAGGTCGACCCCGACCACTAGTTCCTGCCAGTTTTCGCCGACGAGTTTTTACCAGCCTCCACAACTTATCGCACCCTGGGGTAACCGCCTCAGTGAAACTAGTCACCGAGCGATTCGTCTGGCCTTGCGTCAAACGTGACGTACGTCTTTGGGCTCGTGCTTGTCCCCAGTGCCAACGAGTTAAGATACATCGTCACACCAAATCTACTTTAGGCACATTCTGCGAACCGAACGCACGCTTTCATCATGTGCATGTGGATCTCGTGGGGCCACTTCCGCCATCCAATGGCTGCGTCTACATCCTCACTTGCGTAGATCGTTTCACTCGCTGGCCACAGGCCATACCTATTCCTCGCCCAACCTCAGAGGAAGCTGCAAAAGCATTCCTAACCGGTTGGGTGAGTCAGTTCGGTTGCCCTGCTATCGTGACCACTGATTGCGGTTCTCTTTTCGGCGGCGCCTTCCACGAGCTACTAAACGCATTCGGTTGTCGACACAACAAGACGACAGCCTATCATCCTCAGGCCAATGGCATGGTGGAGCGATTCCATCGCCAGCTGAAAGCTGCCCTTCGTGCTCGTGATAACCCATTATGGAGTGAAGTTTTGCCGATCGTTCTCTTAGGACTGCGTAACACCGTTAAAGCCGATATGGGTTTTACGGCGGCTGAACTGGTTTATGGTTGCACACAACGACTTCCAGGTGAGTTGGTTTCTCCATTACCACCTCTGAGTTTTAATTACGGTGATTACGCAAAACGGCTGTCGCACCAAATGCGGCTGATAAAGCCCACCCCACCACGAGAACAAACCCTGAGCAACTACATACCTACCGCTCTAGCTACCACCAGCCATGTTTTTATTCGAGTAGATGCAGTGCGATCACCACTGCAGGCGGCTTACTCTGGCCCGTTCCGCGTCGTCCAGCGAAAGGAAAAGAAATACGTGGTGGACGTCGAGGGCAGGAAGGAGACTATCAGCATAGACCGCCTCAAACCAGCCTTCATCGAGGCAGAACCCACCTCGAACAACCCTCTCAGTGTCCCTACCTGCTCACAACCTTCGGTTAGTCGTCACGAGTCGGCCCCTGTTACTCCCACTAACGACCCCTCGTTACCTGTTGCAACACCAAACTCCACGAAAGACACAGCTGCACCGATCAACAGGAGAAATCGACGCGGCCGCGAGCTGCGACAGCCAACGAGGTTTTCTGAATATGTAACAGTTGTATATATTTAAGTTTACTCTTCATATTCAACTTGTACATAGTCCTATTATACATGAATGCACGACCACGTGGTGATCACGACAAGAGTGGCGGCAGCCTGTATTGCGCCGGTATGTCCCCCTCAGTCGAATATCCGATCGCGCCTCGAGGCGCAGCTTCCTTGTGTTTCTTGCCTTCCAGCTCGTCCCGTCAGACAGAACCACATGGAATTCCAGGATCTCGCATGGCTCCAACACAAGGCTCACTGGATCGCGACTGGACCCATTTGACGCCGGACGCTGGCTCGCTTACGAAGGCAATGACAACCACAGGGACACGGAAATTTGGGATATGCCGACAACGACAAACCCTACAACACAACCACCACTGCCAGGTCACGAACAGGATCTACCCCGGTCGGATAACATTTTGAGGAGGACGCAATTTTGCGATCGACGCACAGCGACCAGTGTGAGTCATGGAGAACGGCTTGTGCTGGCTTCGCTGTTGTGTTTGACCGCGGCGGGAGGCATGGAAAACGTCTCTCGCCACCGAATCCGACGTACTCATCACGGGTCGAAGCCCAACTGCGTCGGCCTTCTAGGGGGAGACCCCTGTAGTGCTACCAATAAAGCACTCGATGACGAAGACTATCAAATTTGTTTATTTGAACAATGACCGTTTTTGGTGGCGCCACTTGCTCCGCCTGTGTACGTCGTCTGCACGCCGTTGCGCTCCTCCAATACACACGTTGTCCCGCTCCAGCGTTTTGAGTTCTGCTTTGCGCGCTGCCGAGTATATTCACTATCGTGTCACATACCGAGGACCACGGGCTATAGACTCTATACGGGAGCAGGTCCTGACTTAACTGACATAAATCCTAAAGGGTTTACTACTCGTGGATTGCTACCGCTTGACTTTTCACCGGTCGGTTGTATCTCATTCTTTCGTCTGTTTGAAAAACAAAATGAAAGATGCGTCAAAAATGATGGACGGGGCTTGATTTATTTTGTTCACTTATTTTCAGGAAGAGATTCGGGAGGTCATAAAAGGGAGTTTGATATATCCCTCGGATGGTGCCCTCATTTGGGACAGAAAGATGCTGGAAGTATTCTTCGAGTCTTTAAAGTTGACTTTGGCGACCAGGTTAGACCAAGCTACAAGCCTGAGGCTAGTGCCTTTATACTGTGGGCATTTGTCTCATGCAAACAAAACAATCAACTGTGCAGCCGCATATGAACAGCTAGATTTCAAATGCAGTTAGGACCTTGGGGGAAGTGTTGAGAAGGTTGCCAAGTTTGTATCTGTACAGAGGGCTAAGGAGGCCGAAGAAAACTATGTAATAAACAGGAAATCTTGCTTTTATTGTTGGCCTGAACCGTGGGCTTATGTACCCCGCTGAGAACAAATCGGCACAGCGGTTTGCTGGAGAATCGCAAGTTGAATATAGAAAACCCGAGTGTGGCAGGTAGAAATTCCACAACGTCTCACATGGCGACAAACATTGAAAGCATTGACGAGAATAAGGGGACAAGCAATCATTCGGTGTTGTCCGGATTTCTGACTGTTTAGCATTAAGCCACACAGTCATCCAGTCTCAGAACATGAACCTTAGTGGAGTTTAAGTGTCGATGTACCAGTATGCCTTAGTTGGACAGGAATGTTTTTTTCGTTTTCCAATTTGGGTGCGGAACTCTGCTAAGGCTGTGAGGCCATCTCGAGCAGTGGCTGGCCATATCACACAGACCCCGAAGCAAAACAAGGTTGACTCGCAGGTTCCACGATAGTGGGTCATGAAATCGACAAAATGGAAAATATGTACAAGCCTCGAATATGCGATAACAAAGTCTCAGAACGGAAGTCAGGTCAGCGGCGCGAGAGCCCGATCACATGAGTCACACAGATCTTGATCAGTTACGATAAAGTCGCGCCTTGGAGGGGAAAAAACGAAGACTGACGCAAGAAAGTGTGGGTAATATGAAACACAGATAATGTTATTAGTCGGGCAATTTCACGAATCAAAAATACTATGGCATTATTTGGGTTTTCAACATATGGTAGATATGCTTCCCATCAAAACCCATCCAAGCCCAGCTTTGTCAAGGGGTTGCCATTTACCTACCGATTTTTCCTTCTTACCCATGCCCAGCTATCAGTGCATCTACCTACCGACGATGGACCGTGAAATCTAATCATTTTTACACTGCAATAGAGAAGCCAGCGCAGTATTTAAAAGCTACCGGCAGTCCTCTTTTCGTCGACACTTCACAGAAGTCAATAATCAGGCAATAGCTGTGAAGGCAAGGACTTAGGTGGCAAAAGTGAGAAGGTGTTCCGAATAGGCTGAGATTGTCGGATTGAAGTGCCTCTAGGTGCATACTTGCACGTGTGTGTGCGGATGGATGTGACTGAGTGCGCGAATAAAATAGTCCCAACGCTTATAATGGTGATGGTGTATATTAAGCATAAGTTGAACCTCGAGAAGACAGCCATATAGTAGAATTTGACACCAAGCTTGAAGACGAATACAACATTTACTGCTCAACTCGTTTTTGGCATGTACATAAGTGTCTATGTGTAATACATGCATGAGTGTGTAGTGACCTCGATGGTTTTGAGAAAATGACTATTTTCTGGACACCATTTTCAATCTATATTCTCCCCGATCTTTTTTAACGTTTGACATTGACCTCAGTGTTTTCCGATTGCCTACGTTTTACTGGACTGACTTTTCCGAGGTTTCCATCGACTTCGTTTCAAATCACCTTCACTTTCGGTCGTTCGCTCGCGGTTCGCTCTCTGCACAGCCGTCGCGTTTTGTTCCGTTTTCCGTTTGGTGTATCTCTCGTATCGGTACTGTTTCGGTGCCACGATATATAGAATACACCTCGCATCTGTAAACGAACTCGCGTCTTCTCTGTTCGTCCGATAGAGGGGATATCGTTGGTATTCGCTGCTAGACCTGATAGGAGACACGTTCGCCAGCCGCATTCGAACGTCCTTTATGTTGGTGAGCCCAAAACTTCCAGAATCTCCTGGAATATTTGCCCGTTTGGTGGGTCTGTGATTTTTCGCTGTTTCACGTCCTCCTTTCATTGCACGATATATATATTTTACGATATACTATCGCAACGTAACAATGTCAGAGGATAAGCTGCAGCTCGACACAGATCTCACTCTGTCTGCGGTTGCTTTTAAACCAGTGGCGGTTATCCCACATGATCCTGAGGTTTGGTTTGCAGCCTTAGTGCTGCAGTTTGAGGCACTTTGGATCATTGGCCAAAGCCAACGATTTTCCTATGCCTTGGAGGCAATTCCAGGTGATGTTATCGCCTCGGTATTGAATCCTCCTCAAATGCAGCCGTACGATCGGCTTAAGGAGGCTATAATGCAACAGTTCCTTCCTTCTCGGGAGGAACGGTTACGTCAGCTACTAGCACCGCACCCCATAGGAGATACTAAACCCAGCCGCCACCCAGCTCATCTCCGGTCTTTGGCAGGGCCGGCCGATAGGGATTCCGAGGTAGTTAAGGAACTGTGGTTGGACTCATTGCCCTTCCATGTTCAGACCACCGTTACTGCTCTCCTCGAGGACTCGTCCTTGGAACGAACAGCCGCCGTGGCTGACAAAATTGTCGCACGTGTCGGCAGTGGGGCTAATCCACTCATTGCCACGACATCGCGCAATCCTAGGGGCGTTGACTCGGATGAATCGCCGGAGAGGCCTCGGCACTTTCGATCCATCCAGCGCCGCCTGTCCTTCAAGGACAGAGTTAAAATACCTACTCCTCGCAGTAGCCCACGTAAACAACGGCACGGACGGGCCCCCATTACTGCCCACGTCCGCCGTGAATCCGCCTCACCTGCCTCATCCAAACCTGATCATCCTACCAGCGGCTTTTGTTGGTTCCATCGCGTCTTCGGACCAGCCGCCCGTAGGTGCAGACAGCCGTGTCCATACGCGGCGGGAAACGCCACGACCGGCGAGTAGAAGCGGTCGTACTCGCCGGCAATCAGTCTCAGGTTGGCCGTTTATTTTACGTGCATGATTCGTGCACTAACGCTAGGTTCCTAGTCGATACTGGGGCCCAAGTTTCTGTCTTGCCGGTTGGTAAAGACAAGCCACGAGCTTCTTTGCTTCGGCTGTCAGCGGCAAATGGTTCCTCCATTCCTACCTACGGCACGGGACAGCTTGCGGTCAACCTGGGACCACGACAACGGTATCTGTGGACGTTCATTCTTGCGGATGTTCCCACAGGCATACTGGGAATCGATTTTCTGCAGCACTATGAATTACTTGTTGATTCACGTAGGCTGCAGCTTATCGATCCTTCGTCGGACAATAAATTTACGGGTATTGCAGCTCGAACAGAAGCACACCGAATCACAGGATTGTTTTCTAACATTCCGCACGATTTTCAGTCTTTGTTTAATAAACTCCCCATATTGACTAAACCATTTGAAGAGATAGAGACAGTGACCGACCGTTTGGAACACAACATTGTCACTGAAGGACCACCAGTCACGGCACGACCTCGCCGACTGGCACCGGACAAATTGGCTTTCGCCAAAAGTGAGGTTGACACTTTACTTTCTAAAGGTATTGTTCGTCCTTCTCACAGTCCATGGGCCTCACCCCTGCATATGGTTCGTACGAAGGATGGCGTTAGCTGGCGACCATGTGGTGACTATCGCGCACTAAGTTTGGTTAACCGTTACGATAGTTATCCGATACCTCACATAAACGACATCACGGCATCACTTCACGGCACGACTGTATCTTCTAAGATCGATTTGGTGCGAGCCTATCACCAGATCCCAGTCTTTTAGACATGTCTAAGACCTTCGACCAAGTGTCTCACACTCGTTTGTTGTCAAAAGCTAAGACATTCGGCATTGTTGACCCACTATATGCCTGGCTAGAATCGTACTTGTCCTCGGGCAGTCAAGTGGTAAACGTTGATGGCACAACTTCCACACCCAGCCCTGTAACCAGCGGTGTGATCCAAGGTAGTGTACTGGGCCCGTTGTTGTTTCTTATGTACATAAATGACATATTTACCGTGGTTCGTCATGGAACTCCTTTTTTATTCGCTGATGATGTAAAGTTGTTGTACACCTTCGACCATAATTCATTGGCTAATACTATAGCAAAAATATCTGAGGACCTGCGGATGCTCAATTCGTGGTGTACCGATTGTCTAATGAAGTTTTTGGCGGGTAAAAGCTGCATTCTTACATACAAGTGTCATGTCCCTCCCGAAACGTTTAGTATAGGTGGTCACCTGATCCCCAAAAAATCATCAGTACGCGACCTGGGCATATACTACTCCGGTTTGTTTAACTTCTCGGAGCAAACAGACACTCAAATTGCTAGGTCCCGCAGGTTAATAGGACTTGTCCACAAAACATTCCGTTTGCGTGAAAGTGAACTCAGTGTCTATACAACACACGTTAGACCATTGCTAGAGTATAGTTCAATAGTTGGCTCCAACATGCGCCAGACTGATAGGATCGCCATCGAAAATGTCCAGCGCACCTTTACTAAACAAATAGTTGGATATTCGTCCAGTCTTAACTATAAACAACGCTGTGACCTGCTACACCTCGAACCCCTTTGGCTCCGACGGATAAAGAACAACTTGTTTTTTTTCACTCACTATTAAAATATAGATCCTGCAAAGCCTCCCCTGTGGTACGAGACCCATTAAGCCTAAGGTATTCGTTACGACACAGCAGTCATTCCGTCACTGTGCCGTCCTCGAGAACCAGCCTACGGTCCAATTTCTTCATTGTTAAATATTCACAAATGTGGAATAAACTTCCACCGAATGTCCGTGCAATAGGCCACTTGCCGAGATTCAAAGTGGAATTAAACAAACGGCTTGATGTCCTGACACTCGTATCAAACAATGATCCATACACTTCGGAGGAGCGAGCGTACGAAGTTGGTTTGGGTTACTGACACGCGGGTCTGAGTCGGGGGCCACGAGACCTACGTACCACACAAGTCGCCGTAAATACCACTCAAGTTTCAATAATCTTTCGCGTAAAACCTTGTGTTTAGCAAAGTCGAACCATCCCCCAAGTAGTTCCTATTTCTAGATACTAGAGGTTTTTCTTTACTACTGACCGCTGATCCTCAGCTGGGAGCACCCCAGACTGCGTTTTTCTATTTTTACTTTTCCAGACAACCGCTGATGATGCCTCCCCTTCGATGGCTTGGCATAATACCTGGCCCACATTTCCCGCTGAAAACTCGATACCTGCTCGTCATTTCGTCACTACCACACAGGCCATGCTCTCCAGGACCCCTCGCAACCTGGTCGGAAGCTCCTGGATTATTCGATCTCTATGTGACAACGCCAATATCACTCAAGCGAAGCCCGCCGGTGCGGGCCGCGGTCAGATCCACCACTTTGGCCGACGCACATCGGGCGTGCAGGACGTCTGCAACGATGTGCGGACGCAGATAGGATTGCGGATGGCACCTGTCAACAAAAACGGTTTTCAGGTTGGGTGTCCCGCGCACGGTAAGCCCCACCCAACAGCACCGGTCGCAGCAAAAAATCATTCACCCGAAATGCTACAAATATGGAACTATCTCCCCCAGTTACCGCTTATTTTTCATCGTACTTGTCTCCATCTTCGCAACTTTTACTTACCGCTTCTTACGCCCAGAAAAATCTACTTTCCCTAGCACATAATTATCGCGGGGTTAAAAGACCGTTTCCGTACTCGGCTTACCGTTCATGATCCTTTTTTCCCGATGATTCGTGCCAAACTGCCCGCTTGTCCTATTAGCAAACTTAACCAATCCCCGAGATAAAACTCGCTTTTATTTTATAAGTTATCAATATATTTGCAAAAGTCACATTTATTGTTGCCATACACTTCCGTACCACAATGTCCGGTATTCTATCTTGGTAAATCCTCCCAGACAATTTTGATTCTTGCATCTCTTCGTTCGTCATGTTCGGCCCTTAGATAACGATTATCAAACGTAAATACCTACCTGCCATTTAAATAATCGCCCAGTACCCATTTCTATTTTGGTGCATTACATTTCACCTTTATGAAAGTAAGCAATGTGCGCAACGATGACATGTTTACATCCGGCCACTTCTTCCACCATCACTCCAGCGACCTCGCCAGATGTGATGTCCATTTGGTTTATCACGGACTCCACCCACATCCAGCCGCCCAACTTCACAACTGTATTCAGCGTTTGTTGGTGCTTTTTCATATCCGGTATTATATCTTGGTAAATCCTCAAAGACAATATTGATTCTTGCATCTCTCTGGTCTTTGTTTCCGGCCCTTAGATAACGATAATCAAACGTAAATACTTACCTGCCATTTAAATACTCATCTGTGCAAACCGTGTGTCTGCTAATATCATGGCTACGCATCGCAAACTGATTTGTCGCCCAGTACCCATTTCTATTTTGGTGCATCACATTCCCCCCTCATGAACGTTAACAATGTGCGCAACGATTACATGCTTGCGATCGGTCACTTCTTTTACCATCACCTAGGCAATCACTCTCTACAAATGAGTCCCTCATTGGGTATTTAACGGACTCAGCCGATATTTGGTCGCTGAACGTTTCAAGGAAAATCTTCGAAAGATTTTGATTGTTCTTTGTCTGCAAATTCATTCCTCTCATCGTCTGATTTCCAATCCAAAGCCGTGCCATACTCCACGGAGCGCTGTAGCTGGTTCATGTCTCCCTCGGAAACTTCTTTTCCCTCGAAGTGAACAAAACTTTCGTCAATTCTGTTTGATTCTCTTGTTGCATAGCACTTTTTTTTGTACTGTTTCAGGAAGAGTCAGCTACCTTCGACCAGCTCAACCCTGACTTGACCCGGTTGGCCACCCGACCTTGAGTTCGAATTTGCCGGGCGCCGCCACAGAGAGTGACTTAAATACTTTCTCCTGTACAATATTGAGTGCATATATCTTAACCAACCTCTTGGAATTCGGACTCTACGACCAATTGTACCGTTTGATCTTGCGTTACAGCATGCTTCGGGTTATCCGAAATAAACCATCATCATTATCATCAAAACCGCTGTCATGACTCCTTTTGGTTTGTTTGAGTTCCCACGTATGCCTTTTGGTTTGCGAAATGCTGCTCAGACATTCCAGAGGTTTATCGATAGCAATACACGAGACTTGGAATTTGTTCACGTCTATATCGATGACTTGCTAATCGCATCGTCGAGCGTAGATGAACATTTCCAACATTTGACGCTACTATTTCAATGTTTATCCGAACACCGAATAGTAGTCAATCCTGATGAATGTGAACTTGGCAAACCGGAACTTGTGTTCCTCGGCTACAAGATCACTCAAGAGGGTATTAAGCCTTGCGAGGATAAAGTGCGCGCCATTTTAGATTACGCCTTGCCGTCCTCAATCAAGGAGCTCAAGGCATTTTTGGGGTTAGTTACCTTTTATCGTCGTTTTATACCCCATGCCGCTGAACGTTTGCTTCCATAAACTGATCTACGTCATGGCAATCCACGTAAGTTTTCGCTTACGGATGCAGCACGAGTAGCGTTTTCGGAGATTAGAGCGACATTAGCCCAGACCACGCTCCTCATGCACCCAGTTCCGTCCACCACGCTAAGCATGGCGGTGGATGCATCCGACTTTGACACCGGAGCGGTCCTGCAACAGTCTGTTTCTGGGATATGGCAGCCATTAGAGTTCTTTTCTCGACGCATCAATCCCACGGAAACCAAATATAGTGCTTTTGGTCGCGAACTGCTGGCTGCATATAATGCCGTTAAGCACTTTCGCCATGCAGTTGAGGGTCGATATTTCATCCTTTTTACAGACCATAAGCCTCTGACGTATGCATTGCATACTAAGTCTGATGTTTGCTCTCCACGAGAAGTCAGACATTTAGACTATATTTCTCAGTTCACGACTGACCTACGACACGTTAAAGGTGAGTCGAACTGCGTTGCAGATGTTTTGTCGCGTATTCGGCTTAATGCCAATAAATCTCCGGTTTTAGACATCCCTGCCATGGCTGCAGCACAGGCAAAGGATTATTCATGTATGGAAGCAGCTCAGTCATCGTCGCTACAGTGTCAGTCCGTACCTCTAGCCACCAGTGCTGAGACTATACTCTGCGGCACGTCTACTGGCCTACCTCGACCAGTCGTACCCTCTACATCTCGACGTCTCGTGCTCGATACCCTACATGGACCATCACATCTAGGCATCGCAGCCAGTCTCCGATTAGTAGCTGCACGATACGTCTGGCCGTCCATGAATAAAGATGCTCGTATGTGGGCAAAACAGTGTCTACAATGTCAACGATCTAAAACGCATAGGCACGTAGCTTCGCCTATCGGTACTTTTGCTACGCCTGATGCTCGCTTCGCTCATATCCACGTAGACTTGTGGGTCCATTGACCCCATCACACCGGTATACCTATTTTTTACCGTGCATTGATAGATTTACGAGGTGGCTCGAGGCTATTCCCATCTCTGTCGTCACGGCCGAATCAGTGACTCGACATCTGATAGAACGATGGATAGCTTCGTATGGTTGTCTTTCCACAATCACTACCGATCGAGGGCAACAATTTGAGTCCGATCTATTCTCTTCATTAACTCACATGCTGGGTAAGGAACGCATTCGCACGACCGCGTACCATCCGGCATCGAATGGTTTAGTCGAACGTTTTCATCGCCAACTCAAAGCGGCCCCTAAAGCACACGAGAGCCCCGACTGGTACGAAACGTTACTGCTAAGTCTCCTTGGTATCAGGACTTGCACAAAGGCAGATATCTAATGTTCCGCCGCAGAACTTGTCTACGGCACGACATTACGACTGCCTGGGGAATTCTTTACGCCACGAGGTACAGATTCACTTGCCGTACAGAATAACTTTCACCGTTTGTCTAAGTACATGCAAAATCTCGCTCCGGCGCAGACTCAAATACAGCGACGACAGGTTTTTGTTCAGACCGAACTCAAAACTTGTTCGCGTGTATTCATTCATGTTGATTCGGTACGGAAACCATTACAACAGCCTTACGAAGGTCCATTTCGCGTGATTTCTCGTCACGATATGACCTTTAAGATTGATCGACACGGTCGCGTCGATACCGTTAGCATCGATCGTCTCAAAGCCGCGTACGTTGATGCTAGCGTGTCGCCCGCTGACATGAGATTCGATGTTAACCCTGCACTACCTGTTGATGACACTTCCGTGTCACGTCAAGGTCTGCAGTTAGCGTTGCCTGCAACGACTTCGAATGAGGCTATCGCCTCACGTTCAAGTCAGCAGCTGGTTGGCCCTGCTACGTCCTCGAATGAGAATACTGTCTCACGTTCAAGTCAGCAGAGCGCGTCTACGCACCCGTCCCTGAATGAGGCTCCCGTCTCACGTTCCGGTCGGAAGATCGTTTGCCCAGCACGTTTTCACGACTAGGTCAAACACGATCTTAACCATTGCACATCGCAGTAATAACTTTCGTGTTTATCGTTTCGACACGATTTAACATACCTCATTAGTTATTACTGTATCCTAGTCAAGTCTATTGCGGCTGATACACCGGTTTTCCGTTTTTTTCGTATCATGGAACCTCGCAATATGGTTCGCTTCGCTGGTCTCACGAAATCTGGAGAATTTTGGCACCAACGTTTGCATTCTGCATCGGCCTTGTCGTTCTCGTTCCTGGCCATTTGCGAACCTATGGATTTGGCTTCCGGATATCATATTGGTTAACGGTTACTCGACGCTGGACATTACTGGTGTGGCACACCTTGATGACGATTCACGCAACCGACCTCACAAGCAACAAATCTGGTTTACGCTCGACCATCATCCTACGGTTTCTGCATACCACGGATTCTGCCCGTCAGCATCCTACAGCACAGCTACAGTCACGTATTTTGCACGCATTCGCGCACACGAGTACCGTTTGTATGCCATCTCCTCCTTGACATTTTTTTGAAAGCTTTCCGTGCTTTCAAGCGGGGGGCTGCTGTAAACACCTCGATGGTTTAGAGAAAATGACTATTTTCTGGACACCATTTTCAATCTATATTCTCATCGATCTTTTTTAACGTTTGACATTGACCTCAGTGTTTTCCGATTGCCTACGTTTTACTGGACTGACTTTTCCGAGGTTTCCATCGACTTCGTTTCAAATCACCTTCACTTTCGGTCGTTCGCTCGCGGTTCGCTCTCTGCACAGCCGTCGCGTTTTGTTCCGTTTTCCGTTTGGTGTATCTCTCGTATCGGTACTGTTTCGGTGCCACGATATATAGAATACACCTCGCATCTGTAAACCAACTCGCGTCTTTTCTCTTCGTCCGATAGAGGGGATATCGTTGGTATTCGCTGCTGGACCCGATAGGAGACACGTTCGCCAGCCGCACTCGAACGTCTTCTATAAGTGTCACGGTACATGAGAGCTCAAGGGTTAGGGTGTACGGGAAGATTTAACATATCACAGAGTTCCGAATTTTTGGTTTTGTGCCCGGCCGTCATCCTTTGGCTAACATGCGTTCCTGATGCTCAGATTCTACCCTCAATTCCCCGCCTTTTCTTATACAGCAAGCATGAATCCATCCCACTCGACACTGCCTTCCCCGATAATTCCAAGTGGCCAGTTCTTGCCGAATGCTCGTTCTTGAAGTTTTAAAGGTTGAACGGGTACGGTGCTGGAGCCCAAATTTTCCCGGTATCCTCTTGACAGTAGCAGTCTTTCAACTAAAATCAAGAGAGCTTGACTGTGGTGATCCTGTGAATTATTCAGTATTAAAATTCCAGTCAAGAACAAAGTTAAATTAATCTGACATATGATCGATAATGCAAAGGTAATTTTCACACGGTCAGCATTATGCGAACACAGCTCACCCCACCCCAGGCTTTTAATACAAAATATTTTCGTCCCTTTTGGAAGTCCACAGGTTCAATTAAATTCTGCCGCCTTACAACATTCAACTAGCTGATGGCAAGCACTCACGCACTTGTGGTCCTAAAGCTGCTTTCCTATGCTTTCCTCCACACTAATTTTACTTAAAGAAAGGCACTGATTTGCAAGCTTATTGAACGATACATTTCTGTGCCCATTTGTGTGGTTTCGATTGTCCCACTTGGACAGCTCGATCAACACGTGGATAAGGAGGGACGACTACCAGGGGCACATGTTGCAGGTGGTGGCACTGATAGTGGTCGAGGGCAACCAGCAAGTCAACGCAGAGATTGTGCTCAGAAGCAAACATGAACGCGTTAGATGAAACGGCATAATATATGCCTTTCGGGGGCGGAGTGCAGGAAAGCAGGCCGGTAGAGGAGAACTCGAGAGGGAGCAGACTCCGTTCGGAGTGTTAGGAAGTTTCAAAGATGGAACTTTAGCTCTAAGCACTTGTCCAGCCGCCTTTTAAACGTTTCTTTGCTCAGAGTGTCGATTACCACTGGCAGTAGGTTATTTCAGAGCAAGGCTATTTTATGGGTGAAAGCTTTCTTACACACTTCTGCTTGAGGGTGAGGCTTGAATACTTTCTTAGCGTGGGCTCTAGGGGCTTCCTGTCTTGAGCCCATGGAAAAGTGATCTGCGAGACCCTTGGTGAAAAGTTTTGCTCTAACTTTGCAAGTTCCCCAAGGCTATGATTTCAGGTCGGCCGGCCGACGAGGGTAAAGGGGGCGCGAGAACCCTTGACCTAGTTTTAAGGCTTGCCTTTACACACTTTCTGAGATTTCAAGGTCCTTGATCAGGCCAGAGTGCAAAACCCGACAGCCGTATCCTAAGAAAGCTCGGAAGTAAGTCCCACAAATAAAGTTAATTTTTTTTTCATAACTCACGGAAAGTTTTGTCTTACCATCTTGAGAAGGCGAACGATGGACCTGTTGGCTTGTTGATGGTGTTAAGATCACAAATTGGACCGGGAGAAGCGAAAACCGGTTGGCAGACTGCTCTAGTCGCACAACGACAGTTCTCGCACAGGCAGGTACTAGCATTCGATCTGTATTTGGGAAGATGTTTTTTCCTTACCAAGGTCCTCAACTGCCGGATGACCACAAACACCTGTGTGACCTGCAACCAAGAGTCTTGGTTGAATAAAAGTATTGCTTCAACCTCGTTCCCAATGAGAACTTGCAATGTTTTCATCAAGAAAGAAAACAGTGCAAGGTGACAGGTGGTGCTGTGATTGCTTACGTCAACTCCGTATGATCTGACAAGTTTGAATTTATTTTCACCTTCTCCTTCAACGGTGTTGACTGCGTGGTTTTTGAATGTTGCCCTGAATTCTCGTTCTTTCGAGGCACTGTGATCAGCAACTTATACATAGCTCACTTCCTTTTCCAAAGGGACATAGACCCGTTTATTGACGCTTTCACACTCGTCCTGGTTACATCACTGTCAGACTGTTTGCACTTTGTTGCTGGTGATTTTATCCATACACGTATGTACTTCTCACCTGCTTCCGGTTTACGTGACTTAGGCCTTATCCCAACTAAAGGTAACGCTGTTTAAGACAGAATTATCACAACCCATCCCGATCTTTTTCACTTACAACTGGAAGCTCCTGTTTCGACGGGTGATTAAGCTTCCATTATCACCAGACCCTTATTTTATTCACTTTCATTGCAACACTCACTCACTTGGACTGAACAGCTAAAAATAACATCCACAAATCTGTCACTCACCAACATAACCCGCCTCCAGATCCCTTCCCATTATTACTCGGCGGTTTTCATTCCGTCGCTTTCCTATTTAGCTAGACCTATCAACGAAGACACATAGAGAGGTATTCGATTTTTGCTGTCCTATTGAGGCTGCAACTTATATCAACGGCCCAATAGCTTTTCCATTGCTGAAATCTCTGAGAAAGCAAAATGAACGTGCCTTTAAACTACACGGCCTGGCTTCGGTGAGACGACATTTTTTCCTGTTCAAACAAGAGATTCAAAGGCTGAACAAGACACTTGCCAATCATTTCTTTTGTATCACCAATAACAAACTTCTCTGACAAGCAATCCGGCTTCTATGTGGAAAACCGGCCCGATTGGAAAACCATGACATGGATGCCAACTTCCTGAAATCTGTGGTTGTTCATCCTACATCGAATACCCTGCTTTTTCATCTCCCATCCGTCCCCTTGGATACACAGCCATTCTCCTCTGAAGAAGTCTCTAAGCTTCTTCAAACCTCCAAAACAGCTTCTACTATGGGTTCGGACAGCTTAGCCTCCACAGCCCTCAGATTTGGAGCACCTCAGCTGGCCGGAACCATGATTTCCCTCATCAATAAAAAAGTGATGGTGGTGTCATTCCTGCCTCTTGGACTATCTTTCCAGGTTCTTAGGCTAAGGCAGTTTGGTGCAACACAGGCTGTCATTTTTTCTTTTTCCCATCAATGTGTTCCACCAATCTTACTCTGCCGCACCCCATTATCTTTCCTGGTCTACTTAAAGGTTTTATCATTCTACGACTCGGCCTAGCTAGAATCAGTCGTGCCTTTTTGATTTCCATCAGCTGTCTTATCTTCAACTTTAGCGATTTGCATGCGACAGCCAGTGAAAAATTCGGCAAGAAGATTCTTGCAGGCCTCACTCATCCCCTGTACCGTGACCTACCTGCATGCCGTTTTCAGCCCTCCACAGGTTCCGAATTTAGACTTATCCCATCCAGTATAAGTGACTACTGTGGCTCTACAGTTCCTCGCCCTGCTCGTGTTCTGGCTGGCAAAATAAAAGTCATGGAGGAACTTCGCACTAACCACGGTGACCGAACCAGTGCCGTTCCTTAAGAACCTATTTATAATGCTCATTTCAAAGTGTCATTGATCAGTTTTCCCTGTATTCGTCCAGAACGGTTGACCGCGGGAGTTACTAAATGACATTTTCACACATTTGTGGTCAATAACTGGTGGGTTCCGGTCGGCAGGCCACTGCTTGGCATGGTCCACTGCCGACTGTAGTTCTGTGGTGTCTTTGCCCCAGACCAAAACATCTTCCGCGTATATTGCAACATTCGTTGAAATGCCGTCAAGGATATCACATATATAAGTGACAAGTAGTACCGATCCTTGGGGGACTCCGGAATGTACTGGGCACGGCTCCGGGAAGCAAAGACCCACTCTGGCCCCGAACAAGCGGTTGCTGGGAAAGTTGCAAAGAAGACAGAGCGTGTTTTCATTAATTCCGAAGAATGTTTGCATGCGCAAAGGAGGAATGTGCAGCCTTCTGTTAGAAGATTTTGCGGAGTCGACAAAGTTTGCGTGAAGAATCGTGCCTGCCTTGTAGGCCTGGGTAAGACTGTTGATGACGGGGAACATGTCGGTAATGCGTGGCCTTCCTTGTAAGAAGCCATGTTGAACCGAGGAAGTTAAACCATTCTTGCGCCGGTGTTTTAGTATGACAAGCTTGAGCATGCTTTCAAGGATCTTGCTGGGGATGCTTTTAGGCCAGTACGTCTGTAGCCCCTTGAATAATGGTTATTGCCTTTTTTTAAGATAGGGACGATTGTAGTTCTCTTTGGAGAGATAGAGAATGTACCAAAATCTAAACGTTGCTGGGAGAGCTCCGCGTATATTTCCGTCAATATTACGGAAGTTTCTTTAGGAAATCGAGTGATCATCTCACCCGGGCCCATCGCGCTGAATGGACTAGGTTGGCTGAGGTGACCTTTTTTCCTTCTGTCTTTTGAAGAGTGTGGAGCATAAATATTTCTCAATTGGTAGGCCTGGGAATTCCTGATGGACAGAGATGGGTGGTCAGGTAAAAACGGTCAAAAAGCAGCCCTAAAAGTGTTCTGCCAATGAGGAAAATGTCGTGGCTGGATTGAAACCTACAAGGCAGTGAGCAAGCAGGGTGGCACCTGGCTGCCAAGTTATGCGCATGAAACTGTAAAGAGAAGTTCTGTCTGAGCTCCCGCTCAATGAAATCCCATGGCAGTTCAATGAAAAAACTTCATTTTAACCTAGTAAGCATCACTAATGCATTTAAGTTCTACCGCCTCCTTTTCTAGTCTCGCGGACTTGAGCCTGTCAAGCCCCCTAGAAGGCCCATCCAATAGACGTTAGATGGATCTCGGCTGCGGGGGCTCACCGTTTGCCGTGACTTGCTTTCTAAGGGTACAAAGACCCTCTGCCTGACTAATGCAGACGGTGCTGCAATTGTTAGGGGTTTTGCATCAGCCAGTTGGCCCCAAGTGCTACTTTTCTATCCCGAAAGAGCCTCAGATCACCGAAATGGGTTCTTGTGAATGTACCTGCTAGCAGAAACTATAACGAAAAAATTCTAATCTTTGCTCCTGAAGAGTCAGCACGCGGAGTTCGAGGCCAGAATCGAATGAAGTAGGATGAGATAATACTGCCGATACAGAACCAACCCACCGGCTCCACCTCCTAAGGAACAGGACTGGAGTACATCCAGTAGTAAAGATTTTACCATCTGGGTTGTCTGGGTTGGGCCACTTTTCTGTGAATGCCAGAATGAGTTTTTCTCTTAGTCATCAGCTGCTTCAGTTTTAGTGGTTTGTTGGATGTACTGAGACAGTTCAGTTCAGCGTACTTCAGTTTACACAGGACCGATCATCGCCACGGCCGATCGAGAGTCCCGAATTCCTTCAATGGTGTGCGCCATAGGAAAGCAATAATCAATGCACAGTTTGTTTCTTCGAACCCCCGCCAAAAATAAAAGAGAAAAGGAAGATCTCACCGCCCACCAACTCTCAGAGCCAGCATGCAGCTGGTAGAGGTGCTTCTCAGAGTACACCCAGTAGTGATTTCAGAGGGTGGAGGACTGCGGTTCGAGGAGGTGGGCAGATTGAGGACCTTTTAAGTGATCTTTCTTGTTCAAACCCGTCTGTAGAGCCCTTTGAGGAGGCTTCGCAAATTCCGAGGCTATCTGTTTCAGGGTTCTTACAAGGGAAAGGGTCTGTGCTGCGGATGAGCGACAAGTAGTTCGACAGGAGAACGAAGTTTGGGGGGCGTATTGTTTACCGGAGGAAGACATGCACCTGTGGTTCCCGTTGAAGTAATGTCGACTTAGGGAATGGTGGGACCGAGAAGTCACCTGTATTGGGATGTGCAGAAGGTTTGCTGACAAGCCCTTCTTTGTTTCGCTTGCATCTCAGAAGCCTAGGCATCATGACAGCACGGTCAGGAATTGATGGGCCCGGAGTAGCGCCTTCTTTCCTGCCGGCCTGTTTTTCTGAGGACTTTCAGTTTCTGCTGTTGTGTCAATGGTCACCATTTGCAGCTCTCTATCAGGTCTCTTGAGGTCTGCTTTTAAAGTACTGGGAGTCAGGGGCTCGGATGTTGCCGGAACCCTAGGGAAGGAGGAGCAATAAGTCTCTGAGGGGCGCCGGGAGATGTGAGTACAGCGGATTCAACTGCTGGCTTGGGCTCCGGTTTTCCTCTCACTCCTGTTGGGACATTCCCAGGGAGCGGGAAGTCTTGGGGTAGCCTTTCTTCCCTGGTAAAATCCCCATTTCTAGACTGGTTACCTTTGGCCTGCTTTCCTTCTGAGCGGAGGTGAAATGGGTTTGTATTGCTGGACCTTCGGATATGCCTCATTATCTTCCTAAGCATGCCTGCCTCTGTGGGCAGATCCAGGATAGTGTTCTCAGGGATAGACGATAAGATCATTTCTAATGTCGTTTTTCAAAGCTTCGAAACCAGCCAAGATGCCTTAGCTGGGTTGGGAATTTCGGTGTTCAAGTCACCAATTACAGTAGTATCCTGTTTCACTAGGCTTAAGGTTTACAAAAAAATAGACCCAAATTATGGCCCTTGTTGCTTCTTCGGACTTCTTGCGGATTGTCAAAGCTGTATCCAGAACTATCTGCTGGGATACTCAGACTGCTTGAGTTGTTGCAGCAGTTGTCGGGAGCACTTTCCCGTTTACAGCTTTCGGGTGGGCGATGTCCGACTCGGGAATGAACGCCCGAGCACTCCGTTTGCTTACCTTGGTTATAGGTTGGCCGAAGCAGTATCAAGACCTTGCTAGCGTCAGAACCACATGGTTTTGAGTTAGCACTCGTAAGAAGGGTAAAAACTTTAAGTTCAGGGTCGACGTAATATTAACTATTGAACCAGAGATGAAGTAAAATCCGAGTGTTAAAACCGAGCAACTGGAACGAGAAAACGTTCGTAACATCTCAAAGATGAGCAGGGATATTCCGATGGCTGAGAGGCAGATCAAGGGCAGCTTGTATCCGAATGAACAACCCGAGCCGCTTCAGGCAAAAATGCAATGGATCGCACGATCTAACTACCTTTGGACTACCGCATCCAATACTGTCCGCCGAGAGTTGCATGATCCCCATCCTTCTTCCACCACGGTACGCTCACCTAAAGTTCTTTTCATTCGTTGGCACTAACCATTTTCGTCGTTCTACCGCAATATGCATACCTACCCATTCTGTCCTTGCTCCTATCGCCTCTCACCATGTCACCTCTCATTGCATTGCATCACTATCGTCCTACCACTCTTCTCTGTCAACGCTCGCCAATGTTTATTTTGTCCACCTGCTGTCATTGCCGGCTTCCAGCCTCTGTTCACTTTTTATCACCCCATGGTTCTAACGCCCATTGAAGGCATTCCCATACCTCACCGCCTGCTGTTTTGTTGAATCCCTCATTGTTCTCTCTCCCCATACCAAAGGCCATCACGCACCAGTCACACCCGCACCCATGACCAATCCTCATATTAGAACTTGCCGCTCCAAACTTTGCGTCGTATACAGTCGTATATGTTATCTAATCACCACCAACATATTTTCCTTCCTTGGCTCCAAGATTCCTCTGTCGTTCTTCCCGTTAGGCAGTACCAGGATTAGCATTCTTCTGCTCAATCCACCCGTTCAATTGACTGCTGGCACGCAGCTCTCCAGTTTTTTTGCCCCAACTCCGCCGCGCATTCATTTCCTGAGCCCTTTGTTTGGTTACTAACTTACCTGGCCCGGTACTTCCTGCTTCTTTCTTATCTGCCTCCTTCGCGTTTCACCTGTAGTAGAACGATTTGATTGGTCATGTCTCAACTGTCTCTTTGGCCATTGCTCTCATCTCCTGTTCCGTATATTGCTCGCCACAGGCATCTGTGCGCTTTTTAGTTTGGTCTGCTTTTCTCTGTTCAACCGATTGTAAAGACAACGTTACGTCATGATCTTCTTTGACAATTACAAATCGTTTGACCTGTCACCACTCGATTCCTTTGATCCGTCATCACATGTCGTACCTGCGTTGATCAAATAGTTAGACCCATCCATGCCTATTCTCTCCGATCCTCTCTTTCATCTTCCCTCGTATATGATCTGCTCTTCACAGCCGGCATCACTCCTGCGCTCCTCCAATCTTCTCCCAGATGATCCACTATGATAACCCGCCGTGAAAAAATCACTTGAATTTTCCCGAGCCAATTCTACACGTTTTGATCTACCCCCACCTACCTCTCCCAATCACAAATATTTTTATCCTAGCACTCCAATGTTCTTTGCTCCTGTTCCCCGCATATCTATTTACATACATATATACATACATGTATATATATATATATGCATACATACACTTGCTCTGTTTCCTGAACTTCATTTCCGCTATTTCTCGTGCTATCATCCCGCTGACCCTAATGATATGCGTCCATTCTTTCTATACCTGTTCCTCACATTTACCATATCCAATGTCCTGAAATCATTTCTGCCATCTATACCACCCTTCACCTCTTTCGTGCTCGACACTTGTTCTACTTTGAGTTTTGTGCCCTGACCGCTAACCGCCCACTGCAGTGTTGCAAAGCTTTATTACTATCTAGTCCCTATCAATCGATCCCTCTTTGTTCTCCACCGTCTCCGCCACCGTAGTTTCCCATATAAATTTCTAGCTTCCCTCAATCACATCTGTCAGTTTACAGATATCCCCACTTGGGCCAGTCAGGCCCTCCAGCTGACCATAAACCTCAAATCCACGGGGCATCCATTTGAATCCGCTCTTGGGTTCTTGTAAACTCTCCACATTATTCTTCAATGTGCATACATTCTTCATTATCTCTTTCCTGAGCCTGTCAATCCCACTTTTGTCATGCATATTTCTACTGTTTCACGAATTTTGTCTGTTCATTCCATCGCTTGTAAACACCTGATCAAGCGGCTAGCAAGCCTCGGGCACCCGAGAAATGACCCATTTTTATTATTATTACTTTTATTATTATAAACTTTATTATTATTATCATTATTTTTACCGACCTGAGCAGCCCCTACTTATTGACTCACTTTATTGTGTCCATCTACACCAAAACGTTCGTACAACGTAGCTGGCTTTTTTCCAACCGTGGATGTAGGTGCGCCTTATTGCCATTGGATTACCTCCTCGTCGGGACGAGTCTCAGTAAGGGCAACTCTCGAGGTCTGAGAGATCTCCTTGGTCTTGCTGTAAGCGTTAATTTTCAGGAGAGTATTCTTTAGAATACTTCTCACTTCAGCGCGCGGAGTGCTGTGTTCCTAATCATCCAACTGTTTTTGTTCCTTCAAGGCCACTGTAAGGTTCCTTGTTTAGCGCTTCATTCTTCCGCTTGAAACTTCGCACCGGCTTGTGTGCGGAAAATTGGAATGCCAGCACACTCCGTTACTCTGGTTTCATTCTGAACCTTAACTGTGCCGAAGACTGTCACTAGTTCTTGGCTTCTTTCTGGGGCCTGAAGAGTTTCGGTCCATCGTCTACAAGTCTTCGGTAGGCGCTACACCACGGCGAGGTTTTTGTAAATTTCGCTAATTTTTCATATTGGTTATTCTAGGAATATTTCACCAGCAACCTATATTAAACCTTTCACCATCGCCATATTTAGGAAATCCACACCTTATCCAAACTAATAGTCCCTCAGAATTCGTGTGAGCAACCCAGAGTTAGCTACAAAAATAAAACAGCCGTAGCTATTCTTACCCGCCCCTGGGTTGTATGTCCGCTAGTCACCATCATAGATCATAACGCCCTCCACAAATATTCTGTAAAAGAAATGGCCAGATCAACGAGCAAACGCTCTCAACCAATGGCTTCTCGCTCCACAGCAAATCAGAAACTCAAAAGACCTGAACACATAGATACCCTCAATATGATAGAAATATTTGGGGAAGCCAGTAGAAGGGCCAGTGCCATTGAAAGTAACTTGGCAAGTATGTCTACCCAGATTTCATCGGTTGATAATATGTTATCAAAACTAACACCGCTAATCTACCTTCTTGGGCCCCCGGCACTCCCTAATTTCCAAAAACCAATAGCAGTTAGTCAGTTTCTTGACTCCGTGGCATCGGAAATCCTGCGACGGCTGCAGATTGCAAAAAATGCAGTTGTCTTCAACATCCTTGATCGGCTAGACATAACAGTGGTTAAATATACTATCTTTCAAGCCGCGAGCATGGCCCAATCTCCATGCCACTGCAGAAGACTAAGAAAAAGGTCACAGAAGCACTCTTGTCCTCTTCTATTCCAATTTTGTGATGAAAAAATCGCTAGAGAATTCATCACTCAACAGCGTATAGTCTCAACTGCTTCACAGTCTAGATCAATCAAGATACAAGCTGAAAGGAGGCCACTACAAAGAGAAGTGATAAGATGTGCGGCTATAATTCCTAATCACATGGGCATTAAGATGCAGAAGTCAACCTCTTCCCCAGACACTGTACCCAGGATCAACAAAACCCCTCACTCTTCTACCCCTAAAAGATCCACAGGGTTAGTTGATCTAGACGAATCTTTCCCCGCCTCCCCGCAGCTACCCCAGCCAAAATGGCAACACTTACCGACAACACCTACGGGCCCATCCCAGGAGGGTCCTCACATTACGCCTCCAGCTCCGATCGACTTTTCCACGGGACTTCCAGTTCCCAATGAAATAAAACCTGCATCACTAATATCTGTCCCCATAGGTTTCGTTGAAAAACTGGAAAAAAAGCCCAAGCGTGCCACTCGCATGCCACGTATGTCGCTGACAATAATCAATTGTCCAGAAGAGAGGGTTAACGAGAGGTTAGTTGCCACGGCTACGTCTCCGTGCAGGCAAACGATACGGGGATGCATGAAAAGTGACAGTGATCGTTCGTTCTCCAGACCAAATTCGGCACCGGCCGACTTCCCTCATTTGGGATACCCTCGCATCTCTCAGCATACGAAAAAATAGCACTTCCAAGGTGATGGTACAACAACAATAGGACCATACCCGTAATAGAAATAGATGGTTAGATGAGCGAACTGCTTTCGTACCTAACTCCGGACCAATAGAACCTTCCCATCAGCTTAATCTCCCATTATTTCCATCCTTCCTACCTCCCACTCCGTTAAACTATCCGAACGCATCGCATATCTTCCCATCTGCCAGCGGGTACCCCATATCTAGCCAAAGTGCCTATTTTTTTCCATACGCACCGTGGGCACAACATGGCCCCATAACCAAATTAAGCCTCGTATGAACTGTTCTAATCAGACGTATAGTAGTGTAATACCTAATACCCTGTCATTTAATATTCTACATGCAGACCCAAGTCCTCCCTTTGCGAATGGCAACTAAAGCGGGCTTGCATTCTGCGCTGATTATTCTTTCCAGGGTAAATGCAGCGGTCAACGAACGATAAGTACTAATATCAATGATGACGTCAGAAGCACTGGAACTTTCACATCGCTATTGGTCAATGCAGGCTCGATTAGGAACAAAATCTAATACATACGATCAGCTGCACTAACAGACGTTTGTGGCTTTATTTTAGTGACGGAATCTTGGTTATCGGACCCCTATCTAGTAGAGGACTTTGGGGTATGCGGCAACAAATCCATCAGCAATGGCAGAACACATCAACGTGGTGGAAGCTGTCTGGTGTATGTAAAGGAAACTCTCAGAGCGACAAGCTTACAGCATTCCATCCTAGACGGCGTTGTCGACTCTGTATGGCTAAACTTTGAAGTCAAACGTCGAGAACTGATACTAGGTTGCGTACATTGTCCGCCTAGATGTGGTCCTGATAGCTTCCAGCAAATTATAGAGTCTTTCAACTTAATTAGCGATCTTAAAGTAGGCCCAAAATTGATATCTGGTGACTTCAATGCACCAGAAATATGCTGGACATCACTCACAGCCCTACTTTACTAGCTACAGTTTTTGAACGCAATTCGCCTAGGAGGATGGAGGCAGCACCTCACGTCCCCAACCAGACGCGACCACACTCTTGACTTAATCTTGTCACTAGGATTAACCCGAGTTATAGCAAAGATTCAGAATAACCTACCCGGGAGTGATCACGCAACTGTCCACTGCTGCTTCAGAAAGCCAATAAAGGATAAATATCCGACACCCCCGCATAAACCATATCATAAGGCTAATTGGAATATACTACATTCTCTGATTCGCAGCCAAAATTGGGACACCTCCTTTTTAAGAACAAATCCCCAGCTCGTGACAGATCAAATTTACTCTATCTTTGAACGATGCCTCAACCGAGTAACCTCACACAAGGGATGTCAATCCGCCTTAAAGAAAATAAACTGTCTTGTCTCAACTTGAAGTTAAGTAGACTCTAAAGCGTTTATCTTAAAACAAGGAACTTTTTACTGTTTATCCAGTTAAATCTTTTGGCTGAAATGATAAAAATGTACTCCGAGAGTGAAATGATACAACAGGAACTCAGGGCCTTACTTGATTCCAAGAAAGTCGAGATTCTTGCAAAACTGATGAAGTCGAGGAACCCCAAAAAACTTCATCTATCTCTTCTTTCCCTTTCAATAACACGTGCTTCGACAAACCGCTGGACATAGCAGAAGCGCTGAACACGTTTTTTGCTTCTACCTTATGTATATACAAGAGCAGCGGAAGTAATAACAATGGGGTCCTAGAAAGCAAATCTCAGTCATTGGGAGGGGTAGGTAAGGTTAGATCGAATGTTTGTAGAACTAAGTTCGGAAAATTGTGGTAAATAACCTTCATGACAGAAGCACATGGTGGCCCAACAGAGAGAGAGAAATAGAATGCGAAAGCATAGAAGTGATGGAGACTGTGAGGAGCAGTTCATGGAAGAGTGGAGGTGAAGGATAGGATCGAAAAGAAGGGGTAAGAACGGGTCTAATTATTTGATTATTGCAGGTGCGACATCTGGTGACGGACTAGAGGAATCGGGTAGTGACAGATCAAACGGTCTGGAACTGTAAACAAAACATCATGACGTAACGTTGTCTTTTCAGTGGGTGGAACGTGGAAAAACAGACCACACTGAAAGGCACACAACAAACGTCTTTGGCCCAATTAAGGATATCTGAAAACTGTCAGGCACGCATGAAGGGGGCTAGAAATTGATGTGGGAAAGGGTTGTAACGGGAGACAACGGAGAAAAAAGAAGAATCTGTGGTTACGGATGAGATAGTAGTCATGCCATGCTACTCTGCAGTAGTTAGTCGGAAGACAGGGCACAAAACTCATCGAAGAACGGGTAGCGAACATTGAAAGAAGTGAAGGGTGGTGCAAATGGCAAGTATGATCTGTAGGGACTTGACATGGTTAATATGAGGTGCAGATGTAAAAAGAGTGGAAGCATATCATGAGGGTCAGCGGGAAGGTAGCATGAGAAGTAGCCGGCGAATAAGTACAGGATGCAGTGCAAATGTATACATGCATATATATATATACATGTTTATATATATATGCATATGTATATAAGTTCATAAATAGGTATGCGAGGAGCAGGAGCAAAGAGCAATGGATTATTAGGAGAAAAAAATATTTGCGACTGGAAGAGGGAGATAGGGCTGGTTTAATGTGTGTACGATTGACTCGGAGGAATTCAGACGAATTTTTCATGATGGTATAACATGGTGGATCAACTGGGAGAAGATTGGAGGAGCGCAGGAGTGATGCCGGCTGTGAAGAGCAGATCATATACGAGGGAAGATGAAAGAGAGGATCGGAGAGAATAGGCATGGATGGGTCTAACTATTTGATCAACGCAGGTACGACATGTGATGACGGATCAAAGGAATCGAGTGGTGACAGGTCAAACGATTTGTAATTGTCAAAGAAGATCATGACGTAACGTTGTCTTTACAATCGGTTGAACAGAGAAAAGCAGACCAAACTAAAAAGCGCACAGATGCCTGTGGCGAGCAATATACGGAACAGGAGATGAGAGCAATGGCCAAAGAGACAGTTGAGACATGACCAATCAAATCGTTCTACTACAGGTGAAACGCGAAAGAGGCAGATAAGAAAGAAGCAGGAAGTACCGGGCCAGGTAAGTTAGTAACCAAACAAAGGGCTCAGGAAATGAATGCGCGGCGGAGTTGGGGCAAAAAAACTGGAGAGCTGCGTGCCAGCAGTCAACTGAACGGGTGGATTGAGCAGAAGAATGCTAATCCTGGTACTGCCTAACGGGAAGAACGACAGAGGAATCTTGGAGCCAAGGAAGGAAAATATGTTGGTGGTGATTAGATAACATATACGACTGTATACGACGCAAAGTTTGGAGCGGCAAGTTCTAATATGAGGATTGGTCATGGGTGCGGGTGTGACTGGTGCGTGATGGCCTTTGGTATGGGGAGAGAGAACAATGAGGGATTCAACAAAACAGCAGGCGGTGAGGTATGGGAATGCCTTCAATGGGCGTTAGAACCATGGGGTGATAAAAAGTGAACAGAGGCTGGAAGCCGGCAATGACAGCAGGTGGACAAAATAAACATTGGCGAGCGTTGACAGAGAAGAGTGGTAGGACGATAGTGATGCAATGCAATGAGAGGTGACATGGTGAGAGGCGATAGGAGCAAGGACAGAATGGGTAGGTATGCATATTGCGGTAGAACGACGAAAATGGTTAGTGCCAACGGATGAAAAGAACTTTAGGTGAGCGTACCGTGGTGGAAGAAGGATGGGGATCATGCAACTCTCGGCGGACAGTATTGGATGCGGTATTCGGAAGATATTTAGAGCGTGCAATCCGCAACCGGTGCTAGTGGGTGGAACTGGCCGTGCGCTGGGCACCCAACCTAAAAACGCTTCGTGAGTTGAACACAGGGGGTGTGATCCACCAGTCTAATTGCGCTCGCACATCGTTGCAAACGTCCTGCACGCCCGATGTGCGTCGGCCATAGCGGTGGATCTGACCGCGCCCCGCACTGTTGGTAGTAGCACTAGTGGTCATTGATAACTGGACAGGGGGCAGAGACCGCAATAGGTGTGTGATCCAGATTCAGTTGGCCAGGTTGTTAGACCATGGAGAGTAAGGCCAACGGGAACAGCAGGCAGTAGACGACCGTGTAACAATATCATCCAAGGGCACCTGCCCGGGAGATGATCGGTACAGTGCCCGAAGTGATTGACCGTTCTCAGGAATCACTCGATAGGGAAAGAGATAGAAAAGCGCAATCTGGGTGTGCCCAAGCTAAGGAGCAACGGATACTGAAGAGAGAAAATAAAAATGATGGATAACAGATGAAATTGAGTGAGCATCTGGGTTATCTTAAGAAGAAAGTAGGTAAGTTCGCTATGGATCAGGGATGGCAACCGCCCTTGTTCGCGACACACGAAAAAGGGGGAGTGTCGGGCGTGGGGTGTACCTAGTGGCCTGTGGCGCAGAGGTAGTATGGTTTCAATGTGTTGCCTCTTTCAGAGGCCAGACGGGTGGCGAGGAACTCAATGGTGAGCAATATGGCATTAGTAACTGTGAGGTATAACACAAGTACGCGCTTAGAAGCGAGCACTGAGGGGGCACTGCGTCAGCAAAAGGGGAGCTTATTCCAGATTTTGGAATAGGCTGACAGAAAGAATCGGTACTTTAGACTGACATTGAAATGAGCAATAGGAATAGAGAAGACACGATGTCGGTTGGAGTAGGAGCAGTGGGCAGCGAATCAGATAGAATAAGAGGTGTAGACTTGATTATGGATTAGCTCAAAGGGAAAAACTAGGTTGAGCCTAATGCGACGAATCCACAGAGGCTCACTTTGTAGGAGCTTACAGAGCTAGCGGCATGTTAGGGCTATGGATACGCCCAACAGAGTTTTGGTGAAAATGTGCCGAACGTTCTCGAGATACAACAGAGGAACGTGGACGGAGGTTGAAGGTAATGGGACAATATTCTAGGAGTGGTCCTACATGTGAGAGGTACATGGAGAGGCGACTGGCCGGTAGTAAGAAACACCAATGGATCAGGCCTAGGGTTCGTTTAGCTTTAGCGATTTGGAACGATGCCTGTTCTGAGAAGTAAAAGAAACAAGAGTATCGTACGCCAAGATCAGCAACCATGGGGTGCAGGGGGATGGGCAGGCCGTCCAGGCAAATTTGGTCGGGCGTTACAGTGCACTTGTAAGGTAGGAGGAAGCTATTTCCCGCAGAGAATTTCATGAACCGCGAGACGCACCAAGTTTAGAGAACGGGTAAGTCACGCGATATTTTGCACAGAGTCACGGATAGGTCATTAGGGAGGGAGGATGGCACTATTTTTATATCGTCGACAAAGAGGAAAGGAGTGCCTTGTCGAATAGAAGAGAAAACGTCATTGATATAAATAAGGAATAGTGAAGGGCCCAGGACACTGCCCTGGATGACGCCGCTAATAACTGGTTTGGCGGAAGATAAGTGGCCGTCAACGAGCACAGCTTGTGATCTGTGAGAGAGATACGAGGATAGCCAGGAGAAGAGAAGGTCAGTAATATCGAGAGATCAGATTTTGGCTAACCGATGCACATGGGGAACACGGACAAAAGCCTTAGATATTTTGAGGTACAGGACGATTACAGAGTTGCCGGCGTCTGCAGCAGACGATAGGACATTGAGAAAGTCAAGCTGGCGGGAAGAGCAGGAACGGGAATTCAAGAATCCATGCTGATCAGGGTTCAGCAGGTTGTTGGATAAGAGGTACTGGACAATGTGTTTTTTGATAATTATATCCATGATTTTGCAGACTACTGCGGTGTGAATAATGGGCTGATAGTTACCTGGGTCGTGTAGTGCACCCTTTTTGAAGCGCGGGACTATGACAGAGGATTTTTACTGACGTGGGACGAAACTGTGAAGCATGGAGTTTGTATATACACAAAGTGACAATAAAGGGAGGCCAGGATCACCGAAACAAAGGAGGGTCGGTGGGAAATTATCTGGTCCCGGTTTTGGGGACGGTTTTATAGAGGAAACCGATTTTCCAATTTTTAGATGAGTAAAGGGAATTGATGAATGGGAGGCAGAGGTGCAGGGATGGATTGTAGGAGGGGTAATACCAGGACAGTCTATAAGAGAGGAAGAGGAGTGCTCATTGGAGGCCTCAGAAATGGATGCTGGAGTATAAGCGGTAGATAAGCCACAGATGAGGAATTTGGGAGAGGTATGATTGGAGCGATTGGACCTTTTACTAGGCAGTTTGAGCAGGAAGCCAGTTTTGTTTGGGTGTGCTAGGGCGATGGTCTTTTACTTTCTTAGATGTGGATCGGCCATGCAACGCAGTTTCCGTTGTAGCTGGTTTATGCGCAGAATAATTGTAAATTCGTATGATCTTGCAAATGTGAGTTGCAGCCTAGACAGTTTACGCTCTAAAAGTGACAGGCATGAGCTGCTGGGCTAGAGGCGTAAATCGGCACATGGGTTGGCGGTACTTGAGCAGTGTAGGAGGTTGGAGTAGAGAGAGTTAATAGAGATGAGGAGATCGGAGGAAAGAGAAAATGTGTCCCAGTTAAGTTAACGGATTACCACTGGCACTAGGGGCCAGTTACAGGAACGGTAGGAAGTCGGAACAGGGAGAGAAGATTGCAACGGATGAGAACAGCTGAAGCAGCTGAGCTTGCACCTGACAATTCGGTGGTCACTACCCGGGAAGTGATCAGTAATTTGGGTGGTCTTATCAGGAACATCACTGAAGAATACCAGGTTCAAGATGTTGTTCCCCCTAGTAGGGCAGGAGACGCGTTGGGCCCATCCACCAAGACGGACACGGGAAACAAGGTGAAGAGGGCGGTAGGGCTAGTGTAAGAGGACCAGCATACAGAAAGAGGGTTAGAGTCACCCGCGATAACTTTTGCACTGGCAGGATAGTCATGAGCAGCAATAAAGACACCCACGGCAGAGTCACGTTTGGCTGGCTTCAGACCCGGGGGGAAGTAGACGCAACCAAGAAGGCCGTTCTGGCCGGAGGCGTAAATAAATAGCCATAACGAATCCTCAATAAGGAGAAGATTGGGGTGGTCAATAACATTAGCGCGTATAGTGCATTTGACAAAGGCTAAACAGCCCTCTCCACGCCTGGACTGGCGGGTATTCGAGAAGCACAGACACCCAGCTATGCAAACAAGGTCAGACGAGGCGTCATCCGACAGCCAGGATTCAGTTACTTGTATAATGTCAGCGTTTTAGGCAAATGCCAGAGATCACAGGTGCTATAGTTTTTTATTTATTGTTCGAGCGTTGATAAGAACTAGTGGGACGGAGTTCATTGTCCGTGGATGCCAGGTGCAAGACTGCTGGGATAGCTGTGGCAATAGTATTTGGGTCTCGGTGGGGATAGAGCATCAGTAGAAGTAGGAGGGCGAGCAGTGTTGGGTGGGGGTGGGAAATAGGCAAAACGTTGGCATGAGGCCTCGCCTATCGCTGTGTGTGATCAATACGATGGGCGTTCAACACACCGCTGATGTGAGCCTTGGGGGTGTCACGTCGTACAGGGGGAGGGGGCACGATATGGCAAAGTGAGAGATTAAGAATGTCTGTCGAAGCGGGGTGGATAGGAGGGAGTGCAGGGTGTAGGATACTATAGGACATGACATCGAGAGTGGAGTGGTCAATTTAGTAAGCCCTTGGAGGTTTATCGATATGGTCCGTGGTGCAGCTAGTGATGTGGCCACGGGTGTGTAGGGCACCGGTCAAGAAAAGAAACGATATCTTGACTGCAAGTAGCCTACCCGTTGAGAAGAGTCCGTATAAGACCGGTATATCGGCGTGGGGGCGGAGATATGTGGAAGAATAACTTGGAAGTATTGTGGAGTGGAGGGCGGGTAGGGATTGGAAATATTTGGAAAGGTTTGGAGGCTTATGAGGGGCAGGAGAGCCGGTATATGGGGAGGTGGGGCCAGGAGGCGGGATACAGGTACGAACCTGGAGTATCTGCTAGGGTACGTACGTGGTACTTCGGGGCTAGATGAGGGTTGGCGGAGGGGAGCAGAGGGGAACAGCGGGGGCATTCTGGGGCTATAGTATGGAGGGTTGGTGTCTGGAGGGTAGGAAAGGATATAGGATGGCAGCGGAGATGGAGGACTGGTGTGCCCCGTTCGATCAGAGAGAGGGAAAGACAGTGGAAGATGGTGTGAGGCAGCGGAAGGGTGAGTGGCACTTGCATGTCTCTGAAGGTTACTCCTACTTAAAGGGATGATGGCGTCAGATGAATCTGCATAGTGGCCCAGCTGGTTTCCACCTGAAGGTTCCGGGAGTACGCTTCAGGAAAAAGCCGAGTGAGATTGGGGGGTAATTGGTGGGGTGATTGCTTGAACAAGTTCGGACCTAGTGGGAGTACCAGGCAGGCTCGTGAGGATTAGAGCAGCACTTATGAGGATAACAAGAAAGTGTCGCGGCTGAGCTAGCAGCCGGTAGGTAGTTGGTAGAGTAATTAAAACGAGAGCGGTGGTTGACAACACTTGTCAACGGCTCGGAGGACGGACTGGAAGTAGTACGACGAGGGCTGATGGTTGTACCATAGTCTTGTCTTGGCTCTGAGGCTATGATGGGGGAGCGGGAGTTTATAAATGAATTAGCTTCGGGGTTATGGTTGGGGAGTGAGAGCTACTGGAGGTAGAGGCTACTGTGGGAGGCGGTAGAAAAGAGCGGTTGTGTGGAAGCCGATCCGGGATTGGGGAGTTCGACATATCTAGGTCGACAGTTTGCAGGTAGGCAGGGTGAGGCGCTGTGCTCGCCTTTGACTTCTTGCCGGTGGAGCATTGGGTAACCTTCGTGTCGCTTCCAGTGGGGTCAGCCTGCACGGCCAAGGCAGGGTTGCTTCTCAGTGGGCGAAGTATTTCCCGCTGAGGGGGGTTTTATCAGGGAACATCTTGATGTCCCCATACGGCGAAATAGCAGCAATTGTCAACTTGTTGCTAATGAACTCTCCAACTTTTACGTCGCTCATGAATCAGGATAGTAGGGGGCAACTATGTCGCTGGGACTTTGTACGTAGCCTCCTGCAATGGCATCTATAGTGAGCCATATTGCACGAACTCAGTATGTTGTGTCTCGCTAGGGAATGCAGTAAGCGGTCTGGAACATTAAAAACCGCTGCGTTCTTAGAGTTGGTAATGCGGTGGTATATTTTAGTGGAAACATAGTCGAGGAGGTGTACCACCGAGACCAAGTCCCCGGGCGATGTAACGGCTACAGGATCAAGGAGAGTAACCAGGGGTGGAATCTGTGAAAGGATTTCATCAATCAGCTCGACTTTGTTTCCAAGTTCGACGAAAGTCTGCTTAAGGCCATTTGGACTATTAGAAGCTTCACCTTTGACGGTAACGAGGGCGACAGAGCACGGCCTGGTTTTTGTGAAAGGTTGGGTGTGTTTGGATTCGCCGGCTTTAGCAATACGGATTTTCCGAGCACTGGTTGGGGACCGAGATGGCATGATAAGTAGGAATATATGACGGAGGTACAAAGGTAGCAGGAATTCAGCCAGCTAGACAGAGACGAGCCGCAGGTCTGAGCAGACCAGGAGTGTGCCTGGGTGCTATATGCGCAAAGGTCTAGATGAGACCCATGCAACAATGCGGCATAGGAAGTGAGCTATATGACCCACTTTATATACAGTGGGATTAAGAGACTTGAGACGATGAGGGATAGTGAGATATTAGAATTTTGCTGTGTGGTATGCAGAGATGCAAACCACACGGGATAAGGTAGGTATACCTACGAGAGTGCGCTCTTATGGGAGGAAAATCAAATAAATGGCGGCACAGTGAAACAAAAATCAGAAAGAGCACCCATGGATGCGTAGCGAGAATAAGGTAGGGGTAGGGTTGTAAGGAGTTTGATATAAAAACGCTAGATGGTTCGTATTGTAGCGAGAATCAGGGAGATATGCTAGTTAGGTCATTTAAAATGTTATTTATTGGAATTGATGCGATGAATACCCAAAATAATCTATAGCAACAGCTCGCAATTATTACTATCAGCTGCAAGTTGATGTGCCGCAGTTGTTTACACAACTAGGTCACTATTTCAGGTAATGGGGTGATATATACTAGGGTTGGCATAGTAATAAGTCTAAACAGTGATATGAGCAAACAAGAAAATGAGGCAACCAGAATTCCACTTCGGGGTGATCTTGATCCGTACATTTGTGAAGAAAGAGCTTTCGAAGTTGGATAAGTTTTCTAGTAGTTTTCGAATTCCTTTTCTTCGTGAACCTCATTGTCTTTTGTGCCATGGCCGCGCTTGGTTCGCCCACTCGCGATACTCACCCACTCATTTTTCTTCTCTTCCACATCTGATCCTGCCATTAGCGCTTTTAACTCTCCCTCGGCAAAGTCCGATAGGCACAGTCATTGAACATCCTCTGGAGTGCCGCAGTGACTGGACTCAAACCCCATTTATGACGGCACTTTCTTCCTTTTTTCTCTTTGCTCTCCCCATACTGTAACTTTAAGCCTTTTTTGTTCCACTTATTCCCAAAAAATAGTTTTATATTCAGTCCGGCAATTCTGTTCCACCTTCATCTGTTTTGCTGAATCTGATAACAAAACATTTTCAAGTTCCTCCTATCTTCCCACCGCCTTTCCCATAGCCACCGCATGGCTAATAATGACTTGCTTCTTGACATTCATCTACTCACTCTTCTTTTTCCTCTATCAGAAGTTGCCATATTGCGCTCTAACTGCCATACGGATTCGTAGCCCACAATTATAAATCCAGTTCAAAGCTCCGACAAGTCAATATTTACCAGCTAGACTTCATCTGATTTTGACCCACCAGTGTGCCTGAGGCTTAGGATCTTGAGATAGTTCTTCATCATCAATCTGCTCCTCGTATAATGCTTTATTTTTCTATGCAACACTTACCCGCGACTAATCAAGAAGTCGTTCCACCCACCTACAACCAATTTTCTACTGAAACATTTCTCTTCCTTATTTATCAGATTTCGGTACACTGAATCCTATGATCTTTATAGTTCGTCAGTTCTCACCTTCAGCTCGCGACTTTCGGCCGGAAATCTTCGGCTCACCCGCCCCAAATTCCCCTTTCCTACTGCATTAGCTGGCGGTCAACCTCTGCAAAGCCTGTGGTGATGCCTTTCCACCAACTTCTTCGTGCCCGTGAAGTCATCCCGCATATCAAAATCGGCGGTTCTTTCACCGTCCGATTCTATTATTGGCAAGAGCAAGCCGTTAAGTGATAGCCCCAAGAATGCAGCTACTATCTGGGTGATTGCTCCATCCTGTCTTTTCTTTCACAGCTTGTGGCAGCAACACCCCCGAAGGTTATGGCATCTGGTCTGTTGCAGTCTCACAACAGCCATCCCCATTAGTATAGGACCCAACGGGCCACGTGTAAAGAAAAATGGATCATGGGAAGCATACCCTACGGCGTAAGTTCGCTCTTCCTGTTCTCTATAAAATAAACGAACAGAAACACCTCTGGCTGGGGAAGTCTTGGGCCAATGCTCTCTGCCTTCTTCAATGCAGACGGGTTTCTGATGGCAGCCCAGACCCGACCCAGCATTTGGGAAACCCCAAGCTTTCGAGTGAGCCTGCAGTTCCTTTTGTCTAGACCAGTGCGGGGTGACAGCCGGCCGTCCGAGCTCTTCACATATGATTGCCAACCCCGCCTTACTCAGCTTCAACCGTTTTAGGTTCCCCGCAAAATCCTTGACCAGCTTGCCGATAGACAATGCAGTAGTCGATACACGATCTGAATAGCTACATAATGCAACCTCTGCTCTGACGACACCACGGCATTGATATGCCTACACTCAGCAGTTATGGGCAAAACCTCGCCTGTATTGGTTGTCGGAACGAGGGGCGTAATCATTGCACTCATAATTTAAAATCCGCAACTTCACTTTTTCTGTGTTCCCCTAGAGCCGAAGCACCAATGTTGTCCAAAGTCTGCCAACACGTGGACTTCAGTTGCAAAACCAAAATTCTCAGTGACACTAATTTCCTAAATAAACTGTTGTTCCTTTATTGCTGGGTGCTCACCTCTACTTAATTCTCCTATCCTAGGCTATAAATCAGTGGCCTCATCCTCCTTTTTCTGGCACTCCTCCGTTAGCTCGAGTCTCACCTCGCGGATTACCATCCTTTAATAACCAATACTCACCGATTAGCGGATTTGCCTATGGTATGTAAGGGCCCTATCCCACCCAGCAGGCGAATGCATCTGATTACTCCTGACCCCATGGAAAACCAGCATGTTCGCATTCACACGAGAAAGCCTCACCTAAGCTTTGAACATTTCTTTTCCTTTTTATAATTTCTCCGCCCTCACCTACAGCCGGGTCAACAACCTGACTGCTTCCTTCACTTTTTTTCTCATTCCTATTTCTGACCCCACCCTCTTCTACTGTTTTTGATTCTCAACTGGGCCTCTTCACTCTTCTACCACCTATCAGCCAAACCATTTTTCACTCTGGCTAAGCATGCTTCTAACATCCCCATCATCTGCCAACTGCCCTACAAAACTGCCATTCTCTACCCGTTAATCCCTCATAGATCGGCCCACTGGCTGTCACGTAGCATTGTCATTCTTATTTTCGTTAGGCCGTTAACCATGACTCCCAGCTAGAACATTCTCCACACTGCAGCATTCCTCCTATCTTTCAAAAAACATTTGTTATCTGGGTGGCCCATCAACCAAATCGAAGTTACCCATGGATTACCTTACGGACTAAACGATTTGGTCGATCGGATTGGCCATGGTTGTGCCTTAACTCACACCTGCTGACGCCTTATATGGAGAACATTACACGGCCGACCAGTGAGCATAATCCCGTAACCAGGATTACCGTCAATCATGATAGTCTCACCGGCCCACAGGATGGATCCCTAACGTCACCCATCACCTCGCACCCCATCAGCATCCATTTCCCGTACTCCATGCAAAGAGTTTCATTAATTTTGCGTTGCAGTACCGAAAATAATGATCGGAATCTGGCACCCACTGCTGCGTTCCGTACCCACTCTCCCTATTCCGTCAGCCTAGCCCATTTTGATTGCTGAGCTCATCACGCACTACCTGCCATCAAGAGCAATCAATGTCCGCTTGAAACAAAATACCAACAGCTTGGTTATTCATTCTTTTATCACGTATGCAGAAAATCTCACTCTTACACTCCTTCAATATCCGCTGTTCCTTCTGGTCTGGCCTCTCCCAGTCACCGCTGTATTCCTCCCTCTTCACCGCCTGTGCATATTCGCTTGGTTGCATCAGCAGCGTTTTTTTCCAACAGCGTTTCCTCGACGGCTTGTTGAAATTCCCACTTCCGTGTCCAGTCACCATTCACGCTCCTTAAGAGCATAATGCATTTCTGGTGAAGGTTTCTGCCTCCATGTGATTTTCCATATAGCATCGGAATTACCCATATACAAAGGCAAATCTGATTATCCCACTCGACTCACTTGCATTTGTATCACAGGCACCCCCCACAGTGAGTTATCAAATGGGGGATCAGTCTTCGCTATATCACACAGGCATCTCCGACTGCACTTCGATACTACCATGTTAACCCTGTTTTTAATTTTCTTTTGGTAACACTCACCCAGTTTCTCGATATTGATTCCTCAAACATCCAGTTTGCGCCACACCGAGTCTCCTTCTTCTCTTCCCGACTCTTCTTTGAATCTCTCATTCCACCGCCCTCTCTCTATCTTCACCGACTGCAAACCAAATTTCTTAGATGGCCGTGGTCCATTCTGGACTACCGGATCCGTCGTAGACGGTCATCGGCACCCATAAGGCAAGTAGTGTTTTATTCCCGTCTCAACTTCCTGTTCATGTTGTGATGTCCGACACCAGTTGCTTTATGGGTTCTTGCAAACACAGCATTTTCACCATTCTTCAGTGTTACCTTCATCTGCATTCCTACGTCTATCTGGATAGTCATATCGCCCCCGTCCCAAATTTGAAACCGATTTGCCATAGCCGCGACGACCCTCTCCCCTTGAGTGCACTTAAACACCGTCCAACCTTTTTGCATATTTACTGCAATTTTGTGAACCTTGAACTTAAAAGTTGTGATTACCCCACATTGCTGTGAATTACTGTATTCTCTGATCATGCCTTAAACATGTGTCCTGACAACGATCAAGGAATATACCATTTTTATTATTACCACTGCGCGTTCGTATTTGTTACCGCGAAACCTAAACGAAACCCTTCACCAAACCGTGTCTTGAGCCCGCTACAATTCCATATTTATATCAATGACGTTTTCTCTTCTATTCGACAAGGCACTCCTTTCCTCTTTGTCGACGATATAAAAATAGTGCCATCCTCCCTCCCTAATGACCTATCCGTGACTCTGTGCAAAATATCGCGTGACTTACCCGTTCTCTAAACTTGGTGCGTCTCGCGGTTCATGAAATTCTCTGCGGGAAATAGCTTCCTCCTACCTTACAAGTGCACTGTAACGCCCGACCAAATTTGCCTGGACGGCCTGCCCATCCCCCTGCACCCCATGGTTGCTGATCTTGGCGTACGATACTCTTGTTTCTTTTACTTCTCAGAACAGGCATCGTTCCAAATCGCTAAAGCTAAACGAACCCTAGGCCTGATCCATTGGTGTTTCTTACTACCGGCCAGTCGCCTCTCCATGTACCTCTCACATGTAGGACCACTCCTAGAATATTGTCCCATTACCTTCAACCTCCGTCCACGTTCCTCTGTTGTATCTCGAGAACGTTCGGCACATTTTCACCAAAACTCTGTTGGGCGTATCCATAGCCCTAACATGCCGCTAGCTCTGTAAGCTCCTACAAAGTGAGCCTCTGTGGATTCGTCGCATTAGGCTCAACCTAGTTTTTCCCTTTGAGCTAATCCATAATCAAGTCTACACCTCTTATCCTATCTGATTCGCTGCCCACTGCCCCTACTCCAACCGACATCGTGTCTTCTCTATTCCTATTCCTCATTTCAATGTCAGTCTAAAGTACCGATTCTTTCTGTCAGCCTATTCTAAAATCCGATCCCATATTTCAACTTCCATCGCATATGATCTGCTCTTCACAGCCGGCATCACTCCTGTGCTCCTTCAGTATTCTCTCCGTTGATCGACCATTATAATCCGCCATGAAAAATTCACTTGACTTTTCCCGAGTCAATTCTACACGTTTCGATCTACCCCCACCTACCTCTCCCAATCACCAATATTTTTGTCCTAGCACTGCATTGCTCTTTGCTCCTGTTCCCCGCATATCTATTTACATACATAAACGTATGTTTATATATATATATATATATATATATATATATATATATATATATATATATGAATACATACACTTGCTCTGCTTCCTGAACTTCATTTCCGCTATTTCCCGTGCTATCATCCCGCTGACCCTAATGATATGCGTCCATTCTTTCTATATCTGTGTCTCACATTTACCATATCCAATGTCCTGAAATCATTTCTGCCATCTATACCACCCTTCACCTCTTCCAATGCTCGATACTTGTTCTACTTTGAGTTTTGTGCCCTGACCGCTAACCGCCCACTGCAGTGTAACTATGTTACATTACCATCTAGTCCCTATCAATCGATCCCTCTTTGTTCTCCACCGTCTCCGCCACCGTAGTTTCCTATATAACTTTCTAGCTTCTCTCATTTACATCTGTCAGTTTACAGATATCCCCACTTGGGCCAGTCAGGCCCTCCAGCTGACCATAAACCTCAAATCCACGGAGCATCCATTTGAATCCGCTCTTGGGTTCTTGTGAACTCTTCCCATTTTTCTTCAGTGTGCATACGTTCATCATTTATTTATCTCCCTCCTGAGCCTACCAATCCCACTTTTGTCATGCATATTTCTACTGCTTCACGAATTTTGTCTGTTCATTCCATCGCTTGTAAACACCTGATCAAGCGGCTAGCAAGCCTCGGGCATCCGATAAATAAACCATCCCTAATGTAATCAAACACTGTTGACAGAAATTTCGTCAAACTTGAGGAAAAAGAAGTCACCACGGGAGATGTAATCCAGCCATAGCGTCTCGCGTTTTGTGAAACGGTCTTGATCTGGAAATCAGACGATGAAAAGGGGTAAAACTGATGATACGGAAGGAGAAAAATCCGTGGAAGAACAAAAGTTCAACCTCTAGAGATAAAATATTGGCTTAGTCAGTATTGTGCCCGGTGGAGGAGTAATCCTTGAAGAGAGAGTGCAGAGGTTTATGTTGAAAGAAGTGGCTGGATGGACACAGGTAACTTTTGAGCGGATTTTTCACTCTCAGAAAAGTGGAATATGATGCATCAACGTGGAAATCGCAACTGGGCGACAGATGACTGTACGATGCGTAACGTTGACATTGGCACAGACGGAGCTTTCAAAGGAGATGATTATTTAAACGACAAGTAAGTATTTACCTACTGACTGGCCCTACTTAATGGCCGAACACGATGACGAGAGTTTGCAAGTATTGGAACTGCTTGAGAGGATTTACCACAATAGAACAGCGGACATGAAAACACCGAAAAAACCAATGGATACAGTTGCGAATTACGGCGGATGGATATGGGTGGAGTCAATGATAAACCAAAAGAACAGCACAACTGCAGACGTCGCTAGAGTGATGTTGGAAGAAGTGACCGGATGGAAACAGGTAAACTGTGAGCAGATTAGTAACTTTCCGAAAAGCGGAATGTAACGTATCAACATGGGAATAGGAACAGAACGATAGATGAATGTATGATGCGTGCTTATAACAGTGGTAGAGACTCGTAGCCCGAGGAAAGATGAGGTAATTGACAGTTGAAATACTATCTACCGATGTTCTTTATAAAGATGGATCATGTGATGGAAACATAACAAAATGCAGCCATATGTATACCCCTCAGATGTGCATGTATGGGAAGGACATGACTCTTGTCAAGGTGAGTATACTGCAGTGCAACAGCCCCATGTTAGCCACCAGTAAGACTGCTGGAGAGAGCAGACCGTCGCAAAATTATTGACTTTTGGGATTCACTGGAGATAAAAGTATCTCGCAGTGAAGTAGACTGTTTTGAGACTGTAGAAAGAAAGTGTATGGAAAATTAAAAGTGGCGGTTTTGAAATATGTCAGTGGAAGTCGTAAAAAAGGGAGAGTTTTATCTTGGGGAATGGTTAGGTTTTCAAACGGAATTGGTGAGTTGTTTGGCCGGAACCCTCGAGAAAAGTGACCATTAACGATGAGCTGAGAATGTTAGTGGTTTTGGTAGTACGCGATGATAATTCGCCAAGGAAAGTTAAGTTAGCCACGGGTGAGAAGCTTTAGGTGAGAACGGCAAATCTGGGAGCAAGTACGATACAAAGCTGGTGATAACTAAAAGTGATAATGGCATATTTTCTGCACTTGAGTTATAAAAATAGTGTTTATTCCGCAACCGGTGCTGGCATGCGGCGCTGACCGTGTGCCGGACTCCTGATCTGAAAACCATTCATAGGGGCTGGAGGTGCAGTTCTTCAACCTCGTTGCACCCGCACACCGTTGCGGACGTCCTGCACGCCCGAAGGTTCCTACAGAAAATGATTGAATAAATGAACCCTAATGGTAGTCGATAGGTGAGCTGATTAGGATTATGCTAGGACTGACGCAAGTACGGCGGAAAGTTTGATCGATGAAACTTTGGAGAAGTAATAAATACGAGGTTCAGAAAAAAGGTTGGGACTGAACTGGGAGTAACAACTCCGTGAAATAATGAACGAAATTCTGCTTGAAAACTTGGAACAAAATAGCTGGACGATAGTATTTGGGAACAAAGTAAAACACTTCATAAATGGAGGTTGAATTCCGTCGATGAACCACCTGAAGTAGAAAAATTGAGATTTAGCTTCCTCCAATGGAGAACCTAATGAGTGGGTAGGGCAAAAATGAAACTGCAGACCTAGGGTGGCCGTTTTTGGTGATAGCAGTCTTGGATGATGATCTGACTTGGGGCAGCAAAAGGATGTACATGAAATCTGAATCAGACTTGAACCATACACGGCGGTGAGATCCACTGTGCGCGAAGGTCTCCTGACCCGTGGATCAGAACAGCATTTCAGTAGCCCAACCTCGTACGCTCTCGATAAGTGGCCTATTGCAAGGACACCTGGTGGAAGCTTATTCTACCTTCACTAATATTTAACAAATAGGAAGTTGGACCCCAGGCTAACTCTCGAGGATGGCACAATGACTAAATGGCTGCTGTGTCGTAACAAAAACCTGAAGCCAAACTGGTCTTGTACTACAGGGGGGGCTTCGCAGGATGTGTATTTTATTGGTGCGTGGAAAAAGGACAATTTATCCCCTATCAGTCGGAGCCAAAAAGGTCCGAGTTTAAGCAGGTCACAGAGCTGTTTATAGTTGAGACTAGACGAATAGCAAAGTATTTGTTTAGTTGGGTTGCGCTGAACATTTTCAATGGCGATCCTTTCACACTTGCACTTACTAGAGCAAACTATTGCTTTTTACTCTAGCAGTAATTTGACGTGGGTTGTATAGACACTGAGTCCTCTTACAAGCAAACGGAATTCCTTGTGAACCAGTCCTAATAACCTGCAGGACCTAGCGGATTGAGTGCCTGTTTGCTCTGAGAAGCTGAATGTACAGGAGTAGTATATGTCCAAGTCACCTACTGATGGTTTGGTAGGGATCAGATGGCCACCTTTACTAATGCTTTGGGAAAGACGTAGCTCTCGTATGCAAGAATGCAGCTTTTATCCTCCGAAAACTTCATTAGCCAACCACTACTCCACGAATTGAGCATCCGTAAGGCCCCCGGCGTTTTCACTATAGTACCAGCCAATGAACTACGATCGAAGGTGTACAAAACATTAACATCGTCAGCAAATTAGAAAAGATTCCCAAGGCGAACCGCGGTGAGTATATCCTTTATGAACATGAAGAACAACAACGGACCCAGTAAACTAACTTGGATCCCACCGCTGGTTACAGGGCTGGGTGTGGAAAGTGTGCCATCAACGCTTACCACTTGACTGCGCAAGGACAAGTACGATTCTGGCCGGGCATATGGCGGGTCAACAATGCAGTATGCCCAGTCCTTTGCCGAAGAACGAAAGTGGGACTTCCGGTCGAAGGCCTAAGACATGTTTAAGAAAAATGTGGTCAGTGCCTACCCATCATCGGCAACTATGGTACTGGGGTTCAGAAATCCAGCCACACATGTTGCGCAGGATAGAGTATTTATGAAACCTTGCTGACCTTCATTTATAAGGTGATTTTTGAGGTGATCTATTAATTTAACTCTCACTGACTTTCTCATAATTCCCGATAGTACAGGGGTATGATTCACAAGCCATTGGTTGTCCGGTTCTTCCAGTGTTTCCTTCTCATGAGAATGAATTGGTAACTGAAATTTTCCGCCGTATAAGTTACTAGACAAGTCTTATAGACAAGTTGAAAAAAGTCGTTAAGAGAAATGGGATATCTGAGCCTGCAATTTATTGGTGGCCGAACGTAAAGTACCCGATCCGGGGCGGTAAGACATTCTGACATTTGAAGTCAAAGGTTCGATTTCGGAGAGTGGGAACATGGCGGAAGGAAATGGCTTGTGGCAGGGTACTGGAAAAATGACGCTGTTGCGGGGATTTGATAGAAACCTTCAAGGTAATGAAAGGACTGTCAGGAATAAGTCGAGAAGACATTTTTTCGCTGATCCCCGAGAGAGGCACAAGGGGGCATAGCCTTAGATTACAAAGGAAACATTCGAGGCTCCAAATTAGGGCGAAGTACTTCTCAAAAAGAGTGGTACCCTATTGGAATAAGCTCCCGGAAGAGGTCATAAATACCACAACAGTGAAGGCCTTTAAGAAAGCAGTAGACTCATGTTGGGTGGCAGTATACCCCGAGTTATGTTAAGCAGCTTTTAGGGTCAGATGCAATTTACTTATTGTTTCCACCTTACTCTGCCAGGGCTGATACTGCACAAAATTTCTGCCTTTCAGAAAAAGAAAATCACGCAGTGTTGGGAGCTACGGAAACGCGCCGACAACACAACTATCTGGACACACGATTGGCTCTAGCCACACCAAGTCCTGTGCAAACTGAACTGAACTGAACTGAACTGAACTGAAGAACAGATAAAACGTGTTGAGCTCTTTTGCTACGTTCAATGATTTGTCGAGATACGCGGTAATAAAGGGTAGAGAGGATTAATGGTGCTGATTCGGGGTTTGTCGACTTCAGCAGTTTAGCAAGAATCTCGACTTTCTTGGAATGACGTAAGGCCTTGTGCTCCTGTTGCAACACTTCTCTTTCTAAGTACCGTTCTATGGTATCAGATAGAATATTTGACTGAATACATATTGATCAATCACTTGGTTCATGATAACGTACATCGGCGAAGCACAATCCACCTGGAGGGCAGCCATGTTACTCAGGTCACAGAAAACTGTTACCAGGCAGATAAGCCCAGATCATACGCCCAGTGAAGAGTTTGAGGACTTAAATACGGACTCTGGTGAGACATCTAGGACTATAATAATGTCATTATTGTAGGTTTATTCCGGAAAAGCCGGAAACGCCAGACACATGACCAAATTGTTATGGGCGATAAAATGTATGGATAAAATTCGTGAAATTTAGATATAGGCTTGACAAACCTAGGGTAGATGGACTTAAATGGGAGATGAGGAGGAGATACTTGTACGAGAAAGAAGCAAATGTAGGCTCACAAAAGCCTTACGAGAAATTTCAGTGAGCCCAAGGATGGATTCAAATATGCTTCCGGCTGATTTGAAATTCAAGGTCAAAAGGAAGACCTAGCTGAGACTAGAGAGGTGAATGGAGACTGAGGATTTTACATGAGGTAGACTGAAAATCGGCCTGAAATACTGCGGTGAGGGGAGGCGATGAAGAAAAAGAGGAAAATTGGGTTGCATGGCGCGGGCTCTGGAAGTAAGCTACGTTGCAATAAACGGATAACGCCCCAGTTTGCAAACACGGGGCAAGCACTGCAAGATGCGATGAGTTTGTCGGGTGGCAACAATTTTGTCGAGGGATCAAATTTCGGTCGAAGTAAAACACTGATATAGACAAAAGGACACATCAGAAGGGACAGCTTGATGACGGCAAGAGAACTATCCGGCTAAGGACTGCGGGAAGCAGGGGGAATACACGAATATATATGAATCTACATGCATATACGTAGGAGGAGCAATGAATCGATAGAAAGCGGAAGTACCAGGGTTTGGGTGAAACAGAAAGGGTTAGACCAAATGTTACAGAACCACCTTGGGTGGATCATGATGAAGCTGTTAATGTCAGATGAACGTGGGGGGTCACCAGGTAGAGAAACAACTTCCAGAGCACAGACGGGAAGACTGCTAGTAGAAGTTGATAAACGAGGGAGTGTGGAGAAAATGATCGAAGAAGACGAGTAAGAGTGTACCGAACAATCTGATTGGAGCAAGTGGGACATGTGTTGACGGTCGAAAAGGAAAAAAGCCTCAATGAATGGAAGCAAACCAAGCAGCAAGAAGTGGTGACTGTGAAAGTGGATGGACAGCGCAGAGCGAATGGAAGTGCAGAACAGTCGTGGTAGCTTAGAATATCAGTAAAGAAAGGCACCTTGTAGGTGAGACGAACTGTGGTGTAACTATGCTGCGGTTGTAGCAGCGAAAAACGTAGCAGAGAAACAAGTAAATAGAGAACCAGAAAGATCGGGTAATGTCCGATCATATGGTTTGAGGCTGTACGTGAAAATAATGACGTAGTGATAACCTTACCTCAGGTGTAACTTGAAAAATCTGAGGGTGCCTGTGGTGGACAGTATACGAAACAGATGGAAGTACCGACCGAAGAGAAGCAGGCAAGAGGTGACCGATCATGTCGTTTTACTTCAGATGAATCAGAATGAAAACTTAGAAAAAAAATATCCAGACAGGCAAACTGGTGACGGAACTAAGGCCACGAGTTAAATATGCCTCTCGGAGTTGGGAGAATGGAGCTGGAGAGCTACTTGTCTTCAGGCGATTGCAAGAGCGGATTGGGTCGGAAAATACGAGATGAGGCGCTGCCTAATGCGAAGATCCACAGAAATATTTCTGGGCCAGGCAATGAAGGGATGGCGATGGTGGAGAGATAATAAATATGACGGTGAAATATGCAAAGGTTGAAATGTCGAGTTCTTACATGGGGATTGGGCATTGACAGGGGTGAGCCTATTGCTAAACGGGAGCAGGCGTAGGATAGGAAGATAAAAAGGGATACTACGAAATGATAGCTTTAGGGGTATAAAAATCCGACCGATAGGTTTTTTAGGCACAAGACTGGGAGCCGGTAAGGGTGACATAGGTAAAAGGGAATGTCGGCTGGCATAGGCACAAGGGAATGGATAAGGCAATTGTGACATCATGCTTCAGGGGCCGTCATGGTGAGAGACGAACGGAACAAGGACGGAATGGTTAGGTGCGCTTACGGAGGCAGAACGACACGAAGGGGAAGCAATAAGGATGATGATATGAAAGGCAAACGAGCCAACAGCGGCGGAATGATGATGATAAAAGTCTGTCATCTGCAATCGATATGGATGGATGCGATAGGGCGGGGAGAACTGGATCGTGCGATCCGCAACCGGTGCTGGTGGGTGACGCTGACCGTGCGATAAACCCCAAACCAGGTCAACACTCGGTGAAGTGGACGCACGAGATGGGGCTCACCAACATAGACTGCTCAAAAGCCTGGTATGCTCCTGCGATGGCCAGTGACCTGACTGCGCCCGGCACCGTCGGCATTGGCGTGAGCGATCATTGATGATTGTACAGAGGGCTGAGCAACCACTATAAGGGCATATGCTCCAGGGTCGACTAGTCAGGTTGTGAGAACTTGAACAACAAAGCCAACGGGAGCAGCGAGCGGCAAACGGCCAAACCGCATTACTGTCCAGGTGCCCCATCCAGGGAGATAGTCATCACAGGGCGCGAGGTGGTTTACTGTCATTGGGGATTGCTGTGAAGGGGGAAGAGATAGAGAAACGCACTCTGGTTATGCCCTAGCTCACGATCAACGGTTGAAGAAAAGAAGTACAAAAATGAAACATGGACTCACAGATGCAGTGGGCCCCTAAGAAAAAATGAAGCCATGGAAGGTAAGACGAAAAGAGGGAAAAGATGAGTAATAGCTAAAAAACTCAGTAACGAGGTTTGAATTTGTCCTAGAGCAATCATTCAGTAGAAGATGAGAAATTTCGCATGAAGTTCTAGAAAGAAGTAAGCTGGGGGACGGGGTGGAGGCAGAAATAAGGGCATCATAATTAGATGCTGAGTTCAGTTATTGAGTCACGTCAGGTGAGGAAACGGGCCTGAATTTTTGACTCCCAAATTGTCAAGAAAGTGATGGAAGCCTATGTGATGGGATCTGATGTAGGAAAACGTTAAGGTAAGCAGAAGGATATCGAAAGGTCTTGGGTTTTTTATGATGCTTTTTCTGATAGACAAGGGACACTGTTTTATGTATACGAAGATTAGACATATTTGTTCTACCAAATTTTAGTTACAGATGCCGTTCCTATAGCTTCTTTGAGGATGGTTCCGTGGCCGCCAAAATGATGTAATTATTAGCGGTAATAAAGTGTTGAACAAATGAGGCTCTTTGCCCGTGCAAGAAGTATTGCAGTGGCCTTCCTGAAAATGTGATCGCATCTGGAAGGACTTATTTCGAAGTGAGACTGGCAGGATTTGGCAAGTCGGTAGGGAGAAATAAATGGCGAGCGCGGTCACGTTTTAAACTGTTATAGAAGAATTCTAAAGAAGAATGGTCAAACAGGATACTCATAGTTCTGAAGTGATCAGCAGTGAGAAGGAAAGAAAGCAAATGGTTTGCCAGTCGCGGTGGTTCGGAAAAATCAGCATGTTAGCTTAAAGGTCGAGACCACTTTCGTAGACTCGACTTTCGGTTATTTGAGCGTTGAATAAGCGCAAAATCGTTGGAATCGGAAGAAATTTATCTATAGCGTGCATGAATGCAAACTTTGACTGATTAGATTTAGTGTGCAAAGGAGGCTTATTCCAGATTTTGAAGTTCGTGATGTGGAAGAATTTTGAGCTTAAAACAGTCTTCGCTTGGGATGTAGTAGTATTATACCGTCAGTGATCCAGGAAGAAGCATAGCTAGTAGGAGGAATAGGACTGCTTTCTTATTCATCTTTACAAAAATATCAGGTTGAGTTTGGTGCTACGAGGCCATGATGGTTCGATTTTGAAATGTGAACATCGTTCTCCATAGATTACTTTTGACGACCAACCAATAACAAATTCAGTGATAATCCTGTCGGATTTTTGCACACCGAAGAAGATCCAATATCGATATTGCCCAAGGGACCTGGCTTCAACTTGCGGGAGGCTATTTGTGGCTTATTTATCCGCCACCTTGTCGCTCGTAAATCCGCTACTTTAAGCACTGGCCTGGAAACTTGACAGGCATTTACACACCGAGTGCCAGAGTTACTTTGGACGAACATGGACCTTGAGTCAGCAAATAATCCAACATCATTCCTTCTTTAGAGGAACCGTCTTTTGGTCTTCATGCTTAAATTAGCCACTTCCCACAACAGTGGTTTCTTTGTGTGCGCCTTCAGCCCCCCTGGTTTATCATCTGATATAACCAAGCCTCTCACTAATGTTTTCTTCAAGTCCATAGGCCTTCTTGTAGTCGATGAGCTGTTTCCAGATTTTTTTTTCAGCAGTGTTTTTCGACTTTCTTCTGGTATTTCTCAGTTCCTGGCTTCATTGCCTAACAGTATGGTACATTTGAATTTTAGTTTAACTCCTGTTAGCTTTAGTGGACTTAGCTGTTCTTTTTGCTTGCAAAATCACTGGTAATTTCGTCAGCGTATAGTTAAGTTCCCTTCCATTGTAAGGCCCGCCATGTAAAAGCTCCAGGTGTGCCATCACCATCAGAAGTGATCGAGACGTTTGCTTCGATCATCTGACCCAATAGGTATTCTCACACGTACTGAACAATCCTCGTAGGGTATTTTCATTTTCCGAGTCTAGTAAAACATCTCACGCGTTTCGGCGAAGCCTGAGAAATGTGCCATTATTTTTGATCATGTCTACTGAGAAATTATTTAAAACACGTTTTTCCCCACTCTCTTTACAGTAACTAAGCAGGGACCTCGAGCTACCTTCCGACTCTCAAGCCAGCCGCTTAAGGAGGGCAAAGTTTCAAAGTTTAAGCTGATAAAAATCCATTAACCGGCTTCGTGGTCCTCATCGACCACCTTCAGTGCCACAGGAGGCGAAATACTGAGAGTTCTGGACGTATTCATCGCCACACAGCATTGAGGTTCTTCTATTCCTTCTTCCACCATGCCTAACTCTTTCGTAACATCTCTCGTGTGGAGACTATTCTGCATCTGAATTGTTTTGTTCATTTTCCGCACACGCAGGCAATCTTCACAGAATAGAAGATGACCGCACTCATAACCATGGTGCATTACTCACCGGTTCAGGGCATTTATTATGGACCAGGCAGTCTGACTGACTGTCTTGGTTATGTTCCCGGCTGATTAGCCTCTTGGCAGTTCGGTAAATAACTCTGTTGCTGACTTATTGGTTCGGTTACTTTCAGTTTGAATAATTCTTAGTTGATGTCTTGATAATTCAGATCCGTCCGGTGACAGAAACGGTTAGTGGCCGACTGGAAAGTTTCTTCCCCTTTTTGGGCTTCCTTAATAGGCCATACGGCTGGGGCAGAATAAAAATTGCTGTCTGGTGACCGAATAAGACTGTCTACTATTGCCTTAGTCAGTAGAACCATACACAATTATTTCGATTACATGGACCGCCCCAGCGGCAGTTCTGTTCAGTAATTTTGCTCTGGTGATTCCTCTCAACTTTTGGCACAAAATGAACACTCAGGGCTAGCGCAGGCGTCAGTATCTTGGGGTGGACCCTATTTCGGCTCTATTTGACAGTGTTGTTATCTGTATTCTCTCTTTAGCTTGACCTTGTAGAGAAGTGCCGATGTAGCTCCTTTATGGGCCAGCCAGGAAGGAATTTTTACTGATTACATCGATCAGTCTAGAACACAGATAAGGCCTTGGCACGAAAAGTGACGGGAATATCCTCAGTGCGTCTGAAACGATAAAAAATAGCATCACGTAACACTGAAAAGGAAGAACGTTGAGCAGATAAATGAATAAAAACGTCACTATCAATAATAATAGTAGTAGCACTAAAATGAATAATGGTATTTTTTGACGGAACCCGAAGCAGGCTACATAGGAAATTAAATGACAAAAATGATAGCATGATCCGACACTTAGTAGTAATGTAACCAAAAGTTTGTCGAGCTTGAAATACATGTTTGATAAATGCACGATGAGCACCGGAAAAAGTATTAAAAACGTATGAAAAACGTATGCACAACGACGATAAATGAGGAAGCTTAAATGGAAACAATACTGGGTTCAGAAATGACACCCGGCAAGATTACAGTTCAAGGCCGGGTAGTAAAATCTGGAGGGCGAGGTTGTTACAGTTAAAAACTGGAATTATACATGGGAGATACTAAAAGCACGTTGAAATAACTGCAGCACGAATATAGGGTTGTGAATAAGTTGTTTCGCTCAGAAAAGGAGTAGGTACCAATCGGAATGATATGAGCCGGTGGTACACCGCGGCGGATGATTGGAATGGTGTGTAAAACATGATGTGGAGCAGGAAGGGAACAAGACAGATGAAGGAAAATAAAACCAGAAAGCTAAAAATCTTAACATTTTGAAAATAGACTCATGTCAGGGGACGGAAAGCAGGTCAGTGGCGAAAAAAGCGCCGTCGAAATGCTGGTGAATGCAGGGCATTTATGGAACCATTATTTCTTGTAGAACGCAAATCGTCAGCACAGAAAACGCGCTGGATTGTAGGAACAATGGGCGCTGAATAGATTAGTTGCGATAGCAGTTATTGTAGAAAAGAAAAGAAAATATCAGTGATCGGAGAAGTCGGGTAAAATTGGATTGGGTGATTTAAAATGTCATAAGAAGATAATGATATATCTTTTTCTTTATGACGATAGCGCGCAGCGAATCCGTCAAAGGAGCAGGGAAGAAACAACCTTGGAAGCACGGAAACAATAACGGCTGTGGAAAGCAGTATAAGAGGGAGGGAGGATAGAGGGTGTGTTTGGAGCAGAGGGATAAGTGTAGACCGACTGAATCACTTCGACGCGAGTGCATCATTTTGTGACGAATGAAAAAGAGAAGTCTCAGAAAATGGACGTTCATTGCGAGCGAGGCAGCAAGACTATGGGGAGAGAAAAAACGGATGATCCGCTTATAGAACATGATGTTGAGAAGATCACACTGGGGTTTGTGTTCCCATTTGGAGTAGCTTTGGTTACCTGGTGTGGTACTCGATGGTGTTTACCTGGGCGACCTTCGTTATGACATCGAGCTCTTGTTCGGCAAGCTGCCGCCCGGTGAGAGTGGTTGAGACAGAGGGAGCAAGCCTCTACCTTCCTTGCTATTCGATAACCTTCATTTTCTGAGGCTTTGATAAAATCCAGACGGTCTGGTAACCCTTGACTGGTATCGCAGGCTGTGCAGATTTGGTGAGCTTTGGCCCTGCGCGAGATGGTGTGCCTATTTGTCCAGGGCTGTTATTTCGAACATTTCGGCACAGAATTTTGAGCTTGGCTCTGTTGCTATCGCGGATAGGCTGGACAAATCTGCTGTTGGCCATTTTTGCTTGTCTATCTAATGCAAGGCCAGGTCCTCGAAATCAGCCCTGCGGTCACTCCGGCATATGCGCTCCGCTTCTTCGGTCCAACTATCACATGGCTCGGACAAAAGGCAGCGAGCCATTCCTTCCAATATGTGCATTGCTTGGAAGTCAGCCCCAAACCAAGCATACTGATTTAATTCTGCACCTTTATGATGAGGTTGGCCTTTGCATATACGAAGCCCTTCGTTCGCTTGGCTTCTGATATCACTTGATCCATCAGATGACGAGTAATCTAGAACAACTGATCAAACAGGCCCTTCAAAGTCTTCCTCGCCCATGCGTAGCCTTAGCCCGAGTCGAGCATATCGCATCCATCAATGGCTTATCTGGTTCTTCCTGAACAATAGTGAGGCAGGTAGAGCAGACTTTGACGTGCATCGGTTACTTTAGCCTCGAAGAAAGTTTCAAATTGCTTGAAAAACTTGCACCACTGTTTGGGTTGTCCGTTGGGAATCGTCAGGTCCCTCCTCGGTAAATCAGTTGTTGGTTGCATCGGTGAACGATGCTCGACGGCCAGTGTAAGACCTGCCATTTCTATTCACTCTAGTCTGACGAAGGGATGGTTGACGCTAGTTCTATGCCAAAGCTCTCTCCGTCGACAATTTTCCTCTGCATCTCGGGCCCGTTGCCTAGCGGATAATAACTGCCGGCAGGGTTCTTAGTTCCTCAGCCTGGAAACATCAACGCTCTTGCAGTAAACAACACCCTCAGTAGTACATGAACTGGGGCTTAGAGGGCCAGGTGAGCCAACGTTATCCATAGAATCAAACGTAACCCAACATCTTCGGTGACTGGCCTAATTAGTTCCTGTCCGGGCTCCGACTCTTTTGTTCCACCTCTGGCCATGCTGCGTCTTTTCTCGCTCCGAAGTGATTGGCTTGTTCGTTATAACACACATTGAGCAAAGCATAGACAAATTACTACGAATTCCAAAACTAAAACAAGATCGATCCGTCACTCCTACGACACTGAGTTGCTGAATGAACAACATCATAAAACATGCACAAACCTCAAATATGCGATCACACAAACTCAGAAGCGAGAAACTAGTTGACGGCGTGCGAGAGACAAGCACTTGCGTCAAGCAGGTCCAAGATTGTATATGACGAATTAGCGCGTTGAACGCGAGTGGGGAAAGCTTAGTTCGTGGGAACGTAAGTCGTACGAAGCACGCAAATAATTTATGTCAGTGAGCAATTCCACGACCTCACGATGTTGTAGTGCCTTCAAAGGATTTTCAAACCTGTCTTTTAATCGCCCACCAAAATTCATTCAATCCTAGCAAGGTAAACGTTTCGGAATAAGGGCATCCATTCCCCCAGCTTACCTGGACCTTGCTGTCAGTGCGTGTAACTACCAGTGCCGACGCCCGGAATTCACCCACATATACACGGCCGCACGTGAGCGGGTGGCCGCGCCGATGAGATGTTCCTCTGCATCGCCCGCAAGAGCCGCTGCTCGACCACAAGCACGAAGAGGGGTGTTTGGAGACTCCGGGTATATATGCCGTCTTTGAGGAAGCAGTCGTGTAAATGTACGTGCGTGTGTGTTTATGTGTACGAAGAAACCACCATATTGACTGCATATAAGGTCGTTTTCAACGATGTCAATAACAAAACAAGACTTGACGCGAAATGGCGGTTTTCCGAGCTGAAGTTACACATTCTGCCACAATCCAGATACAGCACATTTGCCAGTCCATTAAAAATTGCCTGAAAAATCTGAGTACTTGTACAAAACAGCTTGGGGATTACATACAAGATGGTGGGTTTATTGAGCAATGATTTGGAAAAAAGGTGAAAAAGTTTATATAAAAATTAGAAATTTACGTGTTAGGATTGACAATCCAAATCTCTGCAATCATTTTATTACGGGTATATCGTGTGGTGACGGCCAAAATAAAAGAGTGGAAGTATCGGGCTAAGTAAACCTGTGATGCACCAGAAAGCAGGAAAAATACACGCGTGACGGACTCGGGACGATGTAGACGGAGAGATTCGTGCTTGCTGGTTATTGAACAGATTGAGCGAGCCGACAGACTCTGATCAAAACAATGCCTGATGGTGAGCCCCAGAAAGATTTGCTGAGCTGCGCAAGGAATGTATGATATGGATGGTGGTTGGTAAGCAGTTTGACTATGAAAGATTAGAATGTGTATGAGATGAGTCCTGACCAAGGGATATTATTCACATCCAAGTTAAGCGAACTCCGATAAAATTTGAGGGTGGGCCTTGGTACTTTCCATTGTCTTCTTGGGTTCCCTCCGGTTCGGGCCTGCGAAAAACCCATCAGCTAGTCCGTCAGAGAAGATACGTAATTTCCGGAAGTGGTTTACTACCAAGAGACAATTTACCTAACGGTTAGAGGGTGGAGGCTGCGAGTGGTCAAAATTATGGTAAATAGGACAGACCATGCACAAATTTCACGAATTTTCGTTCCACCATCACCAGTTTGTCCTAATCCTTAGTCACTCTGGTATGTTTTATCTTTCCATCGCATCCAAGGCTTAGGCAGGTAAAAGATAATTCAGGAAGTAGGTGAATTCTTTCAGGTCCCGCAGAGGTTTCCTTTAGTGATGGCCAACTCCTCAAAGGTGGTTTTACTGGATTTCTTCTGGGGAGAGGGGAGAGATCTCTACAAAACCAGAGCAACTGGGATGTAGCACTAACGTGCTTTTTGAATTCGCTTAGGAGCTTCTACCAAATCATGAGTGAAGAAGGAAAGAGATAGTTTCCCGCTGGTCCTTGCTGGTTGAGAAAATCTGAATTTGGCCTGGCTCGTATACAGTCTCAGCCCAGTTTCCGTGAATAAACTCATCGTCTTCTGTAATCACTCAGTTACCATATCTCCAAACGTTTGAATATTACCAGAAATACCTGGAGGACCAGCGCTGACTATCTCGATTAAAAACCCGTTGAACCTAAGTTTGCATGGGTATTTTCACTGCAGCTGCAGGTTTCCTTGCCATTAGAGTTCCCCCGTAGTTTATTATCTACATGAGGCATTGGCAACTCTGCAACTGCCTCATAAGTGAACATCTCTGAGGACTTTCACTGCGTGCCTTCTGACCACCCGACATCCAAAATATAGTCCTTCGGTCAAACGGAGCCTCCCCCATCCAGGCGACCCTCAGGATTTTTCTCATATTGCAAATTTATGTTGATTGGTGGCCATTTCCGCAAAACCCGTAACCAGTGGTGCCCTTTGGGGTAGAGTGTCAGACCTGCTTTCATTTGTCATGCATACGAACAACAATTTCCGCTGTTCCCCAAGAAATTTTATTCTTCGTTGCTGATGGCTTTGAAAAGGTGTATAATTTTCTCTTAGCTACCTGCGCTTCGCCCTGAAGGAAGGAGACAAATAATTTTTCTCTCAGAAGTTGGCGCATTACGCTTCATAAAACGTTTTGTTAAAACAAGGTTCCTGCTGCATTATGAATATTTCATCCCCCCCCCCAGATAATCAAGCCGTTGACGGACATCGCGTTTTCACCAACCGCGTCATAGAAGACCTCGAGTTGAAACAATACTGTCCTTTTGCTTTCCCGGAACATGAATCATTACGAATCCCCAAAAGCAGGCACACCCTAGGCCCTATCATCTGAAGCTCGATATCACCCGATATTCGTCCTCCGTGTATCTATGTCGTGTTGGTCCCCCTCAAGAGTGCTACCTGCCAAGTCCCATCCATAGATCGCGCTCCCCAGCTACAGCTCTTTATGACGCCTAGGGTAACCTGACGAAAGGTTTTCTGGACATATCCACACTTGAACTTACCGTCATCATTGTGAACGTCTAAATATGGAGCCTTTTCGAAGTTGATCATGCGTAAGGCGTGCCTTGAGCGTCTCCGAAATAAACTACCATTATGATGATTATTATTATCAAGAAGTTCACACTTCCAACGGCATTACATATAACAAATTCCGCCTCGGCCTTCTGAGACACCAAACCGTTTACTCACCGGTCCCACTATCTTATCTGGTTTCGTGGTCCCTACTCTCCCAGTCCTTTTGTAGCTGGATCTGCAACACTCACCTAATTAGTGTTCGCGGCATCTCCACGTTTATTAGTTTTGAGCGTGCATTTCTCAATAACCCAACTATTCCCAAGGCTGTATTACTAACCAGTGGAAGCTCAACCATTTATCTAGTCCTGATCTTTTAAACCTTCTGCCATCCATGGCCTTTGATATCCTATATCTCTTCTTGCTCCCCAAAAATCAAGCCCCCATATTAAACCCTAATATGATCCCCCGTTTCCCTCTTCTCCTCTCAACCAGTCTCCACAAAATTTTGAACTGCCCCTCGCAGATACTAACAGCAGTTCCGGGATCAGACCAGAACTGCGCTTCCACTTACTTTCCAGTTACCGCCCCCTAAATCCCTCGAGAACCTCCAGCTTTATCTGAATCCGGCCATTACCTTCCCACCCCATCCCACACCTTCCCCTATTACCTGGCCTGCTTCCGTTCACCCCGTATCGACCAGTCGTGGAAATTCCCCCCAAAACCACTGCAGCCTCCATGTTTTTTTAGCACCAATCAATTGCCTACACAGTTGACCTGTTTTATGCACTGTTTCCTTTTACGGATCAAAGCTTGTTCGTTCGCACCCAGCTCGCTGCTCTGTCAAACCCTTGTTCTGGGCCTGCGTGGCGCACGTGCTCCTTTCTCGCACGCCGCAATTCAGTTCTCGTTTGTTGAGTCCTTGTGATTGCGAAATCATTGTTTGTATCTGTTTCGTGTCATTGTTCGCCTGATAATCTGATATCGCAGAATGTCATGGAAAATCGTCTTTTGATTTCGGGTTCCGTTGCAAATTTGGCTACACATTGCTCAAACGTGTCTTTCACACCTCTAAGCCCACCTATCGGCCTCAAACTGATCTTGTCTAATATATCATTTATCTGCGGTCATGAATCACTTACTTCCTCAATGGTGTCTCCATACCATTGGCCCCATCGCGATTTGCCCTATGGACCACACGGATAACCTTTTACATACTTTATTACTGATCGACCACAACGACTGGCACCTCATCGTGTCTTATCTCTCCAGTTCATTTGTCAGCTGCTTGTCCGAGGCTCATCTAATTCACCACAAAACCGCCGAACCTGCTTCTTCAAAGCCCTTTACGGCCCGCCCTACTAGTCAAGCAAACGCGGTCGATATCCACTCCCGATACCCTACTGTCCGCCGCCACCTGATGGGTTCTCCACATCACCTAGTAGCTCCCCTACTTCACCAGGCTCAGATGTCCATTGCAAAATGAATGGTTCATCACTGATCTTGTTGAATCCTTGGTCTACCGTGAATACGCATAGCCACCCTGAACTCTGCCCGAACATCAAGTCCTGGCACCATCTCCATGACTAAATCACTGATCATGAAACACTCCCACAAGAGAAGTTCTACTTTTGGAGAACATAGGGTTGACAGGAGGATTCCCGTTGTAGGTAAAGCTCGCTTTTCCAGTACTTCCCACTAGACACTCCCTACTAGACTCAACTTTGGAATTTCTGTCTTACCTTTCAGTTGTTAACTATTGCCATGCACGTCGGCTTTGTCTGTGTCCACCTTTTCTAATGCTACTGACTTATCTCGCATGTTTGAAGCCTTTGAAGACCTTTTACCGGTGCTCTCAGCAGCAACATTGATATCTATTCACCTCAACTGACCTAAACTGTCCTGATCTACAATCACATCCCTCCCCCAACTTACTGGACTTTGTCCCCCTCACTCACATTAGAAGCCAGGCACAAAGACGTAAAACCTGTACTAGAAAACACGAAATTCTTGATCTTATATTCACTCACGGCGTTTCCAAAATATTTTGGTCTCCATCCTGCACAATGTTTAGTCAGCCACCACAAAACAATAGCCGGTTTTCTTCCGCGCCCTCCTCACCCATTGGGTCTGGCTCAAGTTAACAGCAACAATGACAATAGTAATGACAATATTACTAATAACAATGGCATATTTCGGATGCTCCCAAAGCATGCAAGAAGGCATGATCAGATGATTCAAGTTACGTCAGAATCAGAATTTACAAAAGGGTGCACAATGTGTGCACAGGGAGTCGAAGAGTATGGGGAAGTGGACTAAAACTGTAAAACGGCCTGCAAATATGAGGATCAAGGTCAAAGGATCGAATCGGCTGGTGGAAATTGGAATCGGGTAGAAAGAGGGTATAGGTATAAATAACACCGGAAGTAACCACAACACTGAAAATTCCAGCTGAATCAGGGGGTACTCATCAAAAGACGAAAAGGGAAGAAAAAAGGAAAGGTTCATCAAGGGGAATTAAAGAATTCGTTTGCAAGCAGCAGGGTTTGAGAAATTTATGGATAGAAAACTCAAGGATGTAAAAGAATGGATCCTCAGATATCAAAGGCTATAGATCAATGGCCAATGTGGTGATAGATTTTTATGGTAAGATGCCAACGAAGTGAATCACAAGGAAATAGACCGATAAATCTGATGGGTAGAGGGAAAGATTTCAAGAGTGGTGATGGTGGAAATAGCCAGCGGTGAGCCAGTAAGTATTCAGCGGTTTACTTTCGTCGATAAAGGTATGTCAAGAAGTACCAGCAAGGCTGTGGAATCATGGCGGGAAACCAACGTGAAGTGCGTTATGCAGCGATTGCGGGGACGAATAGCGTGCAGAAGCGACGATCAAGTAGGGGGTAGATAAGTGACCTGGTGGATGTTTTGGTAGGCTGATCACACTGCATCTGTAGAGCCGCAGCTGGAAACCTCTCGTAAGCCATGTCCATAACCAAGATTGGAACAGTCTCCCAACGGCTGACTCCCAACAGGCTTCCGGATATTTCCGCCCTACCACAAAAAATACCATTCCTCGAAGCCAAATCCCATTGCCCAAAGCCCCGTCCTAAAGAATCCAGACTTACTACTCTCCAGCAGAAATCTCTCAAAATGCAGACTATCTTCGAACCCAAGGCTTTCCCCTGCGATCGGACCAACACGCCTCCCTGATATTATCCGGAGTCTAATAGATCTTAGGCTTTTCATAGAAGAAGCTTTACCTCTTAGACATTCCAACAGTGCCTTGAAACACTCACTGCTACGTTAGTCTAGGAACTCGAAAGCAGGAGCTATTATTCTGGGCGAAGTTTCACCGAGTGAAAATTCGTTCACCATTTTGCACATCGTTGAAGCCTCTAATTTTTAAATTGCAACCTCTGTGGCTTGTGCTGCAGGTGTAGATCCCCCAAATACTCTCGCCTTCACCAGCTACCCCTATCTTTCCCAAAATATGATGTATTTCCAGCTTCATTCCACATTGGGAATCCTCTGTCGACCACGGGCCACGAGAAAGGCCGCAGCAGCAATCACCAAGAGTGACCCGACCTTCCACACCTGTTACTGAACTTTTTTTTGTCAGCGAACCAGAGTTTGATTCCATCAAAGTGGAACCTTCCAGTCAACATGCCAGGACAAAAAAGTAACCAATTTGCAAGCTTGCTAGTTATTGTCCATTTAACCACATCCCTGTCAAGTCTAGACTAACGGAGACGATTGTTTGCGAATGCATTGTGACCCATCCTCCTGCTTCAGAGCGTCTTAGCAAAAGGAAGTACGGGTTTCTCAAACCACAACTATGCCCCTCGTACCAGTATGATCCCCTTAACCTAGTCGCCGAAGTTGCTCACAGCAGGCAGGCTTAAGTTATTGTCTACCTCGGTATACCTAAGGCTTTTGTTGAACACTTCCAACTCGTTGGTAAACTGTCTTTGTTCGGCAGTACCGATCCTCTACCTCTTGGATTCTATCGCGCTTCACTCGACGATTTCAAAAGCTTCCATCCAACGGTATTGCCTGTTACTCAAGATTTGCCACAATTGGGGTTGTGAAGGGCTACATGCTGGGTCCTCTTCCAGTTTTTGTATATCCGTGATATGCTAGACTTGGTGCTTTGTAGCACGCCTTTCCTAACCGCGGATGATATAAAGACAGCCTACTGTTTGAAGTTTATTGAAGCTACCTCTAGGCTAAGCAAATTTCCGCGGGTCTCTCAGCTTTTGGCCGTAGGTGTCAGTCTCTCAACTCTTGTGAGCACTTTGTCATCCGAGCGGCCAAGGCCAGAAAAAGTTGGAATACTCTTTTCCTCTCTTTCCTCCCTTCGGATGTTATCAATATTGTCTTGAATCTTAGATCAGGCTGTGGCTTAACTATAACTCAGTATTCACTTTGAGAATATCAGAATCTGAAAGACTTGCTTTCGATAGCATACAGAAGCCAGTTGTTGAACGGCTGCTTTGTGTGTCCATGTCCTCCGTTTATAAAAAACGATTCCGATATAGAAGCTCGACCCACTCTTGTGCTTTGGCTTTAGATAACGCTTATTTTTTCAAAACTCACTGCACTGCCGGCCTTTTTCTTCTGCCCCGCCAAAATTTACTGTGGTAAACCTTATCCACCTTGGCTCCATCGCAGTCATTTAGGCCCTACAGCAAAACTTTATCTTTTCAGGTTACTCCAAGTTCTGGAATAAGTTGCCCATCACCCTCAAAACAAATCAGATCAAGTCCCAGCTTCTATCGGCATCACCCCATATCCCAGCATTACCAGTGCACTCAGGCTATCTAATATATTCTTATTTGAAGATATAGCATGCAAGAGGGGCCTCAAATTCTAAGTTGAGCGAAGTCCTTCAGAATGTCTTCATATATCCATCGCGGACATAATCAGTAACAAGCGGTCTCATCTTCCCCAGAGAATTCTGAAAGTTTAGTTGGCCGTGGCCATTCATATGTTGTGCAAGCGAGGCTAAACCCCCTACCTACCTACTCTTCATGTAAACTCTGCTTTCTGCTTCCATAGTGATCTCATAAACCCTATGCTCTTTCACCTCGTAATTTCTATTTGCCTCTGTCACCCATTGATCTACAGCTGGGACACACCCAGACCACTTTTCTCTATCTGTTTATCCCTTCCAGTTCTCCGCCCAGGCAAACTTCACTTTTAATTTTGGTCAGTTTTCTTGGCATTGTTGTGGTCATTTCCACGAAAGATGCATCGGCTTTGTGGTCGTCTAACAACTATAGTCCCCACTTGCTTTGCATTCCAAGACCCCTCACCACCTGAGCTCCTGACTCTGGATAGTTTACCATTTTGCTCGCAGTGCAACCCCCTTTTATGGTCATTAGCTGACATTCGCAGCTACCCCGGTGGCGTCGGTCACGGCCGAATCCACCTGCTTTGCCCGAGAATATCAAATATGCAAAGGATGTGAACTGATGTGCTGGCTCACTTGAGCTCGTGGACCACATCTCTGTGTTTACTTCATAGAATGTTTTGCAGGTTTGGTATCCAGCACACCTTCGGCCAAATCCACGGTAGCCGATTGTGGATCTTGTGCCCTCTCCTCCAGGGCTCTAACTCTTTCCATGGAGCTGCTTGTGGACGGCATGCTCACACCTTCTCCGTCCTGCAAATGTGAGCTCAAATAACCATATTTTCATCAGTCAAATTGCTTACCTCTAGTCTTGTGTTTCCCCTTAGGGCACGTCTATCCCCGCTGTCCGTGATCCAACGGTTGCTGTTCAACCACTGTATCTACACCTGTCCATTCTGTTCATAGTTCCAGCACTTCTCACCATTTAGGCTCTCCCCACACGATGAGAATATGGTCTAACCGGTGCGGGTGATTACTCCTTGAGGCTTGAATACCTCTGGCAGGACTTGTCTAGTTCGTTGACCCATACCAGCAGACGGTGTAACAGCCGGTCGTGGAAAATCCCCCGTTTTCCCTCGCGATTCAGTGTTTTTTCCCAACATCACTCATTTTCATACACTATTGACTTGTCTTTACGAACTGGTTGTTTTTCTGGACCAATTGTTGTTTGTTCGCGCCCAGAGCGCTATTTTGGCACATCCTTGCTCAGGACCTGCGTGACGCACGTGCTGTCTGCTCACACGCTGCCATTCGGTTTCTCGTTGTTGAGTCTTTGTGATCGTATTATTGAGGTTTGTATATTGTTTATGTCATTGTTTATTTTAATAATCTAGTATCGTAGAATTATCACGGATAATCGCCTTCTGATTTCGGGATCCGTTGCGAATTTGGCTACGCATTGCTCAAACGTTCGTAACAATACTCAATAGATCTATTTGGAACGAGGAAAAATCACGCAAAATGCCAAGAAAAGGATCAAAGGCAGTCGAACCCGGACAGGAAGTAATACGGCAAGTCTCTGGGGAGGTTTTGGGTACATATGATTCTTTAGTTAATGCTAGATCGCCTAGTCCTGTCAGTGCTAGCTCATGTGTTATTGAAAGCAATATTGATCGTAAGGACGTCGATTTATATAAGCTGAGAATACTAGAACTAGAGCAACAGTTACTTTCGGCTAGACTACAGGCGCATGAAGCAGAGAAGTGTACACAGAAACAGCGAGAGCATGAGACCAGGGACTTCGACACTTCCGATAGGTTAGAGTGCAATAAGGTAGGGAACCCCACGCCGGTCGCTGAATACAAACCACCATCAATCGATTTGCCTAGAGTGGAGTTAACGGTTTTCGACGGGCGAGCTGAGCAATACTGCAAGTTTGTCAAACAGTTCGAGACGTTCGTTGAAAACAAGGTAAACGACCCTGGGCAAAGGCTTCTTTACCTTACTCACTACTGCCAAGGCCGAGCGTGAGAAGCTATCGACGGGTGCACCATGCTCGATCCAGAACAAGGCTACACAAGGGCAAGAAAGATTCTGAGGGACTTGTTTGGCCAACCTTTCAATGTAGCCCGTAACCTAATAGAGGGCGTTATGGCAGAGGCAAAGAGAACCAAGGGCGACGTCTACACCATGGCCGACCTGGTGATCAAGATGCAGAACTGTTCAATAGCCCTCGACCATTTAGGTTACAGGGCTGACCTAGACGCCATGCACACTTTGGAAGGCATAGTCCGTCACCTCTCTCCCGAACTACAGGGTCGGTGGGCGGAAGAAGCTGAACGGATAAGCCGAGGCGACAGAGAAGCCAACTTTGAAGACCTGACTGAATACTTAGACAGGCAAACGAAGATAGCTGACAGCAGATTTGGCCGACTCATCAGGGACAGCAACCGAGCAAACAAGCCCAGTACTAGCCAAGCACAAACCCCTGTACGGGAATATCCAAAGTACCAGCCTTGGACCAACACACACGTCATTTCACGAGATGCTACGGCGAAACCAAATTGCAGATCCTGTGGTACTAGCCATGGCCTACCAGAATGCCCCAAGTTCGGCAACGCCACAATAGACGAACGGTGGGGAGTGGCGAGGATGGCAGGAGCATGTTTCATCTGTCTTAACATCACGCACCGGGCAGCAGCCTGTAGAACGAAGAATCGATGTGGTTACGAGGGCTGCACGGGCAGACACCATCGGCTGCTGCATCAGGCGAGAATAACCATATCCGAGGCGATTGCCAAGCCCAGCGTGATTTGTTCAACTTCACAATCTGCCAGTAAACCGGTACGTTTAGGCGTAGTGGCCGTGGGAGTAGTGACTCCGACTGGGATAGTCAAGGCGTTGGCTTTCGTTGATAGTGGATCCGACACCACTTTAGTGAAAGAGCGGTTTGCTGACAAACACCAACTGGCTAAAGGTGCGACGTCGTTAGCAGTGAGCACGGTGGGCGGAACACAGGTAATGACTGCCGGTAGATTAAAGCTGCAACTCATCTCTCTAGACACTAACGAGGAAATTGAACCAACGGAGGCATTCACGTTAGCGGATCTCCCCATGCGAGCACCAAGGTCGGTGGACGCAATCTTGACTCGGTGGCCCCACCTGCAGGATGTAACCGTTGTAGACTGGGAAGATGATGAGGTGGATCTCCTCATCGGATGCGACGTGCCAGAGGCGCATTGGGTGCTTGACCAAAGAGTGGGCGACCGCCAGGCACCTTATGCCGTACGCACGGCTCTGATATGGATGTTATACGGTCCAGTAGGGGTACGCGGTTCCGTGAATTACGTATCCGCCGAAACGGACCGCATAGAGTATCATCTGCAACGGCTGTATGAAAAGGAGTTTCATGACATTGGAGACGAAAGACCGACGTTGTCTCAAGAGGATCACTTCGCTCTACAAACGGTGCGGCAAGGCACTAGAGGCCTCAAAAAACAGTTCGAGGTTCCCCTCCCATGGCGCACACCGGTCGACCCGTGGACTGACAACAGAAATTATGTTCTCCAACGATTACTACGACTAAAAGAACGCTTCATTCGAGACCAGAATCTGTGGGAACGATACGCGGATTTGATGAAGCGAAACGAGGCCCTCGGTTACGTTGAAAAGGTGCCTGTTAACACCGACAGCAAAAGGGGTATCTGATATCTGCCTCACCATCCGGTTATCAACCCCAAGAAACCCAATAAACTGCGGGTGGTTTTCGACTGTGCGGCCAAGTTCCAGGGCAAGTCGTTAAAAGATCGCCTACTACAGGGGCCTGACTGGACCACACCACTGATCGATGTTTTGTGCCGTTTCAGAGTGGGTAAAGTGGCTTTGTCTGCTGACATTAGGGAAATGTTCCATCAGGTGAAGATTCCGGTAGGAGAACGAGATGCTTTGCGTTTCCTGTGGTGGGAAGGGAGCGACCGGGACAACGCAGTGGTGAATTATAGGATGACCGTCCACCCCTTCGGAGCCATATCGTCACCATTTTGTGCAAACTACGCCCTCCAAGAATCAGCGAACAAACACGGCGATCTAGTACATCGGACGGTGGTAGAAAGCGTCAGCAGGAACTTCTACGTCGACGACTACCTTGGGTCATTCGATGATGTGGAATCAGCTCTAGAGCAGTTCAGGGGTCTGACGAGATTGCTGGAAGAGGGCGGCTTCCATCTAACTAAATGGATGTCGAACGCTTCAGAAGTGCTGAAGGTCATCCCGTATCACGAAAAGGCCGAAAGGGTAAGAGATTTGGACGGCTCTCCACTTCCTATCGAGCGCACTTTAGGGATACAATGGGACGCGGAAACGGACGATTTTGTTTTCGAACTGAACGTTCCCGAGCTGCCAATAACCCGTCGTGGCATACTATCTGCCGTCTCAAGTTTGTTCGACCCGCTCGGTTTCGTCTCACCATGGCTGCTACCCGGAAAGATCTTGCTTCAGCGGCTGTGCCGTAAGAAAGTTGATTGGGACCAGGCACTGGACCAAGGGGACCGGCTGGACTGGGAAGAATTTCTGAACACCTTGAAGAAATTAGGGGACATAAGAATCCCACGATGTTTGACCCCTGGCCATACGACACGGACTGGAGAACTACATGCCTTTTCCGATGCATCCGAAGTCGGTTATGGAGCTGTGGTGTACGGACGATGGTGCGCCGGAGATGGACAATATACCACGAGGATCCTGTTCGCCAAAGCCCACGTTGCCCCACTGAAGTCGGTCTCAATCCCACGCCTTGAACTCAGCGCAGCCGTGTTGGCAGTCAGGGTGGTGCAAGCTGTGAAGAGATGTTTCGATCTCTACATTTGGTCGGTTAGCTTCTGGACGGATTCAACGATAGTACTTTACTACATTAACAACGTACGGAGCCGGTTTAGTACTTTCGTTGCTAACCGGCTCACGATTATCCACGATGAATCAGCCACGCACCAGTGGAGTCATGTCAGGTCTGGCGATAATCCGGCCGACCTGTGCTCCCGAGGTGCGAACAACTTCAGGCAACTGGACACGTGGACGAGAGGGCCAAACTTCCTGCAATTGCCCAAACAGGACTGGCCCGTGTTCGAATTAAAACCCCCTACGGAATTGGAACTGGAGATCAAAGGCGTAGTGATAGCAACCAACGTCGTCGAAGCGTCGTCCATTCTATCGCGACTGGTCAGGTTTTCTTCCTGGATGAAGACGCTTCGTTCGCTAGTTTGGTTAACCAGGTTCAAGAGAAATTTACTATTCATGAAAGGGCTACGGTCCTCAGGTCGGATACCGGTCGGCCCGATAGGTCCCGATGAGCTACAAGCGGCAGAGTATGATATTTTCAGAATGATACAACGCGAGGCTTTCGCCCAAGAACTCAAGAGGGCGGAAGAAGTGAGGCCGACCAATGAAGACATGCCATTTCCAAGAAGCGAGCTGAAGCGTTAAAACCCCAAACTCATCAACGGACTGCTGCGGGTGGATGGTAGGCTGACCAACGCCCACCTGAACTTCGACACAAAGTATCCTATACTGCTGCCTGCGAGACAACCTGTAGTAGAGCTAATGATTCAACACGTCCACGCCTTGGAGGGACATGCCGGGGAAAGTCACGTGACGAGCGTCATCCGAAAGCGTCTTTGGTTGTTGAGAGGACGAGAGACTGTAAAACGCGTAATCCGACGGTGTGTGCAATGCAGGAGACGCAATGCCACAGCAGGCAAACAACTCATGGCCCCACTACCAAAATGCAGGGTGACTACGGGCTGGTGGCCGTTCAGTGACACCGGGTTGGATTATTTCGGGCCCTTGTGGATCAAGTGCGGGAAAAGATTAGAAAAACGATACGGATGTATCATGACGTGCATGAAATCACGTGCGGTACACCTAGAAGTCGCGCATTCGATGACGACCGATTCGTTTCTACGGGCCTTGCAAAGATTTATCAACCGACGAGGCGTACCGGCCGATATATACTCAGATAATGGATCGAACTTTGTGGGCGCTCAACGGGAACTGCAGCGTTGGCACAAGAACATAAACAGGGACGAACTGCAGAATCGAACCGTGGCCTACGGCATACGATGGCATTTCAACCCCCCACAGGCCAGTCACCGAGGCGGCATATGGGAACGCATGATCCGGTCCGCCAGACGGATATTGCTGTCAATCATGGAGCAGCAGCCGCCCGACGACGAGACGCTGAACACCGTCATGACTGAGGTGGAGCGAATCCTGAACAACCGCCCCCTGGTTCCAGTATTGAACGGCGACCCCACCCACCTGGCGCTCACCCCGAACGACTTATTGACGCTAAGGTCGAACGAGGGTTTCCAAGGGCCGGTAAACCTTCGTGGGAGCTACCTCCACGGGTGGAAGCAAGCGAACTATCTGGCCAAGGTCTTCTGGAGGCGATGGCTACGGGAGTACCTACCGGCTTTGCAGACTTGACAGAAGTGGCTGGCCAAAACAAGACCATTCAAAGTTGGGGACGTGGTTATGATCGCCGACGAACGCGCACATTTCAGCGCTTGGTCTTTGGGAGTAGTTACGGAAACCATCAAAAGCACTGACGGAATGATAAGAACGGTGAAGTTGAAGACAGCTAACGGAGTGCTCATTCGTGACATACGCAGTATTAACCTACTCGAGAGCGAAGACGGAGAAGCTGATAACCCTGAGGCCTAGTAAACCTTCTTCACGCCAGTGATCGAGGTGGATAAAGAAACACCATAAATACCACACAATCTCCGTCAAACACGTTAGGAAGCTCGCGGTCCTTTCGTTAACATTACAGAAGGTTCTTTCCGATATGTGGTGATGAGTGCGATTCCATTATACGTCCCGATACATACACGCATGCACGACGCACTCTACATCCCGTAAACCCATCATACATGTGACAGTGTTCTTTGTTTGCCTTTTGTTGACGCTACCGAATGCCCCTTGCATATGTGGAAGTAGCGGAGCTCAGGTCACACATACATGCTACATTTACTCGTTTTCTTGCCACGCGGTCTTTTGTTGACATTGCAGAAAGTCCTCCTTTGATGTGTAGTCATACCTGTGATTTCATTGTAACCCCGGCACACACACACACGCACATACACACTCAAGCACGTACATCCAGAACCGGACGGCCCCTTACGAGGACAACGTCTATGTGACCATTCACGCCCGCCATCGGTCATTTGGTCTTGTGGAAGATGTAGACTAGCCTCACGTCTATGTATCCAGTGGATTAGGTGCGACCAGTAGTAGAACGTTGACGACGAGCATTAGACGCGCGCACTGACAGCAGGGCCTAGGCAGGTAGGAAGAATCAGTACCTTTATACTGAACCTTTGACTTTGCTAAGGATCCAGGAGGATTTTGGTGGGCGGTGTAACAGCCGGTCGTGGAAAATCCCCCGTTTTCCCTCGCGATTCAGTGTTTTTTCCCAACATCACTCATTTCCATACACTATTGACTTGTCTTTACGAACTGGTTGTTTTTCTGGACCAATTGTTGTTTGTTCGCGCCCAGAGCGCTATTTTGGCACATCCTTGCTCAGGACCTGCGTGACGCACGTGCTGTCTGCTCACACGCTGCCATTCGGTTTCTCGTTGTTGAGTCTTTGTGATCGTATTATTGAGGTTTGTATATTGTTTATGTCATTGTTTATTTTAATAATCTAGTATCGTAGAATTATCACGGATAATCGCCTTCTGATTTCGGGATCCGTTGCAAATTTGGCTACGCATTGCTCAAACGTTCGTAACAGACGGGTGTCCAGCCACTCGTGGTTTCTTGGGTTCGATATGGGCCCGAGCTGAGGTATTCTTTACCGGTGAGACTCAACCTCCGCCAAAGAATTAGTTAGACCATGCCCCCACGGTGACCGCTCCCCCTACGGTTTTGGAAGCAACCGGACAAATAAATCTCGGCCTAACTCTTGTGGATGCTACGGAAGTCAGCAGAACTGCCATCGTTAGCAGGATAAGTGGTCTTTGTGTTTACTATGGTTACCAGCTCACGTGTAGAGTCCGCATCATTTGGACCTCGGCTTGAAAAAGACAGCGGTTATATTTCTCAGCGCAAAAAGGACGAGAATTCAAAGAGCCGGGCTTAGGAGATGTGTGTATCGAAGAGGCTAGAGATGGCTCGGTTATTTGACACAGGCGAGTCGAGTGGGGCATCAAATTCGATAACTGCTCAAAAAAATAAGATTTCAGCGTGATTCTACATCGGTGGCACTACATGACCTCCCCGTGGAAGGCAGTTGCCGTTTGGCTTCGATCTGTGATACGTACGTAAGCTTTGGTGTCGAGAGACTTCTTTGACAAGTTCCCCACGAATAAGCAGAACGGTGAATCCGTCACAGGCCTCTGGTCATGAATTGTGAAGCACCCTGGGTGTCGACCGCAGAATGAGTAACTATCGCTTGAGTTCCGACGCGAAGCAATCAATACGGTCACTTTATGGCTACAATGTAAAAACCTCGTTAATGCGGCGCTTTCTCGCCATATAGAGACGGGAAGGGGAAGCTCGTTTGTTGAACAGTGCCCGCCGGCGGCTTCGGATTACTACAAAGAGAGCCATTGCTAAAGGCACTTACTGCCGACTGCAAAAAGTAGTAATTGGAAAGCAATCAAGTCACAGCTACCAGGGATTTTGCTAGAACCAGGTGGATATGACTGAAAACGGACGGGGCAAAATTTTAAAGTATTTGCAAAGCTCGGAAGTTTGGAATTAGAAGACCCCTCATTAGACAGTGAAAGACTATCCTCGAGAGGCCGCAGACTTGTTGGCCCCGTTCTTCTCGAGTTTAGGCCAATAACCAAAATGGAAAGGAACAACGCCAACACCCGTCAAATATGAGCCTTAAGATTGGGCTGTCAAATCTGATAGAATTGAGTAGACCTGGCTAGACGGATGGGATAGCATAAATTGCACAAGCAGACAACTGGGCCACATCGAGGAACGAGTAAGATCAAGAAACATTCTGTTTTCAGTGAAGGTTTTGGAAAACGAATGATACTAGCAAAATTCCGACGTAAACGATTACGATGAGAGCAGAACAGCAGAGGTAGATCCCCCTAGTAATATCGGAATAAATTGGAGCGGATTGAACACCAAAAGTGTTTCGAAGGAGATCGCTGACAAACGTTCGTGCCACATCCATCAAATGAACGAATCCTTTTGGACACCCCGCTGCACACACAGAACGACAAGCGTTCAGTACACGTGTTGGAAAGGATTGACTGCAACGTACAGCCCCACTATTTTGTTGGCAAAGCTAGCGGATGGGCTCGTTTTCCAGAGCAAGTGCATCAGCGGCAATGAGCGGGGTTTCCACGATCGAGGACCACACCTCCAGGCTCCCCCCTATCTCGTGCTTTGCTGAGCCTGGAAAATTGTCAGAACCCCGCAGCCTACTGGTTTCTGTGCGGTACACTGACTTGTTCGGGTAGGAGTCAAAAAGGAAAATACACGAATCCCTGATGCTACAGTATTCAACATCCCCGATGGAATTTCAGTGGAGTTAGTCAAGAGTACAATCCTTGGTGCTTATGGCAAGACCTATGTCCCATGTTTGACAAAGAGGTTCCACAGAACTTCTCCTCGCAAAATCTGCCCAATCACAGTGCAGCTCCTAATGACACCCTTGCCAATCTGTTTAGGATCGTGCAGGGTAATTTAACAGCAGCCCTTCCACCACGACTATGCTGTCTACGAATGAACCCGTTTTTTCTTTTGTAATATTGTGAAACGTACATCCTGCTATTCAGCCCCTCGGATTAAAGCTCCCCCAACTATTTATTACCACATTAGGACTCTGTGGTTACGATTTCGGTTTCTCGGGCCGCGAAGGGGTCTCATTTTTAGCTGAAATTTGACGAGGTACACTGTGCCGTGGTAGGTGCATAATTGATGCGCATACTATCGAAGGACTTCTGCATACCTGATTGGCCGAGGCCGTTACCTGTCCTGTGCGAACTGAAATGAGCCTAACTGTACTTCCCAGACAACAAATGTTCTCCCTGTGGAACACGACTCCTCAGCAAACAAGGTTGCCATCTTCATCCACATTAGCGTTCCAGAAAGAAACAAATGAACAGCTGACGTCACAAAGAGTCTGTCCAATGCATGACCCCTACATGTCCACTACTCGGGCCTAAGAAAGTTGTCCGGGATACTGAGGAGTAACTTGACCATCGGTTTCCAGTAGATAGTTTGTTTCCAGAGCCTGGCGTTTCTCTTTCTGTCTGTCGGCTGATCCTGATATCTGGCCCTCAAAGCAGGGTGGCCCACTATCTTTACTGTATGCCCCTTCAGTTACCCAAATTGTGCCGTAAAATTATTGTTTTGACTCTCTCTGAACCCACAGCTGATACAACTTCAAAAATGCAGCCTTTTCAATTTTCCTCCGAAAACTTGCATCTCAAGGACGATTATGCTTCAGATCATCCCGAAAATAATGAACTGGAACTCAGTTTTTCCGGATAGAAAGACTGGAATTTTCGTAAGGCTTGAACTTAGTCCTCCACACCACTGCTTTCCTAAGTGTCGCTCCCCCTAGGATCCTCTCAACTTGGTTACCAGAACCTGCACCACCTGATCTTACAGCACTTACACATTTGATTCTATCTCCAACGGTGCGGGATGCGGTTAGCTCCAGATCCTTGGCCGGCGCACATCGGGCACTCAGGAAGTCTGCCAAGATGTGCGGGTGCAACCAGGATGGTGGATCCCACCTCCCACCTCCAGAATGGGATTGAAAGTTGGGTGCCCAGCGCAACGTCAGTCGCGTCTGCTGGCAAAGCTTATGGATTAAAAACTTTCTTTCGTTACGCTTTCATTGCTGCTGCAATCGTGCCATTCGCGTGGTTCCCCCAGTTACCACCGGTTTCCCCTCCAGCCTGCTCCCGATATAGAGGCTTAACTTACCCTTTTGCGCGTCAAGCAAAATTCATCACTATCTACGTGCTAAACACTGACTAGTTTTCCCCTCTACTCGTCACCCATCGTTTCTTTTCCACGTTGTGGTTGCTTACATAACAATCTGTCAATCCTGGCATTTTTTCCATGGCTTGCTTTCCCCTGCGTTACACTTCTGTCTACTCCCCCCGTCTCATCCCCAATCGTGTCAATTCCCCTGGTCGCAACTAGCCAATAATATCCAACCATCGGCACGTTTGTTGCCACTGTGTATCCTTTCGCCTCAATCACGAAGCAACTTCCCGCTTTAGAATATTTTCTCGTCCTCTAATGTTCATTGAGGTGATCGGCAATCAGCCGCACTCTCCATCAATTCAACTTATTGCCTCTGTAGTGTTTTCTGTCCCTTCATTCCGATTTCGCAGATAATTGTGTTTTCTTCACATCTGAAATTCTCGCCGCCATCACATGCTAACCCCGTCAAAATGGTCGTTACCAAAAGTACACTTATCTCCTTCTACTGAGTAACAGCCTTTCTTTCTTCCTTGCTGTGGTGGTCTCTTCCTGCCTCCAGAAGTAACATTCGTATGATGAATTTCGGTTTAGTTTCAGCCCAATTGGTGCGGGACAGATAATGGCCATCACCAGTCAAGCTTCCAGAATTCCTCTAATGGTATGCACGCTGAGAAATCCCCCACCGGTGCGTGGCTCATTCCTTCGAATCCCCGCTAAAAATAGAAGAAAAAAGTAAAACCTCATTGAACATCAACGGCAAGAGTCATAATACTTGATGAGCCTTCACTGAGTCATTACGTAGCTGATGGAAACTTTCAGTAATTGTACACATCATGTCTGTCTCCCAGGTAACACACTCAAAATTCACCGCCAAAAATGACCCCATTCCACTAACGATCTAGAGCCCTCTTTGAATACCTGAACGGTCTCCAGTTTTATTACCTAATCTGGCAGTCTTTTCCAGTAATTAACCATACCACTGCTGAGCTATCATCCTACATCGAACCTTCACCTTCTTCTTTCCATGACCCCTTGTCCTGGAGTCAGTTAGCGTATGGAATAGACCGTTCGGTGTAAACCCAGGAAAGCCTGTATTTAGCTCAAATGTCTCTATGAGATCCTCTCGTAGTCTGCCCTTTTTTGTGGAAGAATTCAGTGGTCCTGAAGTCTCTACTGATACCTTTTGCCCCTCAGACCCTCAACCGAGCGCGCCGCAAGACCTTATATGTTATCCAAACAGGTGGCATCCCTCTTGTAGAAGGGTGATTACTCCCGAACACAGCTCTTTAACAGAGGTTTAACTACAGATATGAACAATGGCCTAAGAATCCTTGGCTGTCTGCCAGAAAAATCTGACCTTGACCTGCAGAGCTCACAGCATTCCGTTTTTGCAGCTGCTGCGCACCGACTCGACCACTTTAGATCCGAATTCACCAAAATCTTAGTGTCTTTAGCCCTGTTTACTGCCTCTGTAGCAAAAAGGCCCTGATTGTGTGTAACTGTCGGTCTTGTCGCTGCCCGTGATAATAAGTGGCTCCTTTCAACATTGAGAGGTAAGCCCCATTTCTACGCCCACTTAAGAAAGGCAAGCACGTCTCTGCTCAGCTCCTCTTCCCCCTGAGCTCCCACTATCCTCGCATCATCTGCGAATCAGAAGCTTAGTGACAGTAGGACTGAGCCTAAATCAACAACGAACAGAGGAAGTAGCAGTGGGCTTAGTACGGAGCCCTTCGGTACTCCCCTGATGGCGTTCCCTAGTTCAGAGTTCTTGTCACCTACTCTAACGTAAAACGTTCTACCGGTAAGGAAGTCTCTTAACCATTCCTGAATCTGCCCACTTACACTAGATGGCCTCAACTTGATTAGTAGAAGCCGATGTTCTACCGAGTCAAATGCCCCGCTAAAGTCAAGGTAACACACTTCTACCTGTTTACCTTCGTCCATCCCTCCAGTGACTTTGCCTAGGAAGATCAAGAGGCTGGTCAGGCACTGCCTGTCTTCTCAGAAACCCGTGCTAAGCTGGGCAAAGCACAGAATCCTGTAGTAGGCTTTCGAAGACTTGTGCCGGATGATCCTCTCCAAAACTTCACACGGGATGCAAGTTAGGCTGACAAGTCTGTAGTCTCCAATTAAGAGCCCCCCCGTTATGCGTAGCTATCACTGCTGAGTTTTTCCAGACCTGTGGCAACATCCCACGGTCCAAAACGGCTCTTTTCAACTTATATACCGGGAGGGATAGGATATCAGCCAAATTTGTAGCGCATCCCAAAATCAGAACGCAATTAACCGTAATATTCTACGATACTGAACTACCAAGTGAACAATGATATAAAATATACATGAACCTCAATTATGCAAGGACAGGGACTCAGGAAACAAGAACCAGATTTCGGCGCGCGAGAAAGGAACACGTGCGTCACGCAGGACCGAAATAGGATTTGATTGAGTAGTGCGTTGGAAGCGAAAAACAAACGTTGTTTCACGAAAACATGCCGTGCACCAGAACACTCAAACAAAGTATATGCGCGAGTGATGTCAAGGAAGCATGTAACTGCAATGTTTCCGAGGGATTTTCCCACAACCGGCCATTACGCTTGTATAAATCTTTTAACTCACTGGCCATGGGCCACACCTATTGCCCGCCCTACCTTAGATAAAACTACAAAAGAATTTCTAACTTGTCGGGTAAGTCAGTTCGGTTAATAATATAATGATAATATTGGTTTTTTTCGGGGACGCCCGAAACATGCCATGTGCGTGATCTTGTTGATACAGGTGATGGAATGGACAGATATAATTCATGAAAATGTCGAAACTTGCATGAAAATGTAGGATGAAAAGTCCCAGAAGGAGGAATAAAGTGGAATGAAAATAGGACAAACGTATGCGCAACATAGAGATTGTAGGAAGTTTAAATGAACTCATGGGTGGATTTGAATAGACGTCCGGTGAGTTGGAAGGTCAAGGTCAGGTGAAGAATGTGACTGGTCCGGGTGGACACATATGAAGGCCGACTGATAAACAAGAGAAAGGCTGGAAATCGGTATAAGGAACTGCAGTAGCGAGGGATGATGATGAAAAAAGTGGGATGCACTGCAGTGGATTAGATATCAATAAAGCATTGGTACTCTGCAGTGGATTGTCGGCGGACAGAGCATCAAACTCATCGTAAAACAGAGAGCGAGCAATACAAGAAGAAGAGGGTCGGTCAGATAACAAAAACGATTAGGGAGGATTGGATGCGGTAGATGTGAGGTACAGATGTGGAATTGATGGATGCCTATGATGACGGTCTGTGGGATGATAGCAGAAGAAATGGCCGGTGAGGAATTGCAAGATGCTGAGCGCGTGCACATATACATATATGCGCAAGTTTATATACATGTATATTATATATATATGTATAGATATAAGAGGAGCGGGAGAAATAAAAATGTGGTCCTAGTGAGAAATTACCGGTCACTGGAAGTGGTAGTAAGGTTAGATCAAATGGTTGTAGAAGTAACTTTGGAATATCGTGGTGGATTATCTTCATGACGGGTGCACATGGCAGCCCAACAGAGAGAGAAAAATAGAATGCGAAAGCATAGAAGTGATGAAGACTGTGAGGAGCAGTTCATGGAAGAGGGAAGATGAAGGATATGATCGAAGAGAAGGGGTAAGAACGGGTCTAATTATCTGATCAATGCAGGTGCGATATGTGGTGACGGGCCAGAGGAATCGGGTAGTGACAGATCAAACGGTCTGGAACTGTAAACAAAACATCATGACGTAACGTTGTCTTTTCAGTCGGTGGAACATGGAAAAGCTGACCACACTGGAAGTTATAGAAAAAAGCCTGTAGCGAGCAATAAACGGATCAAGGGATGAAAGCAATGACCGAGAAGACACAGGTAAGACATGACCAATCAGATAATTTTACCGCAGATGGAACACGAAGGAGGCGGAGAAGAAAGCAGGACGCCTCAAGACAAGTGAACCAGTAACAGAACAAAGAGGCCCAAAAAAAGAATGAGCGACGGAGTTTGGGTAATGGACCTGGTGGGCTGTGCGCCGGCAGGCAACTGAACAGGTGGATTGAGCAGGTGGATGCTAATCGGGATACTGCCTCATGGAAAGAACCACAGAGGAATCGCGGAGCCAAGAAAGGAGAATATGGTGGTAGTGACTAGATAATAAATGCGACTGTAAAAGAAGCGACTTTTGGAGCGGCAAGTTCTAATATGCGGATTGGTCATGGGTGCGGGTATGATTGGTGCATAACGGCATTGAGCATGAGGAGGAAGAACAAGGGGGCTTTACCAAAAGGACAGGTATAAGAATGCTATCGGTGAGCATTCTGAGCAGAGGGTAATACCAGGTGCATAGGGAACAGAAGCCAGCAATATCGGTAGGTGGAAAAAGAGATATTGGCGAGCGTCGGCAGAGAAGAATGGTTAGTACGATGGTGACTCAATGCAATGAAAGTTGATGTAGAGAGAGGCGATAGGAGGAAGGACAGAACGGGTAGGTGTGCATACCGTGGTAGAGCGACAGAAATGGGAAGTGGCAACAGATGATAAGAGCTATAGGTGAACAAGCTGTGGCGGAAAAAGGATGAGCAGCGAGCAATTTTCCACCGACTGCATTGGATTTGGTAGTCCGAGAAAAGTTAGAGCGTGCCATCCGCAACCGGTGCTAGTGGGTGGGACTGGCCGTGCGCTGGGCACCCAACCTAAAAAACGCTTCGTGAGTTGAACACAGGGGGTGTGATCCACCAGTCTAATTGCGCTCGCACATCGTTGCAAACGGCCTGCACGCCCGATGTGCGTCGGCCATAGCGGTGTATCTGACCGCGCTCCACACTGTTGGGAGTAGCACGAGTGGTCATTGATAACTGGACAGGGGGCAGAGAGACCGCACTAGGTGTGTGTGATCCAGATTCAATTGGCCAGGTTGTTAGACCATGGAGAGTAAGGCCAACGGGAACAGCGAGCAGTAGACGGCCGTGTAGCAATATTATCCAGGTGCACCTGCCAGGGAGATGGTAAGTACGGTGCCCGAATTGGTTGGTCGTCACTAAGGATCACTGGAAAGGGAATAGGGATAAAGAAGCGCAGTCTGGGTGTGCCCCAGATGAGAAGCAACGGATACTGAGGAGAAAAAAATGAATATGATGGATAACGGATGAAAGTAGGTGAGCAATAGGGTTATCTGATGAAGACAGGTAAGTTCGTTATGGATCGGTAAAGACAATGGCTTTAGTTCGCGGCACTATGAAGAGGGGGATTGTCGGGCATGGGGTGTGCCTAGTGGCCTGTGGCGCAGAGGTAGTAGGGTTGCAGTGTGAGGCCTCTGTCGAAGGCCAGGTCTGCGGAAACAAGCCCATTGGTGAGCAATATAGCATTGAGAACTGTTAAGTATAACACAAGTACGCGCTTAAAAGCGAGCACTGAGGGGGCACTGCGTCAGCAAAAGGGGAGCTTATTCCAGATTTTGGAATAGGCTGACAGAAAGAATCGATACTTTAGACTGACATTGAAATGAGGAATAGGAATAGAGAAGACACGTTGTCGGTCGGAGTAGGAGCAGTGGGCAGCGAATCAGATAAGATAAGAGGTGTAGACTTGATTATGGATTAGCTCAAAGGGAAAAACTAGGTTGAGCCTAATGCGACGAATCCACAGAGGCTCACTTTGTAGGAGCTTACAGAGCTAGCGGCATGTTAGGGCTATGGATACGCCCAACAGAGTTTTGGTGAAAATGTGCCGAACGTTCTCGAGATACAACAGAGGAACGTGGACGGAGGTTGAAGGTAATGGGACAATATTCTAGGAGTGGTCCTACATGTGAGAGGTACATGGAGAGGCGACTGGCCGGTAGTAAGAAACACCAATGGATCAGGCCTAGGGTTCGTTAAGCTTTAGCGATTTGGAACGATGCCTGTTCTGAGAAGTAAAAGAAACAAGAGTATCGTACGCCAAGATCAGCAACCATGGGGTGCAGGGGGATGGGCAGGCCGTCCAGGCAAATTTGGTTGGGCGTTACAGTGCACTTGTAAGGTAGGAGGAAGCTATTCCCCGCAGAGAATTTCATGAAACGCGAAACGCACCAAGTTTAGGGAACGGGTAAGTCACGCGATATTTTGCACAGAGTCACGGATAGGTCATTAGGGAGGGAGGAGTGCACTATTTTTATATCGTTGACAAAGAGGAAAGGAGTGCCTTGTCGAATAGAAGAGAAAACGTCATTGATATAAATAAGGAATAGTGATGGGCCCAGGACACTGCCCTGGATGACGCCGCTAATAACTGGTTTGGCGGAAGATAAGTGGCCGTCAACGAGCACAGCTTGTGATCTGTGAGAGAGATAAGAGGAAAGCCAGGAGAGGAGAAGGTTAGGAATACCGAGAGATCAGATTTTGGCTAACAGATGCACATGGGGAACACGGACAAAAGCCTTAGACATTTTGAGGTACAGGACGATTACAGAGTTGCCGGCGTCTGCAGCAGACGATAGGACATTGAGAAAGTCAAGCTGGCGGGAAGAGCAGGAACGGGAATTCAAGAATCCATGCTGATCAGGGTTCAGCAGGTTGTTGGATAAGAGGTACTGGACAATGTGTTTTTTGATAATTATATCCATGATTTTGCAGACTACTGCGGTGTGAATAATGGGCTGATAGTTACCTGGGTCGTGTAGTGCACCCTCTTTGAGGCGCAGAATTATAACAAAGGATTTCCATAAAGGTGGGACGAAACTGTGAATTATAATTATAATTATAATTATAATTATAATTATAATTTTAATTATAATTATAATTATAATATGGAGGTGGTATATACACTAAGTAACACTAAAGAGAGGTCAGGGCCACGGAAACGGAGGAGGGTCGGTGGGAAATTATCTGGTCCCGGTTTTGGGGACGGTTTTATAGAGGAAACCGATTTTCCAATTTTTAAATGGGTGAAGGGAATTGATGAATGAGAGGCAGAGGTGCAGGGATGGATTGTGGGAGGGGTAATACCAGGACAGTTTATAGGATAAGTAGAGAAATGCTCATTGGAGGCCTCAGAAATGGATGCTGGAGTATAAGCGGTAGATAAGCCACAGATGAGGAATTTGGGCGAGGTATGATTGGAGTGATTGGACCTTTTACTAGGTAGTTTGGGCAGGTAGCTAGTTTTGTTTGGGTGTGCTAGGGCGATGGCCTCTTACCTTCTCAGATGTGAATCGGTCATGCAACGCAGTTTCAGTTGTAGATGGTCTATGCGCAGAAGAATTGTAAAGTCGTGTGATCTAGCAAAGGTAAGTCGCAGCCTAGACAGTTTACACTCCAAAAGTGACAGGCATGAGCTGCTGGGCTAGAGGCGTAAATCGGCACATGGGTTGGCGGTACTTGAGCAGTGTAGGAGGTTGGAGTAGAGAGAGTTATTAACGGTGAGGAAATCGGAGGAAAGAAAAAATGTGTCCCAGTTAAGTTAACGGATTACCACTGGCACTAGGGGCCAGTTACAGGAACGGTAGGAAGTCGGAACAGGGAGAGAAGATTGCAACGGATGAGAACAGCTGAAGCAGCTGAGCTTGCACCTGACAATTCGGCGGTCACTACCCGGGAAGTGATCAGTAACTTGGGTGGTCTTATCAGGAACATCAATGAAGAATATCAGGTTCAAGATGTTGTTCCCCCTAGTAGGGCAGGAGACGCGTTGGGCCCATCCACCAAGACGGACACGGGAAACAAGGTGAAGAGGGCGGTAGGGCTAGTATTAGAGGACCAGCAAACTGAAGGAAGGTTAAAGTCACCCGCAAGAATTTCTGCACTGGCAGTATAGTCAAGCGCAGCATTAAAAACATACACGGCAGAGTCAATTTTTGCAGGCTCCAGACCCGGGGGTCGAAGACGCATCCAAGCGGTAGGCTCTGGCTGGGAGGCGTCGATAGATAGCCATAACGAACCCTCAATAAGGAGAAGAGAGGGGTGGTCAATAACATTAGCGCGTATAGTGCATTTGACAAGGGCTAAACAGCCCCCTCCACGCCTGGACTGGTGGGTATTCGAGAAGCACTGACACCCAGCTATGCAAACAAGGTCAGACGAGGCGTCATCCGACAGCCAGGATTCAGTTACTTGTATAATGTCAGCGTTAGAGGTAAATGCCAGAGATCACAGGTGCGACATTTTTTTAATCATTGATCGAGCGTTGATAAGAATCAGTGGGACGGAGTTCATTGTCCGTGGATGCCAGGTGCAAGACTGCTGGGATAGCTGTGGCAATAGTATTTGGGTCTCGGTGGGGATAGAGCGTCAGTAGGAGAGGGAGGGCGAGCAGTGTTGGGTGGGGGTGGGAAATAGGCAAAACGTTGGCATGAGGCCTCGCCTATCGCTGTGTGTGATCAATACGATGGGCGTTCAACACACCGCTGATGTGAGCCTTGGGGGTGTCACGTCGTACAGGGGGAGGGGGCACGATATGGCAAAGTGAGAGATTAAGAATGTCTGTCGAAGCGGGGTGGATAGGAGGGAGTGCAGGGTGTAGGTTACTACAGGACATGACATCGAGTGTGGAGTGGTCAATTAAGTAGGCCCTTGGAGGTTTATCGATATGGTCCGTGGTGCAGCTAGTGATGTGGCCACGGGTGTGTAGGGCACCGGTCAAGAAAAAAACGAGATCTTGACTGCAAGTAGCCTACCCGTTGAGAAGAGTCTGTATAAGACCGGTAGGTCGGCGTGGGGGCGGAGATATGTGGAAGAATAACTTGGAAGTAGTGTGGAGTGGAGGGCGGGAAGGGATTGGCAAAATTTGGAAAGGTTTGGAGGCTTATGAGGGGCAGGAGAGCCGGTATGTGGGGAGGTGGGGCCAGGAGGCGGGATACAGGTACGAACCTGGAGTATCTGCTAGGGTATGTACGTGGTACTTCGGGGCTAGATGAGGGTTGGCGGAGGGGAGCAGAGGGGAACAGCGGAAGCATGCTGGGGCTATAGTATGGAGAGTTGGTTTCTGGGGGGCAGGGAGGGATATAGGGTAGAAACGGAGATGGAGGATTAGTGTGACCCATTCGATCAGAGAGAGGGAAAGACAGTGGAAGAGGATGTGAGGCAACGGAAAGGTGAGCGGCACTGGTAAGGCCATGAAGGTCACTTCTACTCAAAGAGACGATGGCGTTAGGCGAATCTGGGTAGTGACCCAACTGGTTTCCACCTGGAGGGTCCGCGAGTACGCTTTATGCAGATGCCCGTTGAGAGTGGGGGGTAATGGGTGGGGTGATAAGTTGAGCGGGTGCGGATTTGGTAGAGGTATCAGGTAGGCTCATGGGAGGATTGGAGCAGCACTTATGAGGATAACAACAAAGTGTCGCGGCTGAGCTAGCAGCTGGTGGGTAGTTGGTAGAGTAATTAAAACGAGAGCTGTAGTTGACAACACTTGCCGACGGTTCGGAAGACGGATTGGAAGTAGTACGGCGAGGGCTGATGGTTGTACCAGGGTGTTGTTTTGGCTCTGAGGCTATGATGGGAGAGCGCGGCTTTAGCACTGAAATGGAGTTCCGCTTGCGGGCTGCGGTCGGGGAGCGAGAGCTACTGGAAGTAGAGGCTGCTGAGGGAGATGGTAGAGAAGGGCGTTTGTGTGGAAGCGGGGCAGGGTGTGGGAGTTCGACATATCTAGGTCGACAGTTTGCAGGTAGGCAGGGCGCGGCACTGTGCCGGTGGAGCATTGGGTAACCTTCGTTTCGCTTCCAGTGGGGTCAGCCTGAATGGCCAAGGCAGGGTTGCTTCTCAGTGGGTGAAGTTTTTCCCGTTGAGGGGGGTTTTATCAGGGAATATCTTGATGTCCTTAGACGGCGAAATGGCAGCAATTGTCGACTTGTTGCTAATGAACTCTCTAGCTGTTGGGTCGCCCATGAATTAGGATAGTAGGGGGCAACTATGTCGCTGGGACTTTGTACGTAGCCTCCTGCAATGGCATCTATAGTGAGCCATATTGCACGAACTTAGTATGTTGTGTCTCGCTAAGGAAAGCAGTAAGCGGTCTGGAACATTAAAAACCACTGCGTTCTTAGAGTTGGTAATGCCGTGGTCGAGGAGGTGTACCACCGAGACCAAGTCCCCGGGCGATGTAACGGCTACAGGATCAAGGAGAGTAACCAGGGATGAAACCTGTAAAAGGATTTCATCAATCAGCTTGACCTTGTTTTCAAGTTCGACGGAAGTCTGCTTAAGGCCATTTGGACTATTAGAAGCTTCACCTTTGACGGTAACGAGGGCAACAGAGCACGGCCTGGTTTTTGTGAAAGGTTGGGTGTGTTTGGATTCGCCGGCTTTAGCAATACGGATTTTCCGAGCACTGGTTGGGGACCGGGATGGTATGATAAGTAGGAATATATGACGGAGGTACAAAGGTAGCAGGAATTCAGCCAGCTAGACAGAGACGAGCCGCAGGTCTGAGCAGACCAGGAGTGTGCCTGGGTGCTATATGCGCAAAGGTCTAGATGAGACCTATGCAACAATGCGGTATAGGAAGTGAGCCATATGACCTACTATATATACATTTGGGATTAGGGGACTTGGTACGATGGGGAATAGTGAGATATTAGAATTTTGCTGTGTGGTATGCACAGGTACAACCCACACAAGATACGGTAGGTACTTAACTGTTGCATGGATCAAAACAGCAGGTTGTGCGGGGAGGTATATTGTTGATATGGGGTTGATGGACCACGTGGATCGAGAGTGCGCTCTTATGGCAGGAATAACAAATAAAAGGAGGCACAGTGGGTCAGAAACTTCAGAAGGTTCACCGTTGGCTGGGTGACGAGAATAAGGTAGGAGTCGGGTTATGGCGAGGGGTGTGTGAAAACACTAGATGGGTCTTATTGTGGCGAGAATCAGGAGAGATTAGCTAGGTAAGCCATGTAGAATGTTATCAAATGGAATTGAAGCAGTAAATAACCAATATAGCCCTTAACTCTAACTCGCGATAAGTACTAGCGGCTGCACGGTGGTGTACCGCAGTTGTTTTCACAACTAGGTCATGGTTTCTGGTAGATAAGTAGTATATTCTAGAGTGGACACAGTTACAAGTATAAACAGTGATATAAGCAATAAAGAAAACGGGACAACCCGAATTTCATTTCGGGGTGACCTTGACCACTGTCAGCTAAGAGCATCCCAGATATCGTGACCACTGACCGCGGCCCTCATTTTGACGGTGCCTTCCACGAACCACTCGATGCATTTGGTTGCAGACACAACAAGACGACGGCCTAACATCCTGAGGCTAATAGCATGATGGAGCGAATCCATCGCTAGCCGGAAGCTGCCCCTCATGCTCGTGGTAACCCTTTATGGAGTGAAGTCTTACCGATGGTCCACTAAGGACTGCATGACTTCGTCAAAGCCGACAAGGCTGCCACGTTGGCTTAACTGGCCTATGGTTCCTAGTTGTGGCCTCGATTGTTTTGAGAAAATGACTGTTTTCTGGGCACTGTGTTGAATCCATTTCCTCTACGATTTTTTCCTACGTTTGACATCGACCTCAGTGTCTTGTCCGGTTGCGTACGTCTTACTGGACTGACTTTTCCGAGGTTTCCTTCGACCTCGTTTTAAAATCATTTCCACTTTCGGTCGCTCGCCGATTGTGCACACTTGCGGTTCGCTTTCTGCACGACCATTGCGTTTGGTTTCGTTTTCCGTTCGGTGTAGCTATAGTATCGGTACTGTTTCGGTGCCACGATATATAGAATACACCTTGCATCTGTAAACCGACTTGCGTCTTCTCTATTCGTCCGATAGATGGGATAACGTTGGTATTTCGCAGCTAGACCCAATAGGAGACACGTTCTCTAGCGGCGGTCGAACGTCTTCTATATTCTCACTACGGATTCCAGGCGAGTTGGTTTCTCCATTATCACCTTTGAGTTTTAATTATGAAGATTACGCAAAACAACTGTCACTCTAACTGTGAGGGCTAGAGACCACCCAGCCGCGAGAACAAACTCTCAGCCCCTACACACCAACCACTCCATCGACCGCCAGCCATGTGTTGATGCGAGTGGATGCAGTGCAATCACCAGTACAAGCGGCTTACTCTGGCCCGTTCGGCGTTGTCCAGAGAAAGAAAAAGAAACACGTGGTAGACTTTGAAGGTAGGAAAGAGACTATCAGCACAGACCGCCTTAAACCAGCCTTCGTCGAAGTAGAACCCGGCCCGAACAACCCGCCCAATGTCCCCACCTGCCCACAACCATCGATCAGTCGTCCTGAGTCAGCACCAGCTACCCTCACTTTTGAATTCCCGTCAACTGTTGCAACACCAAACCCCGCGGGAGATACAGCTGCACCTTCCAAAATGAGCTGTCAAAGAGGCCTCCAGCTTAGACAGCAAACGAGGTTTTCTAAATTTGTAGCAGTGGTATATATTTGAGTTTACTCTTCATGACCCACTTGCAAATAGTTTTTCATGCACTACTGCAAGGCCAAGTGGTTATCATGCAACGGTAGAGGCAGCCTGTATTGCAGCGGTACGCCCCCTTAGTTGAGTATCCGTCGGCACCCCGAGGCGCAGCCCCCTTGCATTTCTTGCCTTCCGGATCGCCCCGCCGGACAGAACCACATGAAATTCCTGGACTTCGCATGGCTCAAACAAGGCGCTCATTAGATCTCGCCTGTACCCTTTTGATGACCGACTCTGGATGGTTTACGAAGGCAGTAGCGACAACAGGCAAACGGAACTAAGGTCATTCCGGGAACGACAAGCACTATTACACAATCATAGCTTCCTAGTCGCAAGCAGGATCTAACTAGGTCTGATGCAATGTTAAGGGGTAAGCAACTTTGCGATCCACGCACGGCGACCAGCGTGTCATTGAGAAATGCTTGTGTTGGCTTAGCTCATGTGTCCGATCGCGGCAACAAGAACAGAGGATTTCTCTCGACGTCGAAGTCAACGTACCTATTGCGGGTAGAAGCCCAACTGCGTCGGCCTTATAAGGGGAGACCCTGTAGAGCTACGGATACGACACACGATTACAAAGACCAAACATTTGTTTTATTGGAAAATTACCGAATTTTATGGCACCACTTGCTTACCGGTGTACACTGTCTGCACTCCTACGCGCTCCTCTAATACGAACATTGTCCCGCTCCAGCTTTTCGAGTTCTGCTCCTTTGCGCGCTACTTAGTATATTTGCTATCGTATCGCGGACCGAGGACCAGGGCTACTGACTATATAAAGGAGCGGGTACTAACTTAACTTAGGAGAATCCTAAGCCGATATCACCACGCGTTTTAGTCCGTTCGATTTCACATGCATGCCTTCTGGGTTAAAAGAAGCTACCCAAACGTTTCAATTTTCCATCTACAAAATGCTACGGGGTCCACCATTTGCACTTTGCTACAGTGACGATATCCTTATTGCCGGCACCCCTCCAACGGCGTATGCATTCCATCCGCTTAAACTCTTTAGGCGTTTCCAGCAAAACAGGCTTCAACTGAACCCCAGTAAAAATGTTTCGGCTTTCCTTCCTTCGGCTTTCTCGAGCGCCAGATCTATCGATAAGGCTTGACACCAATCCCAAACAGAGTGCTCAGCACCCTTTAATCCCCTCAACTAAGACGGCCGCACAATTAGGCCGGTCCGTGGGAACTTTGAACTATCAACGCCGTATCACTACCCATTGTGCAACCATTGTTTCGCCTAAAACCGATCTAATCAAGTCCGATGCCAATAAAATCGAATTCACTCCCGGGGCATAGACGACTTCCACAGAAGCCATACAGGCTCTGGCAGACACCATCATGCTTGTGGGTACTTGTACATTTCCGACTTTTTCCATTATTTTCAACGTCCCTTGGTGCGACACTCCCTTGTTGTACCGACGTTTTAATGTAAAACAGACACACCTTCTTGGTCGTCATCACCGCGCAATACAAAAAGGCTGTCAGTAAATCTTTCATCCTGGCACGTTCTCATCTTCTGGTTTGTAGTGTCTCGGAATTATATCGGTCGAAATTAACTGTGAGAAGAGAAACATCTGAGAAGTTTCCACAGCGTCTTTTGGCACTTCGCTCAATGCCATCCTGTTCTGTTTAACAAAAGGCCGTCAGGCCGAACTGAACTGAAGACACTGGCGGATGTTGGCTCTTTGGCGCTCATTTCCTGATCACAAGAACACTGAACAACTGTGAGTTTGAGTCACGCCTTTTGTTTCATTTTAATTCCTAGAGTACTTACTTTTTGGCCTTTTTATCACCGCACGCTCCTCCGCCCATCTTAGTTTGCTAGTGTTGTCGTAGATGTTGTTGAAATTTATTTAGCGTACCATATAGACAGAGCAGTACACTACAAAATTGGTGAGCCCAGGTTGTTTTTCCATCCTTTGACACTAGCTTGATTCTTTTGGTCCAAGTTTCACACCGTTTACCATGTCTGACACCGAATCTATTGACATCCACACGGTTGCCCTCAAACCGCCCGTTTTCTCCCCGACCAACACTTGAGTGTGGTTTCGACAAATAGAAGCCGTATTTACCACTCGACGTATAACCAGCGAGCGCGTGAAGTACCCCCACTTTGTCCAAGCGCCTCCCTTTGACATCGCCGTTGACGTGAAAGACCTCCTCGATCCCATTCCACCAGAAGCTCCTTACGCGAAGCCTAAAGAAGCAGTCATTCAGAGTACCGGGAAATCAGCCAGAAAAATGCTCCGGGAGCTGTTCACGTCGGCGGAATTCGGAGACCAAACTCCGTGCTAGCTTATGCGCTACATGCGGTCGCTACTGGCTGGACGTCAAATGGACGACGCCATTTTCAGGGAGATATGTGTTGATAAACTACCTCTCCCGATGCAGCAGATTCCATCAATGCTGGAGCCCACTACTCCTCTTGACAAAGTTGCACAACACGCCGACAGAATAATGGAATGCAACCCGGCTGCTAGACCCTGTGTTTACATGACATCACCAGCCGAAACCACTCCGACACACGAATCCCCTATGACTATCAATTCCTGCCCCAGATCGCCGTGGCGACGTTTCTCGCAGTCCTGATTCCTCATCCCATCACTCTCATATCTGTAAGGACTTTGCGGACCTAACAGAAACCGTTCGCATGTTGTGCAATCAGGTCGGTGCAATGTGCAACGTATTAACTACTCATCGACCTGTGTCCGCCGAGGTACCTCGTCAACCTAGATCACCGTCCAGAAGCCGCCGGTTACAAACCTGGTGTTGGTACCACCACACATTTGGCTCCCAGGCACGCCGCTGTGATCCTCCGCGTTCATTCCGCACTTCCACCTCACAGTCAAACGACCAGGCCAGCCAGTAACGGCGACGACTACGGCTGGCTCTCCACATGAAAGTCGTTTATTTTATATCGCTGACCGATCCAGTGGCCTTTGATTCCTCTTTGATACCGGCGCCGAGATCAGTGTAATCCCCCCACCAAAATATCATAGCCTCAAACCATCTCACTTCACACTGCAAGCAGCAAACACAACAACTATTGCGACATTCGGCCAACGGTCCATCACTCTTGATTTAGGCCTCCGACGATCTTTTCAATGGGTTTTCATCCAGGCGGATGTTCAGACCCCTTTATTAGCGCGGATTTCCTCTCACACTTTGGCCTAACTGTGGACCTCAAAAATCGAGATCTGGTAGACACCACAACCATTATCATCCACAATCTGATGTGAACACCTAGTTGACCCCAGCAACTGAAGCATCCAATGCCACCGTTGTTGCCGTACCCCATCAATTCGCGGACAATCAAATACAGCCTTTGTTTTTCCATTCGCAAAGGCTCCAGATGACACAGACATGATACAGTACTTCTTCTACTGAACTCGCGGCCACTTATTTGCCCATCCGTCACTTCTGCCACCTTTTGGATGGACGACGATTTCGTGTGGACACTGACCACAAATATCTGGCGGAAACATTTCATGCCAACCTGATAAAATTTCACCTTGAGACATTAATTAATTAGAATATATTTCTCATTTAAAAGCAGACGTCGGCCATGAGCTTAAAGTTGATGATGCTTTGGCTGATGCTTTATCCGGACATGGTTTCACCGCATGGCAAACTTAGTTTAACCTTACGGAACTAGCAAAACATGAGCCTGATGATCCCTCCCTACGTGACCTGCGCACGTCCTCCACACTCCAACTCAAAGATTTCCCCCAACCTTCAGCCGATGATACAACTCTGTGTCTGGCCAACCGTTAACCCTAGTCCTGGTGTTCCTGCTCCCCACAAGGAGGTTCCTCATGACCATTTCCATTTGGGTTTCTGTCTTGGTATTTCCCGCCAGATCTCTTTGACCCAGTATAAATTTTGACTCCGCAATATGGACTTAACAGAGTCTACTCTGTTTGAGAAACAAGGTCCGTCTTCATATATTTTCCCTCCCAGTACATTCACCGTTTCCGATGTTTGTTTTATACATATTCACATTGATCTTGTTTTCCACTATCACCACCAAAACACATACCAACATATTAACCGTTGGCAGTCCCACACTTTGGTTGGTAGCAGTGCCGATTTCTGACAACTTGGCAGAGAATACTGCGAAAATGCTACTCTAGTGCGGAAGTTTACCATCTCTACCGACCGAGACAGCTAATTTCATTCGACTTTTATTCATGAGTCCACTAAACTGCTTAGCTCCAAATATATCACAGAAACTGTGTTCCATCCTTCGCTCAACGGCATGATAGAGCGCCCAAACTGTCAGCTGGCAACAGCGCTGATGTCACTGCCAAACCCCAATTGTTGAAGCGACAATCTGCCGTTGTTCTCTTGGGTCTTCGATCATCCGTCATGGGCGACCTCCACAGCTCGTCGGCTGGACTATTTCCGGTAACACAATTTGCCTTCCAGGTAAGTGTGTTCAACCCAGCATTGCAGAAAGTCCTGACCCAGGGAAATGTGGTAAACAAATTGAAGATCGTGACAAGTCAACATCCAACACCAACTCGTTCATGATCCATACAAGTAGTTGAACATTGTGACTCACACAAGTCACCGTCCACTTCTGTTCGTAACGACGCTGACTGTAAACCACTAACACCACTGTGCGATGATTCATTCGATATGATTAGTCGAACAGGCAAGCATCTTGTCGTTTGGAGGGGCGAAAAACAACGCTGTTTCCGTTGACAGAATCAAACCTGAGAATTTTGATGCAGCTCCAGCACCCGCAGCAGCGACTCCATCGCCGTCCACGGACACTCCGACGACAATTTCCGTTGACGATTCTATGCTCCATATCACATCAAACACTGAAAGACTCCCATCAGCTTCACCAACGAAGAAACCACACATGGTAACTAGTCTTTCTGGCAAAAAGTTTAACACCCTGTCCTGTCCAGGATTTGAAGGTTTTGTTCGCTAACACTTCTCCGCCTTCTGTTATGCTATCGAGCGTTTACACTGCGCAATAAACACTCTGGCGGGGAAATTCTATAGGCATCTGTACGGTTGATCCATTTTATGTTCACTCTATTCTTTTGGTACGGCACCTCTCTGTCGTATCGACGTTCGGGTGTAAATGATCAATACACACTTTTTGAAAAGATACGCATGTGAACATGATTTACAAGGACACGAAAGTCTTAGAATAAAAATGCGCCCCCCCAAGCAGCTCCGCTTTGTGATTTCAGGCAAATCTGGAGCTTGTATAGCCGGAGGTCTGAATGTGATCAATGGACCATTGTGAGTTCGTTCCATGTTGTCACACTCTTCTCTATTTCTATTGAGAACATTTCTGTTTATCTTCCAAACCACGCTCCTCCGCCAATCCGAGTAAGCTACCGCCAACTTGAATGGTTTTCACGCTAACTTAAGATATAACAAGCCAATTATTGTACAACTTTGCGGCCTACAATGGTCTTGTGAAACAGCTACCCAATGAGATACTCTTGTGAACAGAGTATTCCTAGTTTCTGGATGATAAAGGAGTATATGACACAACAGAAAATATTTCTTCGGTTGGGGGATCAGTGTTACTCGATGGCTGTTGGAAATCGTTTTGGCGTTAAACTGACGCAAGCTTATGATCCTGTTCATGCTTCTTCTGAGCCCACCTGTCCATGGAAATTCCCGAGATTTGTATTTTGCAGAGCAAACTACAATAAGCCCTGAGGAATAAAATGATCCCTGCATAACACGTATAAAACTAATGTCCACTTTGGATCAGACAGGGTAGCTTCATAGGGTCTTGTGAATTCACCAACACTGAAGAAAACTCCATCACATTTTTCTACGTAGAACCGAGTAAAAATAACTTTTGAGATCTCCAAATTCTACTTGAAAATACGTCAAGCCGGATGTAAAGTCTCTTTGCAAGGGACGAAAGTCACTAACAAAAGTATATCCACTTGTAGGAATAAGAACACTATTTCTCTTTCGGGGAATTCGTCTGATTTATTCTGCCCTGTTTGCAGCCAAGAGTATAAACAGATGTACTCTAGGTTCAGGAAGTTAGTTTCACCATGACATCGAGGACTGCGCCGCCAGTACTGACGGTGTCATGCCTTCTCGGGCAGACAGTCCAGTTCTGGACGAAAACTGCGGCGGTGGATTCATCATCACCGATGGCGTAAGTTATCTTCAAATTCGGAGGCAAGCTGATAAATATCAGCGTCTCTGTCTGTTAATGTGAATCTGAACATCTGAGATATAACGAATTTTTGGTTTCCACCACATCACATTACCGCCTAAATGTACTACGCATTAACTTGAGGGTGTCTTTCATATTTTTTCAATAATCCATCTCAATCATTTGGATTCACTTTTTTATACAACTCGGCCCCCTTTTCACTCTCGCTGAAGAAGGGAACTAACAAGTTTCGCCCAGTGGAATGCACTTAATTTACCGTCGAATTTTTTGAACTTCTAACATTGCAGGGAACACTTCTCCAGCTTTTCGCTTCTGACCCTGACCAGCTTTACCGCAGTGTTCCATTTTCAGCCCCTGACTCCCTCTTTTCTGACACACATTCTAATATCTGCACTGGGTGAGAAACGTATGCCGGATAAGGCCCCTTTCTTCAATACGGTGATGCTTCCTAATGCGTGGACAAATCCAAGCTGCCGCAAACTGGCAAATAGTGGAATTTGTCTAAACGAATTGTACCTGCGGCCCGATTATTTTCGTGGCAGATAGCAGTTTACACAGCTTTGTAGTGACACCCCCTCCGTGAGTTTATCTGCGCAAGGTTTCTTGCAAGAAGCGAATCTACCTCCGATTTTATTCCCCACTCATTTCTACTCCACGGCTCTCCAGGACGATTTTACGCTCACAATACACATCAGTAATGCGACTCTTAGTATGCAAAACCCTAATCAGTCTGCACAACCTTTTCTACAGGACAGCATAACAAAGCTTGCTAATTGGCCTTCCACGTGAAACCTGCGGATAACCCCGTTGAAACCTTCTGACATATTTTTCTGCTCTCAAAGAATCCGGCATTCGAATCTTTTGGGCTCCATTCCCCTCTTGTTCTTTGGAGGCGAGTGCTTTGGGGGCAGTTCTTCGGTGTAGTGTCTCGGTGCTATCATCAACCGTGGCCGTTCTTGTCTCGACCATGACGCCGCGGACTTTTCGCAGATAAAGTGGCCTACGATTTACGTTTAAAGATGCATCCTCTTTTGTACTCCACTTTTTCTGATCCGAAAACTTGTTTTCTGTAGCAATCCACCCCATTGGCTCCAGATTTCCTCCGTATTGTTCCCTGGATTGGTTTCCAAAGACTTTAAGCTAACTGTTTATTCTCTGAAGCAATCATGCAGGGGTAGTAGTATACACTCGAGTACGTTGATCCATTTCATAACGTACCAACACACCAATTCATGCACAACATTCTTCCGTAGGATATTGGCCGACAAATCGCATCCCCTTTACCTCGGTCTCATTGGATGTACTTCCACGTTATCGGCACGATCCACTATAAAGACATGTTCGAGTCAAGACCTACAAGCTCTCCGGGGTACCATATCTCGACCGCTTCCTTGCTACCAGCAGAGTTGTCATTTCAGAACTAAACTTAATGCCAGATCCAGTTTGCGTTTACTCTTTGTATCATTTTGTAAACCTGAGTGGTTATAAAGCAGCTGAATTTCTATCCTCGGATGCATAAAGCATATAACAGACTTCACTATATTTGACTAACCGTGATACAAGCAGGTGGGGGGAAGGTCAGAAATCGACGAGAAACCACATTTTCCAAATCTCTGGAACTTTGTAATTTGCATAACGTGCCATTTGCACTAGTTAACTCCCTAGCTACTTTCCACCGACTGACGCGAATAAAAATGGTTCTGAGAATGGCGTAGTTCCACTGCAGTTTCTCTGTACTGTCAACTCCGATTAAATCCCCCTACCTCAAGAGACGTCAGAGAAGATTAAACCGTCTCCATGAAGTGCGGAGTGTGATGAAGCCTTCCTCGAGCCTAGAAAAGCGTTTTACCCCGTTCCTATGCTAATAGTGCCGGACAGGTAATGCCCCCTCGGGATGGTCCATAATAAATACGGATGCCAAATGAACAGCTATTGGGGCTTTATTGTCATCAACAGGAGAGGGTGGAAGGAAACATGTATTAGTTTAGAGAAGTCAGCGGCTGAGGTGAGCAGGTAGTAGTTACCGTGTGGTGAGTAACGAAACGTTAGCACCAGTGTTTTCATTTGAGGCAGTTAGGACAAACCATTAATCCATCCCACGGTTATTGCAACATCTGTACTGATTAAAATTCCTCATCTGCTCACCTTCACATACTTTTCGACTAAATTTGTACTGCTTCTCCAACTTTATTCTGGCTGGCTTTGTTTGATGGTCAGCAGTTATTCTACGCATGACTCACTTATTTTTTCCTTTTTTGGTCGTGCTTTCCCCCTGAGATGACCATGCGGACAGCTGCTACGGCAGTGATTCACACAGGCTGGAGAAAGTTTTGTTTTATTGCGGTTGGGTTTCACCTTCCCTTTCAAGTCGACGGATCGCTGACCTTCGACTCTTTTATTTCGACCTTTGGCTGCCAAACCCAGGAAACATTTTGGGCCCAAATGAGCGTGCTGAATTTATTGTATTTGTTTCAACTACAGGACAGGTACCTCCTGTTTATTCTGTTTGGTCTGCTGGTTACTCCAAACAGAATTTTTCTCGACTTTTTACCAATTTTTGTGTAGACAGTGACTGAGTCTCACTGTCGAAAATGTGACCGGTAAGTACCTAAGTTCCGACTCACAAATAGTGCCGTACAATTTGCGGAGCAGTCGTGTTCTTGTTTTGAGCTCTGCGTTGATTCGGGCTACTCGTCACTCCGAAGCTCCTTGATAATGATAATGATAATGATAATGATAATGGTTTATTTTGAAAACCCCAGAGCATGATGCAAGGCATGATCAAACGGTAGAATTGGACTCAGAGTCCGAATTCCAAGAGGGTGATTCAGGTATGTGCACTCGATATAGTATAGGAAAGAGTATTTAACTTACCCTTTATGGCGGCTCCCGGCAAATTCGAACTCAAGGTCGGGTGGCCAAACCGGCCGAGTCAGGGTGGAGCTGGTTGGAAGTAGTAGACCCTTACTCAAACAATGCAAAAAGAAGCACTGTTCAACGAGAGAATCAAATAGGATTGACAGAAATTTTTCCCGCCTTGAAGAAACAGAGGTCTCCAGAGGGAACATGAAGCATCCATAACGCTCCGCGGAATATGGAACGGCTTAGGATTGGGAATCCGAACATGTAAGGAATGAATTTGCTGACACAGAACAAGAAAAATCCTTTGAAGACTACTCTCGTAAAGTTTAGCGACCGAATATCGGATGAGTCTGTGAAATACCCAGTGAAGGACCCACCTGTAGGGAGGGGTTGCACAGGTGATGGTGAAAGAAGTGGCCGGATATAAACATGTAATGTTTGAGCAGATCGTTTACTTTCAGAGAGGTGAAATGTGATGCACCAACACGGAAATGAGACTGAGCGGCAGATCAGTTCGTGTTTCGTAGCCACGATAGTAGCGGATACACGGTATGCCCAAGAGTTGGGTAGTTAAATGACAAGTAAGTATTTACGTAATGATTATCATTATTAAGGGCCGAACATGATGACCAGATAGTTGCAAGGATCAAAGTTTTCTGAGAGGACTTACCACGATAGAATACCAAACGTGGAAAAGCACCAAACAAACGATAAATTCGTTTGAGATGTTGAACAGTGAAGTAATTGCCAGGTAAAATACTATCTGTTGATGTTCCTTGTAAAAGTTGGATCATGTGATGGCGAAAGTTCTAAACGCCGTGCTACAGATGTCTCTCCGACGTGAACATATGAAGCGGGCATGCATCTTTGCAAGGTGAGGCTATTGCGATACGGCAGCCTTGTGTGGGCTAATCGTAAGACTGATAGAGATAGCGAACTGTCTCAGTAGTGTCGGCTCTTTTGATGCTGTGGAGACAAATACTCCTCAGTGGAGTATGCTGTTTAAACATTGTGGAAAGGAAGTGTATGCAACATTAAATGTGACCTTTTTCAAATATGTCGGTAAATGTGATGAAAGAAGGACGAGTTCTATCTTGTGGGTTGGTTAAGTTTGCGAATGGGATAGGTGGGTGCTTTGGCACGAATCCTCGGGAAGAAGGATCATGAACGGTAAGCTGAGTATGGTAGCGTTCTTTTGACTCTGTGACAATTATGTGCTAAAGGAAGTAAACTTTGCCGGGTGTAAGAAGCAGTAAGTTGAGATGGCGAGGATGGTCATGATTGCAATGAAAAATAGGTGATAACTGGAGGAGATAGTGGAGCGTTCGCAGCATTTCCGGCAGGTCATCCAGAACGAATGAGGCTAGGTATTCAGTGAATCAAGCACCTAACCGTGGAGCAAGCTTCGTCCGGATCTGGGCTTATGCATTTTGCCGTTGCGGTTATATAGTTTTTGGGACGCGGGACGATCTTCTCCTTTTGCATTATTTACCGTCGCACAGACTGCCTTGACAAGCCCCAAATTGTAAAGTGTTCAGTGCAATAATTAGAATCCCCTATCCCTTACCCAAGGTCCCCATTCTGTATTGTCAATACCGTAATCCTTGTCTGTCTTCCTGAGTGCATTCAAGTGCGAGTCCCACTGAGGACCTTGGGCGATATTCCTTCGTGCAATGCTAGATGAGTCCAGGATCCTCACCACCCCACTGACGGCCCCCCATGGAAAGACGATGGAGAGCTTGGTGCCTCGATGCCAGCCTCAGCAGCCACCAAGAACACAGACGATTTACCCAATTCACAAACAACACTGATATTAGGGACCACTTGGAAGGGCCCCTGGGGATCATTCCCTCAGGCTGGCCAGGATATGAGCATGCCATTTTATCATGGCACAGTTCATCCCGTGTCGCATGGTGAACCCCCGAAACCAGCCTCTGGATGGTGTGGTGGCCGCTCAAGCTTCTGCAGCGATGAAAGCCCACTCTAGCCATCGGAGGCCAGAAATCTTCTCAGCTGACTCTAGCAGCAGCCCCTTTTATCACATTTGCTTGGTTTGCATTCCATCTTCAAGCCTGTACCGGTTTCAGCCCCTGTGTCCATTTTCTGCTCTGTAATCTTATTCCTGGTTCTGGACTTTCACCCCTTATCCTTTCTCTTTCCTTCACCATGATCATCACGCTTATTCTTTTATCCTTCTGACCCTAAAAGTTCACTTGCTGGGCCAGGCACATTGGGGGGTATGACCACCTAGGTCAGTTGCGGGGAAGTCATTTCCTTGACGGCAAGTCCGGTAATTCACCACAAGGGCGATGAAAGGAGCTGACTTTGGGCCTGGTTTCTAGGGTAAGAAAGTAATGCTGATGGTGCGCAGATCACTGCTCAACTGGGAATAGCTACCTAATCCAGAAAGCAGCTGGACTTGTTGTCCTTTTGCAGAGCCTTTTTGGATCTCATCTAGGAAACTGTGTCCAAGGGTAGAGGCCAAACTTGGCGAAGGACATCATTATTTTCTGGCAGCCACAACGGTGGTTTGGGCTGTGGTTCACAGAATAAAGGTGCTTGCACTGCAAACAGAATTTGAAGCAGCTGTGGTCCTTTTCACCACAAAGACGGAGAGAAACTAACTCATGATGCCTTTCAAAATCACAAAACTTCTCACTGAGGCGATATGTCACAGAGTGGCCTTATTTCTACAGTCAGAGCTGTTAGCTGTTGCAGAGAACTCCTCACAGGTGTGATCATGGCGATTGCAGTTGATGAGCTAAAATAGAGCCTAGATAAGGTGCGGAGAACCGCATTTTAGGAAATATGACAGGAAGCCCACGTTACAAATTTCGCCTAGACAGCTTGAGGATTCGCGAATTATCTCTGCGGATACGATACTCATCCACCTTGTAGGTTTGGAGTCATATTGGCAGTCCTGTAGAACTAACAGGAGATGGTAGACCAAACGGGCCCACAACCAGGGCCGAGGAGTCAAGTAAGCAAACTTTCCAGTCACCTGAAGAGAAGTGTCGATGAGCCAATGCAGGACTGCGTCAGGTATACCCAGACAATTAAAACTTTGAACAACCAATAAACTGAATAACTGAAATCTAAGGCAAACTATCAACTGATCAAAAAGATTGGCCGACATTTGACTGAACACCTACGTGCATTGTAAGATAACAGCCGAGGCTCAGTCATTCGTTTTATGGGTCTTCTAAAGTGGATTTATCTGTTTTGAGTATCAGTAAGCAATTTAAGTTATAGCTCCCTTCGATTTTGGGCCACTGTCCGTGACTAAAAACGATGATTCTTGTTGGGAGGTCAAGCTCCGACGGTACAGCGGATTGCCCAATGCTGAAGCTGGATGAGACCCTGAGGGGCGGCTTCTATTCCGAAAGCGGACCTAATTACTAAAACTTACTTATAAACTAGGCTCGCCTAAGCCCCAAGCTTGAAACTGCTCCTTAACAGAGTTAGGTGTCCGCCAACAGCAGCCACGGTAAGGACCCGTTATTCTCACCCCAATTCCTTGTGGCAAGCCGTTCCGCTACCAACTGTCCGATGCAGGTATTCAATTATCTTAGGGAATGGCCTTGAGAATTGTGTGACTAGTGGCTGCGATCCCAAAAGTTACCCATAAGAGTGGGTGTGGCAGTAACAAATGGATTTTGGTCAAGTACTGAAGAAGGCCAGAATCTTCCATATTTTGAAAGGCTGGGGCATCTAGCTTGAATACCAGAGCAAGAATCCGAACATCCTAGCTTCCTGTCTTCAAGTCCTGGAACCCAGGTATACCGAGATGAAAATCTCCAAGGATAACGTTACTTACTGAAATGACTAGATGCCTTGGAAAGGCAGAAGAGAGTCCCGAGAGCAGAAGAGTTACAAAGGCAAAAAACCTTGTTGTGACCCTACTGGGCAATGAGCGAGGCCGTATCTTGGATACTATTCGGAATTAGAGTTTGCTCCTCTCCTTTCTACTTCTTTACTTATTAGTAGTGAGTACATGCATCGTGAGCCCCAGTCACTCGTTATGTATTTTCTCTGTTTCTAAGGTATCACATCAGTTTATACTCTTGTTTCATGATGCTTAATGCATGAACAGTTCACTTTTCCATTCATAACCTTGTTTTCCCAAAGGTTTACACTTTTTCTGCTACATAATCTTTCTGAGTGTTTCATTTGTGCTGCCGAGCGGAGGCTCGAACTCCCAGTCTTAGCATTCCTGTCGGTGCACCCAACCATTGGCCGTCATACGTCAACGGCAATAAAATATATAGTGCCGGATTCGCCCATTCATGTTGACACGTGCTCTCGTTTGCTCTACAGACAGCTTATTTGTACTTATTTTCTAATGACACCTTTCACTGTTACAACCACATTTAAATTCACGCGTTTGTAGTTGATTTGTTGATTGGTGACGGTAAAATTTCTTGGTTTATTGACTGTACCCCAACCGAATCGCGCTACAGTTCCGTTCAGCTGCCTGCTAAGTAGGCCGTTTTTATTTTCTGCGCTGTCCCGATTTTTGGAAGCTTGCTGCCCACTGTTCTAGGTTTTCCACCTGTCTGTAAGTCTTTCATTTGCTGTGTATTTATGTTCATTGCATTACTTAGAACTATGAATCATCTATAAACATGGTTGCTTGATTAGAATTTGTTCTACTGCCCGTAATCGTGTTCTGACCATATCGTGACTGTAGCTAGTGAGACTAAGTTACTGCTAGATTCACAGTTCCAGACATCGGGATATCCGAAACACCCGAATCTATTATCACGAAATTTTACTGAGGTATTTTCAGCATATTCACAACCTAAACTGTGAATGGGCTTATCCCAAATATGACATTTACGAAGCCTTACGGGATTTTAGCCTGATCTCTTTCAGTCGGTGGTTTTCCACACCCCATTGTCCGGAACCTCCTTCCTTAGCGTAGGTGCAGTCTGCGAATTATTCCTATACCCAAGTAACTCTTTTCCTTGTGGGAGCTCTTTGTTTACTACTGAAGTTCGGCATAAACACCGGTACTTTCTGAATTGGACTTATACTTACCTGCTCGAAAATTCCACACATAGATGTGAAAACGTCCTTTGAATAACTGGCATAAGAAATAAAGCTTATTCAATAAGATTGCCGAAACAGCTCGTGAATGATTGCTTTGTCGGTGGCCCTTCAAAAAACACTTGAGTGAGCATAACCTCAAGATCGATGATTAAGCGTTCTGAACCCATGAAAGCACCGCTTGCTAGTTCCAGGAAAAGTAAATGAATACAATCATCTCCCAGTGTACAGTTCGGAGACAAGTCCAGCTCGATGGTCCTAATGGACTTATTTGACAAGGCTAACAGAAAATCCAGTATATCAGAACCAAAATTGACTCTAAGGGGCGAGTAGATGTCATCGATTGAAGACCAGCCGACATAGCTGAAGTCTCTCATACGTATAACTGATCCGGATGTATACATGAGCCATCGAAGTCTAATGGCAGCTGACAGTTTTATTTACACACTTGCTGCGAAAGATGTAGGAGTGAGAAAAATTCAAAAACGGCTTATTTTGCCATTTTCGATCGTTTAATTTTTTCTACAGCGGCGACAACTGCCCCAGGTCTTTGCCTCAGCTGCAGCATTCTCCAGACTGCCGCGTTTTTCTCTTCCAGAACACATTGGTTACCTGGGTAGCCCTTAAACCAAATCGAAGTTATTCTCGGATCACCTAATGGACTAAACGATTTTATCGATCGGATTGACCGTGGTTAAACCTACACTCACGCCTGATGACGCTATGTATGGAGCACCTTACATGGCTAACCAGTGGCCACTATCCCATAACCAAGATTACAATCATTCACGACAGTCTCATCGGACCGCCGGACGGATTCCTGACATCACCCATCAGCATCCATTTTCCGTACTCAACAAAAACAGTTCAATTCATTCTGCGTGCAGAACTGGAGTCTGGCCCTCGCCACCGCTCTCCGTACCTACTCTCTCTAGTTCGTCAGCCTAGCCTTTTTTGACTGCTGCCCTCATCACGCACTACCTGCCATCAACAGAAACCAATGTCTTTATGAAACAAAATACCAACCACTTGGTTATTCATTCCTTTATCAAGTACGCAGGAAATCTCACTTTCACACTAAACTTCCTCTGTTCCTTCGGGTCTGGCCTCTCCCATTCACTGCAGTCTTCCCTCTTCTTTGCCACCTGTGCACATTCGCTTGGTCGCATCAGCAGCGTTTTCTCCAACAGTGTTTCCTCGACGGCTTGTTGAAAGTCCCAGTTGTGTCATTCACCATTCACGCTCCGTAACAGCATAGTGCATTCCTGGTGAGGGTTTCTGCCCCATGTGATTTTCTATATAATATCGGAATTACCTATACAGAAAGGCCAATCTGATTATCCCATTCAACTCACTTGCATTTGTATCACAGGCACTCCCCCCACAATGAGTTACCCAATGGAGGGTCAATCTTCTCTATATCCTGTGGGCATCTCCGACTGCTCTTTCATTACACCATGTTAACTCTGTTTTTAATTTTTATTCGGTACAACTCAACCAGTTTCTCAATACTGATTCCTCAGATATCCAGTTTGTGCCCCACGGCGACTCCTTCTATACCTCCCGACTCTTCCTTGAATCTCTTTCATCCCACCGCTGTCTCTCTATTTTCATCGGCTGCACACCAAATTCCGTAGATCGCCGTGATCTATTCTGGACTACCGAATTCGTGGTAGACAGTTATCGGCACTCATAAGGCAAGTTGTGAATTATCCCCGCCTCAACTGCCTGTTCATGTTATGATGTCTGATACCAGTTGCCTTATGGGTTCTTGAAAACACTGCACTTTTACCCTTCTTCATTGTCGCTTTATCTGCACTCTTACGTCCATCCGGCTAACCGCATCGTCCCCTTTCTGAATTCAAAACCGATTCACAATGTCCAAGCCGACCCCCTCCTCTTTAGTTCACTTAAACACCATCCAAGCCGATCGTTCTGTTACTGCAATGGTGTGAACATGAACTTCAAATTTGTGATTACCCTAAATTACTGTGAATTGCTGTGTTCTCTGATCATGCCTTGTGCACATGTCTTCACCACTATCAAGAAGTGTACCATTATAATTAATATTACATCGCACATCACTTGTGTAATTGCAATAAACTGCGTGGCAGACACAGCGTAACGACCGTCCCCTACTGCTCTGATTAGTAGACGAAAAAATGATAGAAGAATTCATCAGTGAACAGCGGAATATGGGGAGTAGTTCTTTCTTTGAGACCGATAGAACAACAGCCGACAAAATACCCTTACTGAGGGTTCCTTTTAGACCGCTCAATAACACCCAACCATCGTCATCAGAACTACATAAAGTCATCGAGGTATCTGTCCACCCATCAATTTCACCTTGTAATTCTTATCTGTATCACCCTCACTAGCCCGGTCGTCTAGTACGCGATTTCAGACGGATCGAACGGCCAGTACCTCTCACTCTCGCAAACTTCCTCACTCGGAGCTCACCCAGTAGGCCAGCCAACTGGTTGGCGGTTGCTTCTACCACACTGATAAATTTGTCACTAACCACCAAGTTAACATCAAAAAGACACACATTATCTTCTCCCCGGAATAATGCCGGCAACAAATTGGACCATGAAAACAGCAATATAGTAATTCATCTTAGGTCACAAGGGAGCTCGAGTAAAAAACTCTTTCAAAAAAATAAAAGGTACTACACAGAAACGATTGCCTCAGGAGCCCCTGGCCGTAATCAACATTCGGCTTGTTATGGCCCATCTATCCAGCCGCCTGTATCTATGCTGTCGCGCAGATGCATGACTCTCCGGGCACGAATGCTTAAGTGGCTGGCGGACTATTATTCACCCCACAAACTCAACCTTCCCCATATACCACTCCCATGCACTCATTTCTGGGCTTTCTTCCACTTCCTTGTCATCCCGTTCCCCTGGAAGATTACTTTGTTTATCGAGATCAAGCCTTTTTCAGGCTACGGCAACAATCTACTCTTCCCCGTTCGTTAGCAAGTCCACCAGAGCTCCCAGGTCCAGCTCCCCCTCGCCAGTACTAGCCTAGTTCATGTGCATCTTTAAAGTACCAGTCACACACGATATTGTGCTCGCTCCGCAAGGGGTTGTAGTAAGCTCCAAGTTCCGGAAGTACCTCAGATGCCAAGGATTAGAACTTTTAATTTTTCAAACAACAGTCTCCTCGGCACTTTTGTGGATACTTCCCAACTTGATACTCTATTACCTTCATCTCTATCTAACGCTAAGTCATTGACACCACCTAATCGACTTCCTTCTACACAGCAGTTAAACGATGAGCAAATCTATGTTGGAGTTTCAACTGGTGTCCACCACAATGAACACCAACACAGGCTTCTACTTTTGATATTGTCCAATCCTCGGTCTATATTGAGCAAGATGCACTCAGTGAGTTCCATGGTCCCCATAGGAGACTATAATTGATTTCAATAATTAAACCACGGCTGCCTGGTACGACCTCCACTGAAGGCACTGCCGCGTTGGGCTACATGGCCCAAGGGAAAAACAGAGGAAACCAGCTTGGGGTAGGTTGTCTGGTCTATGTAAAGAAATGTATCATCGCATACTTGTTAGAGCATGCCATTCCGGAAAACGTGGAACATCTAGTATGGCGCAATATCAGAAATGCGCATCGAGAGGTTCTGATTGACTGTATTTACAGCCCACCAAGGCCAAACTTTGTAACCTCCTAACCATCTTGGAATTTCTGAGTTTTTTGCACCTCCTTGGTTGACCCATGATCATAGCAGGAGCATTTTGTGCTCCGGATGTTTGCTGCTTAACATTCTCTTCCCCGCAAAGCTCGCTGGACTTTGTGGCTGTTGTCTGTTTCGAGGGATGGATTCAACGTGTGTCCTCCTAAAAGGGATTGAACAACATTCTGGACTCAGCCTTCACCCTGGTTGTCAAGCATATGTTTACTCTAGTACGAGAGGAGTTTCCTGGAAGTGATCACTGCTCGGCTACCTGCGGGCGCTCTTCTCCTGATAGGATCCGCCACAACCCTCCGGTTTCTGACCCATCTCATCATGCACAACTAGATCAACAATCTTCTCTTATAAGCACCCGAAGTTAGGTTGAATTTTTCCCGTCTTACCAGCCGCAAAAGGATAAAGACGAGCTTCATTCTACTTGATTCGATGTCTCGATATAATCACATCCAAAAATGGTTCCATTACGCGTGCAAGACCGAACAAGGTATCTCGAATGAAACAGCAAACCTCGGAACTAGAACGTTTTTTCCCTCGAACAAGAGATTTTTCGTTATACATAAAATCGTTTCACCTACTCCGGAGTAACATCACCTACTCTTAGTGGATAAACAGAAAGCACGAAAGAAGTGCTCTGCACAAGTCAAAAAGGGTGGAGATATTAGCGAAAATACTGAAACCTACAAAATCTTCGTCTTCTCCAGATATTTCTTTTATTTTCCACGGCAAAACCCACATACTAATAGCTCAGTGCTCATCGAAGGCTTTCAACGCGTCCTTTGTATCCATGTTAACAATGTGTTTTCTCCCATTCACTTCGCCTCTTGCTCTTAATTCACCGGGCAATCTGTTTACGATCTGCTTTCACCCAAACGATTTATCGCCCTTGCTGTTAAGAATTAGACTGTTCTGCCACCTGGGGTCACGGTCGTCCCCAAGTTAAAATCAGGTTACCTCGTTGTTTTAGCCCTTTTTTCATGGTATACACATAGTATTGATTGTACTGCAGTGTTTGTAGATGCAATGGAAAGGTAGAAAGCCTTATGTATCATCCAAGTGGGCATCACCACTGCGGTCTAGCGGGACAGTCAAAGAATATGGGCTTCAAGCTCTCACGGTTGACGAAGACTGCTTGTCGTGCTACCATGCCCCATAGTTCAGTGGGGTCCGAGGTCGCTTTTACTTCTACCGGGGCTTTCTTGCTTTCGAAAGAAAAAGATGGATGGTCAGACAAATAGAAACCTCCCGCATTGTCGCGACCATTGGAATGAAACTATTTCAATAATAATAATAATAATAATAATAATTGTATATTTCGGATGCGCCCGAAGCATGCTAGGAAGCATGATCAGATGATTATAGTGATGTCGGAATGACAATTCACAAAAGGGTACAACAAATGCATGCAGAGTATCAGAGAGAGTGTTACAGTGAACTTAAACTGTATTAATGCCCGGCAAATTTGAAGGTCAAGGTCGAATGATGTCAGTTGTTCTGGAGTACATGCATAAGTGGTATATGAAATAATTAGCACTAGGGGAAATTCGAAAATTTTCAAAGGAAATGTTTTTGGTGCGCTACAGAATATGAGAGGCATATGGATAGAAATATCGTCGAAGCGTTCGGTGAATTATTCACTTTACTACAGGCATGTCAATAAGTATTAACATGGAAATATTTCAGTCTGCAAAGATGGTAGTATATAAAGTGGTGGCTGTATACTGGAGGAATCATATATGTGGCAAACAATTGCGTATTTCTTGGGAGGGTTACTGCCAGAGTGATGGTGGCAGGGAACGGCCGGAGGAAAACAGGTGAGCGTGCGGCAAGTTGTTAACTTTATGTAGGGTTGGTATGAAATGTCAAAGCGGAAGTGGAAGACTAATCAATATTGACCGTGTGGTTACATCCATTATACGAGTGTTCAGTTCTGCGAGAGGAAAGGTAAAGTAATCCACAGATAATTGTTTGTCAATAGATGAATGCTGTGTGGTATGTACCATGCAAAAATGACAGATCAATAAAACTGCACAGGTATATCGCGGGAAGCAGCCGTGGATCAACGAATATAGAAATAAAATGTATCAGCCGGTGCAGATAGTGGTGTGATTTAGAGGCTGCATACGGGGTCAGTTTCGGTAATATAACACGAATGCAACATCTGGAAGATCAAAGGTCTCGATAACGGTGATGGTATAGTAAGTAGACGGTGAGTGTCACATTTCTAATGACCAATTTGACAGGTGTAACAAATGATGGGAACGGAGCGGCGATGCTGCATGGGAAGTGTATCGAAGACGTTCAATCGTGGAGGAAACGCAGTGATCTACAGAGCCCGAACACTCGAAGCAACAGCATTGCGGATGCGATCGGATGGACCGATGAAGAGGGCAGGTAGTTACTAATTACTTCGCTGCCCACTGGAGGACTACTGAAAGATATGTCAGCGCCGGACGTTGTTTTCTATTCTGGAATTACCACTTTTATCAATAAAACCAAACTCTATCATCTCTACCAAAACCAGACTCAACTCTTTCAATCATGCTCATAGATGCCCGTTCAATACTGAACAAAACAAACTATCCGCAGCGTTGCTCGGGCCTCGGACTCTGATTTTGTCATCCGGACTGAAGCTTGGCTAACGGATTCCACCCGTCGGATCCGGCCTTTCTAATTGGTTACCAGAAGTTTCGAAGAAACAGGTCTCGTGGCGCGTAAGCTGTTTAATCTATCTCAGGAACGCCCTGCCGGCTCTTCCAATCTCACACGCAACTTTGGACGCCATCCAGTATTCTCTGTGGTTAAAGGTTCTCTTTCCTAACTCCTACCCTCATATTGGATGCACCTATCGCCCACCTGATTTCAACGCTGATCCTACAGAGATTATGAACGCATTCAACTATTTCTCATTGCCGCCGTGTTCCTCCGAGCTCATTGTTGGGGACTCCAATCCACCGTTCATTTGTTGGAATACCCTATCTGCCTCAAGCATATTGTCTCAGTGAACGCTCACGATGCATGATGTCTCGCAGTTGATGTGCGATGAGGTTTTTCGTTTCCCTCTCATTTTTAGCGGGGATTCGACGAAATACACTCGGCAGTGGTGGGTGCATAACTGGTATGCATACCATCGAAGGAATTCTGGACGCTCGTTTGGCCGTGGCCATTACCTGTCCTGCGCAACCTGAACTGAACTGAACTGAACTGAACTTATTAGACTTCATGTCAGGCATCCGCGTAGGGAGCTGGATCTGACACCTAACTGCCCTAACCAGAAATAAGAACACCCTTGATCGGTTTCCATTACTGGTTTATCCAATGTTTGAACCAGCACGATCGACCCCTTCCCAGGAAGTAACCGCTAGATCGTCCTGCACATCCGCAGTCCCTCAAGTGTTTGGTGAGTCCCGCCCACCCAATGATCTGTCTTCGACAGTCAACTGGGACAATCTTATCTGCTCGCTTCCATTGTTAGAATGAGACTACTTATTCTTGCAAGCGACTTTCGGCTGCCCACTGATTTACTGTTCTCACTTATCCAGCCTGCTGTCCGGAATCACTATAACTCGTATAACATCAAACCGAGTCGTTAGTTCAGTCCTGACCCGAATGCAAAACATATATCTAGAGCTCCAGAGGGTACATCACACTAATATTGACTAGTCGTCTTTTTTGCAGTTCCAAAGGCTCTCGGTGGCAATCACACTCAAGACTGACGATATGCTCGAAGAACAAGAAGTACCTGCCCTTCAAAGCCTACATACTCCCTCAAAGTTGGCAAGCCTGCTGAGGAAAAGAAATCAGCCCAAGTCAGCCGGTATCTCCTCCCCCATTTCAGCAAACAATTATCACATTACCCCCCCCCCCTGTGGCGATAGCCGCGGGGCTTAATTCCTAGTTTGCGTCTCCATGATCACGGACCTCCTCACTTTACCGCCATGCATAGACTCTGTCACTAAGCCGGTACCATCTTTTCTTAAGCTTGCTCTGAATAAGGTGACCAACCAGCTTACCCGTGTCCAGAAATCCTCACACCTTGTTGGTGTTCTTCCGACACTTCTACCCCTTGTGGGAATCGATGTTGTTGCCATACTATTGAGGATCTACAATCTATCCGTCAAGTTTGGTATATTTCCCTCGCAGTGGAAGACCGTGAGATTGGATGAAACTTACCAAGGTGCATCCGTTTCACTCGGGTTCATTAGTCCTTCGCAACACTCTTGGACCACCTTTCCGTTACAACTGTACTCTTCAGGATGCCCTCACGATCGTCGAGGCTAGGTTTCGCACAAATTGTAAGAGAAAGAACGATATAGGTTGGGAAAGAAAGGTTATGGCATGTTGAAAAAGCTCCAGTGTAGCCTGCAAAGACAACTGTCAAGCGATCGCAGCACTCAGTGGCCTGAGTTCCGATAAACTCTGGTGCGTCCTAAACAATTAACTAAGGTTGACTGCCACAACATGACTGCGACCATCGTCCAAATCCTTGAAAATGGATCAGTATGTGACCCCTCAAACTACCGCGCCATCAACCACACTCCGAATGCTTCTAGATTGACGGAACTCCTCAACGAACACCGGATGTGTGACTTCCTACTGTCTCATAATATCATCCATATTGGGCAGCAAGGCTTTATAAAGTCAAGTTCACGCACGTTTTGCCACCTCAAAGTAATGTTAAGCAATCTCACAATTGATTTCCTTGTCAAACTCGTCCTTCTGTCCTCCGTGCCGCGTGCACCATTTGCGCGTTACTCTTGTGTTCGACGCCGTACGAATATGATAACCAGAACGGTAGTCTTCACGGCCCATGAGAACGAGAAGGAGATTGGGAGAGATAGTGGTTAGTGTGTACTTGGGAGCTTGCGTGAGAGCTTGCGAGAGAGCAACCGTCAAGTGGTAACCGCGCTTGGCAGCCTGCCTTAAGTAAAACCATAAACGTGTAAAATTATGAACGAAGATGGCCGTCGCTACTCCATTCCTTTTTGCCGATGACATTAGGATTGTCTACGAGTTTCCTCGTCAAAACCTCAGCTCAATGCTGGATGAAATTTTTACTGGACTTAAGTGATTCGGAGACCGGTGCGTTTCTCGGGGTATGAACTTCTTTACCTCCTGGAGCTGTCACACAGTCTTAAGTTGTCAAGCTGCCCCCAGAACCTCTCTTATCCAAGACCTACTCATTTCAAACGGCCCGTTAGTTTGAGACCTCGGTTTTCATTAACCTTGAAGCTTTAGGTTTTCTGAGTAAGCTTCAATCCAGGCTTCCAAGGCGAGAAGAACCATTTGTCTCATCTCCATAAATGTTCTGCTAAATGATTGCAAACTTCTCAGTTACAAGCCCCAATCCAGGCCCCTCCTTGAATATTTTCCCATTAAATTCATCAACAGGATGAATTCTGATCGCATTTCTCTGTAGTCCTTGCAGAGCCCATTCACTAGAAAGTTAGTGGTATTTTCCTGGAGTCTATGTTACAAGGATCAATGCATCTTACTCAGTATTGACCCCCTACGGCTGCTCTGCGTGAAACTCCATTTATGCTTCCTGTTTAAGCCATACCACGGTATGGCCTTCCCATGTACTGAACCAGTTCGTCTCACCCCTCTAAGAATTCTGTCCTTCGCCATCGCTCACTGCAGCTCTCTATTTCTGAATCAAAACTGGCATTCAGATCTAACTACTTCCTTACAAGATACTCAAATTTAAAGAATAAACTTCCGATAAACATCCGTGAGGGTCTCTGTCTCTCGGTTCGGAGGCTCACTGGACCACTTCTTGCCTGTTCCCAGTGGGATCCTCCCTACCGGCCACAGCTTCACCGAAGAGCTGGTCTACGGAAACGGGCTCGATTACTTGTATAATGGTACCATATCCTAGAACTTTCATTGCTCCCTTATTGCCAAGCTCCAGGTGGACTGTTTTTTATTACGTCAAACTGCACACAATCTACATTGCGGTACCTACAGTTTGTTACCTTTTGTAGATATACCTAATTCAACTCTTGTCGGTTCTCCTATTTCCAGACGATATTCATGTTTTTCAGGCAACCGGCCCAAGGTCCCTGCACTGATGTCTCTCCAGCAATTAATTTTGTGGTTTTGACCCTGGGACACTAAGTTCCGCCGTCCACCACTTAACTTGGTCTTCTTGCCCCTTTTCCATTCATTTCGGCTACCTCTACTTGCTGGGTTTTATGTCCGGCCTAATATCGCTTTCCTCGATTATCTCATTCCAGAATCTCTTATCCCTTGTGCCCACCTTATAATAACTACTAGTTTGCCTGTTCAGAACCTGGATCTACCATCCACCAACTACTTTCATCTTCCCTCTTATGAGCCACATTATTTCCCATCAGTACGCTTAACCTCATTTACATCGGCTAGCCCGAAATGCTTTCTGATGGTCTTAGGCATGGTCTGGCGTTGTTTGAGTCTGATAATTATACGCTGACCGGTGCTTTACAACAAACATTTTTCTACTCCGAGTGTTTCCTTATCCGCACTCTGTCTTTTTTCAGTCTATGCTAGCAAAACTCCTGATGTCAGCGGCACTCATACCATAGAGCCGTCCGGAAGTGGGAAAAACAGGCCGCCCCTATGGGTTGAGAAAAAGACGAATACAAGTGGAATGACGGTCAGGCGGAGGGGCAATGAAAAGTTCCGTTTTGGGCTCAACCACCTGTCTGCTAGGAAGCCAAAAGAAAACGAAAAAGAAAAGTGGAAGACAACAAGGACCCGGTGGGATCGGTCTCATCTTCAAATATCACTGATATCGGGCTGCAACGGAAATGGGCAAACTCCATTTATGGGTATGTCCCTCAGCAGCTCAGACCTGATCCTGCAAAAGGAAAAGCCCCACATCGCCCCTGTCTGCCTGACAATCTTTTAGTTTTTACACAAGAGGCTGACTAGAGTCGCAAGGTACTGGACTCTACACGTGTGTATATCCACCTCCCACCCTAAGTTTTAACCAACCTATACCCTTCATCCGCTCATCCAACATGCATGTCGACGGTAAAGGCAATCTCTACCTTGGTCTAGAATTTCAACCCATTGGCCCGGACAGCTTGTTGACGTACCTGAGGACAAACACCAACCTCACTGAAGCCCGTAAAAGGAAAAAGGAAAGCAATGACAACCGTTCATCTTTTCCGCCCATACTCTTCTATCTCTCGTCGTCTTTGCTAAAGTGTGACCTTCTCAATGTCCTAGCCTCCAGGCCATGCTCAGTTCACATACCTGACTAACGGCAGCTAACATAAGACACCAGGCGGCAGCATCAGATCTGTAAATACCCCACGGCTGCACCAGTTAAATAGCCCTCAGACTAGTTATACAAACTGCTCCCTGGGTTCTTAGTACACCTCTGTTTCCCTCTGCCGTCTACAATCACCATCGTAGCTTAGATATTTAGCCCGTTAACCTGGATAGCACGTCGAGACAACAGATGTCCGACACCTGTCTCATTTGGTCCCACAAAAAAGGACACTTAAAATCTTTCATATTCTCCGTTCCTAACTAACAACTCCCCCCCCCCATGTTTGTAGAAAGGCGACGTCCTACATTTCCTAGAGCCCAAACCACTCTTCGGGTTACTGTCCAACTTATTAGCAATCTGTGAGCAAAAGCCGGGCACCAGTCGGTAGCATTCGGCCAAGGGATACTCCACGGTTGCACTCCCGGTTCGCCAAATATGTCACTGGTTCCTCTGTCTGTGCTTAAGTTCGACGATAGCGCACGTGTTTCCCACATTCCCATACTGTAAGCCATTTTCGCCTGTAATGCCCAGTACGGACGCAAAAAGCCCTCAGAAGACCCGGTTAAACGATATATATTTATCATTTAGGAGTAGTCAGTCCTAGTCTAGGTGAACACGTTTATCGTCTTCTGTGTCAGTATTTCTTTAGTCCCTGACGGCATTCCTCTTCGCAATTCACTCTTCATAACATGTGGCTCGATCCTTCTTCCGCTATCCGCGGATTCTTGCCACGGATGATATCCATCATTCCCGGTAATCTTCTCACCTTGTTCATAGTGTCCTGACCCCTTTTTACCCAAAAATGTTCTCTCGAGCACTGTTTTGCAGCTTCTCACTGTTTACTTGATTCACCGAACTTGAAAAAGCATCCTCAGTCACTCCTGCATCATTCCTTCATATATTGTTTTCCGCACTGTGTGACACCGCTTGTTTCAACAATTTAATGTCTCCAAGCTCTTCACTATTGCCGATGATGAAATCAAAATTAACTTGTCTTTGCCGGGTAAACCGTCGTCATCATAGTCCATTTAAATTCGGTCCAGCTTCATTCTCTTGTTTGCCAAAGTTGCCGACTCCTCTCTTCAAAATTTGTACTTTTCTGTTTCACTGAGAGATAATGTACGCCTCGATCATGCTCCCACGAGTGATTCTCGGCCTAGGTCGAGAAACCGTTATTATTATTTGATTTTTTCGATCGGCAGGGTCTGAAGCCGCAGGGCCCTGATCACAAATCAGGAATAACCCCTCATCAGAGAATCGAAAGCTAGGTGGGACATAGATGGGAGAAGATTCTATGGAAGAATGCAATTTACAGGTGTTCCGTACCCTACTGCCCTGAGAAGGGTGCACATAGTAAGGACATGGAAGTCAACACTTGCAAACAAGGACGAACATCACGCAAAATCCATGCTAGTAGAGTTCGCTGATGGAGCCACCCGAGAAAGGCTGCTGTAGAGGACAGCAGTGGTGACTCATACCACCAGAGGTAGATATCAGATTGATCCAGATGGGTATAGAGTAAGGCCTGGCGGCCTAGCACCAGATGAAATCCTGGCTGGACCAGCTAGGGTACTGGTGAGAATCCAACAAGAGCTGCAAAAAGCCGTACTCATTCCTTGGATCTTCCCCACTGACAGCCGTGAAGAAACCACGTGCGGGGCCGGAAATATTTATCAGCGAAGACAAGCCGGAAGATGAAAATTGGCAGCACTGTCCGAAGGTGGGGACAGCGCGACCCTTGTCAGTCTGGATGTTATGGTAACCCCCAAAGAAATGGTTTAGGTGTAGTCGGATGTCCCTGATCATCGGCCAGTATCACGCACACCAGTTGGGACGACCGATGCAAAAAAAATTGCCACCTTCTCAGGCGCGGAGCCTGAAAGCCAGACGGAAGTAGACAACAAGAGAAACCTAACAGGTTGGGAAAACGTGAAGGTGCTACCTACAAACGCGTAAAGTATTTGGAACAAATGGTTGGAACTTGCCAAAGCCGCTGGGGAGCACAGCGCGAGGAAAATTTCTGGGGGGGCTAGAGTCTGCATGCCGGAACCGGAGACGAAAACCCGCTTTACATGGCTGTTCGCTAATACGTTGCACCAGCATATTGGGGAAAATACCAAATATAGGGCTGGATGCCCTCCATCCCTATTAGATCTAGTGATAACAAATCTCCTCGACGATGTATTCAAACAGCAGTATTGTGCACTGCTGGGCAAGAGCGACTAGGTGTGTCAAAATAACTCTACGCATGCGGCAATTCAATGTACCCTAAGGGCTGGTTAGGAATTTTGGTGGTACGGAAATATACATAAGCTTTTCAGTAGGACAGTAGGGCTGACGTGGGAGGGGGTAGAGGGGGGTCCACTGCCGGGGAGCACTATCAGGTCGAGAAGGGATCCTCACTGCCCTCCAGAAAGAGTATGCTCCTTTGAAAAGGAGGAGTGAGGAGGGCAAACCGAAGTGGCGGAAGGCAGCAATGGCCAAAGCCATCAAGCGAAGAAACCGCGGCTGGGACCATCATGAAGCTCCCAGCAGTCGGTCATCCTGGACCCGTTAGGCAGGGCTTAGAAAAGGAGTAGTAGGCCTTCTGCAAACTTCTAAGCTTGAATCTGAGCTCAGGTTAACTCAGCGCGTAAGACAGCAGCCGAAACATTTAACAGCTACGTACAATCACGAGGCTCAACAGAGGATGCCAAAGGTCCACTGGGGACCACGATTTTGTCACTGACCCAGCGTTTCTCGATATCTTTTAGCTTACAATGCCACTTTCCCACACAACGTCCCACCACATATTTCCATCACCAACTCTGCAATTTTGAATTGGGAAATCCGGTATCATTTATCTCACATAGAGTGGCTCACTAAATGAACTCGACATCCAGTTCTGACGTCACCAGTTCTGCCCCCACTTTACCCTTCAGCTGAGTTTTTTCCATAATTTCATGCAGGATTCAGTCTTTTCTTCTGTTGAATGACAGGTGAAATATTAACATTTCCATTGATGTTTTTAGCTCCTACTTATGCGTCTCCCCTTTAGCCTCAAGTCCCATGGTCTCAATTTGTCTTAGGGATCCGCTGCATCGACCAGTCCGTGCTTCACTTTCGTTCTTCCTTCCGTTAACCGTTGATCCTCAGCTAGGCTATACCCGGACTGAGTTCCTTTATCTCACTCCCCTTTCCAGTGGTTCTTGTGCCGGTCAACCACCTCGTGCACTTCACTGACCACCTTTCTGGCTGGTGCACCTGGATGATAATGCTGTATGTCCGCCTGTGGATCGTTGTTCCCGTTGGCTCTGTTGTCCAAGTTCCCACAAACTGAATACTTGGTCCTGGACCATATACCCTTATCGTTATTGCTCAGCCCTCTGTACAGCTATCAATGAACGCTCAAGCCAATCCCAACGTTGCGGGGCGCGGTCAGATCCCCTGCTTCGGCCGGAGCACATCGGGCGTGCAGGCAGTCTGCAGCGATGTGCTAGCGCAATTAGACTGTTGGATCACACCTCGTGTGTTCACTTTACGAAATGTTTTTCGGATTGGGTGTCTATCGCACGGTCAGCTCCATCCATTAGCGCCGGTAGCGGATTGCACGACCCAACTCTCCTCGTCCTACCGCATTTATCACCCCTGGTTTCGGACCGCATGCTTCTACCGTTCTTCTGCCGCGATTCCCTCATCTATCGTTTTTTTCAGCACTCTTATCACTTCCCTTCCGTGTCGTTCTACCTCCTTATGCACACCCATCCACTCTGTTTTCGTTCCAATCGTGTTTCACAGTGACAACTCTCACTGCATGATGCCACTCTCGCTCTATCCATTTTATTCTGCCCAAGCCCGAAATATTTTCTTTTCCGCCCATTTCGTCCATGTCGGCTCCGAATTAGTATTCACTTGGTACCTCCGTATGCTTATAAAGCTCAATGATCGAATACTTCACCAGCCACCATTTTTTGACATTCGTTTTTGTCCATATTATACCTCCCACCATTACACACCAGACATATCTGTAACCTTGACCAATCATCGTATAGGAACTCGCCGTTTCAACTTTTGCATTTTTTACGACCAAATTTATTATCTTTTTACCACCTCCATATTTTCCATGGCTGAATCCATAATTCCTCTGTAAATCGCCCTCTTAGGCAGTTAACCGATTAGCAGCTCATGGCTTAATCCATTGGTATAATGGCCCGTAAGCACTCAACTCTCCGGTTCCAGTCTCCAAACTCCGACGCACAACCATTTTCTGTGCATTTTTGTTCTATCACAAGCTTTTCCGTCAGGATTCTCTTCCTCTTCTCGGCCTTCATCCTGTGTCATCTGCAGTAAAACAATCTAATTCACCATCTCCTACCTGGCTTTCTTTGGTCAACGCTCTCGTTTGCTTCGTATATTGCTCGCCACAGGCATCTTCATCGTGCTTTTCAGGCCGTACTGTTTTTCCGCGTTCCGCCTAGTGTAAGGTCATCGTGAAGTCATGAATCTCACCTACAGTTTCAAGCCATGTGATCTGCCATTACCTGATCTTTCTCACCCTCACTTACTCGTTTCTCTTTAATGTTATTCGCTGTTACAACCGATGCATCTTCGCACCACAGTTCTTCTAACCTCCGAGTTACCCTTCCCAGTGATCTTTCACACCTCTCCAACCACCCCATACATCCATTCTTCCGCCATTTTCGCGGTCACTTTCTCCATGCGTAATGTACTTCCGTTTATAACCGCTTCCCCCTTGTTTGACTGTCATCACGTGACAATCCTGCAATAATCAGGCTGCTGGGTGCACTCTTACCTGTCTCCATCGACCCTTTCCTTCATATTCTCTCGTTTGTCAACTTCTGCTTACAGCCATTACTTCTGTGCTTTCAAAGTTGGTTCTCTTTTGCAGTTGCTTCCCCATGTTCACTTGTCATAAACAAATTCAACAGGGTTTATCCAAGTTAATCCCGCACCGTTTGACCCAACCCTGCCTGCCTCGTCCAACCACTGCTACCTCCGTGTCCCGTCTCTCCACTGCTATTTGCTCCTGCCCTGATATATATATATATACCTATATATATTTTTGCATCCACATATTTTCTCCACCTCCTTCAGTTCTTGGCCGGCCAGTTCTTTTGCCACCATGCCAAAGCCCCTCAAGATATGTGTCCATTTTGTCCATAACTGAGCCCTACATTTACCATATCTCGATCCTTCAGTGGCATTAATGCCATCTGACTCACTCTGTAGGTCTTCTGCTGCCAGCTCCCTGTTTTCAAATTGACACCATCCGTTTATTGCAATAACTCATATTTCCTAGCTACCTAGGCCCCAGCCAAACAACTCAATTTTTCGTTCCCTTTTTCTTCTCTTCTTTCTTCCTTTTCTTCTTCATCGTTTCTCGTAACGATGGTTTCCCATGCCGATTTTCAATCCTCCTCATGTTAAACTCCCAGCTCTCCCCCTTACTTAACTCAGTCAGCTGCTCCATCTGACCTTGACCCGCAAATTCACGGGGCCCAAATTTGAAACTATCTCAGGGTTCACCTAAAACTCCTCCATTGCTCCTTGGTGTGCATACTTTTATCTCCCTCTCACTTCCCTTCTACTTTTTCCCACTCCCCTTTGTGCTACGCACTTCCAAATTTTCATGAATTTTGTCCGTCAGTTTTGTCGCTTGTAAACTTTGATCAAGCATAGGGCATGTTCCGGGCGTCCACAAAATGAACTATAATTGACATTCGAGGTCAAGGTCATCGTGACGCAAAATCAGGTTGTCTCAGGTTTTTTTTGCTTTTTAACTTTAAGATCAATGATTTGTCTGTTACCACTACTTGCTGCTATTCAAACTGATCTACTTATCCGATAGTAGCAACAACTTCGGCACACCAACCTGTTGGCGTCAGTTATTATCGCGAATCAGTACAACAGAACTTTTTAGAGATTTGTGGTTTTCAAGTAGCTTAATCAGTTGTTCAAAACTCTCCCTAAGTATCCTCTTTTTATCCGGCCTCTCAAAGGTGATCTGTCACTTTTTTCACCTTTTCGATGCATCGCAATTTACCATAGTCCGATAACTCGCCCATTGTGTTAGCTGTCAATACTTTTCTCCCCGCGATATTGCGTCGAATTAACTACCAATCACTCCAACAGCTTATTTACGCGTTCCACTGCTGCCCACCCGCCCAAAATCACAGCTAGCACTCGCCGCTGTAAGACCCCTCAACTCCAAAGCAAGCTCAAAGGTTTTCCAGTATCCCTTCTTGATATACTTGGAGATGCTACCAAAGCAACTGCCGAAATAAGCAAAACCATGAATAGTTTTTCCTCTCGGCTCGACGCTTTTGACCAAACCATCGGTCAATTAGGTCCATTAGCGTTCCTGCTTGACCCATCTCTACACCACATTCAGGCAAACCTAGTCTCAGCCACGAAGTTCATTGATACCGGTGCCTCTGAAATATTCGGACGCATCAAGAAGGCCAACAATGCAGTAGTATTCAACATTCCGGATAAGTTACCTCTCTCACTGCCAATAACTTAATCTTAAAGGCTTGCAACCTAGATTCGCAACCTTGCTACTGTGTCAGACTCCGCAAAACTTCACAGCAAAATACATGCCCACTCCTGTTTCAGCTTAATACTGAAGTCGCTGCCAAGGAATCTATCAGCCGACGGTCTTTTGTCGTCGCCAATACAGGTTTCAAGCGGGCAAAAATACTTCCCGATAAAACCCCTCTACAAATGGAGGTTCACAAAAGCCATGAGAAGAACCATAACCCTGGTAAACATTTAGCCAGTAGTCCCTCTCAGGTGGTCGATTTACCAAGCGCCGGCCATCATGCAAAGACCTCCTCTGTAGTTAGTCGCAAAATAGTTGTCGACTTAGATAGTTCATCAGCCTCCACTCCATCGGAGCCGCGTCGCAAACGTCAAAACTTGCAGAACAGTCTCAATGAAATGGTCCAAAGTAATATGCTTCCTGACGTCCGCAAAACTGACAAAAGTCCCCCTGACTCCAAGACTAGTAACCAATTATCATACAGAACCCCGATTGATGTGATTCCTTTGACTAGCTCAAGAAGTGTCTGGTCGAACCTACAAACTACTTCCACAGAATATATTTCAAAGAAACTAACGCCGACCCTTGCACGAGTCCGAAATCCAAGACCGGATCGGGAAAACAGCCCAATACCTGAAGTAAAATCAGTAATCTCTCAACTGTTGACGTCAGAACTAGCCAGTCCTTGCATACCTAAGAAAGATGCGAGACTAGATGTATTTGCACAGGTACCCGTAACGAATTCGAAAATAAATAGAGTAGCCTCATCGGCAAAATCAGTCATCTCAACTCGGGGACCCGGATCTCTCTCTCCAAACCCAATCAGTCTTTTGCCTCCAGGTACAGTGAACCATAAAAACACTTCTTCCAACGTCGGAAAAGGAAGTCTCGGCAAGGCTGTTCAGACCGTCATGCCAGTACCTTATCCAAATGCGGTTCCGGTCGACTACTTACGGGCTACCCAACCACATGCATCCTGCTCTTCAATTCCAGATAATCGCGAGCTTTCGGACCTAATGCCACCCCATCTAAATTTGCCGGTTTTTTTCCGTTTCCTCTAAACTTCCCGCCTCCTCCCATACCATATCTCTCCCCACACCATCCCACAGTCCACCAGTGGCTACAATTTCTCCAAACCAGGCAGCCACCTTAAAGGGTCATACATTCCATGTACGTCATGGCCACGATAATGATAGCTCCACAATTGCACTTTTCAATGCTCGCTCCTTTGTAAGTAAATCTACATCCGTCCGCTCCTTTGCACTGCAATCTCACCCGGATGTAATCCTCGTAAGTGAAACCTGGCTTACTGATAAAACTCCCCTCCGACACATTTCCATGCCCGGTTATAATATATTTGCTACGAACAGATCTGAGAGACGTGGTGGTGGATGCCTTGCTTATAATAAGAGCAGTCTTGGAACACACTTACTCCAACTTCCTGTCCTTGATAAGGTCCAAGACTCTGTTTGGATCTCTATACCCCCGCTTCAGGGGCAGCTCGTCATTGGTTGTGTTTACTGTCCGCCGGGCTACAACATGGGCAACGTAAATGCAATCACCGATGCTTTCTGTCACGTAGCTGAAATCCCGCACGCTTCTAAAATCATAGCGGGGGACTTCAACCTCCCTGGCATTTGTTGGGCAACCCTGAATTCCTCTCCGAAGTTATGCAATGTATCCGTGCTGGCGGATGGACACAACACGTAGATTCACCAACCAGAGTGAACAATATGCTTGACCTTATCTTTACTTTAGGCCTCCGAAATATAAAAACAAATGTCCTTAGCCACCTTCCTGGTTGTGATCATAGGGTCATAACGTTTGAATTCTCCGTTCAGCCGCATCACTAGGAAAATCCTCAAAATCGAAAATCTTTCCGAAATTCAAATTGGGATAATTTCTCACCATCCTGCGTAATCAGACCTGGGATGAATTCTTTCTAACACCTGATCCCCAGCTGGCGTCGGATGTGATGTACTCTAACTTATTCTGTTCTCTTAACATCATATCTCCCGAGATAACCGAATTAAGTGGGAGAAAGGCCTATCGACAACAACAGTTGCAACGTAAGTTCAAGAAGTTGCAGCTTGCCTACGAAAGGACAAACGACCTTTCTATCTTCCTCTGCCCCAGCCACCTCTCACGCCAGCCACTAAGCGAAAATGAGAACAAGCTGGAGAAGCAAGAACTGTACGCTCTCAACCAGCCGGATAAAATAGCCCACCATTCTGGCCTTAATAAAACTCGAAACCCCCGCTGTACAACCAAAATACCATATTTGCTCCCATCAGAGAAAACTTATATTAGCTCTCCTCAGTTAATCGCTGAGGCATTCAATAATTTCTTCGCTTCAACCTTCATAACAGACCACAATAATCCAACCCAGGATCTCACCTCCTTGACTGCCGACACCTTGTCAACCGTAGTATTCTCAACCAACGAAGTCAGAAAGCTGGTAAATACCACCGGGCCTCTGGCTCGCCCTGGACCCGATGGTATCCCACCAGCTCTGTTTCGTCTTGGCGGCCCGGACATTGTGACGCTTTTGATGAACTTATTTAATCTCTCCATGTCACAAAGCATTTTCCCATCCCAGTGGAAAACTTCCGATTTCATCCCCCCCCCCATAATAAGGGTGCTTTACATGACCCTGCCAATTACCGCCCCATAAACCACACTCCCATTATATCTAGGATAATGAAGCGAGTAGTTAAAGATGAGATTGCCGATTTTATTCTCACCCGTGGGTCAATAAATGAAAACCAACACGGCTTCTTAAAGTCTAGGTCGTGTATGACCTGCCAACTTGATTTCATTAATCTAATCACAACGTCAGCTGACCCTGGAATGGCACTTATCGTTATCTTCCTTCATATGACGAAAGCATTTGACCACGTGCCTCAAGCCCAGCTGCTGGCCAAGGTTAAATCTTACGGCATAACAGGCCTGCTCCTTTCTTGGTTGTCACCCTATCTTAGCATGCCATCGCAAGCAGTAAACATTGAGGGTTACTTTTCATCACCCCAGCCAGACACAAGTGGTGTTATACAGGGCAGTGTGTTGGGCCCACTTTTATTTCTTCTCTACATAAACGACGTATTCAAAGTAAAAAGCCATGGCACCGCGTTTCTATTCGCAGATGATATCAAGATTGTATATTCATTGAACCCCATACCTTGACCTATACCCTCACCAAACTAGCTGACGACCTGAACTCTCTTGATATGTAGTTCAACACTTGGAAAATGAGTTTCTCTGCTGCTGAGAGTGCCATTCTCACATATAAAAGTCATATTCCTCCCGAGTCCCTCGTCTTAAACTGCTCTTTTATTCCTATTACTCCGCTAGTACGAGATCTCGGTCTACAATATTCTTGCACGTTCACCTTTCAAGAACAAGCCACCTGCCAGGTGGCTAAGACTAAGAGAACAATAGCCCCAATCTGCAGAACTTTTAGAATGCGCAACAGCCAGCTTCTGATCTTTAAATCCCACGCCGGACCGCAGCTCGAATACTGCCTTCTGGTATACACTCACTTGCGCAAATCTGACAGACTTGCGATCGAAAGAGTTCAGCGATCCTTCGCCAAGCACTTACTCGGCTCATCATCCCCTTGAATTATAAAGATAGTTGTGAGCTACTAAGGCTTGAACCCCTATGGCTACGACGAATGCAACTCAATCTTTATCTTCAATTCAACCTCCTACATTCTAGAGCGCATACTTCTATCACTGATTTACGTTTCGCTCAAGACGCACCCTACCCTCTTCGTAACCAAAATCATACTACTAAAGTCCCACACTCCAGGACAAAACTAAGAGAAAGGTTCTTCATCACCGTCTATTGCCGCGTTTGGAACAGACTGCCTGAAGACATTCGGGCCTGCCAGACATTAGACCGTTTCAAAATTGTCCTCACAAAATATTTAGGTGTCGCCAAAGTACTACAATTAACCCATAAATGCACCACTTTGGAAAAAGCTCATGAGGGTAAACTAGATTTTTGAATAGAGAAAGAAAGCACGACCCGGTTAACATCCTTTGCAACGTCGACATCACCCACCCTATATGCCTTCTCCATCGCCAGCATATTAGTACCCCTCAGAATGACTTAGATCACTGACGCTGCTCTTTTTGGATTCTCCCCAATTCACGCGCTCCAACGTCTCCTATCTATTATCTCCATCACACTTAATTCGCCTTACTCGGTACGAACTGATCCCATTCCCCTCCTTTATTTTGCCTCAACGTCCCAACACTTAATTCAATTCCGGCGACCACCACTTACCTCTGAATCATCATTCCTATTCCTAGTTTTTGTCATTATTTTCGTATTCCCATTCACTCCTAATGGCTCACGGTCCTCATTCTCCCCAATTCAGCCTGTGTCTACATTACTAGATTTCTCTTTTCACCATTGACAGCTGATTCTCAGCTGGGAGCATCCAAGACTGCATCTCTCTACTCTTATGCTCCCAGACACCAACCCGCAAGCATCCTCCTTTTGATGTCTTGGAACGATCCGAAGATAACACCAGCGAAGTATCTAGCCCACATGTCCGGCTGAAAATCTGTACCCACCCACCAGTCCGTCGCTAACTCGTTGACCCTGCCCTCCAGGATCTCCCGCAATCTCCTAGACTACCCCATCTCTACGTCTGTATGATCTCGACCAAAATCACCTGTGCAAATCCCGCCGGTACGGGGCGCGGATTGATCCCCCGCTTTGGCCGGTGACATCGGGCGTGCAGGACGTCTGCAACAATGTGCGGGCGCAACTAGGTGGTTCGCATCTCCTGCCTCCAGAAACGGTTTTCAGGTTGGGTGTCCAGCGCACGGTCAGCCCCACCCACTAGCACCGGTTGCGGATTGAAAAAAAAGGAACACCAATCATATACTCAAAATGCTGCTGTCTTCTCCAGCTAACATTTGCTCTCCATCGTGCTCGCTTCAAATTTGCCTTCACAACCTAACGCTTTTTTCCTCCTGGCAAAATTTGCTTTCTTTGGTGCATAATTATCGCACAGTTAAAAACCCATCAACACTTCTGGCTCATTAGTCCCGGTCCACTCCCAGTGGTTTCATGCTAAACTATTCACCAGTCTTATTTGCAAACTTAACCACTCTCTAAGATAAAGCCCACCTCTTTTTGCTACTTTTACCAATATACTCGAGAACTAACGCATTTATTGCTGTCACTAACTTCCGTACCACAATCTTCAGACAGTATATAACACTGCGAAATTTATCTCTAGAGATTCCCATTAATCGACGACACTTTGTTTGTTTGCCTTCTCTGCCAGCTCCGCTGTTTGCCCGCTTAAGGCTATTGCATTGCAGTGTCCTCGTCTTGCAAGGCGTCGTGTCCCCCATGTGCACATCTGATAAGCTCTTGTGCCGCAGAGTTCTGTTCTGTCGCCACAAACTGGTCCACCTTTTGTATCAAACATAAACTGGTAGTCTTCTACCCATCCATCACGACTAGACTGCACCTTGACGTGGTGTGACGGTTTGTGCGCCTCTATGACCCAAAGAGCTATACAACATGGGTTCCTTAATCCGGAGATGCAATCGTACCTGGCAGGTGAATGAGTAAAGGCCAGACAAAGTTCAGTTTCCCGGTCCTCCAGGTTAGAGGTTGATTTGAGCCGGCAACACAGTCGGGAAAATCAGTAGAAGAATAGTTGACCCAAACAAATGGGCTTACACTAAGCCATCCCGCTGCCTCGCGGATAGGTTCTTGTTAGAACTAAAGGCTTTGGATGAGGACCCTAATCGTTCTCCTGCTTTGTGGCTGGACACCCTAGCAGTACCTGTCCAACATATCCCATGAACTGCACGAATACAAAGAATTCCATACTGCATCGGTCGTCGCGCAGGCTAATCAGGACCGCGCTGCCCATTTCATCGAGTGGGGTGAGTAGTGCTGAGTGTTCTACTGCTCAGAGTCCCCTCTCTTTCATTCAACCTTTGTCTTCTGTCCCTAACCATCCCTCTTTGCCCCATCTATCCACCCATAATGCTCCCACTGATAACACGATCGGTGCTCGCAACGATTCACTGTCGAATAGTGTCGGGAATAGTCCTCTGTCTGATAACCCACATTTTCTCAAGACTCGGCAGCCTCTGAATCTCGGCTCCTTCAACGTGCGTACACTCATGCAGGCCGGTCAGCAGGCGTGCCTGGCGCTCACAATGAATTCTCTGAAGATTGATGTCTGCTGCTTAAACGGAACGCGTATTCAGGATTCGAGAAGTGTAATACAACTAACTGCTCCTGGTATCTCATCGAGGTATTTCTTGCGCACCTCAGGAGACGAAGCAGCTAGAGCTGTGGGTCAACGTGGTGTAGGAATGGTCTTGACTGAGAAGGCTGAGGCTGCCCTTTTAGACTAGATTCCTGTTAACAGTCGTTTATGTGCTGTGAGACTCCAGGGGTCAGTCGGCGTTCGAAAGGACAATTGTGTTAAACTCAATTTGCTTGTGATCTCGGCACACACCCTCGTTCGCAACAATAGAGGTTCTGACACTGTAGTGCTAGCTGGTGACTTCAATGCACAAGTTGGCAAAATTAGTGAGTCAGAAGCCTGTCTAGGTGGGCGTTGTGCCTTGCCAGCTCAGCGTACAGATAACAGGGATAGGCTTCTCCAGTTTTGTGCAGACAACCGATTGTTCTTGTCTACCACCAATTTCCGACACAGCTCGCGTCGCACAGCGACATGGCGCTCTAACTCTACAGGTAATCTGAGCCAGACTGATCATAGGGCCGTAAGCTGCCGGTGGCGCAGTTCTGTTCAGAACTGTAGATCTTACTGGCTCACATACGTAGAGTCGGACCATGCCTTAGTTTTAATGCGATTATCTCTCCAGCTCCATGGTCATCGTCGCAAACCGCAAACCCGATTAGCCGTGCAACGTTTGTGTGATCCGGAAGTACGCACCTGTTACGAGCAGAAGTTGGCACATGAGCTAGGATCCATGGAGAATAGTAATGTAGATGATCATTGGGCTCATATCAAACAAGCGATGCACGTTGAAGCAGGTTTCGCCTGTGGTCCTCGATCCGTTGTCCATCAAAAACTCTGGATCTCGCAAGAGTCGCTGAGTATAATGGAACAAAAGCGTCAGCTCTCGAACCGCAAGGAGATGAATAAGATGCGGAGAAAGCTACAAAGGCAAGTTACGTAAAGCCTTAAGAATGATCACTAAAATTGGTGGGTGAAGGCAGCCGAAGAAATGGAAATAGCAGCTGTTTCGGGTAACAGTCAGAGACTGTTCAAATTTATTCGTGACACTGGTGGACGGCGCATCCAGGTCAGTGAAACGATTTGCGATATAAATGGAGAACCCATCTATATCAAACAGCAAAGGCTTGACCGTTGGGCCGAGTACTTCAAGGAACAGTTTAGCTGGCCGCACGCTAGTGTAGTTACTCCCGTGTCAACAACTGCGACTCCTTGGGTGGTATCACTTGAGCCCCCATCGGAAGTAGAAGTAGAGTCATGTATTCAATTACTAAGGCCGGTGAAAGCGGCAGGTCCCGACGAACTTCCTCCAGTCCCTTTCAAACTGGGTGGTGAGGCGTTGATAAAATCACTTATCGCCTTGCTCCGTGACATTTGGAACGAGGAGCGTATTCTGTTAATATGGAGTGAGTCACTGATTGTTCCCACCTTCAGGAAAGAAATACGCAATGACTGCAGTAATCATCGTGGGATAAGCTTAACTCCGATAGTCACCACAGCATTAGCTTCGATTTTGCTGCATCGTCTTACACCGGCTCGCGAGAGGAATGTCCGCGAACAGCAGGCTGGATTCCGCCCAGGTCTAGGATGCATCGACCAGATTTTTACTCTTCGCCGACTACTTGAAACGCGTCACATGCACCGTCAACCGATAATAATGTTTTTCTCAGACCTGAAAGGCGCCTTCGATTCAGTTGATCGAACATCGCTTTTCAGTGTTCTTCATCGAAAAGGTATGCCCTGAAATTTCGTGGACCTAATGAGATCACTGTATTCTCATACTTCTGGCCGCGTTAGAGTTTACGGTGAACTATCCGGTCGGTTCGAAAAGACCAGTGGTGTTCGACAGGGATGTCCTATGTCACCATTCCTGTTCAAATTCCTCATGGACGAAATAATGGAGAGTTCGCTGCAAAATCTTTAGGATGTAGGCGTCTAACTAGGAAATAGTGAAAAGCTATGTGACCTAGATTACGCGGACGACGTCGTCTGCTTGTTCGAATCCACGGAACATGCTCAGCGTGCACCAGATAATCTCGCAAGAGCCGTAGCTCCATTCGGCATGTGCTTTGCACCTTCGTAGTGCAAGGTAATGTTACAAGACTGGACGTCAACAATTCCGAGCTTGATGCTCGATGGGGAGGTGCTGTCAGTTGTCGACCACTTCACCTACCTCGGTAGTTGCGTGACGACGGATGGGAGCACAGTAGTAGAGGGGAGCACGCGTATATCCAAGGCCCGAGCGGCGTACGCTGGACTGAAGCACTTGTGGCGCCGACCTGATATCTCACTGAAGTTGAAAGGTCGTGTATACTGTGCTGCAGTGCGTTCAGTTTTGTTGTATGATTGTGAAACTTGGAGTCTGCGTGCTGAAAATATTCGTCGTCCTGAGGTTTTCGACCATCGACTTTTGCGTAGCATCGTTAGGATTGGGTGGAATAGCCGAGTAAGCAACGATGAGGTGAGAAATCGAGTATTGGGTACTAATTCGGAGAACGTTCTGTCACAGCGTATCCAGCTTAGTAGACTTCGTTGGTTGGGACACGTGTTACGTATGGCGAACACACGTCTACCATACCGTGTCCTATTCTCCGCCCTTTTTAGGGAGTGGAAGAGACCACGTGGAGGTCAACAGATGACGTGGCAGAGAGGAATAAGAAAATATACAGCAAACTTAAGAAAAGAAGATTCCTCACGTCTTCGTGGTTGGGGTCCAAAAGATCTGTCTACCAGTTGGCTGGAAACACTGAAGGATATGGCAGCGAACCGTGAACACTGGCGATCGTGTTGTCACTTTCTATCGAATCAGAATGACTGATCGATGTGCGTTTGTACAGTTAGACTGTATTCCGTGTGTTGGCTACTAGGGCATTCTTTTCTTTTCCCACCCATATGGGTCCAGTCCCTGTCCATTTTGTATATTCATACTTTCTAATTCAACGTGCAACATGATGAGAAAGACAGTGATAAGTGGGGCTTGCCCTATTGTTTAACGCTGTACGACGATGATGATGATGAGTCTATCCATCACTTCATCGTTTTTGCCAGCTGTGTCCATTCTATTGTCGTAGTTGAGCACCATGAACGATTTTTTCGATGATTCCTAGTTTCATGCTGATGCATTACATTCCTTTTCGCTGGAAGCAAAACAATTCACTCAAAGTCCATATATTTCATCCCGCCACTTCTTTCACCATCACTTTGGCAACCACGGTCCAGATGTGTAGTCCATTTGGTTTATCACACACACTCCGCCCATATCCGGCTGCCGAACTTTGCAAACCTATTCGTCGGTTGTTCTGTGTATTTCCTTTTCCATGCTCCATTCCGATAGATCGTCCCGGATACCTCCGATGCTTGATACACTCTTCCCACCACGTGGAGTCTTTGCTGAGGATTATCAGTATGTAAATACTTACCTGTCATTTAACTGGTCATCCCTCTTGCAAGCCACGTTTCTGCCACTAACGTAACACGCACCACATGTGGATTTTTTTGCCAGTTGCCAGTTTCATGCTGATGCATTACATTCCTTTTTTCTGAAAGCAAAACAATCCACTCAAAGTCCGTATATTTCATCCGGTCACTTCTTTCACCATCAATTTGACACCCACAGTCCAGTGTGTTGTCCGTTTCCTTTTACAACTGGCTCACCCGATATACGGTCACTGAATACCGAAATTGTTATCCTCTACCGGTTTTCTTGTTCTTTATGTGTTATGCCATAATTTTTATCGTCTAATTTTACATCGCAACTGCCCTCATACATTGCAAAGCTCTATTGCTTGAATTCGTCTCCTTCAGAAATGTCTCTTTTTCATGATTTCCACGTATCCGTCAATCTAGTTTAGTTCTCCGACAGGACAGTCTTTCTTCTGCAGGATTTGTGTGATTTTGTACCATTCTCCACCCACCCCATACTTTGGCAGAATAACTACACCTACCTCCAGCCGGATCGACCACTTGACCTTGAGTTTAAATTCACCGGGCGGTATCGCAACAACTGACTTGAATGCATTCTCTCATATTCCATCGCGTTCGCGTAATTGTACAATCCCGCTGTAACTTTCATTCAGCTTTCAACAGTACTGTTTGATCTTGCAATGCAGCATGCCTTGGGGTTATCCGAAATAAACTATTATTAATACTTTTATTATTATTATTATTATGCCCTGGGGAGATACGTTGTGTTGTACATAGGATGGATTTAGGGTTACTGGTCGATTTGACGCTAGTGTATTCTCCTCCACAGCTAACCTAGCCAAATCTCTCTGAAGGAATGGTGCGCAAGTACCTACAGGAATTAAATAGCCACAAATCAGCGGGTCCAGAAGGCATCCACGCAGTCATCATCAAGCAGCTGGCGTATATCATGGCTCCATCAGTATGTAGGCTGTACAGATCCCCGTTGGACCGGAGTAAGCCACCTCAAAACCGAAAATTCGCGGTCATTTCGGTGAAACCTAAGGGTGGAGCTAATCTGGCTACGCATAACCACAGGCCAGTAAGCCTGACTAGCACCCCATGTAAGGCCCCCGGGGAAGATCATCAGTGCTCACATCAGGACAGGACAGCACAGAACAGTGTCCTGGGATGAGAGTAGGCGCGAGCTTTGAGTACTTCCAGATGCTTGCGCGGATAGAATCTGAAAACCTCCTCCGGGGCTGCGACTTCGAGTTTGGTTTAGTTTGGTTTCAACTTGCGCTGCTGAAGAAACTTTTCGTACCTTCAACAGGCAAAAAATAGATGACAAGTTACCACAAGCCTCACGATATATATGTACAAGCAACGAATGGTTGTTTGCGGGGTTTTACTGGTATGATAGGGCGACAGGTATCGGGGCGACTGGTTTGATGAACGTCTACTCGTTGCTACTTTTTCCTGTTCCCCTTCAATGCCGCCGTAATGGTGTTCTCATGAGAGATTTTTAAGACTTCCTAGTTCCCTACTGTGTTTACTGGGAGGACCGCTGTGGTGCTGAAGTTGAGAAAAAAACAAGAGTATGAACGTAGAAAGGAAAGAGAGAAAGGAAGCCCAGTAATCGATCGTTAGTCAACTGGAAGATGAAACAGTAGCGGAAACCACAATCAGGCTGGCCCGTTTGGTTGGAATGAAAAAGTTAGTTGGATAGACTTTTCGCCGTGCCATGGCACCGTCTCCATTGCAAGACAAAAAACATCCGCTGCTACATATTTAGACTGAATGCAACCAGGGTGAGAAACGGTGGTGGGTTTAGTGCCTCTTTTTGTTGAAGATCTAATCAGCCGTAGCCAGGTTTCGGTACCCATAAGGAACCCGGTGCATTATTCCTGTCTTAACTCCCTGTCCATTTTGTGAAGTCCGAAGCCTGTTTCTGTACAGCCTCTTATGAACGCTGTACTTTTCAAAATTCTCCAGTATGGCTTATATCAGCATCTCACGTTTGCCCAGCCGCCCACAAAGCTCTCTACCAATTCGAAACTGGTTTAAACTTCCCGCTCCAACCATCTCTTCTTTGGTTCACTCAAACACGACTCGGCTATATTGTTTTATTTCTGCTACGGTGTGATTTCCGAATTTTCAAATCGTTAATACTTCGCATTGTCATGTTCCGCGGTATCCCCTGATCTTGCTTTGTGTATGTGTCTTGACCACGGTCGAGAAATATACCAGTATTGGTAATTTTATTGTTTTATGTGGTGATATTCTGTTTCAAGATGACAGAAAGGCGCGTTCTCCAAATCATCTGGCCCAGGAGCTGATTTTATTTCTTGCTTTTTACCTCTTTTGGCCCCTGTGGTTCAAGCTCTTGGTTCCTTTGATGTCCCTGGGGACTCAGTTAACCATTTAATTTTCGGCAGTCTTGTATCCTACTTCACATTTTTGTTGTCGGCTTCTGCAGTCGGGGCTAAAGGGCACCATTTTTTGAAGCATTCTTACTGCATATACATAGAGGTCAACAGGAGCGCACTATATATCAGCCTTTCTTATTTTTTTAGGAACCTCACGCCAGGCCAATAGTCATCACCCCGTTTTGACCCTCAAGACCCTCTCTCCATTACATGTAGTCTTTTGCCAAGGAACATCAGTATGTGAATACTGAACCGTTATTTAATTGATCATCCCTCTTGCCAATCACGTTTCTGCTACTGTCGTAGCTAAGCACCACACATCGATTTGTCGCCAGCTCTCAATTTCATGGTTTTGCTTTATATTCCCATCTTCCGAAAGCAAGCAAACCGCTCAAAGTCTACATGATTCTATCCGGCCACTTCTTTAACCATCACCTTGGCAACCACTGTCCAGTGTGTTGTCTATTTGTTATACAACTGATTCAACCGATATATGGTCACAGACATTTACGACTGTTATCCTCGGCTGATTTTGCTTGTTCATTGAGAGTAACACCACCTCTTTCTAACGTCTGATTCTACATCGTCACCTCTTTCATACTTTGCAGAGCTCTAGCGCTTCATTATGTTTTCTTCGTGAAAGTTTCTTTTTCACGGAACCATGCATCCGTCGATCCAGTATGGTTCTCCGGCAGGACAGTCCTCTTTTCGTGGGATTTGTGTGAACCCTTACTATTCCCCATCCACTCCGCACTTTGGCAGACTAATTTCACTCCACCTTTGGCCGGCTTGACCAACTGACCTAGAGCTAAAATTTCCCGGGCGATACTATAAAAATGGACTTAAACGTTTTCATAGAAGTCCAATTTAGCGAAACCATGGTTTTCCAGTAACTCTTTCTCGAGCCGTTTACAAGTTACATGGGAGACACTAAGCAAGAATCATGCGGATAGACATGGAGTAAACACCAATCATGGGTAGGGGTTCGTCAACAATCAATTTGTCCTTGTCATTTGATTGATTTATCTAACTTACTCCCTATGAGTGACAGGACGACATATTTACTCCGCCTTGGTCGATCCTAAGCCATGGAAGTTGAAGTGCCTGGACCGAAAGCTTTTGGGCGCAAAAATCGTGGGTCAGCATTCTGATTCCGATTGCCTCGGCTATCGCTAGAGTGCGCAACTGCACACCCTTGCATTTTCCTGGGGGGACCCAATACACAACTTTGAAAGCAGTGTTTGGATTCACCTGATATCCGGCGTCAACTAGGTGTGCTAAGATTGCGCCGAGTAAATCTGTCGTCCTGTCACTCACAGGGAGTAAGTTAGATAAATCAATCAAATGACAAGGACAAATTGGCTGTTGACGAACCCCTACCCGTGATTGGTGTTTGCTCCATGTCTATCCGCATGATTCTTGCTTAGTGTCTCCCATGTCACTTGTTAGCGGCTCGAGAATGAATTACTGGAAAACAATTCCCCAAATTGGACCTTTAGGAGATACAATGGATATTTTCCAAACAATAAACGCTTTCTCTTAAATTTAATCGCGTGCACATAATTGTACAATCCTCCTGAAACTTTGATTCAGCTTTCAACTGTACCGTTTGATTTTGCATTGCAGCATGCTTCGGAGTTATCCAAGATGGAATATTATTATTGCTACTATCATTATTACAATATGGGTAGCATCTGTTTGCCTCACTGTGAAAATGTAGCACTGGTTTCTTCCGCAGGGTCACCTCTCGCGTGCTGTAAGTACACTTGATTCGGTGTGTAGTCACAGGCGAAGCGATATTATAGTGGTGTTGTGAGAAGTAACGAAATGAAGGTTTGAAGGAGCAGAGATCAAATGGTATGTATAGAGCTTAACAGTGAGCGAATTTTCAAATAATTTTACGTCAGAGGGGAAGCGGAGGCTAGGAACTCAATATCGCCCCCACTGAACCATCATTAAACAGACGGTTTCACTGGCGCTCTCGGAACAGCCCTGGCTAAGCTTGGTCCAGCCCAAGCTTGAAATCAGGAATGATGTTACATCAGATGACTATCCGTGCCAGCTTATTCCAGAAGTTTACTACCCGATTTGTGAAGAATTCGATCTTGCATTAAGTCTGGATCTTTCTTCCTTTAGCCTGAGTTCATGATCTCTCAGACCGTCTATGGACGCAGGACAGATAATTGGGCGGGGCTTGACCGCGCTGATGACCTTCATGAGTTTAAAAGCTTCAATGTGTTACCTCAGTCCCCTCTTCATGCAGGATTGATGGAGATAAGCTAGTCTCCGTACGACTTGTGCCTTTGGCTCCCCACCATTTTGGTGGCAACACGTTGAACTCTCTCTTTACAGTTTACGTTCTTCAGCGGGTATGGTGACCAAGTTCTGACAAATTGCTCCATGTGGGGCCGAGCCATTTCCTGGTATGAGAGCAAAAGGATTTGAGGTTTGGTAGATGTCAGACCTCGCACGAGTTAAAAGAGTTTTCTGTGCACAGCTCAAGTTGCTTTAGGGCACGGAGCAATTCAGTTCAGCACATAATAATAAAAAAATGATAAAATTAATGATAATAATAACAATAATAGTTCATTTCGGACAAAGCCGAAGCGTGCCAGAATGCAAGATCAGTCCATGATAAGTCCGACCCAACATAGACTCCTAAGATGTAGATCATATTTGACCGATCTCTTGTGCTTCTTGGATGAATTAAATGGACGACTGGATGAAAGTAAGCTAGTTGCGGTAATCTGTCTTGAAGTTAGCAAGGCATTCAACTCCTTTGATCATCGTCCTTTGCTGTGCAAGATGGCGACATTTGGTACAGGTGGATCAGTACATAAGTGGCTGGCGGACTTCCTCTCCCACAGGACGTTTTACTTCAAAGTGGGGGACGGGTGCTCTAGTTTAGTGATTAACACTAGTGGCGCACTTCAAGGATCCGTCCTAAGCCCCTTACTATTTTTGGTGTCTGATAACGACCTGTCATTGACCTAATAATCGCCGAGTTTAATTTTGCAGGCAACGTGAAAGGAGTAGAATCTCAGGGTGGGGGCGGTCTGGGCAAGGATGTAGGAACCGCCTTGGGCTGGGCATACCGGTGGGACCTACTGCTGAACGCCGGGGGAAGTCGTTTTTTGTCAACGGCAATAGAACGCCGAACTGTCGCTTATTAACAAGGGCTATTCACCACAAAAACGGTCAGCGGGGTTGAAGACTTTGAGGTCATCATGAGCAGTGAGTTCATATTGTCAGGCCAGTGCAACACTGCCGCACACCAGGCTGGTGGCGAACTCTGTAGATTGAAATCAGCACTGTCTTACCGGCAGCCGGAAATTTTCGCACCTACTTACATGGCTGCTGTACTACCTCACCCGGATAGTAGCGAGCAGGCTTGGGAGCCCTTCCACAAAAAGGACACCGCCTGCTTGGAGAAAGCTCAGCCTTGATCAACGAGAATGGTTGGAGAGCAGGAGGTAAGGCGTACGAGCAGTGACTCTGTGATCTGGGCCTCTTCTCGCTGGAAAGAGGTCGAGGGGATCTTATAAAAAAATACAAGTTAACGAAGGGCTTTTCTGGCCCTAGGCCGGATAGTCTATCCAAAGTGGCTTGGGATTCCGGAGCAACGGAACACGAAAAGAAGCACATGAAAAATCTAGTTAGGTTGATGGCTAGATCGCGCTTCCTTAGCAAAAGGGCAGTGAACAGCTGGAACGGTCAGCCTGGTGGAGACCAGCAGACTCTTTGGCCTTTCAAGGGAGCCCTGGATCGTAGGTGGTGGAAGGTATTCCCTGGTAGGGAGCTTTGAGTGTGGTCACTAGATGGATCACTAGTAGCACTGTCGTTCTTCTGAAGTGTTTGTGATCAACGTTTTCGTTTATTAAGCACAGTTCTACCGAGAGCGCACGATGCACAACTTCCTTTTCTGTCGAAGCGCCATCAGGTTTTACGTTCTCCTATCATTTTTAGCGGGGATTCGGAAAAGTAGACAGTGCTGTAACAGGTGGATAACTGGTGCGCATTCTATCGAAGGAATTCTCGACGCTCGATTGGCCATTGTCATTACCTGTCCTGTGCAAGCTGAACTGAACTTACTCTCACATACCGGTGTGAGCCGGGAACGTTTTCGACTCCAAAAAAACGGAATTCTACCCCAGCATTTCCATTTCGAAAGAACGCCGTGGCCTTCGGCGTTCCTGACCGCTCACCTCTATCTCTGGATAACACAAATTGCAGGTTGCATGCAACATGGCTCATCATAGATGCCTTTGCACCAGGCTGTGCAAAATTTCCCGGAGTCCAAAAGGTCTCTTACTAGTTCGGTTTTTGAAAGACTTAACAGCCACAGAGTTCATTGGCAATAAGCTGACGATTGCCGCTTGTTAGCCCAATAGGGATATCAAAATATGTCCGTTCAAAACACCTGTTCGAGGGGAAACATCCCGATCTTCTGAAAGTAACACCGCTTTACCCATCTGTACTGTTCCAACTGGCCTTGGTTCAAAACCCGCCCGAAACCTCACGGGCACGAAGCCACTAGTAGATCCAGCACATTCTGCTGTCTACCGCCACTATTTATCTAGACTCAACTAATTCCCGACTGTAGGTTCCACCACCAAGCAAAAGCCCACATTGGGCATCCTCAGATTAGCCTCGCAGCCAAAAATTGTTACTGTTTCAACCCTCAACATCTGCCGTACTTGTTCCCTCTTGTCATTCCAGCCTCCACTGCTTGTTATTAACCCTCGCCCTCGCCCCGACGAGTCCGCCCACTACCCACTCGGTGCCCACTGTAATCTGCGACTCCCAGCGCTCCGTACCATGTTGCTTCGAGACCTCTTGTGAGTAAGCGAGAATCCCCAACTAGGTATGCTACGGGCCAACCACTCGATTTGCCCATCCCTCTTCGCTCTCTATTGAAGCTCCTTGAAATCTCACCCTCTACACTTAGGAAAGATAAGCTGTTGCACTATTCTACAATTCAATCTGACTCCACCGAGCCTAACTACCTGCGTGGCCGTCCTAGCCGCTCTCGCGCCACTCAACCCTCCACCCCCCCCCCATCCTTACTCCCGCGAGCTTACTCTCACCCTTTCTGATCATATGCAACCTCCAAACCACACATCTGCCTCGCCTACATATTTCCCTTCGTTTCTACTCTACCACAACCCCTTATTTAGCAGTCCCGGCATGCCCCGGTTGCCCCCTACCCTACCCTTTCGCCACATTTCCCCCATCATCAAACAGCCACATGGGCATCCTACCAGTGATTCCGGGTTCACACCTGTATCCTGTCTCCTCAAGCCTCGCAAATCCCCACCACACAGAAAGGACCCTTGGTCCTTCACGGGCCTCCAGCCCTTTCCACGCATGACCAATGATATCCCAGTCCCCAAATCTCACCATTTTTACCGACGTAGCCTACAGCTCTTCAATCATATGCCCCCTGCTCCTCCTATACTGGCCCTGCCCAAAGGCTACTTTCCTCTCTCCCCTACAATTGTTTTCTTCCTGGCCGAAGCCCACCGCACCCCCGGCCCTATAGCTAAACACTCCCGGTTTTCATCCACAGCCTCTTGCATACCCGTTATCGATCACCCATATCGATCAGCGGAGCCTCATACCGATGCTTTGCCCAATTTTGGCCCCCCTTCCGACGTTGCCTACCCTCCCATTTCAGATGATGCATCATCCCCACTGAAACCCAGTTCCTACAGCCATAGCAGTCCCAGTAGTCAGGCACCTGGCACCCCTACAATGACTCCTTTTCAACTAGTTCATAAAATCGCTGGATCAGTAGATAGAAGAATATCTTATATGCAATCCCTGGTTCTTGCCTCAAACCCTGACATTATACCAGGAACTGAATCCTGGCTCTTTCAAGATACCTCGGTCGATCTTGTCCGCATAGCTGGGTACCAGTGCTTCTCAGACACTGGCCGGACTAGGCGTGGTGGGGGCTGTTTGGTCTTCGTCAAGTGCGCAACCCACGCTGGAATCAGTGACCACCCGTTTCCTATTAAGGATTCACTATGGTTAGCTATTCACGCTTCCGACCGAAACCTCCTACTCGGCTCCATCTTGGTCCCTCCGGGCCTGGAGCTTAAGAAATGTGACTCTGTCGTAGATAGCTTTATTGTTGCACCTGACTATTCTGCGAGTGCAAAAGTTATTTCGGGTGACCTAAACCTTCTGATCAGCTGGTCCTCTAATACCAGCCCTCCAGCCCTCTCCACCATCCTTCCCCCATATCCGCCTTGGGGGATGGGCCCAACATGTCTCCAGCCCTACTAGGTGGAACAAAGTCTTGGTCTCAGTAGTCCCGTAGGTATTCCCTGGTATCATCACTCAGGTCACTTCCCTGATAGTGACCACCGTATACCCTCGTGTAACTTTCGTTGCTTCAGCCGTCATGGTCCTAATCTATCCCCTCCTCCCATTCCAAATTTGTGCTGCTCAATTAACTGGCGTTCGTGCCAATGATGCCCCTTTCAGTCAATTAAATGGCCTTTTTCCTTTCCCCAAATCCTCTCATCATTGTCATCTCCATCTCTACCAACTTCTTATGCTGCTTAAATGCTGCCAACCCATATGTCGATCCACCCCTCTAGTCCTGCAGTCTCCCCCTTCATCTTCAGAGCGTATGCCGGCTGGGACACAATTTACACTTGCTAGGTCACGCGATCTGCGCTACACCGCGTTGGATTGCGTGCTGTTATCGGTTGAGTTTCCACTAAGCTATCTAGGGTGACATTAGGAATAATAGCTCCTAGGAATATCCTCACGACTCAAAATAATTCTGGTTTTTTTTCTGAACCATATACTCATGGGTGACCAGCTAATATACAAAACGTTGTTAGAATAGCTTCGCAACTGCCAGTGTAGGCTAGGTGAGTGTTTTCCTTTATCAACACGCCTATCTCCAATCCTATAAAAATGCTTTTCCAAATAATGCCTAAAGCGACTTCTGTCCGCCTCCACCACCAAGTGACAAGCAGTCTTCAGTGCGCGAACACTAAACGCCCCCGACTCCTCACAGCTTTGGTACCTTGCTCGGCACCACCGGTTGATATCCACAGTGATGCTGGCAATAAATTTAGGGCACTAGAACGAAACCCAGAATCCTTGGAAGGACGGTTACGTATCTGACCGCGTTGTCACTGCTAGCGTGTATCGTGGGTCTATCAAAATACCCGAACACCGAAAGTTTACTAACGGCCGGTCGTTTTCTGGGCCCAATTGCTTCTGAAGTCCACCAAAGAATTAAAAGATCCAAGAATGCCGTGGTTCTTAATATTCCGGACCATCTTCCGCTTTCCTCGATTAAACAGTAGTTGCTTCTGGCCCGCGGTATGTCACACCACGAGTGCGGCTGAGTAAGACCAAGAAAAAAGTCACAGTGGTACGTGTCCACTTCTGTTTCAGTTCCGTGAGGAAAACATTGCCACGGAATTCATCAGAAAGAGAGAGGCCATCGCCAAAGCCACCCCTTTTAAAGGCATAAAAATTGTTGCCGACAAGACTCCTGAAGTCGGTAATCTCCAATCCCTCCTCATCATAATCTCCCGATCCAGGGCCGCCCAACCCCCTCAACAACCCACCACGGTTGGCACATTCACTCACGCGCCATCGACCAATGCACCACCAGTGGATGTGGACCCCGACATATCCCTCTCGTCGTCAACTCCTCAGCGCCCATCCGAACGGCTCTACATTACAACCCAATCTCCACCACTACCTATAGGACTTACCGAAAGCCGGGCGATACAATCATCCCTCAAAGACAGCTATTGCTCAGTCCTTGGCTTATCCTCTAAGCGTGCCGAGAAGGTGAACGCTTTCAACTCCCCACCCCGTACCAATGAATCAGCAACATCTTCCCCAATGAAATCGAGCACAGCCTCTTCCCCCGTCCCTGTTGCTTCCCGTGGCCTAGATCTTCTCAACCTCGGCATCACCACGACCCCAATTTGCCTCATAAACCAGCCTTGAGCCTCTCGTGTAAGCGCCGAACAAATTTTGACCCAACCATTTCCATCACCGGCACGCCCACCGAAACTCCTCGGTCCCTCCGTTAGTATTCCACCTGTGTACCTGAGTAAGCATCTAAAGACCCATGTAGCCAACCCCAAAGCGGTGCTACCAACTACTCGCATGTCACCCTCGTCCTGTCTACCGATGCTCTACCATATTGAAAATTTGCCCCTGTTCATACCACCACCACCTTTGTCACCACCATTCGAACCCTCTCATTTTCCAGCACACCACGCACTGCGTTCTCTGTACTCGCTCAATGTTTCACCCGGTCGAATTCAGTTACCAGACCTTCCTTTAAGCCTCCCAACCCATCGCAGCACCTACCTCTACCCCAGCAGCTTATCTACCTCAGTCCAACCGCGGCAGTATACCATCAACCACCCGTTCGAATATGGCTCCCACTTTACCCAAAACACCGGTGGTACATCCCAAGGCTACTCAGTACGGAAGCAAAATACCAATTTTTTTCATTATCTACCCTGGGCGAAACATGGCCCCACACCATAGCTCTATCCCAGAACATTCGTCCCCACCTGTTCCCCAATGGTGGTATAGCCGTCAGCCAACCAACTCGTATTTTATCCACAAACCTAGGCCCCGCTCTATAATTTCAGACGATACTTCTAACTTCCATCCACTCCACACCGGTTCTTCGCTTCAGACTTCCCCACCCATCCTTAACGAAGAACCCCTTGCCTTCATGGTTGATCCTGCGGCGACTAGCCACTCCATGGGCTCCCAGTCGAACTCGGAAACCACCAAATTCGGTCGTACTACCTGTCCTACCAGCATTCCCCCAACCCTTACTGGTCATTTTGATACTGACCAAACGTCCCTCTATTGGTCCTCGACTCACCCGCCACCGCACCCAATGCTGCTCCCAATCAGTCTTCCAGAGTGCCTCACCCAACTTGCATCCTGCAGCAGTCATCCTCCTGATGTCTCAATAGACTTGATACCCTTCAATCAGGCGTCCTATATGGGCGACGACGCCGTACCATACAAACCACTACCATGTAGCCCACCTGCTAATCCCCCAGTCCAGTTACTACTCCCCCTGAAGACAACCTCCTGGCTGACAACCCGGCTGCCGGAAGCTTACTCGGCCCCATTAATCTTCCGCTACCCTTGAGTGGAGCTCTAGCGCCTTGTAATCTCAAAGATACAGGCAGAGTTCCCCTCCTACTGTTGAATTTTCGTTCGTTGTTGAACAAAATTAACAACTTGAGGAAACATGTACTTGCTTCTAGCTTCGACATTGTTCTGGTTACAGAAATATGGTTAGCCGATCACATCCCAACTGACGTTGCCTCGTTGGTAGGCTATAACTCCTTTCGAGTAAGCAGAGTGAACCGCCAAGGCGGTGGTTGTTTTGCATACAATAAACGTAAATTTACTACCACCATTCTCCACCACCCAGTGCTTGATTGTATTCCCGACTCTCTTTGGCTCTACGTCCTTATTCCTGGAAAAGTGTTGCGTATTGGGTGCGTCTACCTAGCACCTACCTCTAACTACTCTGATTTCCAGCATATCATTGGGGCTTTTGAGTACATTTCTACTCCATCCTTAGGTCCGAAGATCATAGCAGGAGACTTCAATACTCCGGGTATTAGATGGAATACAATGACTGCCTCCTCCCATTTATCCCATTTCCTTCTGGACACCTCAGCTGCAGGAAGGACGCAGCTCTTCTCTACTCCAACAAGGCATAACCGTACCCTCGATTTGGTGGTAAACCATGGCCTCCGTGAAGTGATCGTCTCCCTCACACAAAACCTTCCCGGTAGTGACCACAAAATGGTCATATGTCACTTCACTGTTACACAAGAATCATGCCTACTTGAAGTTTTCGAAATCAAAAACCAAAACACCTACAGACTGACTAGCTGGGCCCAGTTGGCTACCTCCCTCCGGGGCATTGACTGGTCTGACTTCTTCCTCACATCTGATCCGCAAAAAGCAGCCGATGTGCTCTATTTCAAGTCGCTTTCATCCATAAATTGCCTCACCTCAGCCGTGAGACATGTTAGAGCCAAGACCACCAAAATTGACAGACTTCGACAAAAGATTTGTAAGCTCCAGAACTCATTCCTCAGGAATCGAGACTTCTCTTCGACAGTCAGAATATGCCGACCCTACCGTGATTTCTATGCAGCAACCGAGAATAAACTTAAAAAGCGAGAATGGGCTGCCCTACAACAGCCTCACAGTGTGAAGCTTCTCTCAACACCGCTAAAATGTCGCAACTCGCGCAAAAATGAAAACAAAACCCAATTCCTTACCCAAAATGGCACCACCTTGTCTCACCGGAAGATATGGCTGAGGCTTTTAATTGCTATTTCGCCTCAGCTCTTATTACGGACACTAACCCTTCACCATTCTGCTATCCGATGCTCACACAGGACGAGATATCAACCATAACATTTACCACGGCCAACATCAGGAAATTCCTGGCCAACACGGAACCCTCCTATCACCCAGGGCCTGATGACCTTCCGCCTCTCCTACTTCGATTCGAAAGACCTGACCTAGTGCTCCTATTGCTGAACCCCTTTACATTGTCTATGTCGTCTGGAATCTACCCAGCTCAATGGAGAGCATCCTGTTTAATTCCAAAACACAAAAATGGGCCTTGCATGATTCGGGGAACTATCGCCCCATAAACCACACTTTGATTGTTTCCAGGCTCATGGAGAGGACAGTGAGGGACCAGCTTGGAAATTTCCTGACTTCTCGAAATCCTATCAACCCAGCTCAGCATGGTTTCCTAAAGTCCTGCTCGTGCCTCACGTGTCAGATGGACTTCCTCAGTTTAATCATTTCTAAAGCAGACAGAAGCAAGCCGATCACCGTCATCTTTCTCGACTTGACCAGAGCATTCGACAGTGTATCTCACACTCGCTTACTGCCAAAAACTAGATCCTGCTTAGTCGCTGACCCCCTTCTGTCTTGGCTATCATCTTACCTCCCTGAATGTTCTCAAACCGTCATCGTCAATGAAACATCCTCCAGGCCTAAAAGAATTACTAGCGGGATCGTACAGGGTAGCGTTCTAGGTCCTCTCTTATTTCTTATGTACATAAATGACGTTCTCCGAGTAGTGCTTCATGGCACGACATTTCTCTTTGCTGACGACATAAAACCAGTCTATACTTTTGAGGCTGACGCCATGCACTCAGTTGTCAGTGATATTCTGTCAGACTTGAAGTCCCTTGACGAATGGTGTACTCAATGTCTGATGAAGTTTTCGGCAGCTGAGCTCCCTTCTGTCTTAGAAATGCCAAGCTGCACCTGGCTGTTTCAGAATAAATGGTCTGCCGATACCCAATACTCATGTGTTAAGATATCTGGGCCTGCATTATTCATGTTCCTTCAACTTTCATGAACAACCATTGGCCCAAATTGGCAAGGCAAGAAGGATGACTGCACTTATCCTCAGGACATACCGTACTCAGGAGAGTAAGCTCCTGATATTCAAGACACACGCCAGGTTGCTGTTGAAATACTGCCCCCTGGTCTTTACTTTGATGTGAAAGGCCGACCGGGTCAGTAAAGGGAAAGTGCAACGCTCCTTTACCAAAACATTATTTGCCACCTCTCTCAACCTTAACTACAGATCCAGGTGCGAACTGCTCCGGCTTGAGCCACTATGGTTACGTCGTATCAGGCTCAATCTCTCATTTTTCTTCCATTTCCTGCATTCAAAATCCACTCATCTGATAACCCACTCGGTTTCTCTAGTGAGACTCCCTACTCCCTCCGTCGTAGGCAATTCACCATCACAACCCCCAATCTGGACTCCCAATCGGATCCAGATATTTCTCGGTTATCTACTCCAGCCTCTGGAATAAGCTTCCTGACTCACTGCAATCGTGTCGCACGCTAATACAATTCAAAGGGGCACTATGCAAAATCCTAGATGCATCTTCTGTAATAAGCATGACCCATGATAACATCATCATAGACCAAGCATATGAAGATTGCCTCGGATATTAGACCACAATGTGCCACAGTCTTTTGCGTTCGACCGCTTTCTCATGACCCGTCTGGTGATCGCACCCGCGTATACGGATATATATATATATATATGTATATATATATATGTACCTTGGGTATGCTCCACTCACTTTTCTCCTCCCTCCCCAGTAGATCGTGCCATTTTACAACATAGTTTGCATATATATACTTAAAAAAACCGTTTTTTCCTTTAGTGATAGATGTTCGCCTTCACTTTATTAGTATAGCTTTTGCATCCGACCGCTCTCCTATGACCCTTCTGATGATCGCACCCGGGTATACACCCATATATATATATATACCCTGGGTACGTTCCACTCACTCTTCTCTTCCCTCCCATTTTACAACATAATTTGCATACATATTTAAAAAAACCGTTCCGTCCTCTAGGGATAGGTGCTCCCCTTCACTTAATTCCTCTGTCTCAGGCTAAAACACAACCGCCCCATCCCGCTTTTTTTGGGCCTTCCTCGTGTTCAGAAAAAATGTTCATTTTCTGGTTTTCATTAAGACCATGATCATAACCCACAGCTGGAACACTCTCCAGTCTGCCGCACTCCTGATCTCTCTCAGATCGCATTGGCTACTTGGGTAGCCATCGGCCAACTCGACTTTTATCCCGGATTAACGTAAAGACTAGACTATTTGATCAATGGTTTAAACCTAAACTCTCGCCTGCTGACGTTATACGGAGCACCGTACACGGAGTAACAAACCCTCATGAAAGTCTCACCGGATGACAGAGGTGATTCCTGACACCAACCATCAACCCACATCCACTCAACATCTATTCCCAATAATCCATTCCAACAGTTCAATTCTTTCCGAGTTGCAGTACGAAACCCAGCCCTTGCCGCTGTCCACTTCATCAAATCATCCCCTTCTTACCTGCTACCCTCAACAGTCTACCTGACATCACCTGTAACCAAGGTCTTTATGAAACAGAATGCCCACCATCTGCAGCCGACCGGAATTTGGCCAATAATTTTTTATCACATACGATTTTTTTTCTTTTTTCTTTACACTCTTCCAACTTCTGCCTAGCCGCACCAGTAGCGTTTGTCTTCACTAATCCGTCTCTTTAACGGCTCTTCTTTGAAAGTCCGTTACGCCTCCATACACCATTCATGCTCTTCAAAAGTTTACTGAAATCCTAGTGAAGCTTTTGGCCTTCATGTGAATTTTCATATGACATTGTAGTCACCTGCACAAAAGGTCCGTTTCATTAATACCTTTGACTCACTTGACCCAACCCTGCCTGCCTCGTCCAACCACTGCTACCTCCGTGTCCCGTCTCTCCACTGCTATTTGCTCCTGCCCTGATATTTATATATATACCTATATATATTTTTGCATCCACATATTTTCTCCACCTCCTTCAGTTCTTGGCCGGCCAGTTCTTTTGCCACCATGCCAAAGCCCCTCAAGATATGTGTCCATTTTGTCCATAACTGAGCCCTACATTTACCATATCTCGATCCTTCAGTGGCATTAATGCCATCTGACTCACTCTGTAGGTCTTCTGCTGCCAGCTCCCTGTTTTCAAATTGACACCATCCGTTTATTGCAATAACTCATATTTCCTAGCTACCTAGGCCCCAGCCAAACAACTCAATTTTTCGTTCCCTTTTTCTTCTCTTCTTTCTTCCTTTTCTTCTTCATCGTTTCTCGTAACGATGGTTTCCCATGCCGATTTTCAATCCTCCTCATGTTAAACTCCCAGCTCTCCCCCTTACTTAACTCAGTCAGCTGCTCCATCTGACCTTGACCCGCAAATTCACGGGGCCCAAATTTGAAACTATCTCAGGGTTCACCTAAAACTCCTCCATTGCTCCTTGGTGTGCATACTTTTATCTCCCTCTCACTTCCCTTCTACTTTTTCCCACTCCCCTTTGTGCTACGCACTTCCAAATTTTCATGAATTTTGTCCGTCAGTTTTGTCGCTTGTAAACTTTGATCAAGCATAGGGCATGTTCCGGGCGTCCACAAAATGAACTATAATTAACATTCGAGGTCAAGGTCATCGTGACGCAAAATCAGGTTGTCTCAGGTTTTTTTTGCTTTTTAACTTTAAGATCAATGATTTGTCTGTTACCACTACTTGCTGCTATTCAAACTGATCTACTTATCCGATAGTAGCAACAACTTCGGCACACCAACCTGTTGGCGTCAGTTATTATCGCGAATCAGTACAACAGAACTTTTTAGAGATTTGTGGTTTTCAAGTAGCTTAATCAGTTGTTCAAAACTCTCCCTAAGTATCCTCTTTTTATCCGGCCTCTCAAAGGTGATCTGTCACTTTTTTCACCTTTTCGATGCATCGCAATTTACCATAGTCCGATAACTCGCCCATTGTGTTAGCTGTCAATACTTTTCTCCCCGCGATATTGCGTCGAATTAACTACCAATCACTCCAACAGCTTATTTACGCGTTCCACTGCTGCCCACCCGCCCAAAATCACAGCTAGCACTCGCCGCTGTAAGACCCCTCAACTCCAAAGCAAGCTCAAAGGTTTTCCAGTATCCCTTCTTGATATACTTGGAGATGCTACCAAAGCAACTGCCGAAATAAGCAAAACCATGAATAGTTTTTCCTCTCGGCTCGACGCTTTTGACCAAACCATCGGTCAATTAGGTCCATTAGCGTTCCTGCTTGACCCATCTCTACACCACATTCAGGCAAACCTAGTCTCAGCCACGAAGTTCATTGATACCGGTGCCTCTGAAATATTCGGACGCATCAAGAAGGCCAACAATGCAGTAGTATTCAACATTCCGGATAAGTTACCTCTCTCACTGCCAATAACTTAATCTTAAAGGCTTGCAACCTAGATTCGCAACCTTGCTACTGTGTCAGACTCCGCAAAACTTCACAGCAAAATACATGCCCACTCCTGTTTCAGCTTAATACTGAAGTCGCTGCCAAGGAATCTATCAGCCGACGGTCTTTTGTCGTCACCAATACAGGTTTCAAGCGGGCAAAAATACTTCCCGATAAAACCCCTCTACAAATGGAGGTTCACAAAAGCCATGAGAAGAACCATAACCCTGGTAAACATTTAGCCAGTAGTCCCTCTCAGGTGGTCGATTTACCAAGCGCCGGCCATCATGCAAAGACCTCCTCTGTAGTTAGTCGCAAAATAGTTGTCGACTTAGATAGTTCATCAGCCTCCACTCCATCGGAGCCGCGTCGCAAACGTCAAAACTTGCAGAACAGTCTCAATGAAATGGTCCAAAGTAATATGCTTCCTGACGTCCGCAAAACTGACAAAAGTCCCCCTGACTCCAAGACTAGTAACCAATTATCATACAGAACCCCGATTGATGTGATTCCTTTGACTAGCTCAAGAAGTGTCTGGTCGAACCTACAAACTACTTCCAGAGAATATAGTTCAAAGAAACTAACGCCGACCCCTGCACGAGTCCGAAATCCAAGACCGGATCGGGAAAACAGCCCAACACCTGAAGTAAAATCAGTAATCTCTCAACTGTTGACGTCAGAACTAGCCAGTCCTTGCATACCTAAGAAAGATGCGAGACTAGATGTATTTGCACAGGTACCCGTAACGAATTCGAAAATAAATAGAGTAGCCTCATCGGCAAAATCAGTCATCTCAACTCGGGGACCCGGATCTCTCTCTCCAAACCCAATCAGTCTTTTGCCTCCAGGTACAGTGAACCATAAAAACACTTCTTCCAACGTCGGAAAAGGAAGTCTCGGCAAGGCTGTTCAGACCGTCATGCCAGTACCTTATCCAAATGCGGTTCCGGTCGACTACTTACGGGCTACCCAACCACATGCATCCTGCTCTTCAATTCCAGATAATCGCGAGCTTTCGGACCTAATGCCACCCCATCTAAATTTGCCGGTTTTTTTCCGTTTCCTCTAAACTTCCCGCCTCCTCCCATACCATATCTCTCCCCACACCATCCCACAGTCCACCAGTGGCTACAATTTCTCCAAACCAGGCAGCCACCTTAAAGGGTCATACATTCCATGTACGTCATGGCCACGATAATGATAGCTCCACAATTGCACTTTTCAATGCTCGCTCCTTTGTAAGTAAATCTACATCCGTCCGCTCCTTTGCACTGCAATCTCACCCGGATGTAATCCTCGTAAGTGAAACCTGGCTTACTGATAAAACTCCCCTCCGACACATTTCCATGCCCGGTTATAATATATTTGCTACGAACAGATCTGAGAGACGTGGTGGTGGATGCCTTGCTTATAATAAGAGCAGTCTTGGAACACACTTACTCCAACTTCCTGTCCTTGATAAGGTCCAAGACTCTGTTTGGATCTCTATACCCCCGCTTCAGGGGCAGCTCGTCATTGGTTGTGTTTACTGTCCGCCGGGCTACAACATGGGCAACGTAAATGCAATCACCGATGCTTTCTGTCACGTAGCTGAAATCCCGCACGCTTCTAAAATCATAGCGGGGGACTTCAACCTCCCTGGCATTTGTTGGGCAACCCTGAATTCCTCTCCGAAGTTATGCAATGTATCCGTGCTGGCGGATGGACACAACACGTAGATTCACCAACCAGAGTGAACAATATGCTTGACCTTATCTTTACTTTAGGCCTCCGAAATATAAAAACAAATGTCCTTAGCCACCTTCCTGGTTGTGATCATAGGGTCATAACGTTTGAATTCTCCGTTCAGCCGCATCACTAGGAAAATCCTCAAAATCGAAAATCTTTCCGAAATTCAAATTGGGATAATTTCTCACCATCCTGCGTAATCAGACCTGGGATGAATTCTTTCTAACACCTGATCCCCAGCTGGCGTCGGACGTGATGTACTCTAACTTATTCTGTTCTCTTAACATCATATCTCCCGAGATAACCGAATTAAGTGGGAGAAAGGCCTATCGACAACAACAGTTGCAACGTAAGTTCAAGAAGTTGCAGCTTGCCTACGAAAGGACAAACGACCTTTCTATCTTCCTCTGCCCCAGCCACCTCTCACGCCAGCCACTAAGCGAAAATGAGAACAAGCTGGAGAAGCAAGAACTGTACGCTCTCAACCAGCCGGATAAAATAGCCCACCATTCTGGCCTTAATAAAACTCGAAACCCCCGCTGTACAACCAAAATACCATATTTGCTCCCATCAGAGAAAACTTATATTAGCTCTCCTCAGTTAATCGCTGAGGCATTCAATAATTTCTTCGCTTCAACCTTCATAACAGACCACAATAATCCAACCCAGGATCTCACCTCCTTGACTGCCGACACCTTGTCAACCGTAGTATTCTCAACCAACGAAGTCAGAAAGCTGGTAAATACCACCGGGCCTCTGGCTCGCCCTGGACCCGATGGTATCCCACCAGCTCTGTTTCGTCTTGGCGGCCCAGACATTGTGACGCTTTTGATGAACTTATTTAATCTCTCCATGTCACAAAGCATTTTCCCATCCCAGTGGAAAACTTCCGATTTCATCCCCCCCCCCATAATAAGGGTGCTTTACATGACCCTGCCAATTACCGCCCCATAAACCACACTCCCATTATATCTAGGATAATGAAGCGAGTAGTTAAAGATGAGATTGCCGATTTTATTCTCACCCGTGGGTCAATAAATGAAAACCAACACGGCTTCTTAAAGTCTAGGTCATGTATGACCTGCCAACTTGATTTCATTAATCTAATCACAACGTCAGCTGGCCCTGGAATGGCACTTATCGTTATCTTCCTTCATATGACGAAAGCATTTGACCACGTGCCTCAAGCCCAGCTGCTGGCCAAGGTTAAATCTTACGGCATAACAGGCCTGCTCCTTTCTTGGTTGTCACCCTATCTTAGCATGCCATCGCAAGCAGTAAACATTGAGGGTTACTTTTCATCACCCCAGCCAGACACAAGTGGTGTTATACAGGGCAGTGTGTTGGGCCCACTTTTATTTCTTCTCTACATAAACGACGTATTCAAAGTAAAAAGCCATGGCACCGCGTTTCTATTCGCAGATGATATCAAGATTGTATATTCATTGAACCCCATACCTTGACCTATACCCTCACCAAACTAGCTGACGACCTGAACTCTCTTGATATGTAGTTCAACACTTGGAAAATGAGTTTCTCTGCTGCTGAGAGTGCCATTCTCACATATAAAAGTCATATTCCTCCCGAGTCCCTCGTCTTAAACTGCTCTTTTATTCCTATTACTCCGCTAGTACGAGATCTCGGTCTACAATATTCTTGCACGTTCACCTTTCAAGAACAAGCCACCTGCCAGGTGGCTAAGACTAAGAGAACAATAGCCCCAATCTGCAGAACTTTTAGAATGCGCAACAGCCAGCTTCTGATCTTTAAATCCCACGCCGGACCGCAGCTCGAATACTGCCTTCTGGTATACACTCACTTGCGCAAATCTGACAGACTTGCGATCGAAAGAGTTCAGCGATCCTTCGCCAAGCACTTACTCGGCTCATCATCCCCTTGAATTATAAAGATAGTTGTGAGCTACTAAGGCTTGAACCCCTATGGCTACGACGAATGCAACTCAATCTTTATCTTCAATTCAACCTCCTACATTCTAGAGCGCATACTTCTATCACTGATTTACGTTTCGCTCAAGACGCACCCTACCCTCTTCGTAACCAAAATCATACTACTAAAGTCCCACACTCCAGGACAAAACTAAGAGAAAGGTTCTTCATCACCGTCTATTGCCGCGTTTGGAACAGACTGCCTGAAGACATTCGGGCCTGCCAGACATTAGACCGTTTCAAAATTGTCCTCACAAAATATTTAGGTGTCGCCAAAGTACTACAATTAACCCATAAATGCACCACTTTGGAAAAAGCTCATGAGGGTAAACTAGATTTTTGAATAGAGAAAGAAAGCACGACCCGGTTAACATCCTTTGCAACGTCGACATCACCCACCCTATATGCCTTCTCCATCGCCAGCATATTAGTACCCCTCAGAATGACTTAGATCACTGACGCTGCTCTTTTTGGATTCTCCCCAATTCACGCGCTCCAACGTCTCCTATCTATTATCTCCATCACACTTAATTCGCCTTACTCGGTACGAACTGATCCCATTCCCCTCCTTTATTTTGCCTCAACGTCCCAACACTTAATTCAATTCCGGCGACCACCACTTACCTCTGAATCATCATTCCTATTCCTAGTTTTTGTCATTATTTTCGTATTCCCATTCACTCCTAATGGCTCACGGTCCTCATTCTCCCCAATTCAGCCTGTGTCTACATTACTAGATTTCTCTTTTCACCATTGACAGCTGATTCTCAGCTGGGAGCATCCAAGACTGCATCTCTCTACTCTTATGCTCCCAGACACCAACCCGCAAGCATCCTCCTTTTGATGTCTTGGAACGATCCGAAGATAACACCAGCGAAGTATCTAGCCCACATGTCCGGCTGAAAATCTGTACCCACCCACCAGTCCGTCGCTAACTCGTTGACCCTGCCCTCCAGGATCTCCCGCAATCTCCTAGACTACCCCATCTCTACGTCTGTATGATCTCGACCAAAATCACCTGTGCAAATCCCGCCGGTACGGGGCGCGGATTGATCCCCCGCTTTGGCCGGTGACATCGGGCGTGCAGGACGTCTGCAACAATGTGCGGGCGCAACTAGGTGGTTCGCATCTCCTGCCTCCAGAAACGGTTTTCAGGTTGGGTGTCCAGCGCACGGTCAGCCCCACCCACTAGCACCGGTTGCGGATTGAAAAAAAGGAACACCAATCATATACTCAAAATGCTGCTGTCTTCTCCAGCTAACATTTGCTCTCCATCGTGCTCGCTTCAAATTTGCCTTCACAACCTAACGCTTTTTTCCTCCTGGCAAAATTTGCTTTCTTTGGTGCATAATTATCGCACAGTTAAAAACCCATCAACACTTCTGGCTCATTAGTCCCGGTCCACTCCCAGTGGTTTCATGCTAAACTATTCACCAGTCTTATTTGCAAACTTAACCACTCTCTAAGATAAAGCCCACCTCTTTTTGCTACTTTTACCAATATACTCGAGAACTAACGCATTTATTGCTGTCACTAACTTCCGTACCACAATCTTCAGACAGTATATAACACTGCGAAATTTATCTCTAGAGATTCCCAATAATCGACGACACTTTGTTTGTTTGCCTTCTCTGCCAGCTCCGCTGTTTGCCCGCTTAAGGCTATTGCATTGCAGTGTCCTCGTCTTGCAAGGCGTCGTGTCCCCCATGTGCACATCTGATAAGCTCTTGTGCCGCAGAGTTCTGTTCTGTCGCCACAAAGTGGTCCACCTTTTGTATCAAACATAAACTGGTAGTCTTCTACCCATCCATCACGACTAGACTGCACCTTGACGTGGTGTGACGGTTTGTGCGCCTCTATGACCCAAAGAGCTATACAACATGGGTTCCTTAATCCGGAGATGCAATCGTACCTGGCAGGTGAATGAGTAAAGGCCAAACAAAGTTCAGTTTCCCGGTCCTCCAGGTTGGAGGTTGATTTGAGCCGGCAACACAGTCGGGAAAATCAGTAGAAGAATAGTTGACCCAAACAAATGGGCTTACACTAAGCCATCCCGCTGCCTCGCGGATAGGTTCTTGTTAGAACTAAAGGCTTTGGATGAGGACCCTAATCGTTCTCCTGCTTTGTGGCTGGACACCCTAGCAGTACCTGTCCAACATATCCCATGAACTGCACGAATACAAAGAATTCCATACTGCATCGGTCGTCGCGCAGGCTAATCAGGACCGCGCTGCCCATTTCATCGAGTGGGGTGAGTAGTGCTGAGTGTTCTACTGCTCAGAGTCCCCTCTCTTTCATTCAACCTTTGTCTTCTGTCCCTAACCATCCCTCTTTGCCCCATCTATCCACCCATAATGCTCCCACTGATAACACGATCGGTGCTCGCAACGATTCACTGTCGAATAGTGTCGGGAATAGTCCTCTGTCTGATAACCCACATTTTCTCAAGACTCGGCAGCCTCTGAATCTCGGCTCCTTCAACGTGCGTACACTCATGCAGGCCGGTCAGCAGGCGTGCCTGGCGCTCACAATGAATTCTCTGAAGATTGATGTCTGCTGCTTAAACGGAACGCGTATTCAGGATTCGAGAAGTGTAATACAACTAACTGCTCCTGGTATCTCATCGAGGTATTTCTTGCGCACCTCAGGAGACGAAGCAGCTAGAGCTGTGGGTCAACGTGGTGTAGGAATGGTCTTGACTGAGAAGGCTGAGGCTGCCCTTTTAGACTAGATTCCTGTTAACAGTCGTTTATGTGCTGTGAGACTCCAGGGGTCAGTCGGCGTTCGAAAGGACAATTGTGTTAAACTCAATTTGCTTGTGATCTCGGCACACACCCTCGTTCGCAACAATAGAGGTTCTGACACTGTAGTGCTAGCTGGTGACTTCAATGCACAAGTTGGCAAAATTAGTGAGTCAGAAGCCTGTCTAGGTGGGCGTTGTGCCTTGCCAGCTCAGCGTACAGATAACAGGGATAGGCTTCTCCAGTTTTGTGCAGACAACCGATTGTTCTTGTCTACCACCAATTTCCGACACAGCTCGCGTCGCACAGCGACATGGCGCTCTAACTCTACAGGTAATCTGAGCCAGACTGATCATAGGGCCGTAAGCTGCCGGTGGCGCAGTTCTGTTCAGAACTGTAGATCTTACTGGCTCACATACGTAGAGTCGGACCATGCCTTAGTTTTAATGCGATTATCTCTCCAGCTCCATGGTCATCGTCGCAAACCGCAAACCCGATTAGCCGTGCAACGTTTGTGTGATCCGGAAGTACGCACCTGTTACGAGCAGAAGTTGGCACATGAGCTAGGATCCATGGAGAATAGTAATGTAGATGATCATTGGGCTCATATCAAACAAGCGATGCACGTTGAAGCAGGTTTCGCCTGTGGTCCTCGATCCGTTGTCCATCAAAAACTCTGGATCTCGCAAGAGTCGCTGAGTATAATGGAACAAAAGCGTCAGCTCTCGAACCGCAAGGAGATGAATAAGATGCGGAGAAAGCTACAAAGGCAAGTTACGTAAAGCCTTAAGAATGATCACTAAAATTGGTGGGTGAAGGCAGCCGAAGAAATGGAAATAGCAGCTGTTTCGGGTAACAGTCAGAGACTGTTCAAATTTATTCGTGACACTGGTGGACGGCGCATCCAGGTCAGTGAAACGATTTGCGATATAAATGGAGAACCCATCTATATCAAACAGCAAAGGCTTGACCGTTGGGCCGAGTACTTCAAGGAACAGTTTAGCTGGCCGCACGCTAGTGTAGTTACTCCCGTGTCAACAACTGCGACTCCTTGGGTGGTATCACTTGAGCCCCCATCGGAAGTAGAAGTAGAGTCATGTATTCAATTACTAAGGCCGGTGAAAGCGGCAGGTCCCGACGAACTTCCTCCAGTCCCTTTCAAACTGGGTGGTGAGGCGTTGATAAAATCACTTATCGCCTTGCTCCGTGACATTTGGAACGAGGAGCGTATTCTGTTAATATGGAGTGAGTCACTGATTGTTCCCACCTTCAGGAAAGAAATACGCAATGACTGCAGTAATCATCGTGGGATAAGCTTAACTCCGATAGTCACCACAGCATTAGCTTCGATTTTGCTGCATCGTCTTACACCGGCTCGCGAGAGGAATGTCCGCGAACAGCAGGCTGGATTCCGCCCAGGTCTAGGATGCATCGACCAGATTTTTACTCTTCGCCGACTACTTGAAACGCGTCACATGCACCGTCAACCGATAATAATGTTTTTCTCAGACCTGAAAGGCGCCTTCGATTCAGTTGATCGAACATCGCTTTTCAGTGTTCTTCATCGAAAAGGTATGCCCTGAAATTTCGTGGACCTAATGAGATCACTGTATTCTCATACTTCTGGCCGCGTTAGAGTTTACGGTGAACTATCCGGTCGGTTCGAAAAGACCAGTGGTGTTCGACAGGGATGTCCTATGTCACCATTCCTGTTCAAATTCCTCATGGACGAAATAATGGAGAGTTCGCTGCAAAATCTTTAGGATGTAGGCGTCTAACTAGGAAATAGTGAAAAGCTATGTGACCTAGATTACGCGGACGACGTCGTCTGCTTGTTCGAATCCACGGAACATGCTCAGCGTGCACCAGATAATCTCGCAAGAGCCGTAGCTCCATTCGGCATGTGCTTTGCACCTTCGTAGTGCAAGGTAATGTTACAAGACTGGACGTCAACAATTCCGAGCTTGATGCTCGATGGGGAGGTGCTGTCAGTTGTCGACCACTTCACCTACCTCGGTAGTTGCGTGACGACGGATGGGAGCACAGTAGTAGAGGGGAGCACGCGTATATCCAAGGCCCGAGCGGCGTACGCTGGACTGAAGCACTTGTGGCGCCGACCTGATATCTCACTGAAGTTGAAAGGTCGTGTATACTGTGCTGCAGTGCGTTCAGTTTTGTTGTATGATTGTGAAACTTGGAGTCTGCGTGCTGAAAATATTCGTCGTCCTGAGGTTTTCGACCATCGACTTTTGCGTAGCATCGTTAGGATTGGGTGGAATAGCCGAGTAAGCAACGATGAGGTGAGAAATCGAGTATTGGGTACTAATTCGGAGAACGTTCTGTCACAGCGTATCCAGCTTAGTAGACTTCGTTGGTTGGGACACGTGTTACGTATGGCGAACACACGTCTACCATACCGTGTCCTATTCTCCGCCCTTTTTAGGGAGTGGAAGAGACCACGTGGAGGTCAACAGATGACGTGGCAGAGAGGAATAAGAAAATATACAGCAAACTTAAGAAAAGAAGATTCCTCACGTCTTCGTGGTTGGGGTCCAAAAGATCTGTCTACCAGTTGGCTGGAAACACTGAAGGATATGGCAGCGAACCGTGAACACTGGCGATCGTGTTGTCACTTTCTATCGAATCAGAATGACTGATCGATGTGCGTTTGTACAGTTAGACTGTATTCCGTGTGTTGGCTACTAGGGCATTCTTTTCTTTTCCCACCCATATGGGTCCAGTCCCTGTCCATTTTGTATATTCATACTTTCTAATTCAACGTGCAACATGATGAGAAAGACAGTGATAAGTGGGGCTTGCCCTAGTGTTTAACGCTGTACGACGATGATGATGATGAGTCTATCCATCACTTCATCGTTTTTGCCAGCTGTGTCCATTCTATTGTCGTAGTTGAGCACCATGAACGATTTTTTCGATGATTCCTAGTTTCATGCTGATGCATTACATTCCTTTTCGCTGGAAGCAAAACAATTCACTCAAAGTCCATATATTTCATCCCGCCACTTCTTTCACCATCACTTTGGCAACCACGGTCCAGATGTGTAGTCCATTTGGTTTATCACACACACTCCGCCCATATCCGGCTGCCGAACTTTGCAAACCTATTCGTCGGTTGTTCTGTGTATTTCCTTTTCCATGCTCCATTCCGATAGATCGTCCCGGATACCTCCGATGCTTGATACACTCTTCCCACCACGTGGAGTCTTTGCTGAGGATTATCAGTATGTAAATACTTACCTGTCATTTAACTGGTCATCCCTCTTGCAAGCCACGTTTCTGCCACTAACGTAACACGCACCACATGTGGATTTTTTTGCCAGTTGCCAGTTTCATGCTGATGCATTACATTCCTTTTTTCTGAAAGCAAACCAATCCACTCAAAGTCCGTATATTTCATCCGGTCACTTCTTTCACCATCAATTTGACACCCACAGTCCAGTGTGTTGTCCGTTTCCTTTTACAACTGGCTCACCCGATATACGGTCACTGAATACCGAAATTGTTATCCTCTACCGGTTTTCTTGTTCTTTATGTGTTATGCCATAATTTTTATCGTCTAATTTTACATCGCAACTGCCCTCATACATTGCAAAGCTCTATTGCTTGAATTCGTCTCCTTCAGAAATGTCTCTTTTTCATGATTTCCACGTATCCGTCAATCTAGTTTAGTTCTCCGACAGGACAGTCTTTCTTCTGCAGGATTTGTGTGATTTTGTACCATTCTCCACCCACCCCATACTTTGGCAGAATAACTACACCTACCTCCAGCCGGATCGACCACTTGACCTTGAGTTTAAATTCACCGGGCGGTATCGCAACAACTGACTTGAATGCATTCTCTCATATTCCATCGCGTTCGCGTAATTGTACAATCCCGCTGTAACTTTCATTCAGCTTTCAACAGTACTGTTTGATCTTGCAATGCAGCATGCCTTGGGGTTATCCGAAATAAACTATTATTATTACTTTTATTATTATTATTATTATGCCCTGGGGAGATACGTTGTGTTGTACATAGGATGAATTTTGGGTTACTGGTCGATTTGACGCTAGTGTATTCTCCTCCACAGCTAACCTAGCCAAATCTCTCTGAAGGAATAGTGCGCAAGTACCTACAGGAATTAAATAGCCACAAATCAGCGGGTCCAGAAGGCATCTACGCAGTCATCATCAAGCAGCTGGCGTATATCATGGCTCCATCAGTATGTAGGCTGTACAGATCCCCGTTGGACCGGAGTAAGCCACCTCAAAACCGAAAATTCGCGGTCATTTCGGTGAAACCTAAGGGTGGAGCTAATCTGGCTACGCATAACCACAGGCCAGTAAGCCTGACTAGCACCCCATGTAAGGCCCCCGGGGAAGATCATCAGTGCTCACATCAGGACAGGACAGCACAGAACAGTGTCCTGGGATGAGAGTAGGCGCGAGCTTTGAGTACTTCCAGATGCTTGCGCGGATAGAATCTGAAAACCTCCTCCGGGGCTGCGACTTCGAGTTTGGTTTAGTTTGGTTTCAACTTGCGCTGCTGAAGAAACTTTTCGTACCTTCAACAGGCAAAAAATAGATGACAAGTTACCACAAGCCTCACGATATATATGTACAAGCAACGAATGGTTGTTTGCGGGGTTTTACTGGTATGATAGGGCGACAGGTATCGGGGCGACTGGTTTGATAAACGTCTACTCGTTGCTACTTTTTCCTGTTCCCCTTCAATGCCGCCGTAATGGTGTTCTCATGAGAGATTTTTAAGACTTCCTAGTTCCCTACTGTGTTTACTGGGAGGACCGCTGTGGTGCTGAAGTTGAGAAAAAAACAAGAGTATGAACGTAGAAAGGAAAGAGAGAAAGGAAGCCCAGTAATCGATCGTTAGTCAACTGGAAGATGAAACAGTAGCGGAAACCACAATCAGGCTGGCCCGTTTGGTTGGAATGAAAAAGTTAGTTGGATAGACTTTTCGCCGTGCCATGGCACCGTCTCCATTGCAAGACAAAAAACATCCGCTGCTACATATTTAGACTGAATGCAACCAGGGTGAGAAACGGTGGTGGGTTTAGTGCCTCTTTTTGTTGAAGATCTAATCAGCCGTAGCCAGGTTTCGGTACCCATAAGGAACCCGGTGCATTATTCCTGTCTTAACTCCCTGTCCATTTTGTGAAGTCCGAAGCCTGTTTCTGTACAGCCTCTTATGAACGCTGTACTTTTCAAAATTCTCCAGTATGGCTTATATCAGCATCTCACGTTTGCCCAGCCGCCCACAAAGCTCTCTACCAATTCGAAACTGGTTTAAACTTCCCGCTCCAACCATCTCTTCTTTGGTTCACTCAAACACGACTCGGCTATATTGTTTTATTTCTGCTACGGTGTGATTTCCGAATTTTCAAATCGTTAATACTTCGCATTGTCATGTTCCGCGGTATCCCCTGATCTTGCTTTGTGTATGTGTCTTGACCACGGTCGAGAAATATACCAGTATTGGTAATTTTATTGTTTTATGTGGTGATATTCTGTTTCAAGATGACAGAAAGGCGCGTTCTCCAAATCATCTGGCCCAGGAGCTGATTTTATTTCTTGCTTTTTACCTCCTTTGGCCCCTGTGGTTCAAGCTCTTGGTTCCTTTGATGTCCCTGGGGACTCAGTTAACCATTTAATTTTCGGCGGTCTTGTATCCTACTTCACATTTTTGTTGTCGGCTTCTGCAGTCGGGGCTAAAGGGCACCATTTTTTGAAGCATTCTTACTGCATATACATAGAGGTCAACAGGAGCGCACTATATATCAGCCTTTCTTATTTTTTTAGGAACCTCACGCCAGGCCAATAGTCATCACCCCGTTTTGACCCTCAAGACCCTCTCTCCATTACATGTAGTCTTTTGCCAAGGAACATCAGTATGTGAATACTGAACCGTTATTTAATTGATCATCCCTCTTGCCAATCACGTTTCTGCTACTGTCGTAGCTAAGCACCACACATCGATTTGTCGCCAGCTCTCAATTTCATGGTTTTGCTTTATATTCCCATCTTCCGAAAGCAAGCAAACCGCTCAAAGTCTACATGATTCTATCCGGCCACTTCTTTAACCATCACCTTGGCAACCACTGTCCAGTGTGTTGTCTATTTGTTATACAACTGATTCAACCGATATATGGTCACAGACATTTACGACTGTTATCCTCGGCTGATTTTGCTTGTTCATTGAGAGTAACACCACCTCTTTCTAACGTCTGATTCTACATCGTCACCTCTTTCATACTTTGCAGAGCTCTAGCGCTTCATTATGTTTTCTTCGTGAAAGTTTCTTTTTCACGGAACCATGCATCCGTCGATCCAGTATGGTTCTCCGGCAGGACAGTCCTCTTTTCGTGGGATTTGTGTGAACCCTTACTATTCCCCATCCACTCCGCACTTTGGCAGACTAATTTCACTCCACCTTTGGCCGGCTTGACCAACTGACCTAGAGCTAAAATTTCCCGGGCGATACTATAAAAATGGACTTAAACGTTTTCATAGAAGTCCAATTTAGCGAAACCATGGTTTTCCAGTAACTCTTTCTCGAGCCGTTTACAAGTTACATGGGAGACACTAAGCAAGAATCATGCGGATAGACATGGAGTAAACACCAATCATGGGTAGGGGTTCGTCAACAATCAATTTGTCCTTGTCATTTGATTGATTTATCTAACTTACTCCCTATGAGTGACAGGACGACATATTTACTCCGCCTTGGTCGATCCTAAGCCATGGAAGTTGAAGTGCCTGGACCGAAAGCTTTTGGGCGCAAAAATCGTGGGTCAGCATTCTGATTCCGATTGCCTCGGCTATCGCTAGAGTGCGCAACTGCACACCCTTGCATTTTCCTGGGGGGACCCAATACACAACTTTGAAAGCAGTGTTTGGATTCACCTGATATCCGGCGTCAACTAGGTGTGCTAAGATTGCGCCGAGTAAATCTGTCGTCCTGTCACTCACAGGGAGTAAGTTAGATAAATCAATCAAATGACAAGGACAAATTGGCTGTTGACGAACCCCTACCCGTGATTGGTGTTTGCTCCATGTCTATCCGCATGATTCTTGCTTAGTGTCTCCCATGTCACTTGTTAGCGGCTCGAGAATGAATTACTGGAAAACAATTCCCCAAATTGGACCTTTAGGAGATACAATGGATATTTTCCAAACAATAAACGCTTTCTTTTAAATTTAATCGCGTGCACATAATTGTACAATCCTCCTGAAACTTTGATTCAGCTTTCAACTGTACCGTTTGATTTTGCATTGCAGCATGCTTCGGAGTTATCCAAGATGGAATATTATTATTGCTACTATCATTATTACAATATGGGTAGCATCTGTTTGCCTCACTGTGAAAATGTAGCACTGGTTTCTTCCGCAGGGTCACCTCTCGCGTGCTGTAAGTACACTTGATTCGGTGTGTAGTCACAGGCGAAGCGATATTATAGTGGTGTTGTAAGAAGTAACGAAATGAAGGTTTGAAGGAGCAGAGATCAAATGGTATGTATAGAGCTTAACAGTGAGCGAATTTTCAAATAATTTTACGTCAGAGGGGAAGCGGAGGCTAGGAACTCAATATCGCCCCCACTGAACCATCATTAAACAGACGGTTTCACTGGCGCTCTCGGAACAGCCCTGGCTAAGCTTGGTCCAGCCCAAGCTTGAAATCAGGAATGATGTTACATCAGATGACTATCCGTGCCAGCTTATTCCAGAAGTTTACTACCCGATTTGTGAAGAATTCGATCTTGCATTAAGTCTGGATCTTTCTTCCTTTAGCCTGAGTTCATGATCTCTCAGACCGTCTATGGACGCAGGACAGATAATTGGGCGGGGCTTGACCGCGCTGATGACCTTCATGAGTTTAAAAGCTTCAATGTGTTACCTCAGTCCCCTCTTCATGCAGGATTGATGGAGATAAGCTAGTCTCCGTACGACTTGTGCCTTTGGCTCCCCACCATTTTGGTGGCAACACGTTGAACTCTCTCTTTACAGTTTACGTTCTTCAGCGGGTATGGTGACCAAGTTCTGACAAATTGCTCCATGTGGGGCCGAGCCATTTCCTGGTATGAGAGCAAAAGGATTTGAGGTTTGGTAGATGTCAGACCTCGCACGAGTTAAAAGAGTTTTCTGTGCACAGCTCAAGTTGCTTTAGGGCACGGAGCAATTCAGTTCAGCACATAATAATAAAAAAATGATAAAATTAATGATAATAATAACAATAATAGTTCATTTCGGACAAAGCCGAAGCGTGCCAGAATGCAAGATCAGTCCATGATAAGTCCGACCCAACATAGACTCCTAAGATGTAGATCATATTTGACCGATCTCTTGTGCTTCTTGGATGAATTAAATGGACGACTGGATGAAAGTAAGCTAGTTGCGGTAATCTGTCTTGAAGTTAGCAAGGCATTCAACTCCTTTGATCATCGTCCTTTGCTGTGCAAGATGGCGACATTTGGTACAGGTGGATCAGTACATAAGTGGCTGGCGGACTTCCTCTCCCACAGGACGTTTTACTTCAAAGTGGGGGACGGGTGCTCTAGTTTAGTGATTAACACTAGTGGCGCACTTCAAGGATCCGTCCTAAGCCCCTTACTATTTTTGGTGTCTGATAACGACCTGTCATTGACCTAATAATCGCCGAGTTTAATTTTGCAGGCAACGTGAAAGGAGTAGAATCTCAGGGTGGGGGCGGTCTGGGCAAGGATGTAGGAACCGCCTTGGGCTGGGCATACCGGTGGGACCTACTGCTGAACGCCGGGGGAAGTCGTTTTTTGTCAACGGCAATAGAACGCCGAACTGTCGCTTATTAACAAGGGCTATTCACCACAAAAACGGTCAGCGGGGTTGAAGACCTTGAGGTCATCATGAGCAGTGAGTTCATATTGTCAGGCCAGTGCAACACTGCCGCACACCAGGCTGGTGGCGAACTCTGTAGATTGAAATCAGCACTGTCTTACCGGCAGCCGGAAATTTTCGCACCTACTTACATGGCTGCTGTACTACCTCACCCGGATAGTAGCGAGCAGGCTTGGGAGCCCTTCCACAAAAAGGACACCGCCTGCTTGGAGAAAGCTCAGCCTTGATCAACGAGAATGGTTGGAGAGCAGGAGGTAAGGCGTACGAGCAATGACTCTGTGATCTGGGCCTCTTCTCGCTAGAAAGAGGTCGAGGGGATCTTATAAAAAAATACAAGTTAACGAAGGGCTTTTCTGGCCCTAGGCCGGATAGTCTATCCAAAGTGGCTTGGGATTCCGGAGCAACGGAACACGAAAAGAAGCACATGAAAAATCTAGCTAGGTTGATGGCTAGATCGCGCTTCCTTAGCAAAAGGGCAGTGAACAGCTGGAACGGTCAGCCTGGTGGAGACCAGCAGACTCTTTGGCCTTTCAAGGGAGCCCTGGATCGTAGGTGGTGGAAGGTATCCCCTGGTAGGGAGCTTTGAGTGTGGTCACTAGATGGATCACTAGTAGCACTGTCGTTCTTCTGAAGTGTTTGTGATCAACGTTTTCGTTTATTAAGCACAGTTCTACCGAGAGCGCACGATGCACAACTTCCTTTTCTGTCGAAGCGCCATCAGGTTTTACGTTCTCCTATCATTTTTAGCGGGGATTCGGAAAAGTAGACAGTGCTGTAACGGGTGGATAACTGGTGCGCATTCTATCGAAGGAATTCTCGACGCTCGATTGGCCATTGTCATTACCTGTCCTGTGCAAGCTGAACTGAACTTACTCTCACATACCGGTGTGAGCCGGGAACGTTCTCGACTCCAAAAAAACGGAATTCTACCCCAGCATTTCCATTTCGAAAGAACGCCGTGGCCTTCGGCGTTCCTGACCGCTCACCTCTATCTCTGGATAACACAAATTGCAGGTTGCATGCAACATGGCTCATCATAGATGCCTTTGCACCAGGCTGTGCAAAATTTCCCGGAGTCCAAAAGGTCTCTTACTAGTTCGGTTTTTGAAAGACTTAACAGCCACAGAGTTCATTGGCAATAAGCTGACGATTGCCGCTTGTTAGCCCAATAGGGATATCAAAATGTGTCCGTTCAAAACACCTGTTCGAGGGGAAACATCCCGATCTTCTGAAAGTAACACCGCTTTACCCATCTGTACTGTTCCAACTGGCCTTGGTTCAAAACCCGCCCGAAACCTCACGGGCACGAAGCCACTAGTAGATCCAGCACATTCTGCTGTCTACCGCCACTATTTATCTAGACTCAACTAATTCCCGACTGTAGGTTCCACCACCAAGCAAAAGCCCACATTGGGCATCCTCAGATTAGCCTCGCAGCCAAAAATTGTTACTGTTTCAACCCTCAACATCTGCCGTATTTGTTCCCTCTTGTCATTCCAGCCTCCACTGCTTGTTATTAACCCTCGCCCTCGCCCCGACGAGTCCGCCCACTACCCACTCGGTGCCACTGTAATCTGCGACTCCCAGCGCTCCGTACCATGTTGCTTCGAGACCTCTTGTGAGTAAGCGAGAATCCCCAACTAGGTATGCTACGGGCCAACCACTCGATTTGCCCATCTCTCTTCGCTCTCTATTGAAGCTCCTTGAAATCTCACCCTCTACACTTAGGAAAGATAAGCTGTTGCACTATTCTACAATTCAATCTGACTCCACCGAGCCTAACTACCTGCGTGGCCGTCCTAGCCGCTCTCGCGCCACTCAACCCTCCACCCCCCCCCATCCTTACTCCCGCGAGCTTACTCTCACCCTTTCTGATCATATGCAACCTCCAAACCACACATCTGCCTCGCCTACATATTTCCCTTCGTTTCTACTCTACCACAACCCCTTATTTAGCAGTCCCGGCATGCCCCGGTTGCCCCCTACCCTACCCTTTCGCCACATTTCCCCCATCATCAAACAGCCACATGGGCATCCTACCAGTGATTCCGGGTTCACACCTGTATCCTGTCTCCTCAAGCCTCGCAAATCCCCACCACACAGAAAGGACCCTTGGTCCTTCACGGGCCTCCAGCCCTTTCCACGCATGACCAATGATATCCCAGTCCCCAAATCTCACCATTTTTACCGACGTAGCCTACAGCTCTTCAATCATATGCCCCCTGCTCCTCCTATACTGGCCCTGCCCAAAGGCTACTTTCCTCTCTCCCCTACAATTGTTTTCTTCCTGGCCGAAGCCCACCGCACCCCCGGCCCTATAGCTAAACACTCCCGGTTTTCATCCACAGCCTCTTGCATACCCGTTATCGATCACCCATATCGATCAGCGGAGCCTCATACCGATGCTTTGCCCAATTTTGGCCCCCCTTCCGACGTTGCCTACCCTCCCATTTCAGATGATGCATCATCCCCACTGAAACCCAGTTCCTACAGCCATAGCAGTCCCAGTAGTCAGGCACCTGGCACCCCTACAATGACTCCTTTTCAACTAGTTCATAAAATCGCTGGATCAGTAGATAGAAGAATATCTTATATGCAATCCCTGGTTCTTGCCTCAAACCCTGACATTATACCAGGAACTGAATCCTGGCTCTTTCAAGATACCTCGGTCGATCTTGTCCGCATAGCTGGGTACCAGTGCTTCTCAGACACTGGCCGGACTAGGCGTGGTGGGGGCTGTTTGGTCTTCGTCAAGTGCGCAACCCACGCTGGAATCAGTGACCACCCGTTTCCTATTAAGGATTCACTATGGTTAGCTATTCACGCTTCCGACCGAAACCTCCTACTCGGCTCCATCTTGGTCCCTCCGGGCCTGGAGCTTAAGAAATGTGACTCTGTCGTAGATAGCTTTATTGTTGCACCTGACTATTCTGCGAGTGCAAAAGTTATTTCGGGTGACCTAAACCTTCTGATCAGCTGGTCCTCTAATACCAGCCCTCCAGCCCTCTCCACCATCCTTCCCCCATATCCGCCTTGGGGGATGGGCCCAACATGTCTCCAGCCCTACTAGGTGGAACAAAGTCTTGGTCTCAGTAGTCCCGTAGGTATTCCCTGGTATCATCACTCAGGTCACTTCCCTGATAGTGACCACCGTATACCCTCGTGTAACTTTCGTTGCTTCAGCCGTCATGGTCCTAATCTATCCCCTCCTCCCATTCCAAATTTGTGCTGCTCAATTAACTGGCGTTCGTGCCAATGATGCCCCTTTCAGTCAATTAAATGGCCTTTTTCCTTTCCCCAAATCCTCTCATCATTGTCATCTCCATCTCTACCAACTTCTTATGCTGCTTAAATGCTGCCAACCCATATGTCGATCCACCCCTCTAGTCCTGCAGTCTCCCCCTTCATCTTCAGAGCGTATGCCGGCTGGGACACAATTTACACTTGCTAGGTCACGCGATCTGCGCTACACCGCGTTGGATTGCGTGCTGTTATCGGTTGAGTTTCCACTAAGCTATCTAGGGTGACATTAGGAATAATAGCTCCTAGGAATATCCTCACGACTCAAAATAATTCTGGTTTTTTTTCTGAACCATATACTCATGGGTGACCAGCTAATATACAAAACGTTGTTAGAATAGCTTCGCAACTGCCAGTGTAGGCTAGGTGAGTGTTTTCCTTTATCAACACGCCTATCTCCAATCCTATAAAAATGCTTTTCCAAATAATGCCTAAAGCGACTTCTGTCCGCCTCCACCACCAAGTGACAAGCAGTCTTCAGTGCGCGAACACTAAACGCCCCCGACTCCTCACAGCTTTGGTACCTTGCTCGGCACCACCGGTTGATATCCACAGTGATGCTGGCATTAAATTTAGGGCACTAGAACGAAACCCAGAATCCTTGGAAGGACGGTTACGTATCTGACCGCGTTGTCACTGCTAGCGTGTATCGTGGGTCTATCAAAATACCCGAACACCGAAAGTTTACTAACGGCCGGTCGTTTTCTGGGCCCAATTGCTTCTGAAGTCCACCAAAGAATTAAAAGATCCAAGAATGCCGTGGTTCTTAATATTCCGGACCATCTTCCGCTTTCCTCGATTAAACAGTAGTTGCTTCTGGCCCGCGGTATGTCACACCACGAGTGCGGCTGAGTAAGACCAAGAAAAAAGTCACAGTGGTACGTGTCCACTTCTGTTTCAGTTCCGTGAGGAAAACATTGCCACGGAATTCATCAGAAAGAGAGAGGCCATCGCCAAAGCCACCCCTTTTAAAGGCATAAAAATTGTTGCCGACAAGACTCCTGAAGTCGGTAATCTCCAATCCCTCCTCATCATAATCTCCCGATCCAGGGCCGCCCAACCCCCTCAACAACCCACCACGGTTGGCACATTCACTCACGCGCCATCGACCAATGCACCACCAGTGGATGTGGACCCCGACATATCCCTCTCGTCGTCAACTCCTCAGCGCCCATCCGAACGGCTCTACATTACAACCCAATCTCCACCACTACCTATAGGACTTACCGAAAGCCGGGCGATACAATCATCCCTCAAAGACAGCTATTGCTCAGTCCTTGGCTTATCCTCTAAGCGTGCCGAGAAGGTGAACGCTTTCAACTCCCCACCCCGTACCAATGAATCAGCAACATCTTCCCCAATGAAATCGAGCACAGCCTCTTCCCCCGTCCCTGTTGCTTCCCGTGGCCTAGATCTTCTCAACCTCGGCATCACCACGACCCCAATTTGCCTCATAAACCAGCCTTGAGCCTCTCGTGTAAGCGCCGAACAAATTTTGACCCAACCATTTCCATCACCGGCACGCCCACCGAAACTCCTCGGTCCCTCCGTTAGTATTCCACCTGTGTACCTGAGTAAGCATCTAAAGACCCATGTAGCCAACCCCAAAGCGGTGCTACCAACTACTCGCATGTCACCCTCGTCCTGTCTACCGATGCTCTACCATATTGAAAATTTGCCCCTGTTCATACCACCACCACCTTTGTCACCACCATTCGAACCCTCTCATTTTCCAGCACACCACGCACTGCGTTCTCTGTACTCGCTCAATGTTTCACCCGGTCGAATTCAGTTACCAGACCTTCCTTTAAGCCTCCCACCCCATCGCAGCACCTACCTCTACCCCAGCAGCTTATCTACCTCAGTCCAACCGCGGCAGTATACCATCAACCACCCGTTCGAATATGGCTCCCACTTTACCCAAAACACCGGTGGTACATCCCAAGGCTACTCAGTACGGAAGCAAAATACCAATTTTTTTCATTATCTACCCTGGGCGAAACATGGCCCCACACCATAGCTCTATCCCAGAACATTCGTCCCCACCTGTTCCCCAATGGTGGTATAGCCGTCAGCCAACCAACTCGTATTTTGTCCACAAACCTAGGCCCCGCTCTATAATTTCAGACGATACTTCTAACTTCCATCCACTCCACACCGGTTCTTCGCTTCAGACTTCCCCACCCATCCTTAACGAAGAACCCCTTGCCTTCATGGTTGATCCTGCGGCGACTAGCCACTCCATGGGCTCCCAGTCGAACTCGGAAACCACCAAATTCGGTCGTACTACCTGTCCTACCAGCATTCCCCCAACCCTTACTGGTCATTTTGATACTGACCAAACGTCCCTCTATTGGTCCTCGACTCACCCGCCACCGCACCCAATGCTGCTCCCAATCGGTCTTCCAGAGTGCCTCACCCAACTTGCATCCTGCAGCAGTCATCCTCCTGATGTCTCAATAGACTTGATACCCTTCAATCAGGCGTCCTATATGGGCGACGACGCCGTACCATACAAACCACTACCATGTAGCCCACCTGCTAATCCCCCAGTCCAGTTACTACTCCCCCTGAAGACAACCTCCTGGCTGACAACCCGGCTGCCGGAAGCTTACTCGGCCCCATTAATCTTCCGCTACCCTTGAGTGGAGCTCTAGCGCCTTGTAATCTCAAAGATACAGGCAGAGTTCCCCTCCTACTGTTGAATTTTCGTTCGTTGTTGAACAAAATTAACAACTTGAGGAAACATGTACTTGCTTCTAGCTTCGACATTGTTCTGGTTACAGAAATATGGTTAGCCGATCACATCCCAACTGACGTTGCCTCGTTGGTAGGCTATAACTCCTTTCGAGTAAGCAGAGTGAACCGCCAAGGCGGTGGTTGTTTTGCATACAATAAACGTAAATTTACTACCACCATTCTCCACCACCCAGTGCTTGATTGTATTCCCGACTCTCTTTGGCTCTACGTCCTTATTCCTGGAAAAGTGTTGCGTATTGGGTGCGTCTACCTAGCACCTACCTCTAACTACTCTGATTTCCAGCATATCATTGGGGCTTTTGAGTACATTTCTACTCCATCCTTAGGTCCGAAGATCATAGCAGGAGACTTCAATACTCCGGGTATTAGATGGAATACAATGACTGCCTCCTCCCATTTATCCCATTTCCTTCTGGACACCTCAGCTGCAGGAAGGACGCAGCTCTTCTCTACTCCAACAAGGCATAACCGTACCCTCGATTTGGTGGTAAACCATGGCCTCCGTGAAGTGATCGTCTCCCTCACACAAAACCTTCCCGGTAGTGACCACAAAATGGTCATATGTCACTTCACTGTTACACAAGAATCATGCCTACTTGAAGTTTTCGAAATCAAAAACCAAAACACCTACAGACTGACTAGCTGGGCCCAGTTGGCTACCTCCCTCCGGGGCATTGACTGGTCTGACTTCTTCCTCACATCTGATCCGCAAAAAGCAGCCGATGTGCTCTATTTCAAGTCGCTTTCATCCATAAATTGCCTCACCTCAGCCGTGAGACATGTTAGAGCCAAGACCACCAAAATTGACAGACTTCGACAAAAGATTTGTAAGCTCCAGAACTCATTCCTCAGGAATCGAGACTTCTCTTCGACAGTCAGAATATGCCGACCCTACCGTGATTTCTATGCAGCAACCGAGAATAAACTTAAAAAGCGAGAATGGGCTGCCCTACAACAGCCTCACAGTGTGAAGCTTCTCTCAACACCGCTAAAATGTAGCAACTCGCGCAAAAATGAAAACAAAACCCAATTCCTTACCCAAAATGGCACCACCTTGTCTCACCGGAAGATATGGCTGAGGCTTTTAATTGCTATTTCGCCTCAGCTCTTATTACGGACACTAACCCTTCACCATTCTGCTATCCGATGCTCACACAGGACGAGATATCAACCATAACATTTACCACGGCCAACATCAGGAAATTCCTGGCCAACACGGAACCCTCCTATCACCCAGGGCCTGATGACCTTCCGCCTCTCCTACTTCGATTCGAAAGACCTGACCTAGTGCTCCTATTGCTGAACCCCTTTACATTGTCTATGTCGTCTGGAATCTACCCAGCTCAATGGAGAGCATCCTGTTTAATTCCAAAACACAAAAATGGGCCTTGCATGATTCGGGGAACTATCGCCCCATAAACCACACTTTGATTGTTTCCAGGCTCATGGAGAGGACAGTGAGGGACCAGCTTGGAAATTTCCTGACTTCTCGAAATCCTATCAACCCAGCTCAGCATGGTTTCCTAAAGTCCTGCTCGTGCCTCACGTGTCAGATGGACTTCCTCAGTTTAATCATTTCTAAAGCAGACAGAAGCAAGCCGATCACCGTCATCTTTCTCGACTTGACCAAAGCATTCGACAGTGTATCTCACACTCGCTTACTGCCAAAAACTAGATCCTGCTTAGTCGCTGACCCCCTTCTGTCTTGGCTATCATCTTACCTCCCTGAATGTTCTCAAACCGTCATCGTCAATGAAACATCCTCCAGGCCTAAAAGAATTACTAGCGGGATCGTACAGGGTAGCGTTCTAGGTCCTCTCTTATTTCTTATGTACATAAATGACGTCCTCCGAGTAGTGCTTCATGGCACAACATTTCTCTTTGCTGACGACATAAAACCAGTCTATACTTTTGAGGCTGACGCCATGCACTCAGTTGTCAGTGATATTCTGTCAGACTTGAAGTCCCTTGACGAATGGTGTACTCAATGTCTGATGAAGTTTTCGGCAGCTGAGCTCCCTTCTGTCTTAGAAATGCCAAGCTGCACCTGGCTGTTTCAGAATAAATGGTCTGCCGATACCCAATACTCATGTGTTAAGATATCTGGGCCTGCATTATTCATGTTCCTTCAACTTTCATGAACAACCATTGGCCCAAATTGGCAAGGCAAGAAGGATGACTGCACTTATCCTCAGGACATACCGTACTCAGGAGAGTAAGCTCCTGATATTCAAGACACACGCCAGGTTGCTGTTGAAATACTGCCCCCTGGTCTTTACTTTGATGTGAAAGGCCGACCGGGTCAGTAAAGGGAAAGTGCAACGCTCCTTTACCAAAACATTATTTGCCACCTCTCTCAACCTTAACTACAGATCCAGGTGCGAACTGCTCCGGCTTGAGCCACTATGGTTACGTCGTATCAGGCTCAATCTCTCATTTTTCTTCCATTTCCTGCATTCAAAATCCACTCATCTGATAACCCACTCGGTTTCTCTAGTGAGACTCCCTACTCCCTCCGTCGTAGGCAATTCACCATTACAACCCCCAATCTGGACTCCCAATCGGATCTAGATATTTCTCGGTTATCTACTCCAGCCTCTGGAATAAGCTTCCTGACTCACTGCAATCGTGTCGCACGCTAATACAATTCAAAGGGGCACTATGCAAAATCCTAGATGCATCTTCTGTAATAAGCATGACCCATGATAACATCATCATAGACTAAGCATATGAAGATTGCCTCGGATATTAGACCACAATGTGCCACAGTCTTTTGCGTTCGACCGCTTTCTCATGACCCGTCTGGTGATCGCACCCGCGTATACGGATATATATATATATATATGTATATATATATATGTACCTTGGGTATGCTCCACTCACTTTTCTCCTCCCTCCCCAGTAGATCGTGCCATTTTACAACATAGTTTGCATATATATACTTAAAAAAACCGTTTTTTCCTTTAGTGATAGATGTTCGCCTTCACTTTATTAGTATAGCTTTTGCATCCGACCGCTCTCCTATGACCCTTCTGATGATCGCACCCGGGTATACACCCATATATATATATATACCCTGGGTACGTTCCACTCACTCTTCTCTTCCCTCCCATTTTACAACATAATTTGCATACATATTTAAAAAAACCGTTCCGTCCTCTAGGGAAAGGTGCTCCCCTTCACTTAATTCCTCTGTCTCAGGCTAAAACACAACCGCCCCATCCCGCTTTTTTGGGCCTTCCTCGTGTTCAGAAAAAATGTTCATTTTCTGGTTTTCATTAAGACCATGATCATAACCCACAGCTGGAACACTCTCCAGTCTGCCGCACTCCTGATCTCTCTCAGATCGCATTGGCTACTTGGGTAGCCATCGGCCAACTCGACTTTTATCCCGGATTAACGTAAAGACTAGACTATTTGATCAATGGTTTAAACCTAAACTCTCGCCTGCTGACGTTATACGGAGCACCGTACACGGAGTAACAAACCCTCATGAAAGTCTCACCGGATGACAGAGGTGATTCCTGACACCAACCATCAACCCACATCCACTCAACATCTATTCCCAATAATCCATTCCAACAGTTCAATTCTTTCCGAGTTGCAGTACGAAACCCAGCCCTTGCCGCTGTCCACTTCATCAAATCATCCCCTTCTTACCTGCTACCCTCAACAGTCTACCTGACATCACCTGTAACCAAGGTCTTTATGAAACAGAATGCCCGCCATCTGCAGCCGACCGGAATTTGGCCAATAATTTTTTATCACATACGATTTTTTTTCTTTTTTCTTTACACTCTTCCAACTTCTGCCTAGCCGCACCAGTAGCGTTTGTCTTCACTAATCCGTCTCTTTAACGGCTCTTCTTTGAAAGTCCGTTACGCCTCCATACACCATTCATGCTCTTCAAAAGTTTACTGAAATCCTAGTGAAGCTTTTGGCCTTCATGTGAATTTTCATATGACATTGTAGTCACCTGCACAAAAGGTCCGTTTCATTAATACCTTTGACTCACTTGCATTTATTTTACATGCTTTCTCCACAGTTAGTTACCCAATGCTAAATCAGTGTTTTATATTTCGCTAGTATCTCTGACTGCACGCTGATAGTCCCATGCGTACTTTACTTTTAGTCTTGTTCTTTGGCTTCTCCTTCGCCCGGTTACTCGTTGGTGTCCGTTCAATTATCGCTTATACCAGCAACCCCACGTTTGTCCCGCTATCCACAACACCCTCACCGAATTCAAAACCGATTTTCAATTCTCGCTTCAACCATTACCTTTTTTGTTCACTCAAACACTACATGACTTCACTGGTGTATTTCGGCTACTGTGCGATTCATAAATTTAGAAATTTTGAAAACCTCACATTGACATGTACTGCTGTACTCTCTGATCTTGCCTTGTGCATGTGTACTGACCACGGTCAAGATATATTCATTTCAATTCAATGCGCATCAACCAGCTGCAAATAAGGCTGTCGCATGGCCAAATCGCATTTGAGAGGACAAGAGGTCACCACTCTAGAGCATCTCAACAAATTCGGCCACTTGCCCCACCTGCTTAGTGGAGGGTCCAACCGCTCCACTCTTGCTTCGCCCAAATTCCTCATCTGAGGCTCATCCACCTGTACTACATTAGCATCTATTTCTGAGGCCCTCAGTGATCAATTCTCCTCCTCTCTTATCACTTGCCGCAGTGTAGCCTCACCTCCCATCCATTCCAGCACCTCGGCCACTCTTTCATCGGTTAACTTCGCCAACTGGAGATCGGAAAATTAACCTCCTCTGACGAACCTTCCCAGAAACCGAGCCCAGATGGTCTCCCACCGTTCCTTCTCCCTTTTGAGACCCCAATATTCCTTTGCTGTTACTTAATGTATGCGTGACGGATATGTCTCACGGCCTTGTCCCCCCTCAATGAAAACCTAAGTCCTCACTCCGCATCTCAAAAGGGGCGCTCAACATAGCCCTAATGACTATCTTCCTATTAGCCACACTTCATCAGCCTGCAGAATCATGAAAAGGATCATCAAAAACACATTGTTCGGTACCCTTTATCCAACTATTTGCTTAACCCTGGTCATCTTGGTTTTCTGAACTCCCCCTCATGCTCTTCCTGTCAGCTGGACTTTCTCAATGTCCTGTCGTTCACGTTTAAAGCAGGCAACTCCGTATCTTTCCTGTACCTTGATGTGCCTGAGACTATTGACCGTATTCTTCGTCTGTATCTGATACCCGAGATCCGACCGCCTGGGGTGAAGCATCATCTCCTCTCCAGGCTATCGTCATGTCTCTCTAACAGATCACAAGCTGTGTTGGTTCACGGCTACTTGTCTTTTGCCAAACCCCTTACGAATAGCGTCACGGTGAATAGCGTGCTAGGCCCATAACTATTCTTCATTGTTATCAGCTGCATATTATCTTCTATGTGCCACGGTAAACCATTCCTCCTTGCTGAAGACTTGAAAACAGTTTACCCCTTTCCACCCCAATGACCTATCCACAACCCTACGCTACAAATTTGGAACTTAGTCCCTCTCCAAACTCGGTGCACCAGGTAGTTCATGGAATTCTCTGCAGAGATGAGCACCCTCCTGCCTTACAAATGCACTCTACTCCCCGGCCAAATTATTCTGGATGGCCCTCACATTCCCGTGCACCCACTGTTAGTGATCTTGGCATAGGGTTCTCCTCTTCCTTTACCCTCTCGGAAAGGCACCGTTCCAAATCACTAAAGCTAGGAGAACCCTGAGCCTGATACCTCGACGGTTCTTACTACCCGCCAGTCACCCCTCCATTTATCTGTCACACGTAAGACCACTTCTAGAATACTGCCTGAGTACCTGCAGCCACTGGCCACTTTCTTCTGTTGTATCTCTTGAGAGAGTTCGTCACACCTTCGCAAAAAACTTTGGGAGTATCCGTAACCCTAACATACCGCCTATGATGTGAGCTCCTACGTATTGAGCCTTTATTGCTTCGCTGAGCGAGGCTCAAATCAGTCTTCCTCTCCAGGCCTATACGCAATCAAGTCCGTACTTCCTATTATATTTATTTGCTCCTTCTTGCTCTTTTCCCCCTGTTCACTGTGCTCTTTCTCTCTTTGTCCCTTTTTTCAATCTCAACCTTATGTCCTAGTTCTTCCCGTCAGCCCATTCGAAAATCTTGAATAACCTTCCCCTCATTTTGCGCAATGCCTCTTAGCTGTGAGCTTTTCAGCGTGCTCTTTTCATTCACCCAACTTTCCTCAGCGCTATATTGCCAGCCAATGGACGCGTCTTCAAGGGTCTGGCCCTTGAAAGAGGCCTCACACTGTAGCCTCATAACCTCTGCGCCAAAAGCCAATACCTATACTCTTTGCCTAACCCTTTTCTCTCAATCAGTACAACGAACTATGATCATTGCTGTCGCTGTCTGAAATGAGTCCATCTCTCGCTTTCGGTGCAGTATCTCCACTTCTAACCCACATTTCCCCGTGTATTCGTCCTGGATGCATCCGAATTCTTCTACCTCGAGTTACCAAGTTGACCTCACCACAGTCCTTCACTGTCTATTTCCGCGTCAATAAAACAGGTTGTATATATTCACACCTCTTACCACCTCCTAACTTGACCTAGGGAGCCACTGCATCGACGGGAGCTTTTTGGCTTTTTATGAGCATTTTCCTTTCGTTATCCATTGATCTCAAGCTGGGCCTCGCTAAGACCGTTTTCCAATCTCATTTCGCCTTCCAATGATCCTCCGAGGCAGTTAACTGCTTCGGGCACTGTAGTGATCACTACTCTGGCAAGAGCACCTAGTCAGTAATGCTACATCGTCATCTACCACTCACTGTCCCCGTTGGCTTTGCAGTCCGAGGTCACTCAAATCCTGACGAATCGATCCTGCTCCATATGCCTTTATCTTGGTCGGTCAGCCAAACAGCACAACCATCACTATTCACTCGTTCAATCCCAAAGGTGAAGGACGCGGTCGGATCCACTGCTTTAAAAGGGGTATATCGGGCGAGCAAAACGTCTGCAACGATGTTCGGGCGCAACTAGTTTGATGAATCGCATTCTTTGTCACCAAAAACGGTTTTCATGTTGGTTCCCAGCGCACAGTCATTCCCACTCACTGGCACCGTTTGTGATTACGGAACACTATTTTTGAGCCTGTAAGGCTGCTGCCAACATGTTATTAGCCCCTTGTTCTCCAACAACGATTTCTCGAAGTCTTACATTTTCATCCCCGGCATAGTTTGTCACTCCTTTTATGTACTCAATAGCGAGTAGATTTCATCTTCATCTACCAACCCCTCTTTTACTTGGCACACCGATTGTCTATAAGAGTGGTCACCAACCTTGGCAAGTACTTCAGTGCCTACGCTCCCTGGGTTTCACGTCTGATTACCCTACTGCCCCTTCCGTAATTCTGTCCATTCCCCGTGTAAGAACTCGCCGCTACCACTCATTCACGGGCACATTTATTGTCGCTACTCTTTTCCTCACCGCAATCACCAAACGATGTTGTTTGCTTAAATATATTTCGCAGTCTTCCCCCAGTCAGCACTGTGATTACTGATTATTTGCTCTCCCCATCAGTTCAAACACTCGCCTATACAGTGTCCCTTCATTGCTTTATCCTGATCTTGCGGAGCACCAAGCCTCTTCCACACTTGCACGTCTCAGATTTATTCATCATGCAGCTCGGCCATTGTTACTTTCTCAAGACTTTTGTCTAAATGGTCACTAAAATTCATTTTCTTACCGCCCACCCACTAAAACATCATCTTTTCATGCTATTCACTCACAAAATAGCTTTTCAATGCGTCCCAGATAGATTTGTCATCCAGCTATTACCTTCATGTACATATATCAATATCCATCTAATGTATAGTGAAAGCCAGCTGAATGCTTACCTATCCTCAACCGGCCTTTCTTTTAGTCCATCTTTCTCTCAAGTTGTCCCACTAGTATGACTCCTTTGTTATATAAATGGCTCAGTAAGTACCCAGCTTCCGTATTCCACCACCGTCTCCGAAGTTTGAGCTATTTTCTGATGTAGCTATTGTTATACTACCGTCTTCTCAGTCGCCTTTCATGCAGCTTAATTCGCCTGCCATTACGACATGGTAAACCTAAAGCGGTGTTCACTAACAGCTGCCCACCTATTTTTCATCCTCTCGATCAACTCTTCTGGGAACTAGCCACCTTTGTAATCGCTGTAGCTACGCGCACTACATATAGATTTCTCCTCTTTTTTCTTACTCTTTACTGAAGCAACTCAGTATGGGCGTACAACTTGCGTCACTCACACTTTTCCTCCGGCTTTCTCTTTATCACCACTTTCATGGTCCGCTTATACCTCCAGGGGTGCCACTCGTTCGCTATACATGCGATTCCACCGGTCTCCAACCACCAGTTTTTGCTGCTGTCTCTGTAGATTATTTTTTTAGTCAAAATCCGATGTCCTGTTCCGGCCTATCGTGTCAGGCTCACAGGTCCTGTAGCAGTTCCCTCACCGTTATAGTGGGATCCACCTATCAGAAAGGTCATCAAATCACTTATCTACTCTCTACTCCAAGATCGCTTCCGTACGATATCCTCCTCTGCAACCGCCACAAAAGCATCTCGAATGTATTTACCGCCACAATTCCATATCCTTTTCCGATACTTCGTGATAGCTGTATTGATGTAAATATTTAGTTGGTCACCCACCGGCTTTCCTCTATCCATTTCTTTCCTCTCCGCTCTTGAAGTCCCTCCATCTACCCATCGAATTTTTGTCTTCCTTCCTTGTGATGGACTTCATCAGCATCTTGCCACCAAAATTATGCCACCACACTGGCCGTCAATTCACCGCATTTTATCTCTGACGGTTCATTCTCTTACATCATCAAGTCTTCTATTTATATACTTATCTTACCCTGCAGCGAGTCTAACAAAGATCCCTTTTTGCTGGAATTTCTTGTTTTGACGATTTCCTGTGCTATTTATGCATTTCCACCCTTTTATTAAACTGACTTCAGCCACCTCCAATCGAATCTACCATGTGACCTTGACCTTCAAATTAGCTGGGCAATATTACAATTTATATCCCTTTTAATACTCTTTTTATTAACCTGTGCGCACAGGTTGTACCCCATTGTAAAGTTCGATCCCGGTTTTACTTGGATCATTTGATCACGCACTCCAGCAAGCTCAGGGTCCATTCAAAATACGCCATCATTATGCATATCATGATCACTATCTACCGCCGTTTTCACGTTAGGCGGACCTGATATTCCAGTTATTTTGTCAATCTAGTCAAGTTCATCCATACCGTAAGGTTTGTATCCCAGCAAGTGGAAAACCTCCGTTATTATTCCAATTTATAAACAAAGATCAAAACTAGATTAGCCAAGCCACAGACCTACCAATCATGCCCCAGGTGTCTCTTGGATCATAGAAAGGTCGAATAAGGCGGAGCTTATAAACCACCTTCTCGGGCAATCTCATAAATACGGCCCAGTACGACTTTCGGGAGAACAGCTCATTTTCTAATTATATGGCCGATTTTTAAATCTCTTAGCGGTAGCTGCGAACAACAGTGAAGGGAAGATAATAATTTTTCAGTAAGCCTAGAGCTTCTGACCGGGTTTCTCAATGCCGACGTTTGGCCGGAGGAAAACCTATGGCGTTGTCGACCCCTCATATTTTTGTTTATCTTCTCATTTGTCCTTAAGCAATCAGGTGACGGACGTGAATGGCGCTGCTTCACTACCCAAAAGTGCAACTAATGAAGCCATTCAAGATAGCCTTTTAGGGCTAATGCTCCTTCCAGTGAATGTTAATGATATATTTAGCTTGATCCATCACGGAATCTCTTTTTTCTCTGCTTCTGACGTAAAAGAGTTATGTACCTTCGACTCCAGTTCCTTGAACACAATCTTTAGTAAAACGTAGCAGGATCTCACTTCAACAAGTTCATGGGATGCTTCCTAGTTGACAAAGTTTTCCGCTGAAAAAATGGTATTCTAGCCTACAAGCGTTTTGTCTCACCAGGGTTGTTTAAAATAGATGGCTAAATAATTGCAAGCAGTTCTTCAGCCCCATGTTTGGACTTTCCCCACTTTTACTCCTTTAACTTCTCGAAACACTTGGCGATTCAAGTTTCCAGGACCCGAAGGTTAATTGGATAGCTTTACAGAAAGTTTCTCTCACAAGAAAGTAAACCCATTATCTATGAGGCACATGTTGGGTCACTTTTAGTGTGTGGATCGGTGGTTTATTCTGTTGTGAGGCAGTGACCAGATATCCACTGAAAAAGCAAAAGTCATTCATCAAGCAAACAACAGGTTATTCTATATCACTTAACTATAGGCAGAACTGCAATCTCTTTTGAATACAAAGACTAAGAAATAATCCATCCTTCTTCCATTACCTCACTGAACATCAGGCTTGTGGCTCATTACAATTTGGAGTACACATAGACTTCCAGCACTCATTACGAAAGCCATTTACTGGAAGATTGCTCCAAGTTTTAAGACAAGCACGGGGTTTAATTTCTTCATAGCTAGACGCTCTCCACTCTCAGGCAAAAAGCCACAAGAGATTTTTTGGCTCGACCACCCGTCGGTGTTTAAAAACTAGGTAAATGGATACCCTGTAGAGCTAGAAATTATCCATGTTATCAACCGTTTAATCATGGTAGGTAGACCTCACTAGGTTGGTCTGGGTTTTTTCTGAACTTTGCACCGGTAATCACTTAAGCATGCCTGGAGCCTTTCCACACTGCTGCTTTTCCTTCGACATTTTTCAAGCTGGTTTTGTCGTTTGTATTTAGATGAAAGCAGACCACAAAAACATTTTCGAAATTTCCGGGCGCGCAATACGCTGCAACGGTATTTTTATCCTCCCTGCTTCACATGTGCCAAGTTACTGGCATTTGGAGCCACGTCTCCGTGAAAACTGGTGGGCCGCGGACGCACTTCACAGACAAATCACTTGCATCCACCTCCTTATCAACACCGAAATTTCCTCAGGAATCACCATTAGTACCCCACCTGCCACTTTCTGTACTCCACTTAATTTCCGTCTGTTAATATTCAACTCTCTATGCAGCTTGAAGGCAAAAGTATCGGGAGCCAACCAGGCCAATAAACTTTGTTTTTCATTGTTGGTCTGCCGACATCCAACTTCAAGCAGTTTTTACGGTGCACAAAAGGATGTAATTCATCGGCACCTTGAGGGGTGACCTTCATCTAAGCGCGTTGGAGCCCTTTATCAACAATCCAGCTTCAAAGAGGCCAACGGAAGTTTTCTCGGATCCTTCCACAATGCTCCGCCTGACCTTTCACAACAACAATTTTGTAACACGTTCCACGGGAACGAAAATCAGTACTCCTACCAGAGAGGGACAATAAAACTACCAGTTCTTGGGCTGACAAGCATCCAACTCCAAGTATCCTCGATTCAACTTACCTAACCCTCCCCTGTAGGCTTTAACTATTTCGCTGCCACTTTTTGCATCAATCGACTTTCTAATAAGCTGACCCCTGTTCAGTTCATTTTCTTCCAGTGACCTTCACACTCGTTTTTTCTGAGGAATAGCGTTGAAACTACCTTAACCGATAATAAATGCAACTTGACTTTTCATCTTACTGTGCTTTTTACATTCTTGGTGCACTTTTGTTTGGTTCTGTATATGTTTGCAACCTGCAAACTCTGATGGTGTCTATGGCGTGCGTTTCATCCCTTTGAGAAAAATAGGCCATGACAATTACCACTACCAACAGTCGGTCTGAAAAGCAATGTTGCACGGCCACTGGAAAAGCTCCTGGGGAACTTTATAGACCTAAGCAAACCTTTGTTTCTACAAAACCTGGGGTCGCTCTGTCAAGTTATAGGTCTTTTCTTCCGGCCGCACCTGAAAATCTCTGTCCAGGCATGGCGGCTTTCCTGTGGGCGGGATATAAAGATTACCGAACAGGTCCAAAGATATCTCACCTGATGGTTCTCTAGCCTAAGGGGCCCTGTCCACGATCAAAGTCCCGAAGCATTGAACCTGTTTACTCCCAAGCGCATGGGGCATGGAGACGATTTAATAGGAGTCCTTAAGATAATTCAGAGGTAGGTCATTCTCCGGGAGCTGAATACACCGCTGTTAGACCTCAATGACCACACGACTGTCCGAGTGCACCCAATAAAGATGACGAAAGAGATTGTTTTAGTTCACCCGAGAGGATATTCCTTCGCCGTTGGGGTGGCAGACGGCTGGAAGCTTCTCCCTATGGTAGTGATAACCGCTAAAAAGGTTGCAAAGCCTAAGCATCGGATGAAGATCCTTCAGGACAACACTTCTGTCGAAACCAGCGGATAAGTTACCACCCCACCCGTTATCCTTCTACACTTATGTCTTTATTACCACTGTTACGGCTGTGGTTCCCCAACCAACTGTTGTTCTCGGTTTTCCGCCCTTCATTCCCACTTTTCCGTGTTCGAACCTCGTCAATACCCTTTCATTTCCCGTTCTTCTACTACACTACCAATATCATCTAGCTTATCTCAACAGTCCTGAATTTTCACCTTTGTAAATTCCGTTCATGAGATAAATGGGTTGCCGGCCGGAACCCATCACAATACAGCGGTTCTGTGAGGCTCCTCAGACTGGGACACAGATAGAAGACCCCAGTCTGTCTATCCTCATCAGCTCACCGAATAGGACCCGTTTCTTTCATTCGTTGCAGCATCAAATGATCCAAGGAGCTCGCGGTGTACGAATCTGAGAGCCGTGACGAGAAACTAAGTGGGGCTGAGGTTTTTTCCGAAAAAGAGCATCACTAGAAAGACCAACTGATATTGGTCCGGAGAACTTTGTGATAAGGTTTCCAAGTGGAATTCGGACTGGAGTTCAGAAGAACAGAGAACACGAGGTTGAGAATAGGGTTATACCAAAGGAGTTATGTAACCAGTGACCCTACTCACAAGGCAAGCCGTTGTATAACTTGCCCGTTTGCCTTCATCTCCGGAACTTATTCAGAGCCCGACTATTTATCCCTTCTCTTGAAGCATTGTAAGCACTCACCTTAGAATTTTACCTCCGATAACTCCAAGAATGGAAGGCCATATCTCAGCGAAAACGCATGTGACCATGTGCAGCATCCTAGAGCGCTGTAAGGGGCAAAAGAGAACGGACTGTGTTGTGACACATGCGAGCAGAGTTACCATCGGAACTGTAGTGAGCTTTCTGTCGGTAACCTCAAGCTATGCCTGGACCATCCCGGCTTAAAGTGTATCTGTTTTGTCTGTGTAAAAGCATGTAAATCGCCGCTAAGTGAGACTTAAGTGAATGGAAATTATCCACAGGCTGTGAAGCTAGGGTGATCCAGAATTAATCACAGCACACGGACGCTAACAAACGATGAGGAAAATGGGAGAGGCTTGAGAATTTAGAGCAGTCGCTTGTGGATGAAATACGCGGACTCCAGAATTTGTTAAATGATAGAGACAGTGAAATAAAAATCTTTAGGGACCAAACAGTCACTATAGCTCAAAAACTGACCAAGTTTGAGCGTACTGCAGAAATCGCCACTGGTGGGCACAGAAGTTTGGCCCTAAAGTAAACACCTAAGCTTTTCTGTTCGTAATCTAGACAGCGATTTAGGGACCTAAGTCGCCAGGTCACTAACTTGATAATGATAATGATAATAATAACAAGGTGTCCGCATGGTGAACTGCTTTACACCGCGTAGCTTTCTCGCTGTTATCGGTGTAGTTTTTATTAAGCTGTCTAGGATAATCCCTAAAACTACAGCTCTAAGGTCTGTCGTCCGACCCAGAAAAAATCAAGCAATTTTTTCTGAACACTTCCCTGGGACCACCCGGTGGTATAATATACATACAAAAGTGATCTTTGAACTGCTGTTGGGGTAGGAGCTAGGCGAAATATCAGTCTCAGTCAAACAACACCAGCATACTCCAAGATACCGCTCAGGGAATCACCTTCGTTAAGAGACCAAAGCCGACTTGATTTGCGTAATACATCCGGAAACTTTCAAACAGCACCATCCGCAGAAACTGCTTGCAGCTTTTAGCTGAACAACTGATACGTGATAAGTTTCACCGATATTGACCTCCCGTGGCGAACACTCTCCCCTGAGGCTTACATATATGGGCAATACTTGGCACTCAATCTCCTGCTTCCGTACAGCTCTTTTAACCCCGCATATTGCCATATTTTGTCCGACTGGCCATCTACATCCTTACCAGCATAGATATGCCTACATTTCCCAGCCGACCCAAAACCACTGTCAGAACTCGCCGTCGCAAGACCACTAAATTCCAAAACCCACCGGATAACTGCTCCGTCTTTCTGGTAGTAAACTTGGAAATTCCAATAGACAAACTACGGAAATGAGCAAAAATCTGAGCGGTCTTTCCTCTCGAAATGACTCCGCTGATCTGATTATCGGTCAGCTGATGCCTAAAGCGTTCTTGCTTGATCCAGCAGCACACCATACCCCAACCAATCTACTACTGGCCACGAAGTTTGTGGACACAATTGCCTCGGAAATCTTCAGACAGATAAAAAAGGCAAACAGTGCGATTATGTTTAACATTTCAGACCGAATACCTCTCTCAGCTGCTAAAAATGTAATCTTAAGTGCTTGTAACCTTGGCTCACAACCGTGCCACTGTGTTAGACTCCACAAGACTTCCCTGCGCACCACCTGTTTACAGCTGTTCCAGTTTACAAATGAGGCTGTCGCCAAGATCTTTACCAGCCGGCAATCGTTAGTCGTAGCCAAAACCGGCTTCAAGTGCGCCAAGATACCTCCGGACAAGACCCCACTGCAAAGAGAGGTGCACAAGAGTCAAGCCTAGAACAGTTACCCCGGTGTTAGTGAAACCAACAATCCACCCCGAAACTCCGGTTCACCTATCACTGGCCATCACCCGATGTTGCCATCTATTGCAGATTACAATGCAACCGTAGATTTAGACAGTACGCCAATTTTCCCACCCAATGAGCCACCTGGCAAAGAGTAGCCCAAGCAAATCTCTAGACTGGAACAAGCGCCCCAGCATTCACAAAACCGATGAAGGTTCCTCCGACTCATCCACTCGCGAGCTCATGCTCTCCACAAGTCTAGATGACCCCATTCCTTCTACTAGCTCCATGTCGGGTTATTCAACCGTACCTAAAAATCACTGCACCATCAACCCACCTCCGTCTACACCCATGCATCCCGTTACCTCTGGCATTTTGATAGCCCAACCAGGCCCCTAGGTTCACCCGCTGCACTCACCCATTCGCCACCAGAATGTATCCGGTTACCACCTAGGCCACCACCGCTGATTAGCACGTCAGTGCAGACTGACCCTCAGAAGTTACCACTTCGTCGCCAAAAGAACATGACTCGTCAACATAATGCACATGCAAACCATAAGGAAAAGGCTCAGTCGAGCGAAATTTTACCAGTCTCTTGTGTGGCTGTGAATCCCACTAGTCCATCTCGGCTAACTGCCTTATCATTTCCACCCTACTTTTACCCACCTTATCCCCCCCCCAATCACCGCTCCATTACATTACTATCCGCCACACCAACTACTCTATACCCCTATAGTTACCCAGTCACCCCCTGGGAACCATCTCCGTGCCTCACCCAGCTTCCCACTCCCACAAGACCCATCCAAGTCTCTTGGCCTAGTACTGCCATCCATCCGTGGCCGCTTTTTTCCTGCCGGCCCTCCCCGAGAATATTCCTCGCATTCAAAATACTCTCCGAAACAGCACCTCTCCTTCCCTTTTTCCTTTCCCTGTCCCCCACCAGGTCTCAACTCATCAAATTTGTGGAACAACTAGGGTCCTTTCCCCATCCTTGCCTCATTCTTCACTGGAATTACCCCCTTCGTCGCCACTACCAAACCCCCCAGCATATCCACCACCATCGAGGCCTGCGTCATCTCTTTCGGTCATACTCATAAATGCCCGTTCATTACTGAACAAAATCGAAATTGGCGTTAAGATCTAACTTCTTCCTCATAAAATACTCAAAGTTATGGGATAAACTCTTGCTAAACATCCGCGAGAGTCTCTCAATTTCCCAGCTCAGAGGCTCGCTGGATCATTTCTTGACTGTTTCCAATGTGATTCCTCTTGCCGGCCAGACCATCACCGAAGAGGTGGCCTACGAAAACGAGCTTAATTACTGGGATTATTGCAACAGAACTTTCATTTCTCGCCCGATGACAAAAGCCAGTGCAACTATTTCTTTTTGCGTTATATTGCCTACAATCTGTACTACAGTAGCTACAGTTTGCTGACTTTTGTAACTATACCTAGTTTAATGCTTGCCGGTTCTGCTAATTTTAGACAATGTTCGCGTTCTATTGCCAACCAAAGTTCTTTAGCCTTAGATGTCTCTGTAGCAAATAGGTATGTGGCTTTGGATCCTAGGACACTGAGTTCCGCTGCTTACCACCTTACTTGATATTTCACTCTTTCCCGTTCATTCCGGCTGCCACCACCGGCCCGGGTTTTATGTCCGGCCTCATTTCGCCTTTCTTAATCATGTCATTCAAGAATCTTTTATCCCAGAAGCCAACCCACTAGTGCCTACTTGGTGGCCTGTCCTCTCGTCTTATCTCTGTACCTACCATCCACCAACTACTATCATATTCCTTCTTATACACCACGCTATCTCCCATCATCTGAGCTAAACTCATCTACACCAGCTAGCCCGGAATGGTCTCTGATAGTCCTAGGCATGGTCTGGCGCTGTGTGAGACCGATATGCGTAGGCCAGCTTGCACTTTACAACGTTCGTTGTCCTACTCCGTGTGTTTGCATAGTCCCACTCTGCATTTTCCTAGCCCACGCTAGCGAAGCCCCTGATGTCGACGGCACCCATACCATAGCGCCATCCGAACGTGGGGAAAACAGACCACCCCTAGCAGTTGCGAAAAAAAGGCAACCACGCATAAAATTACGATCGGGCGGAGGGGCTATAGAAATTTCCTGTATGGGCTCAACCACCCCTCTGTTAGGAACCAAAAATTAAAAGAGAACTGGAAAAAAAGCAGCGGAAACAAAAAAAGTCCTCGCGGGATCGATTTGATCTCCAAATACCACTGACATCGGGCTGTGAAGGAATTGGGCAACCTTCATCTATGGGCATGTCTCCCATCAGCTCAGACCTGATCCTGCGAAAGGGGAAGCCCCACATCGTCCCTGTTCGCTCGACAAGCTTTTGGTTTTCACGCACGAGACTGAATGGGGTGACAGTGCGCAGGACTCTCTACATATGCTTATCCACCCCCCGCTCTAAGTTTCAACCACCCCATCCCCTCCCCAAGCGCACCTACCAAGCATGTCGACGTCAAATACAATCGCTACCATAGCCCTGATTTTCAACCCATTGACCTGGAGAGCGTGTAGATTTACCTGACGAATAACGGCAACCGCGTTGAAGCCCGGAAAAAGAGAAATAGAGAAAAGAACAGTGGAAACCGGCCATCTTTTCCATCCGTACCTCTCCATCTTTCGTCATCTTCCTTAGAAAGCGGCCTTCTCGATGTCCTGGCATCCAAAACACGTTTAGGTTTACAACCCTGCCTAACAGTAACCACAGCTTCCTGTCAACTACAATCACTACTGCAGCCTGGACTTTAAGCCCACTGACAGGGATAACATATGAAGGCAACAGATGACCAACACCTGCCTCACTTGAGTCTACAAAAAATGAACACGGAGAACTGTTCATATTTTCCATTCCCTACTAACTATCTCTCCCCACTCTTTTAACAAAGGTGATATTCATGCAACCACCAAGTCATGAAATTTCCCTGCTCACATTCAAATTAAATCTCAGTAGACTGGCACTACCAAGTAGGAGCATAGACTAAAGTACGTCCACTTTTCTGTGCAAGATAACAATTTTCTTTAACGCATCACCACCGAGGCCCTGGTGGTTTTTTCTGCATTCTTACTTAAATGATCTTCAGAACTTCTAATTGCGCTCAAACCATTTATCCTTTGAAATGAAGACGCAGCAGCCCACCCGACTTACGCTATCTTGCAAGCCTGAAGTAGCGCTTATTAACCCTACGTCATTTAAACTCTCGAATTAAAACCCAGACCAGAATATGAAATGTGCCACCGACCGTTCATATAAACTCAACCAGTTCAGTAATAATTGTCGCCATTTATTATCATCACTCACAGCTGGAACCATGTCCGGACTGCCAAAATCATTTATTTCAGCTTTGTAGTCGCCCACTCTCTCGGGCTCCACTTTCGGTGACCAAGGTCCACACCTTGACCCGTACCGACAGAGACCGTAATGGAATCTTTTATACCAAGCGGGATTGAAACCTAGCCACACGACCTAAAACACCCAACTGCTTAGCGGTATACTGATAGGCGTCTTCTGAAGCAACACCTCTACTACTGATGTCACTGCTGGAGTCCTCACAAATAACAGTTCACAAGCTACCTTCTACTGAATGCTTGACACGTCCCTTACCCCACCTGATGAACCATACCCACGGGATGCTGCACATCACCTTGGTCTCATATGAAACAATCCAATAACAGAGCCAGAGTAAGCAACGCAGGAAATTTTACTCATTAAATTTCGATAAGCCATCCGAAAGCAAGTCCACTTATCCCCCCCCCATCCGTGGTTCCCATTAATGACGCCGAATATCACTGAGAATCAATTAGTCAATATATTTCTGTCAGCATAACAGAACAATAAGGCGAGAGCCTAGGCTGAGGTTTTTCACTCAGTTTTCTCTTGCAAGATTTTATTTTTCTTTCGATCGTTATCCGGCTTGAAATTGATTCTTCACTAATTCAAGGCTTTCAAGCTGCGCCCCTTTTTTTCTGAATGATACAGGTTATTGATCCTAAACTTATACTCACCTTTTATATGGATTGCTGCTTTCTCCACATTCATCAACGTTTCCCAGTCCACTTCCACACAGTTTGTTCATATCTCCCAGTTTCGTGAAGCACTCCGTTGACTGAGACCGGGAATATCCGTCATTCCGGGCCATCATCGTCTTCATAGAGAGCCTTTCTCCCCATATTCACCAAAGCTCACGAGTGCATTTCCATTCATTTCTTTCATCTCTCCATGTTCATAAATTATTCCGTTCATAGAACCCCAATAGGCCTCCGTTATTCATGGCTTGAATTATTTTGGTTTATAACGCATCCTTAGCGCTGTATTTTCACGACACATTTCGCATTCCCACGGGCCACCACCGGTACCGTCCAATCACTGAAGAGGTGCAGGTGTAAAGCATCACTCAGCCGTTGTGACACGAATGGGGAAAATACGAATGTCACGGTATGAAGCCACTTCCACAGGAATCGATAACTCTTTTTTCATTGTAAAATGCCGACCGGTTTTACCTCTTTCCTCAGTTTTTGTTTAGTCCTGCTATTTAATTTGTTTTGGTGAGTTTTGATTGGCCCATCGGTCATATATAGACGTTTGTGAGCCGCAGTTCCGTCAGTCGGTTGCCTCGTGCTGTGCGGGGCGCTAATTAATGGGACTCGTTTGGCGGTAATTTAGTGGTTAAAGTCGAAAAGATCGCCAATACTGTGCCGGGGTTTTAAGCGACTGAAAAAAATAGGGGTTGTTGACATGTTATGGATTTTTCTCAATGAATATCTGTACATAAGGACAATAAATAGAATATTTTACTCATTCTAAAGGCATAAGTTAGAGCTGTCCATAACTATATATATATATAATCTGTAAAGTATTCCCTTTCTTAATGAACGAAAAGACTAGTTTTTACGTGCTTTACCCAGTTTCCTAAACTACAAGCCAAAGCAATACAGAAATTTGTTAACCCTACTTCCCCAGCATTAAAAAAGGAAACAGACATTGAAAAAGGGAGAAACCATAAACCTAAACCAATCTTTCTTAACCAAAACACCTAGTAGTTCAACTCCACCTTACTAATTTAATTAGTAAATCGACCGCCCATGGCGTACACAGCGACCATCTTAGAAACGGCAATTGCTCAAATTTTTTTGGACTAATTGGACGCTACCGGCCACCACCAACTAACCCGGATTAGAAACCAAACTGTATTTGCCGCGCAAACCATCATCATTTCGGTCGATTAAAACTAACTCTAGCTACATTGCCTTGCTTCTGACGATTTTGGCTCGCTTTCTTGAAATTCTTGTGTAGTTCATTGTTTTGAGTAACGTTGTACACCATGATCGTGCGCTTGCGCGTGCGTCTCGACCATGGCCGAGAAAAGTACCATTATTTTTATAATGGTTTATTTCGGCTAACCCCAAGGCTTGCTACAACGTAAGATCGAAAGGTACAGTTGGGTGCACAGTTCGAATTCCAAGAGGATGATTCCGGTATGTGCACTGGATGTTGTACAGGAGAAAGTATTTAAGTTACTCTTTAAGGCGGTGCCAAGCAAATGTGAACTCAAGATTGGGTGGCCAAGCCGGCCGAGTCAGGGTGGAACTGGTTGGAAGAAGTAGACTCTTACTCAAGTATTACAAAGAGAGGGACTGTGCACGAGAAAATCAAACAGAAATGACGAAAGTTTTGGTCGCCTTGAGTAAAGAGATTTTTGCAAGGGAGACGTGATCCAGCTATAGCGCCCTGCGGAGTATAAAACGGCCTATGATTTGAAATCAGAAGATGTAAGGGATGAAGTTGTGGGCAACAAACAAGAAAAATCTTACGACCATTACCTCTGTAGCGTTCAGCGACCGGATATCGGCTGAGTTAAATAAATAACCAGGAAAGGATTCATTTGTAGAGGGAGATTACCCAGGTGATGGTGAAAGAAATGGCCGGAAGTAAACACGTTATCGTTGCGCACATTGTATACTTTCAGAAAAGTGGAATGTGACGCATCAAAATGGAAATGGAAACTAAGCGACAAGGCAATTTGTGATGCTCAGCCACAGTGGTAGCAGATACACGGTTCTCAAAGGAGATGAGTATTTAAGTGACAAGTATTTACGTAATTATTATCGCTACTTAAGGGCTGGACATGGTGACCAGAGAGTTGCGAGGATCGAAATTGTCTGAGAGAATTTACCAAGATAGAATACCAAATATGAAAAATCACCCAAAAAACGGCAAATACGTTTGCAAACTTGGGCAGTGAAGTAGTTGAAGGTAAAATACTATCTGTTGGTATTCTCTGTAAAAGGTGGATCATGTGATGGCGAAAGATTAAAAAGCTGCAATACAGATGTCTCTCAGTTGTGAACTTATGGGGAGGGCATGAATCTCTGCAAGGTGAGGATATTGCAGTGCTGCAGCGGCGTGGGCGAACAGTAGCGTTTTCCCCTCCCATTGGAAAACATCAGTTATTATCCCAATTCCTAAGAAAGGTTCACGCCAGGACCTAACCAACTATCGACCAGTGAACCACACCCCTATAGTTTCCCGAATAATGGAAAGACTGATAAAAAATAAGCTGACAACTCATTTACTAAACAATAACCTCATTAACACTGGACAGCACGGTTTTCTTCAAAAAAGATCCTGTGCCACCTGTATGTGTGACTTCCTTAACCTAATAACTACGGCCACTAACAGTGGTAAATCAGTGATTGTAATCCTTCTTGACATGACTAAAGCTTTCGATCGAGTATCCCACAATAGGCTCATGGCGAAGATGAAAACCTACGGAATTGTTGACCCGATCCTGAGTTGGTTTTCATCATATCTAACATTCCGAAAGCAGGTGGTGGACGTTGATGTCAGTTTATCATCACCTCAACCAGTTACTAGTGGAGTTATTCAGGGTAGTGTACTAGATCCCTTACTTTTTCTTATATATGTTAATGACATTTTCAACGTCATCACACACGGGGCTGCGTTCCTTTTTGCAGATGACATAAAAATTATGTACTCCTTTGAACCTGACGCCTTAGCTTCTACCATTGCTAGCATAACGAGCGATTTACTATCGCTAGACTCATGGAGCAACCAATGGTTGATGAAATTCTCCGCTGTCAAAAGTTGTATCCTTATGTATAAGTGTCAGGTTCCCGCGGGAATGTTTAAAATTGATGATCAGTTCATCCCCAACAGTCCGGAAGTAAGGGACTTGGGATTACAATATTCTTGTACATTTAATTTCTCCGAACATTCGGCCGTGCAGGTTGCTAAAGCTAGACGGCTAATTGGTCTGATTAACAGAACCTTCAGTCTTACAGAGAGCAAGCTAAGCATTTTTAAAACTCATGTCAGACCACTTCTGGAATATTGCACTGTCGTCTTTTCTAACATGCGGCAGATTGACAGATTTGCAATTGAGAATGTACAGCGTAGATTTACCAAACAACTACTAGGATATTCCTCGCCTTTAAATTATATGGAAAGGTGTGAAATATTGCACCTAGAGCCCCTATGGCTGCGCCGTCTACGAATGAACCTGTCTTTCTTTTGCAATATTGTAAAACGTACATCTTGCAATTCAGCCCCCCAGGTCAAAACTCCCTCCAACTATTCTTTACGACATAGGGACTCTATGGTCTTGATTCCAGTATCCAGGACTGCGATGCGGTCAAACTTCTTTATTGGTAAATATTCTTCCCTCTGGAACAAACTCCCACCTCAACTTAGGTCAATGTCTTCGGCCTCTTTATTATTCAAAAAAGAAATAAATAAACATCTAACTGTCCAAAAACTGATCCGAATGCATGATCCCTACATGTCTATTACCCGAGCCTACGAACTGGGCCTGGGATACTAACCGAAAGCTTAACAACTTTGTTCAGTAGACAGTTATTACCAACGGATGGTAAGGAGCATTCTTTATTATAGTTAGCAAATAAAAGCAGTCCAACCTATACTCCATGACTGTCAACAGCACACTCCACGTGTTTGTCTAGCCACTTCCTATTTTCAACGCTTCTGACCACGACCCCCTACCGTTACTCCGGTGATTCTTTTTTCATGCTGTCAGATTTTACCATAGTCGGTTAGGTTCTTTTTTTATCAGCTGCCGCCAGGTATAAGAGCATTTATAATGCTAGAAAATACATAGCAGCATATATAATATGGTCCTCAAGGTACCAGTCTCATCCACGCTTCAACTACTTACTCATTGAGACCCTATTTCAACACACGAGATTCCAGGCCTCGTTCTGATGAACGAATCGCCACAATCGATGTGGTCTTCCATAAACCATTCGTCGAACTACACATGAGTATTTGCCCCCAGTGTCGCCTATTCTCGCTTCCTTGCTTTTTTGGTAACTCTCACTAAGCCTCACAAGAATTAGTCGCTAGTACCGGTCTTCTTCGCTTTCCGTATGTTGTTTAATCCAAAAACAAGACCTCAACGTCGCGACCACCCATTTCTGTTACTGGCATGATATTGGTGTTCTGTCTTTCTCCCCTAACCCACAGCTGGTAGAATTGCCAGACTGCAGCCCTCTCCGTTTTGTTTTCAGAGCCTGCACCCTAAGGACGATTGTCGCCTTACACTTCCCAGGAATAACTTGGACCCTCTCTTGCTGGACAGGACAAATGAGATTTACACACAACTTCATTTTCGCCCGTCTCACGATCGCTTTCCCCAAGATTCCCGCCATCGGACTTCTTGAACCTGGACTACTCGATCTCACTGCATTCATACAACTCATTTTAATCCCATATGTCATTATGCCCGTTCCGTGTTAGAACCCGCTAATACTGTTCAAACACTGGCACCTTTATTGTCACTGTTCATTGCTTCATCGGTCACCAAAAAAAAACGTCCGGCGCTGACATATCTTTCAGTAGTCCTCCAGTGGGCAGCGAAGTAATTAGTAACTACCTGCACTCTTCATCGGTCCATCCGATCGCATCCGCAATGCTGTTTCATCGAGTGTTCGGGCTCTGTAGATCACTGAGTTCCCTCCACGATTGAACGTCTTCGATACACTTCCCATGCAGCATCGCCGCTCCGTTCCCATCATTCGTTACACCTGTCAAATTGGTCATTAGAAATGTGACACTCACCGTCTACTTACTATACCATCACCGTTATCGAGACCTTTGATTTTCCAGATGTTGCATTCGTGTTATATTACCGAAACTGACCCCGTATGCAGCCTCTAAATCACACCACTATCTGCACCGGCTGATACATTTTATTTCTATATTCGTTGATCCACGGCTGCTTCCCGCGATATACCTGTGCAGTTTTATTGATCTGTCATTTTTGCATGGTACATACCACACAGCATTCATCTATTGACAAACAATTATCTGTGGATTACTTTACCTTTCCTCTCGCAGAACTGAACACCTGTATAATGGATGTAACCACACGGTCAATATTGATTAGTCTTCCACTTCCGCTTTGACATTTCATACCAACCCTACATAAAGTTAACAACTTGCCGCACGCTCACCTGTTTTACTCCGGCCGTTCCCTGCCACCATCACTCTGGTAGTATCCCTCCCAAGAAATACGCAATTGTTTGCAACATATATGATTCCTCCAGTATACAGCCACCACTTTATATACTACCATCTTTGCAGACTGAAATATTTCCATGTTAATACTTATTGACATGCCTGTAGTAAAGTGAATAATTCACCGAACGCTTCGACGATATTTCTATCCATATGCCTCTCATATTCTGTAGCGCACCAAAAACATTTCCTTTGAATATGTTCGAATTTCCACTAGTGGTAATTATTTCATATACCACTTATGCATGTACTCCAGACCAGCTGACATCATTCGACCTTGACCTTCAAACTTGCCGGGCATTACTACCGTTTTAGTTCACTGTAACACTCTCTCTGATACTCTGCATGCACTTGTTATACCCTTTTGTGAATTGTCATTCCGGCATCACTATAATCATCTAATCATGCATTCCAGCATGCTTCGGGCGCATCCGAAATATACAATTATTAATATTATTATTATAGAAGGACTGATACAGAGAGCGAACTGTCTCAGTATCGTGGGCTGTTGGGATGCCCTGGAAACAAATAAACCTCAGTGAAATATACTGTTTGGACATTTCGGAACGGAAGTGTATGGCAACAATAAATGTGACCTTTTTCAAACATATCGGTAAATGTGATAAAAGAAGGGCGAGTTTTATCTTGTGGAGTGGTTAAGTTTGCTGATGGGACAGGTGAATGGTTTGGCACGAATCCTCGGGAAGAAGGATCGTGAACAGTAAGCCGAGCACGGAAACCCAGCGATAATGATGTGCTAGGGAAAGTAGATTTTGCCGGGCGTAAGAAGCAGTAAGTTAAGACGATAAAGGTAGAGACGAGCGCGACTTAAAATAGGCGATAACTGGGGGAGACATTGACATATGTTCAGCATTTTGGGAGTATAATTGATGTTTTTTTGCTGCAACCGGTGCTGGTGGGTGGGACGGACCGTGTGCTGGACACCCAACATGAGATCCATTTTTGTGACAAAAGGTATGATCCGCCATCCTAGCTGCGCCCGCACATCGTTGCAGACATCCTGCATGCCCGATGTACGCCGGCCAAGGCGGTGGATCCGACCGAGCCCCGAGCCGGCGGGTGTCGCTTAAGTGATATTGGTGTTGTCATATAGCTCTAGAGATGGAATAGTCCAGGATCTTGCGACCAGGTTGCGAAGGGTTTTGGAGAGCAGGGCCAATGTAGTAGTGACAACATTACGGGCAGGTATCGAATTTTCAGCCGGACATATGGGCCAGGTATTATGCCGAGCCATCGAAGGGAAAGTACAAACCAGGGGTTGTCTGGAAAGGTAAAAATAGAAGAAAGCAGTCTGGGATGCTCCCAGCCGGGGAGCAAAGGCCATTGGTAAAGAGAAACCTCTAGTATCCAGAAATTGGAACTACTTGGTGGATGGTTTGAATTTGCAAGACACAAGGTTGTACACGAATGATCCATAAAACTTGAGTGGTATATACGGCAACCTGTGTGGTACGTAGGTCTCGTAGCCCCTGACTCAGACCCGCGTGTCAGTAACCCAAACCAACTTCGTAAGCTCGCTCCCCCGAACGGTATAGATCATTGTTTGATACGACTGTCAGGACATCAAGCCGTTCGTTTAACCTCTTTTTAAATCTCGGTAAATGGCCCATTGTACGGACATTTGGCGGAAGTTTATTCCACATTTGTGAATATTTACTTAGACAAGTTTGGGTGCCCGAGCAAGCAATCCTGAGGAGAGTTTTTAGGCCAGGCCGCTGGTCTTCCAATCCAAGAGAAAACCAGGAGCGCAGACCTGTGCGTGGTGGAGTTCAGAAGCACACTTTTCGAGACAGGCTCTTGGCAGCGACGGAACAAACTGCTAGGCACACAGATGAAGTAATGCTTGTGGAGCTCGGCCACTCGTGTAAAGGCTCCAGAAAGCTTCTGCTGGTTATCTCACCTAAACAGGAGGCATATATGCCTCCTTGATGAAAATGAGACCAAAGGTAGTAGCCCATCATCTGCCCCGAACAGCATCCCCAGTGACTGACACTTCTTTGGCAGGTCAGGAATACCGCGGTAGGAACAGCGGAACAAGCATCAGTCCGGCTTCCCTTCCCGAACACCCCACCTTAGTGACGAAAAATGGGAGGGCTATCGGGCGATGATTCCGACAGCCAGCTAGGGAAAGGGGTTAGTAACATCCGAAGGGTGGGCAAAACAGTACATCTCACGGGAGAACTCAGAGTATTTTGCTCCAACGCTTGCAGCATAATAAACAAGACGAAGGAACTCGAAGTTGTAACAGTTGGGTTCCGACTGCATTGAGATAACGGAGACGTTGTTGCACCAAAGTGCAGCCAAGGAGCTGCTGCTCACCAAGGAATACTGCGCCTACCGAACAGAGAGATGATGGTAAGGTAAGGGGAGGAATGCCACTGTTAGTAAACGAAAACTTTGAACAGCAATATCTAGGGGCCCTGTGCACCCCAAATGAAGAAGCCCCAATATGCCGCCCAAAATCTCCTGGATCTCTTACGGATATAGAGTGCGCATACTGCGGCCCAAAAGCTAGTCCAGAAGTGGACCTTTTATTGTTCGAATATCTGGCCATGATTGCCTTGCGGGTGAACCGGACTCTGATAATGAGGATCTCATTTCCCCCGAAACAAATTGGGAGAGTCTGTCCTCTACGACTGACACCCACTGTAGTAGGGAGTTTATCCATCTGACGAACTGCTTACTGCTCTTTCAGCACGTCGACCAGCCGACCAGGTTGAAAGAAGGGCATACCTCGGGTGTACTTTTTGTGGTGATCATCAGACACCCGGAAGAAGTAAGTGGACTAGAGTTCACCACCCCGCTTGGGAGCAGTGACCATGTGATCATCAGATTTCTGATCCATGGGGCTCCCTCATGGTTCCAAACGGGATGCGAAGGAATTTCAGGCGTCTTGAAGTCACCGCGATCACGGAAGCAGCAGATAGAGTTGGACGGGGCGCCCGTTATCAGACCGTGGTGGAGGGGTGGACCGTCATCAGGCACCACCTCCGCAGGCTGACCGACGACCTCACCCTCACTATGGCGAGTCAAGAGACTGGAAGAACCGCCGTGTTAGACAAGCCGATTCTCCGAGGAGCATCAGGCGAGGCGCGATGCGTGGATTCTTTATAGGTTGACAGGTGGACAGCAGAGTTTGAAGCCATATGTGCGAGTCTGTGAGAATTCCATTGAGGTGCGGTGACAAAGTCATGCGAGATTTGAGGCGGCCCCAGAGCGCAGAGTAAAAGCACGTCATAAGGCTTTCTATAACCAAGTTCAGTTCAGAGCCACCGCAAGAGTCGCAGAGTGCGCAGTCAACTAAAATGTAGTGCAGCCAACGGACACTTACGATAAAGCTCAGACTCTGAGGACTTAGTTGAAAGTGCGCATGGGCAAGATACCGCAAGGCAGCATGAGGCCACCGCAACCCAGCGGACGACCATCATGAAGGGGGTCAGCATTGGTAGTAGTGAGGTTGAACTGGCGCTGAGCTGTCGGAATAGCAATAAGGCTACGGGGCCAGATGGTTCTCACCCGCAATTCCAGAAGCCCTAGCCAGCGTACTGGATGAACTACTAACATCCCTTATGCTAGCTGCGCCACTCCGGGACTTTATTTTCCCTAGGATATGTTTGGTTTTTATGCTTATAAAGCCTACAACTGTCTGTGATTTAGCTAGAAAGTCTGTGAAAATTACCCAAAATTTTCTACGTAGCTTTGCACTCTCGAAAAGTTCAACTTACTGACCCATAATCCTTCCGCCTTCCCCACTACTCATGGAAGCCCCAAGGGTCCTCGGTAAACATGCCAAGGTCCCGGGTGCGAATCAGGCAATTCGTTATGTCAGGCTCAGAAAAACCAGGAGCATTCAACCTCAGTCGGCACTCAATCCATGATCAGTAGCCCTCGTTGATGTTTATGAAGTATTCAACAAGAAGATAAACAAAATAGATCGAAGAGTGGCGGAACTGCATAACTAGATCCAGTCCATCGGTGATATTCTATTGAAGATATTCCCTTTATCTAGCAAAATAGAACCCGCCCCTATAGCTAGTCGCCAAAGCCTAGCCAAGGCGAGCGGTTTCTCGGACTCAGTTGCGATCGAAATTCATAAGAGCATAGCCAACGCCACGGGGTGTTCTTCGTTATCTCTGGCTAGTTATTTAGGTTTATATGAATTGAGCTGGTTATTCAGAGGAAAATCATCCCAAAACAATACAAGAATTCTAAAGATTTTTCCCCAATACTTTTATCATGCCTGTTACTCAAAACCTTCGACCCAAGATTAGAGTTAAGAAACCGCTAGCACAACTGAAACAATGCTTTATACCATTGGTGGACCTCGCGAACGATACTATCTTCGATGCTCGTATTCACCAAGACGCTGAGAATATCTCAACTAGACTCTCGATCCTGGATGACTATATCGCCAAGCTTGCTCCGCTACTGTGCCCGATGAACCCCGCGGCAAGCTATAAGCAACAGAAGCTTAAATCAGCTACTGACTTCCTTGACTCTGTTTCTACCGAGATACTTAAGAACATCTCAAATAACAAGAATGCGATAGCCTTCAATCTCCCGGACAAGGTTTCAGTATCACAACTGAAATCCACCTTGCTCAGGGCAGCTGGCATGGAACACCATCCATGCACGTGCACAAGGTTACACAAATGTTCACCATGCCACGCATGTCCTATCCTTTTCCAATTCCCTTCCGATCAAATAGCAAGGGAATTTATCAAAAAGCAATCGTGGCTTGCCCTCGACACAGCTTATAAATCGGTCAGGATTACGTCAGACAAGACTCCTCTTCAAAGAGAGGTGTCAAGGGCAGCCATTCCAGCAGTACCTCCCACTGGTACCTCACAAACCTGCCCTCGGCTGAGGCCAGCCTCAGCCGTGCGATCACCTCCCCTCAACCCGGCAAGCTCCGCACCAATTCACGTGCCTGTCGATCTTGACAGCTCACCCTTGTCGGACCCCCAGGTAACATCCAGTGGACGACAGGTACTTCTAGATGCAGCTTCAACCCCCACCCGCAGCATACCCACCTCACCTGCCCCTAACAACGGCACTGTAGATCGGGCATTAGTGGCCTCCCCATCACCGGCCATACCTCCACCAAGTAAGCGGGTTCGTAGGATGCAGGCTACCTCTACTCCCACCCCTTCATCCGGTTAGGCCCATCCGCCGGTCCCTCCTGCCCTTAGTAGATCTCTCAATTCCTCAACGAACCTTTCCGGATCAACAAAACTACAAGCGCGAGGCCCACTCCGTTCCATCATCACGCACAAACAGATAGAGTGGGGCCTCACTGCCAGGGCCCTCCTACCATGTAATCCGAAGTAAAACCGGAAAGCAGTTGTCAAATATCTGTGGGCTGCCGGAGGCGACCGCACTGATCCACCCACAAACCTGGACCTACCCGTGCAGACTCTAGGCCTACAGAGGGCACTAGCTCAAAGATACAAGCATCCAGCCCACTCCAGCTGCGCTCGAATTGTCAGAAAACCCACAATAGGGTTAAACCCATGCCCAATCCCACTCAATATAAAGACTTCCTAGAGACCCAGCGGCCAGCTCTCGACCCGTGTTCAGCACCACCACGTATGCCCCCACGGATAATACAGGTTGCCCCGACACCAAATATGGTGCCGGGCAGACCTTTCTTTCCACCACTGGCCCAGCACGCCTTCGCTTCCGTGCCCTGTACCTCTCGAAACGGGGTATTCGATTCTACCTCTCCGGGGGTCCTTCAAGACCCATATCACCACCAGGTTCAACCCTCCCTGTCGAATATTTCTATACTCCCATTTCCTCCTTCAGTGGACTACCTCAGTGCAGTCCGCAAACCTGGCACAAGCTTCAACTTCCACCCCGCCCCCGGACCGCTCCCATTTTTTCGTCTATATCCCTCACTCAACCACAATCCGCATATAGCATCAAGCCCCGGGCTAATGCACCAAATGTCCATAAGTCCTTACCACCTCTATCCCCCCTAGCTCCTTCCGCGCCTCATTTACCCCCTCCAGGATTCGGCCGTTTCAATTAGAACCCCCTTACCGCTCTTCAAATTACGCCCAGCTTAAAAGCCCATCAGCGCATTTAGCCACAGGCACAAACTTTTCATATGAAACGCGGTTAAAATGGGCCGAGCTTCGACTTTCCATCGTAAGCCACGCCTTAGTTGACGATCCTTCATCACCTAATCACAATGAAATTACGGCTCTATCTACTGATAACCTAACCAAAAACACCTTGTCGCACTTACTACATAACGTCCGCTCTCTCCTCCCAACATTGCCCCTGCTTGGAGAGCTTGCATTAGACCAATACTCGGACATCTTACTAGTTACCGAGACGTGGCTGACGGATCAGACCCCATTAAACCACGTACCCATACCCGGCTATCAAGCCACCGCCAACAGTAGATCTGACCAAAGAGGAGGCGGCTGCATCATTTACACCAGACACATATTCACGGCGAGTAGGTTCCGTCATCTAGACAACATTCCAGACTCGGTCTGGCTCACTGTCAAAGAAGATCAACAACTACTTCTCGTTGGATGGTTCTACCGTCCTCCGAACCAGGGCATGCATGAGTTGACAGCAATAATAGACGCATTCAACTATGTCTCTAACCTCCCCGTAACCGCTAAAATTCTAGCTGGTGATTTCAACGTGCCTGAAATATGCTAGCATTCCATGGCCTCACCCCCAAAACCCCATGATTTCCTTTCGTGTGTCCGTGTGGGTAATTGGGTACAGCATGTTTTATCCCCCACTCGAGGGAGAGATACATTAGACCTTATCTTCACTATTAGTATCAAGAATTTAGATAGTCAAATCTTAAGTCGCTTCACTGGTAGTGATCATAAGATGGTATCCTATGTGTTTTACTGCACCCTGGCTTCACAATGATGAGTCAGCAGAAACGCACCTTCCGATCACCAATAAGCAATACCATAAAGCTTGCTGGAATATTCCACCCTCTTTTATCCGTTCCCCAAACTGGGACGAATCGTTTTTATCTAATGACCTGGAGATAGCGGCTGCCCAACTGTAAACTAATCTTCACTACTGCCTCGACAAAATCAATCCAGCCTCGGGGCCTATCATACGCAAACAGCGGAACTCTCTAGATCGTCTTAACGGTAACCTAGACAAACTCCAACGAAGATTCACTGAGACGAGGGGCTTCTCGTCGTATCTTCAAATAATACTTATATCCCGTATGATTAAATTACATTTGGATTCTTCTAAGAAGAAACATGAACTAGATGCCCTAAGCCACCCAAACAAAGTGAAAGCACTGGCCAGGCTTATGAAGGTCAGAAACAAGCTACCTAATCATGACATCCCATATTTGAGCTATAACAATAATTGCTTGCATGACCCTCTTTTGATCACGGAGGCTTTCAGCACCTATTTTGCCTCTTCTTTAACGGCGGATGACGCCACATCCATCCCCTTTCTAGATCCGGTGACATCAGTAACTTTCTCGACGGTAGTATCCTACCCTGATGAGGTTTCAGTCCATGTTGCAAGAACAAGACCGTCCTGCAGGCCAGGTCCTGATGCATTACCACCGGCCATTTTGAGTCGAGGTGGCGAAGACGTTCCAGTGTTGCTGACAAACATATTCAATTTGTCACTCAGGTGCAGTGTTTGCCCTTCTCAATGGAAAACTTCAACTATCATACCTATGCACAAAAGAGGATCACGTCTAGATCCAGTTAACTATCGGCCAGTGAACCACACACCGGTCGTGTCCAGAATCATGGAGAGAATGATCAAAGAAAGGCTGACACGTCACCTTCTTAACCATAATCTAATCAACGCTGGTCAGCATGGTTTTCTGAAAAACAGATCATCTGCGACATGCATGACAGATTTCCTCAGTCTGGTCACAGAAGCTGTCAATATTGGTAAATCGGCAATCGTGATCTTTTCGGACTTGACCAGGGCGTTCGACCGAGTATTCCACGTCCGGTTGCTACAAAAGATCAAAACATATGGAATCGTGGACCCGATGCTCGCTTGGTTTGCATCCTATTTATCAGCCCAAGACCAGGTTGTAAGTATAGGCGGAAATTTGTCCGAATTCCGTCCCGTAACTAGTGGGGTGATACAAGGTGTTGTACTAAGCCCATTACTGTTTCTAATGTACGTTACCGATATATTTACCATTTTCCAACAGGGAGTTCCCTTCCTGTTCGCAGATGATATCAAAATCGTGTACACTTTTGAGCCCGCGGCGTAAGCCTCTACCGTAGATGACATTACAAGGGAACTGCTCGCTCTCAGCTCCTGGAGTGATGATTGGAAAATGAGTTTCTCCGCCGAAAAAGTAATAGTATTACGTATAAATGTCACGTCCCAACCGGAATATTTAGTATAAACGGCAAATTGATGTGCAATAACTCTCAGGTACGTGACTTGGGTCTACACTATTCATGTACGTTTGACTTTTCGAGACACGCAGCCATCCAGGTGGCTTAAGCAAGCCGTACGATCAGGCTAACGCATCGAACATTTATTTTGCCAGAAAGTAAACTAAATATTTTTAAGTCCCATGTCAGACCTCTTCCGGAATACGGCTCAATCATTTGTTCCAACATGCGACAAAGGGACCGTACAGCGTTTGAGAACGTACAACGGGCATTCACGAAACGGCTCATAGGTTTTTCTTCGCCCTCTTATTAGATGGAACGTTTTGAGCGGCTGAAAATCGATCCCTTATGGCTACGCCGCATAAGAAATAACCTTCAATTATTTCACAATATCTTCAAGAATAGATCATGTGGTTCAGCACCGCAGGTGAGAACCCTTTCTACTTATCCCTTTTGCAACAGTGAGTTCTTGGTTTCTGTCCCTTTGCCGACGCTTGCTTTTCTGTCAAACTTCTTCATTAACAAGTAAGCTTCATTGTAAAACAAGCTACCACAACGAATTCGGGCATTTTCACCGACATCGGTGGCTTTCAAACAGGAAATAAGCATAGCCCTAACGGTGGACAGGCTGACCAGGATGTACAATCCCTAGATTTCAAGGGCTCGGACCTTTGAGGTAGGTACAAGGTGCTAATAAATCGAATAACCGCTTTGAGCAACATAGTCTGAATTAGACACGCATAGGGTTGGCCCCATCGCTGCAGCAAATGCGGAACTCAGCGGTTCATTCACACGATCTATGAAAGCAAAACAATCTCAAATTTTTACCATCCAATACATTTTTGCGGCAAGCCAACATAGCGACCCATGGCGTACTCAGGCATAGGGGAATCACGTTGTTAGGGCTGCAAGTAGTGCCCCACCCTTGTGCAAACTGGTGTTTCAGAGAGCTTGAACCCCAACAAATAATCGCAGGCTGTGGTTGACTCTACCTTCCTCCGCATTTTCTGTCCTATGTAAACCGCATTGGGGATCTGACTTCGCGGATATGGCGAGTGTTACCGCGGCACATCTGTGAGCATTCCTGGCTGTGATTATCTCCCTGCACAGAGCTGACCACCGATGAGATGACAGAAACCTCAAAAAGAGATTGGCATAAAAAAGAGAGAAAAAATACCCTACTGCTTTGTCTTCCAGGCATACCAGCCTTGTCACATGTGAGCCATGTCCCCAGGCTGCCGTTTGCAACGGATTGAGTGGTGTGTTTGACCCATTCTCAAGGCGGCTTGTTACATGCGGTCCATGTTTTGGCCGTGGCTTGGGAGCCGTGGTCACCCACCAAAAGCAGCTCCGCCTCCCCTGACAGCCAGATACCCGACTTTGATAAAACTAAAAAATAATAATAATAACGTCTAAAAAAGTGTGGTTCACTCTTGGAGCGGCACGGGCTGGATGCTGATGGATGTGTATCGCGCTGCCTCCCTAACTGAAGCAGGCCTCAGTGCCGCCTACCGTGGGCACTGAATGCAGACCGTTAGAGTTCGCTTCCCTGACGAAAATTTGGCCCCATCTCGTTCCCACCTCTCACGGCTCTCGAAATCAGTTCTCGCATAGGTGTTTTCCTGTTTGCAATATGCTAATGACGAGAAAGATATCACGGTAACCATGCAACCACCACTAAATCGGATATCCTTGCCCCTAATCAAGTATAATCTCAGCACACTAGCACCATCGAGTAGGTGAATAGACGAACTTACGGCTATGTTTCTCGGAACGAGACCAATTTCCTTTAGGTGTCATCACCGACACCATTATAGTTTCTTCCACTTTAGAGCCCCTCAGGAACCATTCAATATAGAGTAACCACTATACTGGAAGAGACCGTAACAAATATAGTGCTATGCTAGCAGGGTACCAGTCCCATTACCTTCCATTGTTCCTTCAATCCCACCTTACCGCCTCGGTGCTGAACTGCAGACTGCGTAAGCAAACTGGATCAAGGGCTGCTATTTCTAGATCCTTTTTAACCTTCAAGCTCTAGGTTTTTCTTATTATCCCAACACTGCCCCACCAACTTGCGAACCAATAATCCTTTAGAATGCATACAAAATGGCCCAACCGTTGGACGCAACTCTGCTAGCCTGCAGCATTATAGCTCAGTCCCTGGCGAGCCTACTCCGCCCAGAACGTGGAGTAGGTGCCACTGACCGCTTAAATGAAATTCATCTTTGCCCCATTCACATAAACCCAACCAGTTCATTACTGTTGTTGTCATATAATACCCTAACCCACAGCTGGAACCACGTCCAGACTGTAATCCCTATTTATTTCAGGTTCGTCGCCTCCCGCTATCTCAGTCGCCAAACTGGATAACCAAAGGTGCCACTATGACTCGTAGCGACGGGAACCCAAGTGGAACCTTTCATAGCATCTGGGACTGCAAGCAAGCCACGCGACAGAAATTACTCCCAACTGCCTATCGTATTAATTAGGGTTTTCTAACACGAAACCTCTTCTGCTGATATCAACATTACAGCCAACACAAATAACAGTTCACGCGCAACCTGCTAAAATACCAGTCGTCATTTACATCCGTCATATCTCGCCACACTGGACTGATTGACCGACACATATCCTTCATTCCGCCAGACGAACTATACCCATAGAATATAAAACATTACCAGTAATAACGCCGAATAACACTGAGGCTCAATGCGTCAATGCACATCTATATATGTATATACATATATTTGTCGGTGAAACAGCATATTATTGCCCAAGTCAATGCGGAGATTTTCCACTTTATTATCTGTTGCAACAGTCCGCTTTTCGCTCGATTCTTGTCCGGCTGGAAATTGATCCTCCACTTTTTCAGGGCCCTCCAGTTTCACTTTCTCATTTCTGAATGGTACGGGTTACTGATTATGAAATTTAACTCACCCTCATATGGACCTTGGTTACTTCCAAATTTACAAAATTACAAAAATGTTCATTCACAAAATTGGCTTCATGTCTCCTTGTTTCATAACTCATTCCTTTTCTTGAACCCCGGTAGAACCGACATTCAGGGTTTGCATCAGTTTTATGGTTTGCTATTCTCTTCGCATGCATCAATTTCCCCGAGTGTACTTCCATACAATCTCTTTTTCTTCCTATTTGAAACTTCGCCGTTCGCAGATACCCGGTAAACCGCCGTTTCTCATGGCTTGCATCATGTCCGTTGATAATGCAACTTTAGCAGCACGAATGAACTTCCTACTCGATATCCCCACTGTGCGCCATCGCCCAGCGCGAAACCGTAACCGGTTCAAAGTTGGCGCGGAAACCGCTGCTACAGTGATCCATATAAACTATCACTGGCTATGTTTTTCTACAGCTGGCACTCTTGACTTTTATACCTGAACTTTTTGATTATTTCATTTTACTAAGTAAGGCGTTACACCATGATCATGCGCTCGCGCATGTGTCTCGAATATAGCCGAGAAATATACCATTATTATTTCAACACCCCTGACCGACTTCCCCGGCCGTCAACCAAACTCGCCATACTGAATGCTTGCAACATGGCCCACCATAGGAGCTATTGCACTCGACTGCGCAAACAGCACCACGCAACGACCGTCCTTTGAAGTTCAAATTCTCTGAGGAATTAACAGCTAGGGAAATCATAACCAGTTGGCAAACCATTGCTAACGCCACCCCATTCAAGAGAACTGGAATATTACCGGATAAAACGCCCCTTCAAATAGAGGTTTTTCGAGCACCAAAAAGAACCTTAGCTTCACCAACGCAACCTGCGGCTGAAATACCACTGGCCGCCTCCTCTCGCCGCCTGTCGAGCCACCCCGCAACACAAACTTCCCCAGTTTCCTGTACTACGCTGGTTGACCTAGAACCGACCATCACCACATTTCCAGCACATCCTCTTAGTAAACGGCCCTGCCTTCTACCATCAACCCCCGCTCCCACAAGCGACAATGATATCCACACCAAACCCACTAATAGACCAAGGCAACCAAAATCCCTCGCATTCAGACCTGCTGCTGCTTACGTCAACCTACTGCCCATCGCCTCACCACCGAAAAAGACTCCGGAGAAGTCTGACGCAAACATCCGGTCCTGCCCTAACTCATGCCCCACCGTCTTGCGGACCAGAATCGTTTTTAAAAGCCATGAACTACTGTACAGCCAATCCGTCCACCAACTGACAGAATTCTGTGTCCCTTCACAGCTTTTAGCTACTCCGGCTACTCCCTGTAGTTCCCCCCCCCGGAAGTCTTCTCAGAGCTCTATTAAGAATCCCCATCAAGCACCTCAGGCACACCACAAATAATCCATGCTTGCTGGTGAGCAGGACACAACCCTGCATCACCCTCGAGCAGCCGACCGCGCCTCGCTGTACTAGCGTGGTACCTCGGCGGATCGACAAGGTCCTCCCAACTTTACTTTACAATACAGGCAAAAACGGCCACCAGATAAGGCACCATCGTGCATCGGGACCGAACACGCCATATTCTCCAAGTATGCCAAAACAGTTTCCCAATCGTCTGGCTGGACGCCAGCACCTCCCGCTGAACCTCTGTAACCAATTTCCCCTTCCTCCAATGATACAAATAAATAGCCCTCAGTTGAATTATAATCAATGGCCTCGATTGTCAAGCTCCACGCTCTTTCCTGAACACGGGATGGGCCAGCCCAACCAACTGCAGTTATTCCGTCGGTCCTGGCAGAGTGCTAACTACCCGCCTCCTGTGTATCCCCTTGAACCCAGTCGCCACTACCTTCTACCATCTCACTTGCCACCACCCATTACCTCAGCATCCAACCCCCCACCTGGTTACTTCAACCAAGCCGGAAATCCCAAGTCCGCAAACTACCTTTTTTTCTTGACAGCATCCCCCCCCCAACCGACCCTCACCAGCTTACTAACAACCTTTTCTTCACACTGCCGGCTCCCTACTCCTAACTCCTGTTTAGACTCCATCGCTCCTATGTATGACAACCTTGAAGTCATGTACACTTAACGATGTTTACCATCTTCATAGTGTTAGCCACCAGCACCCACCGATGGTTGTTCCTACTCCAGGCCACGACGATACTGCTGCACTTACCTTGCTCCTCATTAAAGCTTTCTCATTACTGAATAAAACCCATACCCTCCATAATACAGTACTATCATCCGACTTCGACATCAATGTCATACTCGAAACCCGGCTAAATGATTCTGTCTCACTGGACCAAATTTCCATTACTGGTTACCAAACCTTCATAAAAAATCGTCGTCGTCGTGGAGGAGGCTGCCTTATCCGCATTAAAAACAGCTTGCCCACCATTCCTCTCTCTAATCCAGCACTGGACGTAATCAAGGACTCAATGTGGATAACGGTTCTTCTGGCCAACCCTCCATTCCATATCGGCTGCGTTTATAGGCCACCCAATCCAAACATCATGGATCTCACCCATATAGTCAGTGCCTTTGACCACTTCGCAAAATTGCCCTCTTCGTCAAAACTCGTTTCTGGCGATTTCAATGCACGTAATATCTGCTGAGATACAATGTCATTACCCCAATACGTCACGAGCTTCGTTTTGACCATACGCGCGGGAAGTTGGGTCCAGAAAGTAATGACACCAACCAGAGGAAACAGCATACTTGACCTGATATTCACCATTGGCCTATCGGATGTGATAACTACCGCCCTCAACCTTTTCCCAGGCAGTGGCCATAGAATGGTATCTTGCAGATTCACAGCCGGACCCATAGACCCCATATGTAGCTCATCTCAACAGCCCCTGCGCACGGTCAACTGGATGAACCCCAAGCCCATGCTCCGATCCCTCAACTGGGATGACTACTTCCTACAGGACAACACTCAGCTCGCCAGTGACGTACTCTACTATCAGCTGCATATTTGCCTGCCAGCAATCACCTCCGTCGGGACCAACCGCTCTCAAGCCCGCAGCTCTTACCAAACAAGGCTGCAAAATAAACATGCAAAACTGCAGAGGATCTATAATAAAACCAAAGACTTCTACATACTATTGCAACTCCACTCTCTCTCTCTCTCTGTAACCATCAGTCTTCGGACTAATGAACTGCTGAGAAAGCAGGAGCTTTCGGCCATGAACTCCCTTGACGGATCTGACCGATTGTCCCGACTGTTGGAGAGCGGAAATCAAGGGGTCTTCAGGGATGCCCTATATAATTTTGTGAAACAACACGCAAATTCAATCTGCAGCCGAAATCGCTGAGGCCTCAATACCTTCCTTTTAGAATCTATGACTGCTGACGCCACTTCAAATCCGCCACCCGTGCCCCTCATCAACGAGCAGGTTCTCCCTTCCAATGAATTCAGTTTGAACGACTTGGCCCACCTACTGCTGCGTGGTAGACCCTCCTCCTGCCCTGGCTATGATGGCATCACCCCCCCCCCTGAACTCTTTCATCTTGGTGGAACTGACATCGCTGCGATTTTTATGAATCTCCATTAACTATCCTATATACATGGTGTTTTTCCACCCCAGTGGAAAATTCCAACTACTATTCCTATCTTCAAAGAGGGCCCAGTGCATGACCCTTCAAATTATCGTCCTAATAACCATACTCCTCCAGCTGTCAGAATAGTTGACCGTTTGATTAAACCGCGGATGTCCGATTTCCTCCTTTCCCATAACCTCATTCACTGTGGTAAACATGGTTTCCTAAAATCACTTTCTTGTACCACATGCCAGTTTCGTTTCTTCAATCTACTGAACACGGCAGCTGATTATCGTCTACCTCGATATGACCAAGGCATTTGACCGAGTTCCCCACTCTCGAATTCTAACAAAACTCCGAGCTTACAGTGTACTTGACCCGCTTTTATCTTGGATCACTTCTTACCTGTCGGATCGAACCCAGGTTGTATATGCTAATGGTCGTCTATCGCAACTGGCGCCTGTCACTAGTTGAGCCACACAAGGAAGTGTACTTGGTCCGCTATTTTTCTTACTCTGTATTAACGACACTGTGCAGCACGGCACTCCTTCCCTCTTCGCCGACGACATCAAAATCGTTTATGAGTTCCGCCATCAAGATTTGAGCACAGCGCTGTCTGAAATAGATAATGATCTTAATAAGCTTGATCAAGGGTGCACTTCACGACAGGTGTGATTCTCGACATCTGAAAGCTTCTACACAACCTATAGATGTCAAGTCCCTCCCAGAATCCCTTCACTGACCCAAGTTCCCATCGCATCAAGTTCATCAGTAAGGGATCTTGGGCTCCGATACACCAACAATCTGCAATTCTCGGAATATGTCTCGTTCCAGACGGCCAAGGCCAGACAGATCATGGGCCTAGTTCTCAGGTCATCTAAAAGGAAACAGTATTCCCCTTCATGCCAAGCCCATGCTGGACCCCACCTCCAATATAGTCCTATAATCTTCTCCGGAATGTCTAAATCGGATAGAATACGCTTTGAGGAGGTGCAACGTACGTTTATCGAGAAGCTAATAGGATATTCTTCTCCGCTGAGCTATAAAGGGAGATGCGGTCTGCTAAAACTTGGCCCCGTATGGCTTAGACATGTTGGGCTTAACTTGTTTCCTATATCGGCTTGTTCGTCGCTCTGCGTTCACTTCTACCAACTTCAATCAGTTTTTCCTGCCATTATCTTACCCTCTGCGCCACGGAGACTTCAGTCTGACCATCCCACAGTTGAGGCTGGCAATAATATCCAACTTCTTTCTTCATAAATACTAAAATTTTTGGAATAAGCCGCCCCTGACTATTCGGGAATGTGCGTCAATAACCCATTTTAGCCATGCCCTAAAATCACGACTTTCCGTTAGTCATCCGTTATCTTTGACTAACACCGGCATATTTGAGGATCCAGCCTATGAAGAAGGCGTTGAACTTTAGAACCCCAGCTTTTGACTCCTACACAAGAGACTGACTGGGGTGATGTCCAACTGGTCTCTCCATATATGCTTATTCACCTCCCGCTCTAATTATCAACCACCCCGTACCCTCCCAAGCGCGCCTGGTATGTTTGTTAATGTCAACTACAAAAACCACGGTGGCTCTGGACAACAAGTCGTTACATCAGACAACAAACACGTCTCATCAAAGCACTAATTATATACACATAGACAATAACGTATGCATAAACATACATATAAGAACGTAGAAAACAAGCGCCTGTATTTTTCGCCATCTTATCTATTTTTTCTCCTTTTCACAGGAAATTGGCATTCCTGTTGTCCTAGAATCCAGCCCACTCCCCAGTTTACAGCCTGACTTAACTGCAACCTGCAGCTTTAGACCTGTTGTAAAGAACGAATACTGAAAATCCTTCTAAATGTTCAACGTGATTTGTGAATTTGACTATATTCAACATTATCTTGGAAAGCTCGCTCATACACCACACATTTTCACGTTTGTTTATCCATGTGAGACATTTGAATTTGGGCTTGAACCGTTTCTGACTGTCGTGCTTGAGCCACGGGGCTTTGGACCTTTGGGTTTTACTGTGAAGTCTATTTGGCCACATACTTGAGGTTCGTATATATTTGTATCCTTTGTGCATTTCAATTTAGTACCGTAGAAGCTAGGAATCAATCTTGTTCTGGTTTTGGGATTCGTTTGAATTGGCTACGCGTTGCTCGATTTGCGAGATTTGACTTACAGTACTCAAGTGGAACTTGGGCAAGAAAACTCATTGGAAATGCCCAGACGAGGAAGCAAGGACCTTTTGAGACAACAGGAAATAACTCGGCAAGTCTCTGGGGATGGTTCGGGTGTTATTGATTCTCTAGATAATGCTAAGTTTACTAGCTCTGTCAGTGCCAGGTCATATATCTCTAACCGCGATGCGTTTGACGATATTAGTACTTATAGAATGAGAGTAATAGAATTAGAAAACGAGCTGCGGTTAGCCAGAAAGGAAGCAGAGCCCCTTACACAAGGAACTGGTCTCAGAGAGCCAGCAAAAAGTCCATGTAGTTCACAATGTCAACATCGAAAAGGCACTGTGATCGACGAATATAAACCCTTGAGACAGCCTGAAACTACCGAGGTTTTGGCTCTTGACCTGCCGAGAAAGGAGCTGTCCCACTTCGACGGGCACCCCGAGAAATACTGTATATTCATGAAACAATTCAAAAATTGTGTTGAGTGCAAAGTTGCAGATCCTGGTCAAAGGTTTTCGTATTTATTACATTACTGTCGTGGGAGAGCCAAAAGTGCTATCGAAGGCTGCGCGATGCTTGATCCACCGATGGGGTACATCAGGGCGCGCAGAATCCTGAAAGATTTGTTTGGACAACCATTCAAGGTGGCTAGAAGCCTAATTGATAGTGTTTTATTGGAGGCGAAAAGGGCTGAGGGCAAGGCTGAATCACTGTCGAGTTTGGTGATAAAAATGCAGAATTGCAGTATAGCACTGGAGCACTTAGGATACCAGTCTGATCTGAAGGCATTGCACACACAGGAATGCATTGTCCGATGTCTATCTATTGATTTACAGAGCCGATGGGCAGAGGAAGCTGAAAAAATAAATATGCTTGAGCGGGAATCTACGTTCAACGATTTGACGGTGTTCATAGGTCGTCAATTCCGTATCGCCAACAGTCGATTTGGACAAATCGTACGCGAAAGTTGCAGACTGGCGCGAAGGGAACCAACATCTCAAATTGTGGAGAAGGACTGTAACCAAACCCAGTCTTTGTCTAACATGCACATGATAATTCAAGAACCCGAGAGGTCAGCTGAATGCAAGCTATGCAACTCCCTGCATCGGTTACCAGATTGTCCGACTTTTCATGGAATGAGTGTACCCGATCGGTGGTGCGCAGTAAAAAGGATTGGCACATGCTTTATGTGTTTGAACAACTCTCATCGAGCCTCTGAATGCAGCTTAAGAATGAAATGCAACCAAGACGGATGCTCGGGTAATCATCACTCGTTACTGCATGGCCTTCTCAACAATAGACCTATTCAGCCGGATGAACCCAAAATTGTCTGTTCAACGGGACATGATGATTTCAAACCGGCAAGATTAGGCATCGTACCTGTCGGTATCGTGACACCTAAAGGACTGAGGAGGGTCAATGCATTTTTGGACACGGGGTCGGATACCTCGCTGATTACTCGCGAGCTTGTAGAAAGCTGTGAACTAGTAGGCGAGCCTACCTCGCTCACTATCAGCACGATTGCAGGGGGTCATGTTAGCAATTCTAAGAGGCTGGCTCTGCAGTTAACGTCTTTATCTGATGAGGGGACCGTAGAAATTCCGGAAGCTTTTGCAATAGACAGCTTGCCAATGAGACCAGTCGACTCTGTTAGATCGATCGCCAAGAGATGGTCTCATCTCAGGGGCATAGAGTTCGAAGAAGTGTCTAGCCCCCGCGTCGACATACTAATTGGATGCAATGTACCAGAGGCTCACTGGGTGCTTGAACAGAGCATAAGCAATCGAAAAGAACCATTCGCTACGCGAACGATACTAGGCTGGACACTTCTCGGACCCCTGACGGGCGAACTTTAACAATCGGCATCAATAAATTGCTCAAATGTTGCTGAGATAAGTGCTTCTGTAGAACACAATCAGCTTTTCGATATTGAATCCAACGGTCCATCTCAGGAAAGCGAAGTTCACTCAAAGGATCAATCGGTGCTTTCGATGGCGAATTCAAAGACGGGACATCACGGTGGGCAACATGAAGTTGCTATACCCAAGAGACCACCGTCAAGTCACCTATCGAGAAAAGGAGAAGTTGCCCGGAGGCTTTTGAAATATCTCAAAAAAGGACGCCAGCAGGTCACCCAAAGCAGCTTGAAATTTGCCGACCCAGTGACAGTGTACGGTACCTGGGTGGAACTGCATGGCCGGCGGCGAAACAAAGTACCCTTTGCCAAAACAAAAATTGCTGAGCTGAAGTCAGTATCCCTAAACAAGCTCAAAACGACTGCACTGGTATTGGGTTTTAAGGTAGCACGAATGCTAAAAGAGAACTGCACCACCGCCGAACTGAGCCTTGCCTATTGGACAGATCCTACAGTTGTGTTACATTACAGGAAACGAAAGAAACGGAGAACGTGTTCGAGACATCAGAGGGTTAATCCGCTCGTAGCAGGAAACAGCGAGGTAAATGTTTATGATTCGAGCTTGAAACCACATACAAAAGACAAAGTAGCTCGCAGATCGCCCCCAAGTAGTACGTTGCCTCAACCTTTGGGGTAAACCTGGGGCATGCCCCAAGCTTGCCCCAAGTTTAGTTTTCATGTGGGAAAGATGCTAATTGGTTACGGATTCACTAGGATTATATCCTTATGTACATATATTGCCACCCTGAGGAACGCTTATTTTGGCCCGTTTTGTTTTGTTTCGTCACTGTTAGTGGCGACCTTCACGCGGTCCCGCGCAGTCGTCGTTTTGTCCTTCACGTGACTGGCGAGCTTTCTCAGGCACGTGATGCACGAGTTCGTACGAGTTTCGTACAAACCGTGTTGAACACATAACCATATATATGGCTTGCGATCATTATAAATATGTTTGTCTATCTTTCTATAATATATATATATGTGTAATTATACATGTATGTATAATTGTGTATATGTTTTATACTATACATCATCTTTTTTGCCGATAGCGTCAGAATCTGGTATACGCATGTTTGATGTTTACGGATATTTGTTTGTAATCATCATATTCGTATTTCAAATGGAGATAAATGTGGTTTAGTGTTTACCACTGTTCTGTGTTTACAATGGACAGCTAACTCACATGGACCGTCCAAGCAAGTGGCAAAGATACCGTCGGCGTAAGCAGGCGTTGAGTGCTGTACCGTGCACTGAGTGCGGCGAGGCTTCCATGTGGGCCCATCGATACCGATGTCCGAAGATGACGTCAACTGGTACTTAAATATTTGCATCGTAATATATACTTCACTAAATCCAGAGCCAACGGTAAATGTGTCATCCAGTGATGAGGTTTCGGGGGGACATCCATCACAACTTCCTCACTCATCAACAATGAATGTGCAAGGGTCAACAACAGACTTGACCACTGGTGTCGGTGAGTATGTTATCTGTGATTTTATATAAATTGTTATTCGCAGGTGTCGACATTGAACTGGGGAAGATGACGCCCGTGAAGATCAACATGGACGCGTTGTTACGTTCATTTGCCGATGTGTTTGTTAGCTGCAGACTAACGATGCAGCGTACCGAAGGATCCGAGGACCCTGTCGCACACACCTCGTTTTTGTAAAAAGATGTTGCTAGCACAAGGTGTGTATATTCATATTGGGCTCATCGAAGGTCTGCGTCGATCTATCAGTGGACTCGGGCTGGTCCCGGAATCCGTCGACTTCCAGATGAATATCGATGGGTCGTCAATTTATCATTCTTCTACAATACAATTGTGGCCCATTCTGGCACGTGTGGTGCGTCCGAGATGTCTGGCTGTTTTTCCGGTTGGCATTTATTGCGGTTCAGGGAAGCCGCAACCGATAAACACGTATCTGGAAGAGACGGTATTGGAATTACGAGATGTAATTGACGGCGGAATCAACTATCTTGGGTCATCAGTAGCATGTAAACTGGTGTCAGTGGTATGCGACACACCTGCCCGGGCTTACGTTCGTCAAGTTAAAAGTCCGACAGGCTACTTCGGGTGTGATAGATGCATACAGCGTGGTCTGCACATCACAGGGAGAATGACGTTCCCATTGGTGGACGCTCGACCGCGTACTGATGCTGATTTTCGCCTCTTTGAATACAAACGTCACCATATTGGTGAAAGCCCGTTCGTTTCAATTCCAGTTGATATGGTGGCAAATTTTCCGCTGGATTATATGCATTTAGTCTGTTTGGGTGTCATGCAGAAATTGTTAAATGCATGGCTAAAGGGCAGCCGAACAGAACGTTTTCGCTTGAGCCCGGCGACAGTCACAGAACTGAGAAATCGTATTGTTGGAAACCACTGCAACATCCCGTGTGACTTTCAACGCCTGTGCCGTCACACTCGGGATTCGGAACTCTGGAAGGCGTCCGAGTATAGACAGTTCCTTTTGTATATAGGCCCCGTTTGTTTGTTGCATTTGCTACCTGATGAGTACTATAAACATTTTCTGCTATTATTCATTGCTGTATATATATTTTCCCATCCCCTTTTACACACTGGGTATCTTGACTTTGCTCACAGACTTTTATTACTTTTTGTTCAACAAATGTCTGTATTATATGGTCCGCAGGATTTAGTCTATAATGTGCATTTCCTAATTCATTTGTCAGAAGATGTTCGGAAACACGGTGTGTTGGACAATTTCTCATGTTTTCCATTTCAGTCACATCTTGCGAAACTGAAATCATTTATAAAGGGGCCGGCTAAACCAGCTGAGCAATTGTATAAACGGCTCCACGAACTGAATAACAACTTCGAAACCATCACTGAAGAAACCCCCACGGACGATTTGTCCCTTCCAGTATCTCGCATCCCCCGTAGTAGACAATTTGTCGTTCTCAATGGTGTTTTATTTTCAGTAGATAAGCCCAACAACGTCATCATCATTAACGGACATCCCGCGGAAATTGTCAGTTTCCTGGAGGATAATTTTTCCTTCAAATACTTCATTTCACCGGGCAATTTTTTCACGTACGCGTTAAAATCAAGCCAGTTGTATATATTTGCTGTAGGGGATTTAGATTCCACTTTGCACAGTGCACCCATCCACACAATCACATGTAAATGTATTCGTGTTTGCATTGACTGTTCCAGTATTTTTGTTCCCATTTTACATACGTTTTTGAAATAAAATGTCACATAACGCTCTGTGCTTCCCGTGCCACTTTTTTCGCAAATCAGCATGACGATCTGGTAAGATTATGTATTTCCCGGGTGATTGCGAGACAAAAGTTGTTCTCCTTTGTCGGTTGTTTTGACGTGAAGCGTTCGTATTTTGCCGTTTTATTGCTGTATCCGTGTCCTTGTTTGGTGTCAATGGCTGACTCGTGTTTGCTTTCACGTATGGGTGATCACTTAAGCGTTATTGTTATTGTATTCACCGTCCACTTGTTTCTGTACGTACTTAAATGTGATCAAGTCCCACATAGACAATTCCTAATGAGAATTTTCTTCCTAGATGTACGTAGTGGCTCACTTTCCCGAAGAAAACTCATACGCAGTGGTACACAAAAACTGGATGGTTGACGAAACACACGTTCGTTGGCCACGAACGAAGAGTTTTCCCGACTACAGACGTCATCTGCTATCGGGAAAGGAAGTGCCGGACTCACGCCCGGAATACTACTTTAGACCTATGTACTATACGGGTAAGTCAGTGGTAGTATAACATTTAAATAGACAAACTTGGTGATGCCATTGATTTTGAGCATCAGCTGGTTCATCAGTCAAGTGCTGCCTCCACCGATGAAACGGAGAAGCAGACATACTTCTCGCAGCACTACTCCACAAGAAAGAGGTAATTAAACATTAATATTCACATACCTAAAGGGTTCCCGTGGAATTCTCTTCCGACGAGAGTCTCCAGGCGATGCGGAGAAACCTAAAACCAGTTACGCTGGACTTACCACCCTCCCCACCCCCCCCCCACGACTTGGGGGAATGCAAAGGTACATTTCTAACATGCACAACCAAATTCCGTTTTAGTTCGCCTCAGTTGTCCTCACAGTCCACTTTGTCTGCACACGCTAGCACCCGAGTGCCAGTCGCATCCTCAAGGTAATTATTACTTTTGTTTCATATTGCACATTTAATTACAAGTAGCGGCTCAAGCACCAGCGCCACGCAAATGAACTTGGCCCCTCACCTGCGCCAATTAATATGTAAGTTCACATGCAATGCCGTTACCTTATGTTTAAGTAAACCAAGAAAAAATTCTACTGTCCATAGACAGTCTCACAAAAACTGTGGAGAAACTGAGTGCCTCCATAGAGTCTCTTTCCAACACTATCGGGGCGTCATGTTCGCAAGGTATACCGCAGCCAATCACACGTGTGAACACTGTGGATGAATTCCACCATTTACACGACGCCCTGGGAACGCCAGAAGCTTTCAATAAGATGGTAAGTCACTATACGTGTATGTGACAAATATAGGTAACGACACTGCGGCGGTATATAAATAGAAATCTTCAGGATTCAGTAAAGCAAATGCTGTCTGCTGTGGTGAGCGACGACGTCGCAGTCAGGTGCTGCTGGCTCGGTAGCAGCAAGAGGATAGCCGTCTGCAATCATAAACTCATCAAAGCAATAAAAGGTATATCGGTTCATTTGTGGTCTCACCAGCTACTAGACGCTATCAGATTCAGTTCGTTTTTTTCCGAGGAACCAACTATGAACATCGACCGACACAAAATAAATTGGTTCCACAACGCTCGTGATCGCGGAGCAGGTAGCAGATGTAGTAGGTAAGTAGAATGAAACGGAGTTGCCTTATTGCTTCGCAACGGTTAGCAGAAACAAGTTTACTGTAAGACTAACGTTTGAAGTACGTTTGTCGTTTCTCCAATTACATCGGAATTACGCTTTTTCCCCTTACGCCACTTTCGCTATCCGTATCAAATATGTTCTTTGTGCAAAACCAGCAGTTATATGCAAGCGTGTGTTGCTCGGTTTACATCGAAAGACCGCTCCATTACCAAATGTTAACATAGATTGATCTTTTTTCAACTTGCAACCATCATTGAAAAATACCATGCCATTTGTCCGTTATATTTGCATCGGATGTCACTGTCACTTCTTACATAATGGTGCAGTGATTTACTGACAGTTTGCCAATAACAGTATACATTTTTTCCCATCTGCAGATATCGCGATCACCGACAAATGTATCAAACGTTCAATGACAATGTGCTTTGATGGATCATTACAAATCTGTACAAAATACACTTTTTCTATGTAAATAAATTTTTCGTATTCAGAATTTGGCATTCAATTTTCAGTTACATACTAGACAAAAATTGGTGCATGTGGGACGCGTGCGCAAACGGCCAAAATAGGTGTATACATTAGTAGTAGACCATGAAACGGCGATTGGATCTGGTTTCGTGTAACGTATTATAAAGGTTGGGGCTAGCCCCAAGTTTGCCCCATGCGGCTGCACCAAGGTTGGGGCTAGCACCAAGTTTGCCTCAAGCTTGCCCCATGCGGCTGCCCCAAGGTTGGGGCTAGCCCCAAGTTTGCCCCAAGCTTGCCCCATGGGGCTGCCCCAAGGTTGGGGCTAGCCCCAAGTTTGCCCCAAGCTTGCCCCATGGGGCTGCACCAAGGTTGGGGCTAGCCCCAAGTTTGCCTCAAGCTTGCCCCATGCGGCTGCCCCAAGGTTGGGGCTAGCCCCAAGTTTGCCCCAAGCTTGCCCCATGGGGCTGCACCAAGGTTGCGGCTAGCCCCAAGTTTGCCTCAAGCTTGCCCCATGCGGCTGCCCCAAGGTTGGGGCTAGCCCCAAGTTTGCCCCAAGCTTGCCCCATGGGGCTGCCCCAAAGTTGGGGCTAGCCCCAAGTTTGCCCCATGGGGCACGCATGGAGCAAACTTGTGGCTGCCCCATGGGGCAAACTTGGGGCAACGGTAGCGCTGCCCCAAGTTTTTCAATGGTAAGCTTGAGGCAGCCCCACGTTTGCCCCAAGTTTGCCCCATGCGTGCCCCATGGGGCAAACTTGGGGCGTGCTACTTGGGCCGAGTTACTCAGCACTTTATTGCAGTTCATGCTCTACAACTAATCAACTGGACCCATTTTTTCTGAAAGGTTGCAAATGTACTTAGTTCCAGTTTCTATCTATCGTGCACATAGGCGAATCGGAGAAATTCACCAGTATTTCACTTGAACAGTTCAGGTGAGGCATACTAGCTGCGAGCACATTGTGAAACTATTATTATCTTTAAAGAAGAACATTCATTTACATTTTATACAATATTGATTGTCACATATTTTGTGCACAGAAAACCTTTGAAATACTCTGATAGATGCCAGTATTCGATCAATCTCCGTGTTCATGTGTATTTCGATACTGTCCGCCGTACACTTGTTTTCGAAATTTATTCATAATCAGAAACCGGTTTTCATTTCTTTCGGAAGATTTGGTGCGTTAATTTTATGTAATTCCACTGGTTCGTGACCTGTCAATTTTACGCGATATCTCATTAGGCGTTGCACCTGCGTTCAACTTCTGCGCTCATGCTTGTAAACAAAATTAGTCTAACCAGTTGCTGCAATGGGTTACTGCTTGTGATGCTTAGACTTATTTCGTGCTGCGAAACACTTCACTCTGCGAAGCCTTCATCTTCATCGTGCGTCTGACTATATGCGCCGGTCTCCTGATGAATATGTCAATCTCAAGTTGTGCAGCGGGATTTGGAATTGATTCCTTATGGATTGGGCGATGATGACTACGGCGAAAACCTGTTTCACGTTCAGATAACACAGGAAGTTAGTGACCACAGGCACTAACAATAAGGTAAAGGTAGATAGGGTGAGAATCATGACCCCTTCCTGAACCTTAGACAACCATTTTCGCGGAAGGATTTTGGCCGGCGGTGTAAAGAACGAATACTGAAAATCCTTCTAAATGTTCAACGTGATTTGTGAATTTGACTATATTCAACATTATCTTGGAAAGCTCGCTCATACACCACACATTTTCACGTTTGTTTATCCATGTGAGACATTTGAATTTGGGCTTGAACCGTTTCTGACTGTCGTGCTTGAGCCACGGGGCTTTGGACCTTTGGGTTTTACTGTGAAGTCTATTTGGCCACATACTTGAGGTTCGTATATATTTGTATCCTTTGTGCATTTCAATTTAGTACCGTAGAAGCTAGGAATCAATCTTGTTCTGGTTTTGGGATTCGTTTGAATTGGCTACGCGTTGCTCGATTTGCGGGATTTGACTTATACCTGTGGATACCCCAGGATAGGATGTCATATTTCCTCTTAATCTATCAAACAAACTTGCCACTTGGGTTCTTAGTGTGTCCCAGCTGCTTCCTCGTGACCCGTAAAACACTACCGTGGGATTTGTCATATATCCCCTAGACCTTTATGCAAACTTGCCATTCAGGTTCTTCGTGTTGCCTAGCTGCTTTCTCACGTAGCCCCCAGACTCTATAGTCTAAAAGCACCTCCACGGCTGTAATAACCCCGAAAGACAAGGCTTCCTGGTGAAAGGCCGAATCGGTAATGAACAACTTTGCGTAGTAATGCAAGCGCAGTTAGCCATTACGAACGGCGAGTTACAATACCAATGACTCTTCATTGCACCAAGATCCTTGTGCTTCATTTCTAACCCCCGTACCCCTATCTGTTATTTTGCTTACGCTAACCCTCAGCTGGAACATTTCTAAGACTGCGATCCTCCCTTTTTCAATTTCAGAACCACCCGGCCATCACGTTGCCTGGCTGTAATATATCTTGCAGACAACTTATCTTTTTCTCTGCCCACCTACAACTGCATCAAAGGCCTGCTATCACGAATACGATCTAGCCACCGGGTTTCACCCACAAGAAGTCCTGGTATTGCTGCATATGTCCCTCTGAGGCCTACTGAGGAAGTTTTACAAGAAAACAGAACAAAAGAAATACCGTTCATATACTCAAAATGTTACTGTCTCATCCAGCCAACATTGACTCTCCATCGTGCTCGCTTCAAATTTGCATTGATAACCTACCGCTTTTTATGCCCGGTAAAATTTGCTTTCTTTGGTGAATAATTGTCGCATACTTAAAAACCCATCAACACTTCTGGCTCATTAGTCCCGGTCCACTTCCCGCGGTTTCATGACAAACTAATCACCAGTCTTATTTGCAAACTTAACCACTCTCTAAGATAAAGCCCACCCCTTTTTGCTACTTTTACCGATATACTCGAGAAATAACGCGTTTATTGCTGTCACTAACTTCCGTACCATAATCACAGACAGTATATGACACTGCGAAATTTATCTCTTGAGATTCCCAATAATCGACGACTCTGTGTTTGCTTGCTTTCTCTGCCAGCTCCGCTGTTTGCCCACTTAGGGCTGTTGCATTGCAATTTCCTCATCTTGCAAGATATGGTGTCCCACTTTTGCACATCTGATAAGCTCTTGTGCCGCAGAGTTCTGTTCTGTCTCCACAAAGTGGTCCACCTTTTGTATCAAACAAACTGATAGTTCTCTGCCCATCACTTCATCGTTTTTGCCAGCTGTGTCCATCCTATTGTCGTAGTTGAGCACCATGAACGATTTTTTCGATGATTCCTAGTTCATGCTGATGCATTACATTCCTTTTTTTTAAAGCAAAACAATCCTTTCAGTCTTTATGTTTTATCCGGTCACTTCCTTCACCATCACTCTGGCAACCACGGTCCAGATGTGTAGTCCATTTGGTTTATCACACACACTCCGCCCATATCCGGCTGCCGAACTTTGCAAACCTATTCATCGGTTGTTCTGTGTATTTCCTTTCTCATGCTCCATTCCGATAGATCGTCCCAGACACTTCCGATACTTGATACATTTTTTTCACCACGTGGAGTCTTTGCTGAGAATTATCAGTATGTAAATACTTACCTGTCATTCAACCGGTCATCTCCCTTGCAAGCCACGTTTCTGCCACTATCGTAGCTACGCACCACACGTCGAATTTTTTGTCAGTTACCAGTTCCTTGCTGATGCATTACATTCCATTTTTCTGAAAAAAAACAATCCACTCAAAGTCCATATGCTGTATCCGGTCCCTTTTTTACCATCAATTTGACACCCACAGTCCAGTGTGTTGTCCGTTTCCTTTTACAACTGGCTCACCCGATATGCTGTCATTGTACCCCAAAATTGCTATCCTCGACCGATTTTCTTGGTTTTTATGTATTATGCCACAATTTTTTATCGTCTAATTTTTCATTTCAACTCCTCTCATACATTTTAAAGCTCTGTTGCTTGAATACGTCTCCTTCAGGAATGTTTCTTCTTCACGATATCGACGTATCCGTCAATCTAGTTTAGTTCTACGACAGGACAGTCTTTCTTCTGTAGGATTTGTGTGATTTTGTACCATTCTTCACCCACCCCACACTTTGGCAGAATAACTACGCCCACCTCCAGCCGGACCGACCACTTGACCTTGAGTTTAAATTCACCGGGCGGTATCGCAGCAATTGACTTGAATGCCTTCTCTTATATTCAATCGCGTTCGCATAATTGTACAGTCCTACTGTAGCTTTCATTCAGCTTTCAACTGTACTGTTTGAACTTGCATTGCAGCATGCTTCGGGGTTATCCGAAATAAACTATTATCATTATTATTGTTACTACAAGACTCTCCCAGTATCGAAGCCACCGTGCGAGGACTCATAACTAAATAGCGGTCAGCCCAGATTCGGTGATGCCCTCCTCCTTCCCATGATGAAACAGAGAACACAAACCGCAGTCAACCTTTGCCCAAAAAGCCCAACATAGACAAAGAAAAGCCACAGGAAACTCAAAAGAATAGTGTATTTCTCAATTTACCAGCGTAACCCGGCTTATTTCAAAGGATTCCAGCCTCGTCTTGCCATATTCTGCTCCTCGTGGACACGGCGTTCCGATTGCAGATTACTCCTTCCTGCAACTTCAACCATCTTCCACCAGCTGCAAACTGCCGACACTAGATGGCACGCACTAATTCTCATGGAAGTTGTCTCACCTTTTCAGGGGGTACTGTTCCTTTTCATATCCATACATCTATGAAAATTTGTATTCCCCTGCGAACCTTCATGAAATTCTCCCCTGCCTCCTTTGCTTCAACGCCAATTACCTTTTTAAGTGAACATGAATATGCATTACCGACCATTTTCTTGCATCATTTTTGTGAATATTGTATTTATTGCGTCCCAAGCCAATGTCCGTCTGAACATTCCCATATCCGCCCGATTCATTACTATTACCGCAGTTGACTCTTCTCAGCCTCATTCCATTGTTGCTGTGATGTGCGAATCTCTCTTTGAAATTGGTAGACTTTCCTTCTCATTCAGTGATATTTTGAACTCTGAGCATGCTTAAATGAATGCTTTTCGACCACGGTCCAGAAGTACACCGTTATCATTATTATTATTATTATTATTATTATTATTATTATTATTATTAATATTAACATAGCTGTTCAACGTATCTCTAGACACTGGAGAGTCACCGGAAGATTGGAGACTGGAGCAAGTTGACTCAGCTTACAAAGGAGGTAGGCGGAAGGCGGCCTCTAACCACCTTCCCGTAGGCTTACCACCAGTCACCCCTCAAGGAGCCGGAGGGACGAGTTAGGGCACGACTAACAGAACATGGGCTCACCAGCCGGTTGCTAATCAACAACACCGGTTTGTCGATGGAAGATCCTGCCTCGCTAACCTTCTATCATTTTCGATAAGGCAACTCGCAGGTTGGGCCATGGGGAACGGGTAGAGGTGTGCTACTTGTTTCTGTAAACCACTGTTTCTTGCTGGCAAACTGAAGGCTCTTGTAGTGGCCCCGCAGATTGTGAGGTAGATCGAGGGTTTCCTGAGTAACAGAGCCTTCTTCGTACAGGTCGAGGACACCAGATCTACACCGGCCAGGCAAGCAACGGAGCCCCGCAAGGTTCCGAGCTGGGACCGCTGTTGTCCCTGGTATGCCGAAAGGATCAGGTAACCACAACAGATTGTCCGGGGTTCCTATTCGCAGGTGAGGTCAAAATAGTAGGTGAACCAAACTCAAGGCAACTACAAAGCGACTTAAACAGGACTAGTGGGTGGGGTGAAAAGTGGGAGTTGCCACTGAACGCAGTCAAAAGAAAACTCTTGCTGGCGGGCAGGGGAAGCAACGAGGACGGGTACGATGAGTTGTCCGTCCCAGTAAGAATTGATTCCGCTGCTGTGGTAAGAGGCCTAGAAGTGATTGTGCACGAGAGCTTCAAACCCGCCGAGCAGCACACGTCAGCAGCGGTCGGAGCAAACAGGGCGCTTCTCAGCTTAAGGCGAAAGTTGGTGTCTAGAGAGGCCGGAGTAATTCCTCCCATATACAAGGTGACTGTGCGGCATCATTTGGAGACTTTCGTTCAAGCATGGGCACCAAGCCCAGTGAAGGACAACAGGGTATTAGAAGACGTTCAAAGGAGGTTTGCACGGATGATAAATGGGATGCAAGGACAGTCACATCAGGAAAGACTAAAAGCCCTAAGTCGATTCCCCTGGATCGTCTAAGGCCAATGGGGATCTAATGGGGAGCTATAAGTTATACAGGGGAATCGCTGCTACCGACAGACAGTTGGTGACTCGTTTTCGCAACCTTGCACTCGGAGGACACGAGCGTAAATAGTACAAGTCAAGAGCAAGTAAGAGCTTAAGAGCATGTTTCTTTCCCCAAGGTGCCATAAACAAGTGGATGAAGTTGCATCCACACGCAATGACAGAAACCTCGTTCGTTGCCTTTAAGAACAAGTTGGATGAGTGCTGGGTAAAGGTATTCCCATACCGCTACTGGCCTTCCTGGGAAGCTTTCTTTTTGTTCTTATTGCCCTTCATTTTCTCCCCTCCTGAGGGACTATCTTATACTGCATTTCATCAATCCAGTGTTTCCTTGCTGTACCTATCTCCATCACAGCCGTCATTTCACCGCGCTCATCATCATTTTCACAATAATATCTTCACATTATTTGAGGACTTGGGATAAGTTTGGCATGGGAACAGCAGAGAGTTTTGGCGCCGAACCTATATTAGTGTGTGGTTGCCGTTCCCGAGGGTGAGCCTGTTTCTTTTCCTTCTCCTCAACTCCTACGTGTAACGAATTATACCGGATAACCGGAGGTTGCAGCACGGCGGGAGCTCCTTGGGCGAGCACCGTAAGAAACTGGACTTTTGCTGGTTTAAGCCACAAGCCCTGTGACCAGGCCTGGCCTGGAAATCAGCAGGCAGCAGTCCACAACCTGCAATTGATTTCCTTTGAGTAGCTGGTCGAGAAAGTGTAGATAATTTGTAAAACAACGTCCAGAATAGTCCACTTTACTGATTGTCTTCCGTCTCCAAGATTTAGTTAAATACTTTAAATCTACGGCGCTGTCCATGATTGTCATCACAACGAAACAAAATATTTCGAACTCTCAAGGTTACAATGAGCTTACCGCCCCATGGGATTCCATTTTATCCTTTGGCTAATCCCAGAGGAGTTGAGCGCTCCTGTGAAGTTTGCGGGAATCCAGCGTTATTACAATGCCCTCTGTGTCGAGTTACATATTACTGGTGAGCGTTATGTGAAGTAATAACAAAAAACAGTGGAACCGAACACCAAAAAATAGACTGGGTTGGAATTCACGAAAAAATATGCAATAATTTGATGTCCCTGCGCAAACCCGTACCATTCATTGCGTCAGAAGATGAAAGGCGTAAACTTAAGGATGAAATTAGGGATAAAAATGTGAGTATTCAGTTTGTCGTAAATGCTTTTCCCAGACCTCCTGCAGGCATACCAAGAAAGTTTCATCAAGCTCCAAAAATTGAGTCAGTTTTTGAAATACCAATTACACACTACTGATTGAACTTGACGTGAACCAGCTCAGTATGAATTCATAATCAGGATGGAGGTGTACATTTTTGTCCCCAAAAGTCCTTTCTATTGTGCCGCCTAAGATGAGTTCTTCTCATGTTAGTAGACTAAAAACAGTCTAAAATATGGAAAGCTATGCATAATCTGCCGAAAAAGACTGTAGTTTATCAGTCCTCTCGCCTCAGACAGATAGAATTTATTCCCCGAAAATCCCTCGAAGATCATCTTTGGGTTATTTTAATAATCCTGTATAGTTTGGAGAATTTGGCCAGTTACTTTTAGTATGGTTTACAACATGAAAGTACACCCTAATGTTTTGTAAAATGCTACATGTCGCGGGGACACTGGGTCCCGGAACTTACCTAAGTGGTCCCTAGTAGTTGTTGGATATGTTAACAAATCATGTTCTTTTCTCGAACAAAAAATAACAGAAGTTCAATAACTAGTACCTCAAGATGAAGTAACGTGGTATCAATTAGGAAAATTCAAAAGTAAAGCGCCTAAGCCGTGGCATTCTCAGCCTGCACAAAAATAGTTCTCGAAACTTTCCTAAAATATTCCAAACTGGACCAAATTTGGGCTATTTTGTGAATTTCTGGGGACTGTTTCGAGACTAGTCTGGAACTCTTTTAGGATTAATATGCTGGCCGGGTTGAGTCATGACCCTTCTGTTGACTGATTGTTAACCATGGTATAAAATTGAAAAATATTGGATCATCGGCGAAAGTGAGATCCTTGTTTCTTCCTCCTCTTTTGGTATCCACTCGGAGTCAAGGGAGTATGCACCGCTCGTTCAGATGTGCACACAACAAAACAAAATAGATCTTTGTTTTTTCAACTTTTTCCCCTATTACTTTAGTGTGACTTATTATGCTCATTCCTCCCTGACAGTACCATATTTTGCTTGGCAAATAGTTGGAAACCATGCAAATGTGAATACATTATATATATATATATATATATATATATATATATATATAGAACTTGGCATAATAGTGGTTAGTTTATACAGTATATTCATTCTCACCTAAGAAGTTGAGATATCGACGATTAAATATGTCCGCTGAAAATAATGCGCCCTTATAAAGGTGGCCAATAACACAAGATATAGTAACTGAAAGATGATACTGGGTGACGAACAGATGCCAGATAAAATTAATGATAATTTTTCGTAATCTGGTGAACAAACAGACCCAGGGAAGTGATAATTTTATTAAACACGAAGACAACCATTATCTGAGAAATGAAATGATGTGGAAATTCTTCTTCTTATTGTGGTTTCCAAATGGATGTTAAGCCTACTTTTATTGCAAAAACCTTACAATAAAACCAGTATATTTATTAGACTCATAGCTTTATGT